>CM057153.1:10324606-10447669 GCA_029962745.1 Echinometra lucunter
CCGAGCAAATGTCAATGACCGTGCGTACAACGCACTCTTCCAGTCCCACACGAAGAATTCAGCGTGCTGTTGGCGCACGGTCATGACGGTACAGTGAGAGCCAAAGTCTTCACGTGTGATTGTAGAAGAGGGAAGGCATTGACCTTGCTAATAACAATAAAGAAGTGATACAATTAAGCTATGACTATAGGGTCCTAGAGGAATCTATCAAAGTGGAGGTTACTTTAATGGTGGGAGGTAGGCGAGGTCTCCTAGGCTCAAGTGGTCTGATTGATTTGAGAAATGGCGATCAATAATGTCATCTCATGAAGATATTAAAATGGCGCTTGTCCATTGTCTCAACGACCCGCAATCTAAATGACACTAAATCATGCGTTTCATTGTTTAATTGCGTCATGGGCACGGATGACCAAATTAACAGTAATTTATCGACACATTAGTGTTTCGTATTTTAGGGTAGATTAACGATGGAATAGAAGAAATTCGACGCTTAATGCTTGATTTGCTCATTTTAGATCGAGAAGCAATACGTACCGGAAAATCAAATGGCTTATCAAAACACACTTTCCGTAATTTCTAGCTAGTTAAAGAATAAGAGTTAAAAACTATTGGAAATTATTTTCGGAAAAGAGCTCCGTTATAGTACATGAAAAACAAATAGGGGCTTAATTCCTCTTCTGTACGTTTAGAATGATTATCTTTTATTTCTTTCTCTCCTTGGGAGTTGGGAGATGTTGGTTGGATGTTGGAGGTTAAGCTTTTGCAATTTTTTAAATCTTTGTCTCCAAATAAAAAAATATCACGATGGCACCGCTGATAAGAACAAGAAGCAAACTTACAATGCAGCCTAAGTTAGCACGAAGGTCACTGATCGAGAGGTTATCGATCTCCGATACCTGCCTGACTTTGGAAGTTAATCAGAGAGAAATTTAAGGTCATTAATCCCGGGTTGAAAAGTACTTTACCTTTTCTCTCCGAGAAAATCTTGATACACATGCAACAGAACATCATTTCATGCAGTGGCATTAAGAGCTTTGTATGCTCGTATAAACTCTTCTATTATCTATATGGGAGAGGCTCCTAGCTCGATAGATGTTTTGATGCTTGGAAGTAAATTAATGGGGTATTTTAATTTCTTGATACATTTTAATGATCAAATGGCTATTCCACGATGTCCACATCTTTATGAATGAAATGAAAAAAAAAAATTGGAAAGACAGACATGTTGTAAAGCGTATAACAAAGCCCTGAAGAGATAACATCTTTGAAAGATTTTGGTACCCATTGCATCAAATCGTGGTGTGAAAGGATGTGAACAAAACACTGGAAGACAATCATGACAATTACGATGCCCTAAATAAAACCAGTCTCCAAAACACACAATACACTGGTGTTTTATTTTGATATTTGGTATTTAATAGATTTATTTTGCCCATGAGTAAAATAATATGGGCTATTTCAAGGGAGGGAAAATACTCACTGTTTGGACAGAGGTTGAATGACCTGCCAAACCATTTTGCTGGAGCTTACAATATCAAACGTTTAAGCATTATTCATTATCAAAGAGAACCTTGAATGGAAGTTGTTAGATATGGGGGGTGACGTCATAATGGGCGCCTGCTATGAATGAGGGAAGCTACACGCCTTGAATGAATATTAGGGGTTATATGACGCTGGGTGAGATCGTTTGCTGGTGTTTATTTGGGACGCTAAGCAGCATTGATTTCTATTCATTAGGCGCACGCCCGGTGATGTAAGTGTTACGTACGAGATGACCGTTCCACCACGTGTCCTACGGTCGCCATCACCCAGGACACTTCGAGGGGAAGTGGGTGGAAAAATAAACGGACGTTTACTGTGCTACGTAATCTTGACGTACTCCTATTGTGCGGATATGGTAATCACCCATTTTGCAATTTATGAACAATAACACCCTCCTTTTCCATTTAAGAATGATGACTATTTTCATTTCGGGAGAAGGAGGGGGGCATAATTTTGAGTCGACTGGTAGTGAGTGTACCAGGTGCATCACCCCCAACGTTACATAGACTGATACGGGCCTCCGCCTCCTGATACTTCAGGGCGTCTTGGGTGACCGAAGACCGATGTCTTGGGCTTGGGGACGTCGATTTGTTGGGTTCCCTTGCCTCTCATGGCTTTGTTTCCCTCTCCAGTCCATTACACATCCAAACACGCGACATGGCTGCCGTGTTATTGTTTCCCGCGAGCAGGTTTTAACCCCAAGAAGTACTGGGGTTCAAGACCCTCCAAATGAGTTAAGGGGAGGGGGAAAACCGGACTGTTCACACCACTCCCTTTTCTAACGACCTGTGGCATAGACCCTCAACATGCTCAACTTGCAATATATTTCCAATGGTCGGGTGAGGTCCCACATATTAAAGTTCGTGGCAGTGATACAAGAATGCCCTAAATTTAACTGACACATTCAAATGTACCAACTAAAAATTTCGCTTAAATAATATTAGAAAAATGAGAGGGCCAGTAAGTTGCCAGACAAGAAGTGAACACGATGAATACATGCCTCTTTCTTCTGTCCATTACAGGGGGTAATTCCACGGTAACGGTAATATAATTGTGATTCAATTACATTTTTAGAGTTAGAGTGCGTATTTTGTACCCTCGTCTTCCTTCTTACCATTTAACACTCTGAAAATATGCCCATGTTTTCATCTGAACTCTTCCATTCCAACAATTTTCTACTTACATCATGATGGTATGTGCCTTGGTAACGGAATTACCAGAAAATGGTGCTACTTTCAAATAACAAAAAATGTTTTGTGAAATCAAACATGCAGCATACCAATACTGACTATAAGATGGGTGGAATTCCTTTTTATTTTAACTTCTTTGAATTCAAGGATTAGGCAATTCAGGACTATCACAGTGATTATGAACATGGCGGACAAAGAAAGCGGACAAAATAAACAACCTCTCATTCTACCCTTCACAATGCTTCTGGTAGTCAAAAGAACATCCCTTCACAGCTATTATGTTTAATCATGTAGTTCCAGGTGAATATGCATGTGACACCTGTTCCACATATTTTAGACAATAGCAGTGAAGGGATGTTCTTTTGACTACCAGAACCATTGTGAAGGGTAGAATGAGCAGTTGTTTATTTTGTCCGCTTTCTTTGTCCGTCATGTTCATAGTGAGTGATTATTTTTACTGTGAATCTGAAGTTAGCTGATTGTGCTTGCCATGTGGAATTGCCCAGGGTTTTCTACAAAACGTCTCGGAAAGAAACTATATAGATGCCTTTATATACCATCAACGCAAATTGAATCCCCCACTTCAGCTTTTTACGTATTTACTCTTTGTCATGCTATTACACCAGTAGATGCATGTATTAATGTATTCCGACAAATTCATAGTCCCGACTTATATGTTACTTGTGTTCTATAACCAAGGCGACCACCCCTCGGAAAATATGAAGAGAGGGTAAGGTGAGAGGGAGGGAGGGGGAGAGAGAGGGGGGTGGTGTGGTTGAAATGAGTGAAAACAAATCAATCATGATCTTGATCGGAAATAGATTTTTAAAAGATTGTGTGCACTCCAATACTAAAATGTTGTATCGCTGGTGGAGGAGTGACTACATTTTCAAATATTATTAGATTACACTTTGAATATACTGGATTCAACAATATACCTGTTGGATTTCAACCTTTATAGTGTTGAACCCAGCATGTTCAAAGTGTTAATCTAACATTTTGAAAAAAAAAAGTAGTCACTCCTCCCTTTTCAATAGTGATTCAACATTTCAGTTTTTAGAGCGTGCGTGTGCATGTGTGTGTGCGGGCGCGTTGGAAAAACAAAGTAGTATGCGTGTGTTCTGCCTGTGTGGGTGTGATAGGTAGAGAAGAGAAGGAATAAGAAGAAAGTGAGAAAACAATATTGGAACAAAGTGGATTCACGGAGAAAAAAAGAGTGAGAGAAAGAAAAAAAGAAAGAAAGGGAGAGGGGAAATGAGAGAAAGAGTAGCAATTTACATGGGAGCGTCTTATTATCAAGAAGTGACAAATACCTACTTTTGTTTTCCAAGACTTTCAATTACCCCCTCCTCCGGATGTTTCAGACAATATTGGTGACTGATTACACCCTGCAAGTCATCATGAAGGCTGATTATCCCTTTCAAGTCGTCATCAAAATATAATTTAGAAGCCATGGGAGAAAATGATTGCACTTCTTCTTCCACCTACTTCCAAACTCATATTTCCCGCATTACGAAGGGGTTTTCAACCTCTTCTTCGCTTTTACAATAGCTGACAATCAGCAATCGTAGATAAAAAAAACAACCTTTTATTTCTGCGAGAAAAATATGACCTCCTTCGTTTTATTTGCTATAATGGCCACTTAAGCATTTTGAAGATGGAAACACATGTAGAGAGTTACAATCATCATTTGGGGGTAAATTAGCTCGTTCAGGAATCAAAAACTAATCGCTTTCCCACCTGATGTAGAGGAGGTCGGACGAAGGTTAGCGCTTATATCATCTTTGCTCGCCGCTTTCAAAGTGGTGTTCGCGCCATGTAAAGCATGACAACAACAAACTCATTTTAGCACACCTTTAGAGAAAGTTCTGCACACTTAAAGACTCTTGCCATTTCCCTTTTGCATCGAAAGAACTATCAAAATCATTCATCATATTTTTTTATTTAGACTTAGAAGTTTTGTAATTTTAAACGACTAACAGTCGTTTTTTATATTATGAATAGTGGTTACAATAATGATAGCTATAGAAGCATACACATAGTGGTTGCATTGTTATCAGCCCCCCCCCCCTCCCAAATAAATTTCAACCATGGTTTATTTCCAATTTTATATTAGTGATATCACGCGAATTTCATTATTTCTCCCTAGACTCCCTTTCTACTGTTAAGTAATGCATTCACAATTTCCCAAATAGCATGCATAGCAAGGCAGAAATCACGCATAATATCAATACTAATGTGTTTTATGATATAACACTTGGTTTTATCTGTTTATCTGACAATGGATTCAAACTTTGATAATGAATATTCTTAGATTTACCAAAATTAGACACGGGCTTTAAGTTTGTAGTCCCAAATAGCGTTCTTTTACAGAGATGCAAACCATCAATACTGCAAAAAGCTCCTATACCATGGGAGTGCACCCACGTAGCCAAGGGGGGGGGGCGATGGGGCGGGCGCCCCCTCCAAAACGCCAACAAAAAGAAAGAAAAAAAAGAAAAAATACAAGGAAAAAAACGGGAGCGAAAAAAGAAAAAGGTAAGAGAACGTAAGAAGAGCGGGAGCAGACAGGAACAATTCAAAGAAACGTCGGAGCTTCCGCGCTTCGAGTGGGAGGGGGAAAACTCCCCCTCCCTGCACCCTCCCCCCCCCCCCCCCCCCCACCCCTAAGGAGCGCGCTTCGCGTGCTCACTACCTCCCCCTAAAATGAAATCCTAGCTACGCCACTGTGGGAGTGAAACCCTGGTACCCCACTGCATCACACCCTCTCCATGCTCGTCCCTTTTATTTCATAGAGTCTTTGTCTGTATTATTATCATAAGTAATAAGGTATTTTGTGTAACGCTGGCATTTGAAACGCAATGACTTTCCGAAAAAAATTCACATCCGCCATTGGGTTGTCTACTCAGATAGTCATTTCTTGATAAACCTTTCTTTTTATCAATTTTTATTCAGCGTTTCCCCTTGCATTTCGATTACAATATGACTACTTTAATTAAAGCAAAACAGAATATAATAATCAAATAATATAAAATAAGATGTCGAAATGGAAAGAGACGTATTGACCCCCTTTTGACAAGTACTAATGCCAGAAAAGGAGGTTAATTCATATTACAGATCTGAACCGGGAGGTGTGAGGCTTCGACTTTTTACTAGCATACCTAAAGGAAAGGTAAATGTGACATTCTTAAGCAGGTCAAATTGCATTTTCTCTGCCGTTTGTTAAGTGATGCAGCAGAGAATAAGGTCATATTCTCTGATAGAAAAATCAAAACAGTTTATGAAGTTGTAGGAGATATTGAATTTGCAGACGAAATGCAACATTGTAGAGAAAATTAGTCCTTTAAAATGCTTTAGGCATTTCCCAATTTCATCCAATGTTCAAAGCTACCTAACTTTCATTTTGAAATATCTCTTATAAACAAAAGTATTTAAAAAGGAGAAGAAATACTTGAATTGATTACAATATTACTTTTTGAAAATGTTATTGTTGTGCCTCAGAAATGCATCTTGAATTAGACATAAAGATATGTCCAGCTCTTTCCCCCGAAAATGAGGCACTTTGATTTCGCTGGCCCATATTATGCCGCTGAAATACATGTCAGTCGACATCAAACTGAATATGGGTCCAGCGTGGGAACCATCTCAAGTACAATTATACGAAGAAATAAAACGATAGCAAAATAAATATAACCTTCGTCATATGACCTGAAGAATAACAGAACTGAATAAGGCAATCATAATGAATAAAACTGCTATCAAGCGAGCTATACTGATGCAAGACTTCCAGTTAATTGTCTGGTAAGGAGAGGTGCATTTACGCAGAGGCTGACCCTCGGCCATCCCTACCCTCCCCGCTCTAATGGTCACTACCGGTCAAGCTCGCAAAAGAAAGAGCTGTGTATACGGACCTCTAACTAACTGATGGCTATCGCAGATATTTAACAATTACAGAGGGAGATTAGAAGGAATAACAACGGTTAATTGCTCTGTTTGTGTGGATTTTACTCTCGATATTGACCTTCCACGACCTACATCCCAATATCCTACAGTTAAAATTGATCTCTCCATCTTAGTTAAAGGTCGGATTTTTGTCGTATTTCGACAACCACTGGCAATTTACTTCTTTTACTTTTGGACATCCTTCTTTTTTATTGTGTTGTAATTACTCTGAAGGTTTATCAAAAGTCAGCCTTATTCAAATTCTGATTAACATCAATCACTCCTATCTTGATTGTCCTGGTTACCATATCCATTTAATTTCTCTTTTGAAACGTGAATGAATTGCCCACAGAAGCATTCACTCTCACATTCTTAATTAGTAAAATTACGATATCGATCATAATTTCGTATCACAAACCTCAAACTAATATCGAGTTCCGCTCATATCGATAAGTATTGCGGGAAGTATTGACTCTTTTGCAAAGTAATTTCGCAGGTTAAAGACCAAGAGTATCGATAAAAAACGAATATTTCACACAATCATATCAATTCAAT
The DNA here is from genome assembly GCA_029962745.1 of Echinometra lucunter. Lineage (NCBI taxonomy): Eukaryota > Metazoa > Echinodermata > Echinoidea > Camarodonta > Echinometridae > Echinometra > Echinometra lucunter. The sequence goes on from CM057153.1 coordinate 10,331,836, forward strand.
CTCCTTTCCCAGGTGCGCGGAGCTCAAAAAAGAGCCTCAACGTGTGAAGGTCGATCCTATTATTTTCAAATCGATCGATTGCAAACATCCATCCACTTTTCCGCGAAGCTATTATCTTAACATACATTCAGGCTAATCGTATCCTGAGTAGAACATTAGCGCATACGTCAGTGAAAGTAAAAGTGACTGCCTACTTTATTCCGGGGTTTCACGTCCGATGGCTGTTCCTCTTGCCCACGAGACAATAGAGGGTTCCGCCACCTGGCGTCAAGGTGGAGTTTGGAAACAACATTTCGTCACATTTTAGTAAGAGTGAGAGAGAGTTGGAAACAATATTTCTCGATATGTCATTGAGAGTGAGAGTAAGGTTTGAGGTTAATAACACCTGAATTGTCAGATTTTGAACCCTTCATTTTTTTGTAAACACGGCAACATTCGTCAGAGAGATGTAGTTGCTTATTTGATAATATTGAATAATAATGATAATAACGGCGCATTACATAATACATTTCTTTCCAATTCTTCGAGATGGGGTTTGGAAGCATCATTTGTTACTATTTTATTGAGAAAAAGAGTGACGTGTGAGGCTTTCAACGCCTCTGATTATTTCAAAGGTGAAAATGTCCTCTTCTTGGCCTTACAGTAACATTTTGTGAAAGAAGAGTTATCGGTTATCGTACATGAAACACTGATTTCTAATTATTCAAGATGGGAATTACGAAACAATATATCTTAATATGTTACTGAGAGAGGAGGTTTGGAAATAACATTTCTTACTATTACTCTGAGATTGAGAGTGAGGTATAAGGTTATAGATATCAACACCACAAGTACGTAAAAGCAAGAACTCTTCACTTTTGGGGAGTACAGCGACATTCTTTAAAAAGGGGAGTCGTTCATTTAAGGTGTATTTTCAACCTAAGACAGTTTAGAAAACGTAAGGAGCAACAGAAAATATTATAAAAACTAGTCAAATTTAGGAAAGAAAATCCCTTGCTGAACATTAATCTGGGCAGGTGACAAAATATGGGAATCTTATTCCTCTTTTAATCCAACCTGCAGATCAGTGGATTATCATGTAAAAGATTAAACGGTCGTAGATGACAAATAATAGTGATATCCGCAAGAATCACGTCCAAAATGACTGACAAAATTTAAATCCTGTACCATACATCATAATGTTCTTTCGTAATTCTCCAAGACGATTTTCTTGATCTGTTATAGCGGATTTGGTGAGATATTACTCGGGGCAGTGTGAAGATCCATGAGGGCTTTAATCCCTCCTGATACCTTCGTCTCTATAAAGACTTGGATTCCCACTATTATAGTGCCATCATCAAGTCGAGGTGATCAAACTTACGAAATCAAGGCATTAGCAAAGACGTAATAATCTAGATATTGACTGATGGTGAAAGGTACTAATAGCCCCCTGGAACAAGGGCCCCTCTGATTCTCTAGCACCAAACAAGAAGATACTTTACCCGGAATAGATAAAGATTCTTTGCATCAATAAGCCACCCTGCTTTCTGGCGCACCAGAATTCCTCTTTTCTTCCCTCACGAGCACCTCTTCAATTTTTCCCTCCAGAAAATCCCACCTCGGCGCGTTTTTTGGCGCCCAACGTCGCATCGGCTGGCAACTGTTTCCTTTCCGATTGCATCTCCCGCTGACCGAACCCCACCACACCGTGTCTTCATCTCCTCTCGCGAAAACGGCCACTGCATCATCCTACCTCACAATGTCGCTCACTCTGAACTTCTATTCACCGAACTTGCAGTGGTGCACTACGCGTTTCTCGGAGTGTTCCTCCCCTGGACGGAAAGGGCTAGCTATCATTTTGTTTTTTCCTGAGCATCTTGAGTGGAATTCTTCTCGGATTCCTGCAACACCTGCCTTGAATCCATTTAATGGTGAAACTGTAAGCTCTTCAGCGAGATCAGGGACCCCCGCGAGAAAAGCTGGGGGGAAGATTGGTCTTCTTTTGGTAGTTCTTTTATTTGTATTCTGCCGTTGTCACCAAAACCTAAAATTAAAAAAAAAAGTATGGAAAAGAGCAGCAACTACCAAGAAATAGCACTTCTGTGATTTATGTGAAAGAGAGCAGAAAAACACACTCACCTTCTTCATTTGCTTTGTTTCTACAAATTTTAACAGTTTTCGTCTTTGTAGATGTAACGGTATAACGATGAAATTATGTTGTCAATGTTTATTCTGGGTTTTTTTATATCCTTAAAAAATAACGTTAAAAGATTATTGAAATGGATAAAAAGAAATGATAATCGTCGTTCATATGAGATCTTTCAGGAATTACAAAAATACTAATAACAAGGTAATAATGGCCCGAGCAAAACTGGCGCTTACAAACGATGAGACAGAGAAAAAAGCACAGCTTGTATAATTTTTGTCCTTAACTCAACCAAACAATTTCAGCATCCCTTTTTGTATGATTGTATCTATTAGGCCTATATAGGCTAGCATAGAGAGGACCTCTTCAATGCCGCAAAGGTATACTAAAGATTTGGCATGGCCTTTTATATTCTAAAAGCTGATAAAACTCTGAATTTGTTTTGAAGAACGAGACGACTTAAAAACCCGATTAAAATCTAATGACTTAAAGGAAAATAAGTCTATACTTGAATGAAAAATGTAATGTGTTCATGTCAAAGTAAAGATATCCTAAAGTTAAGGAAACGAACTGTGCCTTATTTCCAGTATTGAAATTGTTCTCCGTTTTGCATAAATGAGATAGAACTGGCAGGAAGCAATATTCGACGACAAATAATAAACCCTTGAGAGAATAACACCACCTCTAATTCTTTGGTTACTTCTGCGGAAGATGAGCATTGATTAGTCCATGTAATGACATCTTGCATTGCGTGTTTCTCTGACCCCCGGGGCCGCACCTGATTTTGGCGGGAAATCCTCGCCTCGTGTTAAGGGTGTCGTCTGCTTGAAATAAGTCGATTTCATCTCTCAGTTGGGGGAAACAGTCGTAGTTGTTTTTGTTTTTAATGGTTCTTTAGACATTGCTTTATTCGTCGTATTATTTCACTATGTATAAACTAAGTTAGAACCATTTTTCTATCTAACTGTCTATCAAATATAGAACTGAACACACTTTGCGGACTTTTAGCATGTTTAGGGACGGTTCTTTTAAAATGTTATTTCAATTTTTACCAGTAGAATGTAAGTCTGAGTCCACGAGTTATGAACCAATAGACCACTAATTTCCCACAACATTGTTTTACAATGAACCCAATCACCATTGAAATTCAAAGTAAATTATCAACATGTCAGAAGAAGATCACTGATTTACATAAGGAGAGAGAGCAGGATGTTGAGGAAATTAGGTGTCTCAAGAAGAAAGCCAACGACGCGGAGCAATACTCGCGTAGAAATACAGTGCGTATATTCGGTGTGCAGGAAACAGAAGGAGAAAGTACTGATCAAATAGTGATACGCATTGCTAAAGATGTAGGGGTAGATCTACCACTCTCTGCAATTGATCGCAGCCACCGTGTGAATCGACAAAGACCACCACCTGAAGGAATCCGTCCAAAACCACGACCCATCATCGTCAAATTGGTATCCTACAAACATCGTCAAGACCTGTTGAGAAATCGTAAACAACTGAAATCGAAAAATATAGGAATCAGCATCTATGAAGATCTGACAGATACCAACCGGCGTCTGCTTTGGCAAGCACAAACTGAAGCAAGAAAACCAGAATGTAAAATCTCAAAAGCATGGTCAATGGATGGAAGGATCCTTGTGTCTGTCAAAACAAATGGCAAAGAGTCAAAGAAACAAATCAACTCAAAGAGAGACTTGGACAGACTGTAAAGAGTAAACATTCCATGAATGTGTATACAAACATGGTAAACATGGTCAGCTGTAGTAGTAATTATTTTCTCCAAGTGAGCACTCACTGGCTACTATTAACTTGGATTAGTAAATTTTAACTTGTCTTTTAATTGCATTATATTTTAATTTATTGTAATAAATTTTGTAGTTCTTTGCTTGTTTTTTAATTTTGATTTTATGTGTGTGTGTTTTGTGATTTCTTTCCTTTAGTTTATTTTCCCAATGTCTTTTTTTGACGTATTAAATAATTCAAACCGTAGTGATGAGTATAGATCTGATCTGAATAGATTACATGAATATTTAACCCCTGCTGGTTCTGAAGATAACATACCTTTGCCACCAGAAACATACTATTCTGTTAGTGAATTTAATAATCATCTCCAATCTACATTTACAAATGCTCGGCTAGAAAACAGCTTATCTTGTATGCATTTCAACTGTCGCAGTTTATCCCACAACTTTGATAATTTAACTACATATTTGTCATCTCTAGATTTTCAGCCAACTATTGTTGGTGTAACCGAAACATGGTTTAAGCAGTATACATTACAAAGCCTTTATAATCTTCAAAATTACTCTTTTGTTAGCAATGCACGTACTATTCGAAGAGGAGGTGGTGTTGGGCTATATGTAAAAAGCAATTTGCAGTATAGACAACGCCAAGATCTAGAGGTTAATGATTTATTTGTTGAAAGCACTTTTATAGAATTATCTATGTGCAACAAATCAATTGTATTAGGTGTAATTTATAGACCACCAGGCCAGTCCATTCCAGATTTTTTGACATATTTAGAAAAGACTTTAAATATTGTAAATTCTGAACATAAAGTGTTTTATCTATTTGGTGATTTTAATTTGGACTTGCTTAAAGTTGGCACTGTGCATTACATTAATATGTATTTGGATTTGCTGTTGTCATTTTCCATGTCACCTCTAATATCTTATCCAACTCGTGTTACAAGTACTTCTATTTCTTTGATTGATAATATTTTCACAAATGTTACTTGCCATATATCATCAGGTATTCTTGTAAATGACATTAGTGACCATTTTACTATTTATTGTATTTGTGACCTTAAATGTTCTCAAAAAGAAAATGGATGCTTTCAATCACGAGATATATCTGATGTAAATATCAATAAATTCATTGAACGCATAAGCACTTTCAATTGGTCCTTATCTTTAAATGATCCAAACATTTGCTATAATGATTTTATAAATAAATTTTCTATATTGTATGAAAAGGAATTTCCAATCAAGAAAACAAAGTTTAAAACAAAAAGAAAAGATAAACCATGGATTACGCAAGAAATTCGTAATCTGATTAAGAAAAAATCTCGTTTATATAAACTTTATTTAAAAAATCCTTCAAATTATCGGATAAAGATATACAAAAAAATGCGGAATCTTCTAACCAATAAAATTAAATCTCGTAAAATTGAATATTATAAAGATCAGTTTAACTGTGCCAAAGGCAATATGAAGAAAACATGGAATGTGATCAATACAGCCATGGGTAAAGAACATAAAGGCGTTTATATACGCAAAGTTATTGTTGACGGAGATGAAGTTACAGATTCAAACTTGTTCCCTGATATTTTGAATAACTATTTTGTAAACATTGGATTCAAGTTAAATAGTAGTTTTACAAACTCACCTAGTCAAGATGTCACCACTCATATTAAGGGTAATGACAAGTCAATGTATTGTAATCCAATAACCATAGGTGAAATTATTGAAATAGTAAAAAAATTTAAAAACAAGTCAAATGTGGGCCATGATGGTATTGATATGAGAGTGATAAAAAAAAGTATTTATTTTTTGTGTCAACCTTTATGTGCAATATTCAATGCTTGCCTTGAGTCAGGGATTTTTCCGACACAAATGAAAATTGGTCGGGTTATTCCCATTTTTAAAGGTGGTTGCCCTGAAATACTTACAAACTATCGCCCAATTTCCATTTTACCTGTTTTTTCAAAGATTTTTGAGAAATGTATATATGTTAGATTACTGAATTTTATCAATGAGTGCAATATTATTAGTCCGAACCAACATGGATTTCGGGTGGGGTATTCCACATCTTCAGCATTACTTAATTTTATTCAAAGTATTACTAGTGTTATTGAAATGAAAGGTGTATCAATTGGCTTATTTTTGGATTTACAGAAAGCGTTTGACACACTTGATCATAGAATACTCATGAAAAAATTATTCAAATATGGAATAAGGGGGAAAATTTGGGATCTTTTAAACAACTATTTAAGTCATAGACAACAATTTGTAACTTTAAATAGTCAACAATCAAATTATAAGGACTTAAGGTGTGGAGTACCCCAAGGTTCTATCCTCGGGCCCCTTTTATTTACTTTGTATATAAATGATCTGTGCAATGTATCTTCGAAATTGAAATATATTTTATTTGCCGACGATACAAATATTTTTATGTCACATGATAATATTGATGTTCTGCAAGTGCAATTCAATAATGAATTAAAAAAGGTGACTTCTTGGTTAACCATTAATAAATTATCTGTAAATATTTCTAAAACACAGTATATGGTTTTTACAAATAAAAAAATATGCATTGACAATCTGCAGGTGCAATTAGCAAATTTTAGTGTAGCAAAGGCATCGCAAGTCAAATTTCTTGGTATTATAATTGATAGTAAATTGCTATGGGTTCCTCATATTGATTTGATTTGTAATAGAATTTCAAAAATCATAGGCATTTTGTACAGATTACGCAATTTTCCAATTACTGTTTTACGAAATATTCATCACGCACTTGTTGCACCTTTTTTAAGTTACGGTATTCTTGCCTGGGGCAGTGCTTCTTATTCACACCTGGATAGAATTTTTAAACTTCAAAAACGTGCAATAAGAATTGTTAATCATTCGTCTTTTTATGCTCATACAGAACCAATTTTTAAGTCTCAGAGGATTTTGAAATTTTATGACTTTTACAATCATGAGACTGCAATTTTTATGTGCAAGTGTTATAAATATTTTTTACCTCAGTCAATATGTAATTATTTTGTTTTAAATCGTAATGTACATAATTATACAACCAGGGGCAATAATGATTTTCATATACCTAAAGTAAGAACAAAATTATTTCAAAACTCAATTTTTTATAGGGGACCATTAATTTGGAATACTTTATCAAAGGATCTTAAGGATAGTTGCTCTCTTAATGTTTTTAGGAGAAATTGTAAATATAAAATCATCACTACTTATTCATTTTTTACTTAATTATTATTCTGATTGTTTGTTTGGGTTAGTTAGGTAATTCTTTCCCCTTTTCTACTTTAATTGTTCAAATAATGTATTATTTTATTTGGGTCGGCCGTACATAAGGTTAACTTCTTTTTGGCTGCTACCCTTTCAGTATAATACTTTATTTATATCCATGTCTGATTTATTTAATGTTTGTACTATTTGTATTGTTTTTATACTGAGAAAAATAAATTGAATTGAATTGAATTGAATTGAATTGAACCATTCATTGCATTGTAATGCAGATGAAAGCATTTTTTTTTTCTTTTTTAGTTTATCGCATATCCTTCTTATAACACGCCCGAAACTACATTGTGACCAAAGTGAATATTCAATAAGTTTTCAGTGAATTCTAAAGAGTCTAAGCTGCTTTGAAGAATCACCTTGCCTCGGGTTCTGCCATGAGACCAGAAAATTTGAACCCATGATTTATTCTATTACAAAGAAACAGTATATGACCACTGTTCCATCGCAGGATATATATATAGGATGTAGGAGATATTTTGCCGACGCAAAACTGGATCATGTTTTCTTAGATAAGAGAATAATGAACTGAGACAACAAGAGGGAAGGGGAAGTGGCCATCTCCTAGTCGAATAAAATAAGAAGTGTGGTTGCCATGGCAACTAACATCCACCTGTTTCCTCCTTCAGCCGGATGCAGGAGGATGAGGTGAAGAGACAAGAACGGACACCCCGGAAGGACCACGCCCTAATCCTTCTTTTCCGACAGGACAAATTAAAGAACGACTCTGGAGTTTTCGGAACAGAAGGTACAATTTTAGAGAGAGAGAGAGAGAGAGAGAAAGATTGAGAGAAAGAAAAAGAGAGGACAAGAGGGAGAGAGAGAAAGAGAAAGAGAGACAAACAGAGAGAGGGGGGGATAAATAGGGAGAGGGGTCGATGGAAATATGGATTATTTAGGGAGGGATGGAGGGAGAGATATTCGAAATTAAGTGAGATTACAATGAGATAATAGATAATATTATATTCATTTATGAATGGTTCATATTCAACAGACTATCGAAGTCATTATTAAGATCCTTTTTTTTAAATGTCAAACGCACAGTTCTCAGAGTATCAATTTGGAATAATTTCAACCTTGTTCTTTCTCCCACCCCTCTCCGCCTCTCCGACTCATTTTTATGTCACCTTTGGTGTTGTTTATTGTTATGTCATGAAATTCAATTCTCCTCCATGGGCACCCTGTAAAATACGATGGGGTGACACAGGAACGCCTTACGTAACATGACAGTAACATTAGAACATCTACTGCCAGGAAAATGTCACTTCACTATCCTTGAAAGAACTGATGGTAGTTTTTATCATCTCTCAATAAACAAAGGTTCCGGAGATCTTTGTTTTGCAGAAAACAAACAACGATTTTAAAACACGGTCACAAAACTCATACTAAACAAGAAATATACCGGGAGAAAAAAAAACCCCTTTGAACAGGCCCGGGGACTCATGAAGCAACGTTTCAGAACTTTGTTCCATAACTGTGTTTCAAAATACTGATTCTGGTTTCGCAATCTGGCAACTGTGCTATAAAAGCACCTTTAGTTTGTAACGATGTAACTGATATATATTTTCGTGTAATCGTTTCTCTGCCCTTTTAACCTCTCCACCTCCACACATAGAGGGAAAAGGGGACTGAAGATGACATCACAAAGCACATCGAGGAGATAGTGAGCTGTCCGCAAACACAATCATCTCGAGATGTAGAAGAGACGAGAGGAAAAGATTAGAGGGTAACTCCCAACGGTGTCACCGTCAACTTCTGGTGTCACTTTGACGAAAGCAGACCAGTCGCTTGGAAAACGGATTCAAATAGAAATCTTTGTATTGATTTAGATGGATCATAGCTCAGAAGCCTCCTGAATTCTGAAGTTGTTGCCAATGCGCCTACCTTCTACATGTTTCATTAATTAGGCGTAGTGCGAAGTCTACAAAATATTTCTAACTATGGCTTTCTTTGTATGTTTGTAATTTATTTCCATTGTCATCCAAATTTTATTTCCCTTTCTTATCAACTCTTTTCTTATTTGTATTCTCAGTCTTTTTTCTCACTTCCTTCGCTTTATTTTTGACCATTCCCTATCTATTTGCTCTTTACTAATCGCCCCGATGATCCATCCATCAAGGGTTGTTTCGAGACGGGATAGTGGTGGTGAAGGGGTGGGGAACCAATCACATTTTTCTGATAACTCCTCCCCCCCCCCCCCCCGCCGTGTCTCATCAACGCCTCAGTCCTATACATTACGCATGTTTTGCCTATTTCTTTTTAAATTTTCGCTTTCTCTTATTCCAACCTTTTCGATTTTCTGTCCCTCTCTCCATTTTCTTTTCGCCATTCATTCAAATTTTACCTCTCTGCTTCTCATCTTTCCCTTATAATCATTTTTTCCAAACCTTCACTTTCACTTATATTCGTCTTTCAAGGCAGTCTTTCTGTTTACGATCCATGTTTTGAATGCAGCTGTTCCCAGGGTTCTGTGGAAAGTGTGGAATCGAAGAGGACGACTGGGAGAAAGTCTAGTCCACGCCCAATCACCGTGTACTTCCGTTTCTCATGTCGCCAATTTCCCCTCATCTTCAAACGTCTTGAAAGTTGTAAAACTAAGAGGAAAGAAAAAAAAAAAGAGGAAAGTTATACGAAGATAGCAGGAAATTTTATAATTTCTTTAGATAATTACTTCAATCACATGCATATAGTGAATAGCATGTTCCTTATGATAAATGCAAAAAAATGTTATATCAATCTTTGATTGAGGATAACTGATTAGACAAAAAAAAAAAATAGTAGGGCGTTTTGAAATTGATTAAAGATTTACCTAAAAGTTTATAAACCTATCTGCCTCTCAATAATTCGTCTTGTGAATGCCAGAAGGGTTTTTGAATAGTACACTCTTAAAATAAATCAGTCAAAAATGACTAAATAAAAGGGTCAGCTGGGTGCAACTAAAATACTAGTCATTTTTTTTTTTTTTTACTATATTTCAGTCATTTGTGACTATTTTCTAGTAGTATTTTGACTAGAATGTAGTAACTTTTATGACTAGCTATATCAGTTGCACCCAGCTGACTAGTCATCCAGTCATTTTGACTGATTGTTTTTAGAGTGTAAGAGATGACGCTCCGAACAGACGAAATGTGTAATTAAGAGCATGGAGTATTTTAAAAAATACAACTGGCTGTAATCATATGAAGCCTTGTATGGAAAGGAAAAGTCATGATAATGAGGTTGAAACAAGGTGTCACCAATATCTAAACGAAAAGGCCAAGGGGTTATATCGGATGAGATAATCAGAGCCAATCTTTCCTTAATCCCTTAATTCACTCGAGAATTTGATACAGAGGAAGAATCAACGACAAATTTGTCAAAAGAAGTGAAGATGACAACGACGAGAGGAGGGTTGGATTAGACGATGAACCCCCTTTCACCTTGCCCAGTCCCTCCGCTCTGCTATCGTGTTACTCTACGCTTCGCTGTGGGTTTGAAACTCAACTTCCGACCGATTCTCCCTGATGCAGTCTGCCAGTCGCGCTCAATCAAAGATGGGTAATTTGACGGCCATAACAAACCTACGAGGGGAGCGGAAAACAGGGGAAAGAGGGTTAGATCAAGATCTTTCTTTTAAAGAAGATTGTGGCGGAGATTTGCTGGCTCGTTTGGAACTTGTAAAACTCGGATTGAAATGCAATTTGTCGAAATCGGTCGTTGATTATGGAGGTAAAGAATCTGGACGTGTTCTACTTTTAGGGGATAATGGGTGCTGATACGAGCAGGCATCTACAGGAAGGTGCGCCGGGGGAATTCGGCACGCCCTTACCAAACACTTTTCCGTCTTTTTATCCTCTATCTGCCTAGAATTTCTTTGGCAAGTGCGTACATTTTAGCGGCTTTCACGGTGCTTTTCAGCCTTCATTTCCCACATTGCCAATATAGTCAATGTTAACAAATTGATATGAACTACCTGATGTGGGTCCAACTTCGCATGTTTGCCGTTATTTTGTTTGGAGGGGGTTTTTTTAACCGTAGTTGTGGTAGAAAAGGAGAGAAAGAAGAAGGATGAGGAGGAGGAAAATAATAATAATAATAATAATAATAATAATAATAATAATAATGATAATAATGATAAGAAGAAGAAGAAGGGGAAGGAGAAGGAGAAGGAGAAGGAGAAGGAGAAGGAGAGAGAAAACACTACAGGAAATACAATCCATACGCACACATGATATAGGTGGGAAACTTTCGAAAGATCAATATACAATTTCCCCCTCTTGTAGTTTACTCTTTTGAGGGACTTTAAAATAACAACAAATAGGACCAGTCTTCCAAAATTTAAAAGAAAACATGCAATCAAAATATATTTGTATAATTTTACTAGAATAAACAACTTTTTGGGACCTAAATGTGTCTTTTATACTCAACCCAAATATGCAACATAAAAATCCTTCAACCTGTACAATCAAACATGGTAAAAATCCTAAGATATACATTGTGTGAAACTCCACTTAAACAGATAGGAGACACATCAATGATGATGTATAGATCGAACAGCATTTTACCCCCAGACAACTAACCCTTAGGAAAGTAATCAACCAACCACTGGTGACAATTACTTCATTAATTTTATGGGGCTGGTTGTCCCATGTAGTTGTCCGGGTCGGTAGTCCGGGTTGGTAGTACTCCTCCAGGCTGTCCAGGGGGTATGAATCATCTTTTTTGCCGCTTGAAATTTGCTTTTCACAATAACCTGATCAAAATATCCAAGGGGTCAACGTACGGACAGGTATTCGACGTTGAAATTTAAAAAAAAAAAGACAATGATACAAAGAGAAAGAAGGAAAAACTCGTGGAAAGGTGAACATGAAACTAGTTTTACGAGTTCACAACGCTTTTATCTCGACTTTGTTCTGAATATAATGCAAGGGGCGTGCGGACTGTGTTGTTGACTAGACATTGAGGCGGGCAAATGAATCCTTGACAATAACTTAGTCGTCCATAAACGTTTCTGCATTATCCTCTCTATAGATATCATATCTTTTAAAACACGTTTTATTGGTGGCCATAAACAGAGTAAAACTGTCAAAAAAGACAACGACCTGTAGATTGACTGCCGTGACATAGCATACTCCTGCGGGAAATGGATTTAGCAGACCTACATTTTGGAACTCGACATTGCCCGGAGATGATTAATTTGGTTACATTCGCGTGTGTATACCCAAAGATGGTGGCGCCCAGATGCTTTTATTACATCTGGCTGACAGTCACATTTGTGAAAATGTTGGTTATATCATTGCAATACTCAACCCCAAAATTAAAAAGGTTTAAAGATTATGCAAATGTACTTGCATAACTAAATTCGTTATGATTTGCTTCAAACCTCAGTGTAAAATGGCTCTATAATATTGTATGACTGAATTTGAAGCCAAAACCAAGTTTATGACTAGTGTACTCATTAAACAGCATTATATACTCTGAAACGAAATTGAACATGACTATAATTCGCAGAGGCTCTATGCTTTAGTGAAACAATTATCCACACAGAACATTTTAGGATTATTGATACGTATATGCAGAAATTGCATGCTGGTGATAGAAATGCGAGAAAAGCAATGCCAAATTGGTTTGTTCCATTTCATAAGGTTCCCGTTTTCTGGTTAAACAAACTTTCGTGAATAATAATTATAGAGAGAAAGAGAGGGAAAGAAAGACGGAAAGAGAGGGAGAAAAAGGGGGTAAAAAAAGAGTAAGGAAAAGAAATAGAAGGACAGACACTCACAACAGAGAATGAGATGAAGAGACAGAAAGAGAGATACAGATAAAAGGTGAAAAGGTGGGATTCACCTTCACATTACCCATATTCTTTAGAGTGGTGTATATCATATGGTTTGACGCTACTAAGCCTGTTCTCCCCGCCTGCTTCTTCCCTTTGTAACCACGTCGACAGCAGGCTAACAACAAAAACCTCAGCAGTTGTCTCTCTGAATATAGTTCTTATTAAGAATATGGTTTTAACCCTAATCTACCTTTATCTCGAGGGATGTTTGCCAGTTATCTCTTTAGTGGATCACAGCGGCTGATGTGTGTGTTGTAGGGGGGGGGGGTAAGGGGCACCTACCTCCCCTCTCTCTTTCTCCAAAGCAAAATCCAACTTATCATGCGTTAATCTCAAATTCCCATAGACTTAATACAGGGGTCAACCCATTCCAGTAGCGTTTGAGTTAGGTACTGAAGGGAAGTGTTCAACCTAATAATTTCGTTCTAGAACCCAAAATGAAACTACAACTGTGATGCCAGCCCCCCCCCCCCCTCTTCTTTTCGCAGAATTTGCGCCCCTTCTCACCAGTGAATCCTTGGCCCACCGCTCAACATGTCTAAAACACTTTTCTACTCCTCCAGACAGGTGGAATGAATTCATCTTAGGAAATCCCAATTAATCTCAGTTATTCATTTTTAATGTCTTCCAATAATTATATCAGATTACAAGAAAGATATACATTGTATGCACAAATCAAAATTTAATTTTAATGGAAACAGTAGAAAATAATGGTTTGACCAACAGGGTTCTACATTTTAGCACAAAAAGAGTATTAAGGTTGGTTTTGTTTGTTTGTATGTTTGTTCGTTTTTTGTTGTTCTTGTTTTTTTTAAATAAGTTTAAGTCTGACTTTTTTGTACAAAAATGTAAAAAATAAGAAGAAATAAAGTTATTAGAATGGTAAACGTGTGATCAAATAGTGCCTGAATTGTCATACAGGCTAAATTAATTTGTTAAAAGACAAAGAAAACGCCATACACTTAAATATAATGTCGTTGTTGGTGTCTGTAAAAGTATCATTTAACACAGTTTAACGTGTTACAAATAAAATTTTCGCTAGAAAATTTCCAGGAATCATATTCAGCTGTAACATTCTCGTCACCATTCAGTTAAAACGAATGTACTCCTGTGGCCTTGAATGTCACTTGTTTGTCACGGGAAGGCGGGAGCTGTAATTTTACATGGTCAATGAATTTAGACGAACTGTGAAATTATGAGGGTATATTAACATCCAATGGTGTTGTGATCGAAGACATAAATTTAATTATGCCTGTGTGTAATTGCCAGAGGATTTTTTTTAGAGTGTTTGAGCAGATGAAATTATATCTTCTGATAATGATTAATAATTACTTTATCAGTGATAAAAAGTAATCCTGTGAATAAGCAATGATGATGCATTCTCATAAAGACAGAGGAAATCAGAAACAAGTCCCTAGAATATGTCCCCATAATCATGCTCTGTTCTGTTTATCCGGTATTCAATCAGGAGGTGCTATATAATATAAAGACAATTTAAGCAAACACTGATAAAGACAATATATAATCTAAAATATTGCACGACAATGATAATGATGATGATAGTAATAACATATAATAACAACTATAATAATAATAATGATAATATGTAATAATAATAATAATGATAATAATAATAACAATAATAGTAATGGTAATAATAATAATGATAATAATGATAACAATAATAGTGATAATGATAATGCTAACTATTTTGAGAAAAGAAGAAGTAGAAGAGGAACAAAAACACCAATAACCCCCCCAAAAAACCCACCAATAATATGGTCTTATTTACCTAGGGTATATTATCATTACTCTTCTTTCCCCCATACAATTATTCTTACCCAAGAGGTACTTTACCAGGGTGCTCAATAATTCACCTGGGTTAAGAAGGACAAGTGCTTGCAGAAAATAGGATGTAAGCTAGGATCCAACCCTGGATCTCTCTTATGAGAGTCAAGGGTCCTCACGATACCGCACAGTGCTCCCTTTTTAAAAAAGCATATATTCATTTTATTTTGTGTGAAATATCATGCAAATGTGAAATTTACCATTCTCATTACACGTTGCCTGCTTCTTTGAGCTAAAAGTTCACGATAACCTGCTAACGTACACCGCATAACCAGCTCAGCTGTTCCAGGCGTCAAGTAACTCTGCGTAGTTTGTGTCAACATTTGGTGGGATTTGCCGGAACATAATCTCGTTAAACAAAACCACCATCATTTGTCACAATGATTTGGGGGAACTCATCGAGTGAATAATGTTCTCACTCCAGCCTCCCGAGCAGCAAAATAACTTGTGGATATTCTACTACGATGCCAGGTGTTTAAAAAAAAACCAAAAAAATGTTTCTCCAAACGCATTACAGACCATTTGCGACCATGTTACATCAAAAGGCATTTTATCCGCTGGAATATTCTAAAATTTAAGTGACTCTAAGACATGGTTAATTGTTTGCTCATAATGGATGATCGGTTTAAGAAAGTACCGATTTGGCAACATGCGACATAAGTCAACAATTTTTTCGTAGTTTTTATAGTCAGATGCTCAAGGTGCTCCATTATCGTGGACAGATATCCCCACTCAGCTAGGCTATACGATTTTGGTGCAAACATCATTCAAGAAATTAGTTCCCACAGGTACCCATCTAACACCTGGAAGGAGAGTGAAATGTGCAGATTAGTGCCTTTCCAAAGGACTAGTGCCTAGACGAGGCTCGAACCCACAACCTTCGCATCCCCATTCAAGCGCTTAAACCCCCAACTGTGACGCCTATAATGAAGTGTGTAAAAGAGAACTTCGGACATTCGAGTCACCTTGACTCAAGTGATACACAAACGTAAATTATGAAGCATTTAACATAAAATGATGTGTTCCTTTCTTAAAAGGAGCGGTGTTCATTCTTAAATCCATATTTTCATGTTCGTTGGAGGTATGTCTTTGTGGTAAACTTACCACTCGTAAATAGGCCAAGGGACGTACCAGTATATATACGACCAGTAAATGTCCCCAGAACTTTTAGACTTATCAGATATCTTCTGATGAACACTTTAATTATTATAGTGTCTAGACTACCCCTTTTACCTGTTCATTTCAGAGAAGAATGTTGGACGGCAGTTCTGAGAATTTGAGACATCAATACAACCTCTGATTACCAAGGATTCCAACAAAGGAAATTAATTTTTAATGAACACATGTAAGAATACAGAATTTCCTTTCCTATAATTTTTTAATTTTCTTTCTTTTAATTTCAGCTTAATTTCTGCCACAAGCTACAGCCCTTAAATTGACAATGCTGGTCTCGCGAGCCTTCTTAAGAATTATCAAAAGTTTTAAAGAGAACATCCACCCTCGGGCTCATCCGCTTCCACACAAGCTATGCTAAGGGTCCACGAAATCGACGTTGTCGATATCCTCAACTGCCGGTTTACCCTGGACATGCTGGACGTCCCATTTGCGACAGAGCCCTCCCCCACCCCGATCGCTAAAAATCTTACTAGTCGATGACAAAAGAAAGCTCAAATGAACGAAAGGACTCTCTAAATATTCTTCAGACATCCTCTCTTTCTCCCTCCCTCACTTCCTCGCTTTCTTTATTTTGCTTTCTCCTTCCATCTCCTTTTCTCTCTATCGCCACCTTCTCCTTTCTTCGTGTCAGCAATATTTATTACGCCCTTTAATTGGCCACCTTAAATCTGCAAACTATAGTTTTCATTTTCTTGAGAATAAGGACAGACGGCTAAATCATCGAGAAATTCCGCGATAATATGGATTTTAATCAACGAGGACGTAGACCGGCCGTGCCCTCCCATAATCACAATATCAGACTTTTCTTCCTAAAACTTGCTTTGAATTCCAGCATCACAAATCCTCTACTTCATTATTGTGTCGCCAATGTTCATATGATTTCGTCTGATAATATTTTTTTCTTCATAACAATGTATTTCATAATGCTAATATTCAAGATTAATATTTACCGCCCCTTTCATTTCAAAACAATAATAGTCTTTTTTGTTGTTTTTACTTATCTTTCGACATCTGTGATGTGTACATATAATTTTCTATTTTAATGGTTCATACCTATATACCTCTCAAATTCTTTTATACTTGCGTTTGGGTCAAGAAATTTCTATTTTTGATGTGATTACGGAGTCTGTGAAAGCAAGCTTACAGCCTGACAAAATAATGATGTGATTACGGAGTCTGTGAAAGCAAGCTTACAGCCTAACAAAATAATGCAGTTTAATCTCACAATACATCCAAGATTTAGTGAGTGTAGATGATTTAATCACTACCATAAAGGTATTAAAGAAATGAGTTGATAAGTTTCACTTTGACTTGCAGTTATGTTTGATTGGTAAGTCAGCTGTACATAATCTTAAATACCATATCCCGTTGTTCAAACACATAACCGCAGTATTATGAAAAGATTATTTTTTAACTTGTTGAAAGAGGAAATGATGATTATAGTGATTATTTAAATTCAAGGCGCATGCTACAAGTGCTATGTATAACTTTTGCGGTGTACAGGCGATTTGAAAATAGCCTTCGTAGTCGTCGAACAAATATTGTAAAGAAAAAGAAATGTAAATGTATTCCAGCCCCTTGATTAAGTGCCATATCGCGCTTTAATTGAGCTTATTCGTGTTTTTATATCTGAAGATTTGTACGAGTTGATGTTGCTTAACACTTCTAGTCTCCAGAATCTTTATACCTTTCCCATGTTTCCATTTTAAGCAAAAATCGGGGGGGGGGGGGGGAAACGTGACCACTCTCCATGGGATGATTTTAGGTATACTGAGTGCACTTTAAAAAACAACAACAATCAAACAAAAATCTCAAGCACATAACTTATTATAATCACCAGTATTCTCTGTGCATATAATATGATGATTTTTTGCAATGTTCTCCGTGACATGCTTAACCAGATCCAAAATAAGCATTATCTACGTCATAAGAAAATGAACCGATGAGTTAATGCCTCAAACGTCTTCAGAAACTACCCCAGTTGTTGCTACGCGCTTTGAACCTTATGCTGGTTGTTCAAACCAGATCAACACAAAACTAGATTCTGATCATTATCGAATGAATTTTATCATCCACACACTTAGAATTAAAGGTTAAATTTTGCACCCTAAATGCAAATCAGACTTACATGCGGGGTCATTCATTTTGGGTGCAGTCTTGCACCCTACATGAAAAAGGTGCAAAAAAGCACCCTCTTGTACTTGTTTGCACCCGAAAATGCCCGTGTGCAGCCTAAGGTGCAACTATGCACCTATAAGGGTACCGAAATTTTCGCATTCGAAAGGGTGCAAATTTGCACCTTCCCTAAAGGGTACAACTCTGCACCCTTAAGGGTGCAAAATGTAGCTCATTGCACCCTTAAACAAAACAAAGGTGCAGAATGCTTCTTTGGGTGCAAAGTTGTACACATAAAGAAGCTCCCAGTGTTGCATTTGAAGGGTGCAAAATCGAACCCCTTTTCTTATTGTACACACTAAATTCTTATATTTTTTGTTGTCACATTGTATTGCTAGAAAATATCAAAGAATTAAGGGGAAAATGTCGGTAATTTCAGACAATTTTAGACAATCTGTTGCGCTTGAATTATTCATACTTAAACAGAATGAACCAGCTTTCTTGAAGAGTCTGACGATAATCAACATTATATCATTTCTGCGACACAGTCATATTCCCGCCGTTCGTAGGTCTGAATAAATGCCCACGTGACTCGTCAATGATCCTTGACGACTTCCAGGATGATCTGGACTGTCACGAGAAAGGAAAAGAGGTTGATTTCGAAATCGACCTCCTTTTCTCTTCGCGAACAAAAGGCGGTTCCCCCAAATGTTTCCTCTGATATCGGCCTTCCTCCTCGTTGGCACATTCTCCGTAGGTTTCCCGCCTTACTGAGATGTAACTGGATATTGATGCCTTAATCCTACCTTAATAGATTCTGAATTTATTTTTTGATGCTTTGTGAAGAAGCAGAAGGAGTCGTCTGTTGTCATGGGTTTTGGAGTGTCATAACGTGGGGGCGGGTGACATAGTATGCGTCAGGGCTTATTCTACTTCTTCAAGCTCAGTGAGTTTTAAAAAAAAATTGTCTTCATATTGTGTAGTGCATTCCCAGGCTGTAATCATCAGACTAGTAAAATTCTAGCAATTGCTTTTTAGCAAGGTTATTTCTCGCATCTTCTGACATTCCAGTAAGCAACTGTTCGCAAGAAGAAGCAACAACTTAATATTTTTGCCAGCAGTTGCCTCTCCAAACTAAGCCTGGTAATTCTTTATTTCTAGGCTTTTACTTTCATCTTCAGTCATTCTAAAAAGCAACTGTTTGCAAGAACATGCATCAACTTTATCTGTTTTCCCAGCAGTTGCTTCTCCAGACCAGTAAGAACTGTTTTATATATAATTTTGGTTAGAAATAACAGGGAAGGATTTCTTTTTGTACCTGAAGTCTCGCTCTTGTTGAAGAGTAACAATTCATTTTAGTCATTGTTACTTTTTAAAAGGATCATCTTATGACCGATTGGCTTTTACTCGCAAAATTCCCTGAGATTAGATCACTTGGTTACAAATATTTAACTTTTGAAGAAAAAATATATACACCGGGAGAAGTTATCTGGAGAAGTTATCCTACTGGTATGCACTAGGTTGCACTACACATACCCGTAGTGCAAAAATAGACCACTGACATATGGATGACCCCGCATGTATAGTCTGATGTGATATTTCATTCGATTAAAACGAAAAGGTAAATCATTTCAGAAAATTGGCAATACTAATTAAGACAAATAGACAGAAGAGTATCGGAAATGGGTTGGGTGTTATGTAACCACGCCCATCTCTCTGCTATACTAGAAGTATAGGCTAATCCTGGCTCACACTCCCAATTCCGTCCAAAACGCCTCGCTCTTCAGACCCTTCTAGAGATTGAGCTGCCCAAGGGGCGCTGTCAGGGTCTATTCATCTGTTCATATTTCCGTAGGCTCAAGATCTCACAGAGGAAATGGGCAAATTCTGCCATTTAGTCCTGTAGCCTGTAATTTGTCTGCTTTCTGATCAAGAACGGCTTTCCCTCTTTATCATTTTGTTTCTACAATCATTCACCGTATACCACCGTATACAATTAAACAAGCATAATTATATCTTCTCCATGTTTTTAAAAGTGGACTCCGCGGTTTTAAAAAATGCCACACGCATTGGTAGTCTGCTCCTCGTTTATTCAAATTTAATGTGTATTTTTCTGTTGTTCCACCTACTCCAGGCCTAGTTTACTCTCTCTCTCTCTCTCTCTCTCCCTCTCTCTCTCGTACTGTCACCCATTTCCAATCGTGAACTATTTTTTTATATCTCATAGCGGTCATTGCTCATCGCTGCCCTATCACATTCACCAAGACTGCTTTGGATTAATCATGATATTCCTACTGTTAGCCAACCAGTGCTATTATTTGAGGACGATGGGTTTTGATTGGCCAGTGCAGAGCCAATAGGCGTTATTGTCCCTGAACCGCGGATCCCGATTAGCAAATAAGATAACGGCTTCCGAGCAATCGTTTGAAATGCCCGGATTCTGATTGGCCAATACTGAGATAGCTCCCTCTAGTGCATTTTTCATCCTACTACTGGATTACTTGTCATGCCTGTATTTCATTCTGGTTGCTGAACCTGGGACAACTAATAAAGTAAAGAAGGGCAAAAAATGTATAAAATTATCATCGCTTATGAAAATTATTTAAAAAAATACTACAGCTGTTTTATATATCTGTAAATTAATAAATGAATTTAGGCAGAGTATTGTTTTCATGGCAATAATTTCGATGATGATTTTTTCATTCTTAAACATCAATGATGGTTTATTCATGTTCTTTAATGTCAATTGGACTTGTCCTTCAATTTCCAATCGCCCTCAAGTCACTTGCGTCATTAGATACAGGATCTCCTCATTAAAAGTTCATTAATTCGCCTAAATTACAAAAATAAATAGAAGAAGAAATTATATCCATTTCAACATCTGGGAGATATGGAATCTTGCACCAAAATCAAGCGATAGACTAAATTAGTTGTAAAAGAAACCAAACACAAATGTTTCAAAAAAATTGTAACTCTGCACATTCTCTTAAGATCTCAAATTCTCGTTTTCATTCCCTGTCTCGGATGACACGGCGAATTGAAAAGGGAAGACCAATGCTTCGTAGGAACACTCCCGTTTACAATTTCACCTTAATTGCAGCCATGATTTGTGTATTCAAGGCGAACGCTGCCTTAATAAAAGCCAAATTTAGTTAAAATGTCGAGTTTGTGTAAGTAAAAAGCGCGCTAGTTTTCCCCCTTACGCTCGGGGCTTTGTATGAAAAAACGACGCACACCGTTGTATAGCCGCAGTGACCAAGACGCAGTGTTTGCAAGTACACGTACTCATCTCGAATTTCCCGATGTTGCATTTCTCGTGCGAGAAAATAAGCTCAATTTCTTTAAGTCGTCTGAAAAGGTTGGCGGTAGGCCTGGGTTCCTCTCTGCTAGAGGCGGAATTTCCCCCTCCACCTTTAAAGAAAAGAAAAGAAAGATCTTGCATGACTCATTATCCATCTATTAATCCGCTTTTCTGTTTCAATTATTAGAGGTAGTATTACATACACCGGCGAACTTCGAGGAGTTTTCCCCACGTTCTTTTTTCTTTTTTTAATTTAAATGAAGTTGTGGATGTAGGCGTGTTATTTTTTATAAGGGACCGATTGGTGTAAGGTTGTGCCTCACCGTTACTTGAATTTCAGATATGGGGAATAATTTGGACTTTTTTTTTCTTTGAAGTGGTGTTTTTTTTTTCTCGATGAAGTGAAATGAAGAGAGTGGCCAAGGCTAAAAAGCATTCACAATACTGCAGTGGTGATTAATGAGACTTTTATTGGAGTCAAATTCGGTATTAGTTGCAAAGAAAAAAATAATCAGAAAAACTAATGAAAATTATTAAAGAAAAATGAATATAAAACTATACAGTGCAACAAAATACATGTGTATCATAATTTCTTTTGATGATTTAGTGTTGTTTTATTTTCTCGATATCGTCTATATCAGTTTCATGCAGCCTCACTAAAGCAACAGCTCTTATTCTTTGTCTTTGAGTTAACTCATCGTTTATATGCATGTCTTTTTCTTAGTGTAATTATTTTTTGTTCCCCCTCCTCTCTCTCTCTATCTCTCTCTCCTTCTTTCTCTCTCTATCTCCAGCTGTGCCTCTTCCCACTCTCTTTCTCTCCATGTCCTTCTTCCTGTATTATGTTCACTTCTCAGTCTTTTCTTTATATATTTTGTACTGAAAATGAATTTTTAACCTACTGGTTACTGGAACCGGGTGGCCCCTGTAATAAACCTATGGGAATTCAAGAATTCAGTAGTCAACGGGTTAAGTGCTAATTCCATTTTACCTTTCTCGTATTTGATAAACAATAATTGATCATGAAAATTTTTTATTTCAGTTTTTTTCCTTGGAGTGTGTTAGACCTAATTTGGAAGAGCTCCCTGCATTCCGTGTCTTTCAAAATGTTTTCATGTAGACTATGAAGTGAGATTTATTTCTATACTTTGGGAGTTGAACCCGTCATACCGGTGTCACAAAGAAATATGATAGACGGTGGGACAGAGAACGGATACTCTGTAGCATCAAGGAGACATTAAGGAGGGGGACAGGGATTAATCTAGCGACATGCCTTGGCGTCAGAATCGAGGTAACTCCCTAAAGAATCGTTCTTAAAAGCATCTCCACGCAGTCAGCTTTCAAAGTTCTCAGATGGAACAGTGAAAGAGAGAAAGAGGAAGAGAAGGGGGATAAGCCAAGGAAGTTTGAACAAACGTGGTTGTGTACATACCAGCGAATTCTGGGAGCAATCCGTTACCCCCTTTTCCGGAGTCAAGGGGGTGCAGTTTCCCTCCCCGCGGGACCAACCGTCACCAGAAGTACCCCTTGCTCGCACCCCTTTTAGAGAGCAGTGTCAATATGTTAAGCGTCCCCTAGCACACAAACACAGTTTTTCTCCTAGCTTGTTCTCATCCGTCCATATTATTCTGGCGGAGCATCGACTCCGACACTGCAATTCTTATTTAAAAATACTATCCATCCGTGAAACTGTATATGAACTTGTGTTGTGGAATGTCAACGATGAAGTATAGGTCTTTAGCTACCAAAGCGTAAGTTCTGCATTGTGAGAACGTCACCACTGTTTGACCAATAAGTAGATCGTTCAAACACAGGCGCATTTCATCAATCTCACCGTGATGTCCCGGAAAGAGACAAAAAGAAGAAACACACTCTGTACAAATTTTGGAATCAATATTTTCTTTGCACTAGCTTTGTCTTAAAGAAGACACTTATATACAGAACTGGTACTTGACCGAACGAACATCGTCTAGGTAATGGCAAGGGAGGGGCCCTGAAGACTGACAACGGATGACGTTGCATTGAATGTACATGCGTTATGGAAACCTTTCCACTATTATGTTCGACTTTGCCATCATCATCAGACATTATGCTGCTTTGTTGCTTGCTTTGTTTTATGTTTGTAAATGAAGTAAATAAATGAAATGAAATGAACGAATTATGATCATTTAAAAAAAAAATCATCAGCAACCTCATCCTCCTCATCATCACCCTCATCATTATCATTATCATCATTATCATCATCATTATCATCATCATAATCATTATTTTCATCATTATTATCATCATCATCATTAATATCATCATCATCATCATCATCCTCATCCTCATCATTATCATTATCATCAGCATAATCATCATCAATATCATCATCATCATCATCACCCTCATCATCATCAGAGCTGCCATTGCCTTTTGGTTAATATCCCAATTGATCATTTGTATAATTCATTTATCTTTAGTGGGGTTTTATAAACATTGTTAAAGAAATATGAATAAAATGCATGATGATTTATGATATTCTTATCGTGCGCTGCACTCCAAATTTCTTAGATTAGAAATAAATATAAAGTTGATTGTAATTAGGAACAATTGCAAAAATATATTAAGGAATTATAATCCTTTTGAATCCTTTATTACAGTTAAAACACAAATGTTTTTAAACTTTCTCGAAGTCTAATGAAAAAAAAAGTTTTTTCGGGGTACGCATGAGAAAAATAAAAGTATTGGTCGATTCCATGACTGCTTCGGCGACAATTGCTCCAAAAAATCTGCATGTAAAACCAAACATAAAACTTACCCCCAACCTAAAGCGCCACCGCACACTATACGATCGTATTTTTAAAAAAATACAACTGTTCTTCCATGGGGTCTACATGAAAGTTTAGACAAGTGAAATTATCTTATTTCAAGTTCGGAATAATGATAGGAATACTAAAATAGAAATTTTGGTTAACTGCAAGCCTTGTAGTCGGAGGAAAGGCCAGATCGGCTTCAAATCGTAGCCGGTCGCAATATTGCTATAACGTCGCTACGATTCGGTGTTGAATTTGCTTTTATTCCTCCAGGGAGGCTCGTAATAGCCCGAAATTTCGATTTTAGTATTTTATACGACTATTCGGAACTTTGCTCTTTAAGATTTTACATGTTTGAATGTTCATATCAAAATGTTATAGGCCTAACAAATTTTTCCAAAATCGGATCGCAGACCGATCTTTGTGTGCGGTGGGCTTAACACTAAACTCATTCCTTATCCTCATTTACTCTGAACCGAAACCCGTATCACAACCCCAACCATTACCCTACGTCTTAGGAGAAATTAAGATAGGAGCAATTGTCGCAGGAGCAAATGTGTCACCGATTGGTCAACATCTAACAAAGATAGGCGACTATATTCCTACGCCCAGTTAGTCACATTGAAAAACGGAGGAAACAGAAAAAAAGGAGAGAAAAAAGACAAGATGAAGGACTTTTTCCTCCAATGGACTTAATTGAAAGCTAAATATGGAATGAAAATCACTTGTTCCCGATTTTGTGTTTTCACACAAAATATATTGCTTTCGAAATTGAACGGGGCTAGTGGATGGTTGGTGGGGGGATATAGAGTTTGGCGCCTCGCGGGGAGCCCTGCCATAAACGTTTCTCCCGCTTTCGCTCTACAAAGTAGGGCCCCTGAGCATAGCGTTGCAATGAGGGGAAAAAGAATTGAAAAATCGAATATTCATCCACAACCATCCATTCTGCGACGCCATTCTACCTACCCATCTTTTAAATCACCTCCTTCCTCCTTCCTCTCCCCCTCCATCTGAAAGCTCTTCCTTCATTCAACGCCTTTCTCTCTTCTTCCCTCTCCCCACTAATATTCCCCGTCTCTCTCCCTCTCCCCCTTCTCATCGGATTTCTACCCCCTAACGGCCCGCGTGAAAAGAACTGGGACGGTGGTGGCGATTTTCTCGCGGCGCACTATAGAAAAGTTGTGATCTTGAATAATTAGCGGCTGTTTATACAGATGTATTTCCTACTTAGTAGCCAGCGAGCAGCAGTAGAAGGAAACCTGGCCCCCTGAGCTATCGGGCAGCTAACCGAGGCTGCACCGAACTCACCACGTTGTAAAGTCTCACACACCTTTACTTCACAGTCCACAAATTAAAGGCTTTATCGAAGAGCGGGAATGCCAATTAAATTTGAAATGACTTATATCGGTATCGTAAATATTACCTCTAATACGCGTGATGGCAAAATGTATGTTGAAAATAACGTTTTAGCTGAGTCGTTTCGCGAAGCATAAAAAATTTATTATTGTAGCAACGGTCGCAACAAAATATTATCTTATCCGATTTCCTGCCTCCCCACCCGCATTACTAATATGTTTCTTGTAGGTTTTATTCTAGATGTCATTTTTTTTTTTCAATTTTGAAGAAACGCTTTTAACTTATTTTTATCTTTATTTGAAGAAATCTGGATTTGCTTGACGAATTCTCGAATGAATAGAACTTTCTGAGTGATTTTTTTTTTCAATGTTAAAGAAAGTAAACATTTTTACAGAAGAACAATATATCTAAAAGAAAATCTTTTAATTGCCCATAATTCTTGAAAGATCAAATTATGTAAAATCTGAAAATTATATTTAAAATGCCTACCATCTCTTGTTTTAGTTTATAAGGCTATAAACGTAATTTTACAAAGACACACTTATCCTTATTCTTTCGGCATGTTTCACTTTCTCTATGTTTAAGGTCCATATAAAGTTATAGAGACTTTTGCTCTCCTTATTACAACTGTGGAAATCCGTTGATTTGATTCACCTGCTTGTCAAAACAAAGTATTAAAAAAAATCCCAAATTTCTTTTTAAATTACAGATTTCGCTGTCCTATCTGATCCAAGCAATTTGACCAACTTTTACTGATTTTTCTTGACTTGAATTTTTACATTTTAAAAAAACATGTTTTGATTCTTTTAAAAGTATGACCATTTCTCGAAATGGTACCGTCGTTGCTGATGTACAAAACAGCTTAGCAAAATTCATAAGTAGATTTATACTGAATCTTACATTAACCTCAGTTAAGAAATCAGAATGTGGTACATTTGCTGGTAAAGTGTTTCAAATCGACGCGACATTAGACCTTTAAGCAGACGAACCGTTTCATCCGCAGCGCGCGCGCGCAAAGGCCCTGAAGTGGTGGAAACCAATATCACTCAAACCAATCGATATTACCACTAGTACAGACAAGGTGTTTGTAACGTTAGATCCCCGATTTAGCGCCTTTTTTGCATTACAGAGGGGGTAAAGAGGGGAAAAGAAAGGGAAGATAAGCACTCGAAGAGGGAGAAAATAGAGCAGGGAGATGGGAGAATAGAGCTGACTCGGTTAAGAACCATGGACGATCATTTAATTAGCCAGATACATGCTAGTAAGTGTGTACAGCTGTAGATTAGGCTACAAACACCCGTAGCTGGGTGATCGCTCAAAATTTAGGGTCAGTTTAGACTGACGCGATCGTCTACACGAAGTGTATCGGATGCGCGTAGTATGAGCAAATTATCGAATCAATATGCAGACTGCTCCGCCGATAGCGTAGAAGTTTGAAGTGACCCATGATGGTTTAGAAAAGTTTAATCAATTGTCTATTGAGTTGGTGTTGCACGCGTGCACGCTTGTATGTGATAAAGTGAAGGGCAATTAAATTCCCGTTTTAGCTAAACTGTAACAGTATCAACTGGCCACTAATTACATTTTGTTAATTTAGAATATTGTTCTTCTATTTAATGGTTAATTAATCTTTCATGCTCATGCTCCCCCCCCCCCCCCCACACACACACTATTATTCAGATCAGCCTGTCTTTAGGGTGCTAGGTAAAAATGTCAGAGGTGAAAATGTCAGAGGAAAAAATGTCAGAGGTAAAAATGTCAGAGGTAAAAATGTCAGAGGAAAAAATGTCAGAGGTAAAAATGTCAGAGGTAAAAATGTCAGAGGAAAAATGTCAGATGAAAAAATGTCAGAGGTAAAAATGTCAGAGGAAAAAATATCAGAGGTAAAAATGTTAGAGGTAAAAATGTCAGAGGTGAAATGCCAAGGGTAAAAATTCCAGAGGTGAAAATGCCAGAGGTAAAAATCTCAGATTTGAATATGACAGAGATATAAAATGTCAGAGGTTGAAATGTCCAAGGTAGTATGTCAGATTAGAAAATGTTGAAGTAAACATGTTACAGGTACGGATATTGAATCATAGAAATGATGGGGAAGGCGACATTTTTATCTCTGACATTTTTACCTCTGACATCTTTACCTCTGACATTTTTACCTCTGACATTTTTACACCGAACCGTCTTTAGTACTAGCATTTTGCCATGTGTTCGAATTTCAGCCAAACTTGCCTTGTCGGGCATTTCAGGAAAGCATGTGAAGATGTATATCAGGTAATCATAATGCTTGTTTGTGTTCTAAAGTAACTCTTCGATATAAAGGAAAAGTACAATAAATACAACAACTGATTTATCTTTTGCCTTCGATATCCATGCTCGTATTCACTTTCGACAATTAATGACCAAAAGCCTTGCCAACTTTCAACTGAAGTAGCCAGGCCATTGCCTCATTCACGTATACCAGTACCGTACAACCAAGACTCATATAAGAGAGGAAAAGAGAGGGGTGAGCGGGTGGGAAAAATCGTGACGTCACGGGACCTCCCGTCCATCGCTGAAGTTGTCTTCGCTGATCACAGGATATGAGTGGAAACAAGTTCAATCGCTTACAAATCAGATGGAAGTATTGAATCATCGAAACATGCTACTTCAAATTGGACGGCAATCTCTCAGATTTGTTCCTTTCCCTCCCCCCTCTCCGCGAAGTTAGTTTGGTTTCCAGGCAGTAGCTTTTTTCAAAGCATTTTACGAACCACACTTAGAACTTTCACTGTGTACTTTTACTTTATTTTATCTTTTAAAAGGCGTAGCAAAAGTAGTAGTAGTTCTCATATGAATTTCTAGTGGCAATTTCAGCATTTTATGTGCAATTGCATGTTCTTTTTTTTGTAAAAAAAAACAAGCAAACCTCACATTATAACAGAAATAGCAGTTATGGAGTAACTACTGAACAAGTGCAACGTTTTGCTGGAACTCTACAGTTTTATTATTAATAATCATAAAAAACAAGGTCACACTAGCTTTGTATCTTGTCATGCAATTTTGGTGGTCTTTGAATTTTGTGACTCGATTACTAATCGGAATCAAGTTATTTTTATCAAAATAATTATTTAGGCCTTCCATAAACCATTCAAACAGAAAAAAAACTAAAATCCATTCTAATTATGTCAATGATTATCCCTATTTCCCTGGTATAAGTCTTGTTGGCAGTAAAACGCCTGTATTTATCAAATCCAACTCTGCATAGATCTTGTAATGGAAGGAGTCATAGGAAAATGAAATCAAAAGGCAATACATCATCGGGACCGTAGTTCCTTATCCCTTTTCACCTCTCATGTTATGTTTATACTTAAATCTGCATGTATATGAGGATTCAAAGCGAACTACAGAGTTGTTAGTATATAGTTAATTTGCCAACAAGAAAACAGAAGAAAATTGGGCATGGTGTTAATGCGACCAGAAACAAAAATAAAGATATTTTTTCGTTCCTGCAAGATTTTATCATTAGTGACAGCATATTTCGTAACACTGATCCATGTTCGTGCTTCATTATGACAATGTTTCTTTTTTAAATGATGACACTTTTTTCCTGTAAAGTACCAAATAAAATTATCTGTAATTGGGCATCGGGGATTGCTCTCTCTCTCTCTCTCTCCTTCTCTCTCTCTCTCTCTCCTCTCTTCTTCGCTCGGTTAGTACTGACTACGAATATTTCGTGGGATCATGGGCCACAATATTAAAAGACATTTGAGAGAGAGAAGACAGAAATTAAAAAAAAACCAAAAGGTAAAATGATCCCCAAATGATCCGTCAAAGCACTTTTCAAGAAAATGAAAAAAACATATATGTTTAGAGCTACACATGACCAGAGTGACAAAAAAAAAATGGGGGAAAGCCAGAAGACAGATGATTTAATTTTTGACCCGGGAGAGTTGCTGCAAGCTGAATCTGCTCTGGAGATAAACATTTGTTCCCAATTTTCTGCCCGTAGAAGGCTCAGGGCAATCGGAAAGCCGGGTCTGTCCCGGAATCTCGAACCCCCCTCTCTACGGGTGAAAAATGCCACCTCAAAAACCCGATTAGTACCCCCTCTAGGGACATGCGCACCAATTAGATAAGAGTCCCTCTTACTATTCGAGACAATTTCGCTTTGCTAACTTGAAAGACGCAGAAGTACAGGAAGGTTTTTTTTTTTTTCTTCTTCTTCTTCTCCCCTTCCTTCTCAAATATCTATTTTCTGCTGAAACTTGCATTGTAAATTTGATATTCAGCTAGGAGTAATTTGGAAGAATTAGACAAGAACAAGCGATTTCCTTTCACCTTTATTAAATTGGTTTTGTCTTTGGAGCGTTTATCAGGATCGTAAGTTTGATTTTCAAAGATTTTTAAATGAGGTATAGCAATTCACCGCTGGGGGATATTATAGGTGCAATGGTTGCAAACAGCTTTAATCATATTCTCCACGTGTATTACAGGGGCAAGGATGAAATAGTTTTGTTGCACTGAAAGCAAATAAAATAAAACAGGATCGGAAATTCTTGTTTAAGATTTGATTATTTTGCTTTAGGCTAGTATGACTCTATCGTGGGAGTAAGATTTGGAAGAAAAGTTGTTCTGAATTTGTTTTTGTTTGAACTGAAGTAATACTGCAATTTCGGGAAACGAAATACTTTATATCCTGCTTTCCTTTAGATTTTGATGAATATTTGAGTGATATAAATGCATTATCTATTGAATTTCCTTTCTAGTGGGATATGATTTTGGTCTTAATCTAAGTCTTATATTTTTCACTCTTCATGTTCCTTCATCCGATGCAAGCATACATGTCGTATTAAGTTTTGATATTTAGGAAAAGGTTTAAGAAAAAAATACCTCATTGGCTTCCTGAATCCGTTACGCTACTTTAGAGTTAGTCAGGCTTTTCTGAGGTTTTGACATTCTTCAAAACCGAAGAAACTTTGGTTAAAATCTTTTCTTTCTTTTTTTTTTCAATGCACCTCGTGTTGACACCAAGATTACACTGACAATATTGATTTGTGAAGATTTCGATAAATAATGACACATTCGCTGCAACTTCTTGATACTCTTCACACCCTACGTGATAAAACTTTGATGGACGTAATCTTACCATTCAGCCATGTATTAAACCGGCACCCTTTTCCGTTGAACTCCAGTCCCCTAGGTTCACCCCATTATAACAATACATTGGAAGTCCTCCCAGGCCCACTTCCGAACTGCACCGAAACTTTCGTTTTCCCCGCAACTACTGCGTTCGCCTCGATATGTTTCACTACAGGAACATTTCACAAACAATTACAATATATCAATCACTTCTTTTGTGTTTTTAGCAACATTTCTCATGTTTTATGAAGCATATGCGGAGCTTACTTAGTTTCGGCCCTACTATTTGCGTCACTGATAACGTAATGTTTTATGCGGAGGAGGAGGAAGCTGATCCCAAGGGATCTTTCACTTATACATCCACACGCACACACGCACACAAACGCACCATTTATTTATTTGTTTATTCATTTATTTATATATTTGATAATTTATCCACCTACCTTATTACTTAATATTTATCAAATTTTTTATTCATTTATTCATCATTCATATATCTATTTATTTATTCAATCAGCATGATGAGATCAGAATATATCAAACTTTTGTAAATGTTGTAATTTGTTTTGATTGCTGTGATAATAAACAATTACAAATATAAACAAAGGGTACAGAATGCTTTTCATCCCTGTTCTAGAATTAAAAACTTGAACATCAAAGACAAAAATTAAAAAGAGATAAAGTAAAATGATAACAACAATATAAACTAAGGTAATATACAATATTTAAAAAAAACAGCTACTGCACCAAAAAGTACTAAATCATAAGTTCATTACATATATGAACCAGAATATCAAAATATATGAAAGTACATCAAAATTAAAACAAAACCGTCTTTGAACAAAAAATAAAAACAGCAGCAGGTGAAAAAAGACAATAAATTTTGAGATTGCTCCTATATCATGAGTCATATTCCTTATTTTAAACAAATTTAGGCTTTAAATGACTCCAAATAATCAATTCCGCATGAAGAAAATAATTCAAAACATCTTCGTCACCAAATTGTCTAAGAAGAAGATGAAAATTAAGATTTTAGGTTAGTGAATACATTTGAAACTACCAAATGGTGTGGCATTCTCAAGACAAGCTTCGAAGTCTCATTTTGGCTTTTATTTGACCTGTGATAGCATAATATTTTCATATCTGTGTTTTTAAAGAAAAGATCGGCATATACATCATCTTTAACTGAACCAAACCTAAGTGAGGAGGTAGAGGATTTCAGTCTATATTGTTAAATTTTCATAAACATGTTTTGTTGTTGTTGTTGTTGTTTTTGCTGTTGCTGTTGTTTTGGGGGTGTTATTTTTTTCACGTAGGTAGTGTAGCGAGGAAAGTACGTTTAACTAACGGGACAAACATGTAGCAGTTGTTTTAACGACGTGAAGCAGGCTCGATGATCATAACAATGTTTTCTCGACAGCAGCAGACAGGCGATTGTAATCAGGATGACACACATGTAGAAAAAAAAAGAAAAAAAAAAGAAGAAGTCATATTCCAACCATTTAACCATTGTTCTCTCCGTTACATTCCTCCCATTTCCTCTGCAGTAAGTTCATGATTATACTTCCTTGTTTGGCATACTTTGTTCACAATTACCATTTATGCGTAAAACAGGAGATATTGCAGGGGTTAATTGTTGAAAACCTTTTTATCTGACCTTATTATGATTTCAAATATATGATCAAGACAGTCTTTGGAGATGCTATGGAGTGATTAAAAAACATTTTGTTTTTAAACTGAATTGCATGATATAGCAGCGAATGAAAGTTGCATTATTTTGCTTTAACCCTAGCCATATTTTTTCAAGCTATAGTTAACTAGTTTACTTTGCTTGGACATCGAGGACTAAATTCATTAGTCATTAATCATATCCGTGATCGAGAAATCAGCCTTCATTAAAAATTCAAATTTGATATGTGTTTCTTCTTTAAGCTTTTGACGGAATTTACAGAAAGTGGATAATTCTGTTTACTGAATATTGGTGAGAGGTGATGTACAATTTGCAATATGATGCATCGCCCGTCATTGATAAGCATATTAAGAAGTACTAATGCTTGTTTACTAATTATTGAAAACTTTCGAACAAATAATTATCCAATAGGCAGGTGTGAAAATTCAAGGCTCTATCCGCAAGTAGCTTGTAGTTTTAATTAAATAAAGAAAGCTGTAGTCATTTTTCGCCACGTCACTCACAGTTGAAGCAATGCTGATACATCACTTTCTGTTGTTGCTTGCCTCAATTTTATATACAGAATCATTTCTATCCAGGCAAACGACTGTCGTAAAGAGATCGTGGTGCAACCCCCGACCACAGGACCGGTTGTCTTGTGCTCCTCTTCAATCAGTGTCAATATTTGAAAGGTGTAGAGGTGAGAATAAGGTTACGTGAGGGTTCAGAAAGAGGGAATCGATACATCAGGCGGTTGATACTTCTTGTAATCATTAATCACGCACGTATGATCTTACCTATCATTGTCTGGAAGTGAATTGTGCTTTCCCCAAAGGGGTAACATGGTACACATTCGAAAATATGTATTTTATTTTTATTTACCACAAATCAAAACTATTAATGAATTTAACAAGGCTGGCTGCTGTGATACAGAACAAGAAATTGTAGAATTTTCATAAATATTTAATGCTATTCAGTACGTAATTTGCATAAAGAGTTGACTTCTGTCATGTCTGTGCGAACAGAATGTTCACACAAAACATTAGACATCCAACTATTAATCTGACTTCTCAAACAGAGAGAATACTGTTCTCCAAAGAGGAAAAAACGGTGGGCTCCTATTTTATGTGACCACAGTATGGAAGTGTGTAGGCCTACATAGTCACAGTAAATGTTTTACTATAAACACGAAAATCTTACAACTTCTTCTGTTGCAACAATGGAGTTCTGATAACAGTATGTAATACGATGTGGACAATGTAGTATGTTTACACTGTGACTGCTATATGTGACTGCGCATATGTGAACACAATATATCACAGGTGAAACACAGTGTGCTTTAATTGCATTGTAAATACACTATTACAAATTATTTCGAGGCCGTGTGGCAACACTCGGGGTCTATATGAAACCATAGTTAACAGCTACAGTGTATGTGCATTGTTATTTCGATGGTGTGCGACTTATGAAAATGTTACTGATCTTTTCTGTGGCGAACTGTGGTTTATGTGCCCACAGTATACCAACCAGTGTGAATGCATTGTGAACAATGTGCGTTTTTATGGTCAATTAAGCATCATGAAATTCTCTTAATTTCTTACCAACGTTACACTGTGCAAAATGCCATTCTAGATGCATATCTCAGCGCCTTTCCTCTTTGATTTTTCCTAACAGCATTACGTTTTAATAAAAAGATTGTTGAATGCCTAGCACTAATGTTTTGCCTCCCATTAAACGGCAGGAAAAGCCATCAGGAAGCTTCTACGAAATATGTTCAAGGTCAACCGTTCCAGGTTAGTAATGGGGACTTACTTGTTGGTGTTAAGGAATAATAATGGCTATTAATCATACTTAGTTGTTGTGACATCTTGGGGGCCCTCTCCTCCACCATGGGGTAGGACAACATATGTGGCAGTTTGCTAGCTTACGAGACATCCTCGAAGGTTACGTCACTTGGAGCAAGGCTTGTAAAGAAATAACTGCAAGCTGCAGGTAGGTACAACTGTTTTGAAGCAATCCAAAACATGTGCACATCTTGGGAATATACAAATATGTGACATAAATTTGTCGCCATCCTCCTTCCGGAGAAACATTTCAATAGAGACTAAAAATTCATTCTTTGTAAAAATTTGAAATTTGAACCTGTTTACGGTATTGTGCATTGCGTGGAAACATGTATCTTTTTTTTACTTACACTTTTTTTGTGTTGAATTTGGTAAGTTAGGCGGGGTTTTTTTTAATTATTATTATTTATATGCATTTCATTATTGCAATAGCTATATTTCATTATAAGGCCAGGTTTCCAATATCTCCATATCCGTTTAAAATATGAAATAGTTGCGAAGGAAGTAGACAGAAGTTGTAATGACGTTGTTTTGAAATAAAATACTCTTTAGTTTTTCTTTCTGTACGTAGGTCGATATGAAAAAAATAATACTCTTCGTGGAAACGTTCCTAAGACAGCATCAGAACTTTGTTTCGTAGACAGATGATTAGTAAATGTAATCAAAATGAAAATTCAGGTAATATTTACAGGAGTAGCTGGCCAACGTCAGAACCCTTAAAGAAAGGGGACACTTTTTCTCATGACTACAGTAAATAGCTTTACATATCATTTTTCTACTGCACCGTTCGAGCTGGGATGATGATTCATATTAATTGCTGGCAGACCGCAAGGAGACAGCCGATTGTGGGGAAGGGAGGTCTCGGGAAGGGGGCCGGTACGGCGGGCCAAGAACAAGGCCAAGAAACGGTCATCTCCTCCCCACGTCCGTCCCAACCACAGCTTACCTAATGGTGATGACAAAGTCAAATATTACAAAGATGTTAAGTGCATTAACATGTCCAGTTTAACCCCCGTTAGCTCCCGCAAATGAAGTGATAGAGTATGGTCCTAATGCGCAATATGTTTGAACTTACAACTGCCCACAGTATGGACTACTGCGGTTACAACTGACCACAGTATGGACTACTGTGGTTACAACTGCCCACAGTATGCAGCTTTCACATACTTCCACAAATGAAGAGATAGACTTCGGACGAAGCGCTTGATAAGTTCTGACCGATATCTGACCACATTCTGGACTACCTTTCATAGCCCGTAATGCTTTTTCTTTCAACTGTTCAAGTGCATTTCCATCTTTACGTGAATGTTTTCATGACAGAACTAAGACAGATGTGGGATAATAATAACTAATTATTTTACTTGCTTATACAGCTCCTAATACTTACTTTATCAGAAGTCTCTAAGCGCTCTACAATAATGCAGCATAATTACCCTCACTGTAAAAACTTTTTGTAGAATTTACAGTAAATTATGGCAGCAGAGTTGCCAGTAATTTACAGTATATTTTTACCAGTATTGTACAATTTTTCTACGGTAAAACTGTAAACAGCAGTAAAATTTAGTATTTAACTGTAAATGATACAGTATTTTACTGTATCATTTGCGGAATTTGAATTACTGGCAACTCTGCTGCCAGTAATTTACTTTAAATTCCTACAGCAATTTTTTTTTACAGGTGCTGGCTTTCGCACAGCATGATAAAGAAAACGATTCATTCATAGGCTGACTACTAATCTATTTGGAATTTTAAAAACGGAACATGCAACAATGTAATTGTTTAACAAATTAATGAGGCTGAGAAGTATATACAATAATTTTCTTGAAAACAGCGATTTGAATTATAAAGCAGTGTGATTGAGCTTTGGAATACAAAATGTTTTTTATTGGCGTTATAGCTAGTCGACCACGAATGATGTTGATTCCTTTAGCTTATTCGTGACGGGTCTACATTTTGTGCTTCGCCCCAAATATTTTTTAAAACCATAGCCAACACATGAGCAGAAAGAGAAAAAAAATCTACATATACTGTGCCCATTTTTGGTTTTGTCGCTGTTTGTCGTTTGATGCTGAAACTTTTTGATAGGAAAATAAGCACTAAAATCCTTAAATTGGCAATGCAACAGAATATTCAATACTAGTGTTTTTTCGTGGAAATGGGCAACGTAACATACTTTCCATGATTTCTTTTTAAATTCATTTCAAAACTATGGCTTTTTAGAAGAAAAATGTAGCAATAAAAGTAAACTATTGGTGTTGCTAATACGAACAAGAAAAGCTGTTAAATAAGGCTTTAAAAAATTATTGTCCTGAATGGGTAAGACAGACCAAGAATGCAGATTTAGCCGCATGATTTGGGAAGAATATAAAGACAGATATAAATAAGATGGAACAATATAAAAATGATAATCTAGAGAAATAAGGTGTATAAAAGAGACTTTTTACCCCCAGCTGGATAAGCAGTCACGGTCAAGAGTCGTGTAAGTAGACGTATCAAATCAAAATGCATTAAGATGGTCATTGTGAAACTTAGTATACCTTTCGAGAAATAGGGCCACTTTTAGATAGCACTTGTAAATTGCGAAAGGTCTCAGGTCTTGTCCTTTGAAAACTTGTAAGATCCATAGACGGAATTATGAGTTTTCTTTCCTAATCTTGAGGGCATGCATGCTAATTCGTGAGAATAATCATAAGTAATTTTTTTATTATTCCAGATTCGACTTTATGTTGCGTTTACTCTTGCATTTGCGTTTTCTTTCAGATTTTTACTCTGCTCGGACGCAAGGACGATACAATTTGCATGTTAGCTGGTTTCTGTGAAAAGTTTTCTTACTTTTATTTCATTATTTAATAGATTTGGGGGTTGGGTATTCATTTAGCCTCATATATATCTTCTGATAAGGTAACTTTTGACGGGTTAAAGATGAACCCTGGAGGATCACAATTGATTAATTGATTCATTAATTCAGACATTCAAGAACGAACCTTATTCCTAACATACTCTGGTTTAACTAGTACATGCTACAAAAAAAGCAGCATGCAAGAAAAATAATTTTTTAGTGTACCCGTGTTTCTTTAAGCAGCCATGTAATTGGCTGTACGCTCAACACGCTATCTAAAAGCATGACTAGATGAGCCTAAGCATTGCAGGAGCAAAACAGATGGATAAATGCACATATTCCAAAATAGAAGCGATGTTATTGCTGTGAAAATTGGGCATTATAATCTCCAACACATGAGCGGGTTGCATTCCATCAGTATAATCCGCCACATGGTATTTAGAGCAAGCAAGTCACTGGAATTGGGAGGTCGCAAGGTTGTCGCTTTTACCCTGCTCGGACGCAGGGAACGGTTCAGTTTTGCATGTAAGTTGGTGTTATTTTGTAAAAATTTTACTTACTTTAATTTCAAAGCTTCTGGTGTTTCGGTATCTATTTTGCTTGTGAATGACTAATGATCAGTAATGATATCGTTTGTTTAGTGCTTAACTGTTAATTTATAATGTTTATGGTTTGCTTGTTTCGTCTGTTATTAACTGTAATTATCAATAATACGTCCCCTATCCGTTTCAGTTTTTCCAAGTCATTTTCTTTTCCATATCACGTGATTTTTTGGACTATCGTTATAATTATATGTCTGGAAATAATTTGATGGATGGGGCAAATCAGTGCCTTGTTTGCTGAATATTTATTTGTTCCGTATTTGTCAGGGTAGACATTTGTAATACTTTGTACATAAGGAATACCCGTCAAGGCCTTTGCCGAAATGAGACGGACAATTTCAAAATAAATGAGGTGGAAAATAGATTATCCTGGTATTTAAAATAATTAATTTAACAACAACAAAAAACATGTCAATAATTTCAATGATAAGAAAGTCTTGTTTGTTTCATCCAGATGTCACTCATGGAACAAACAGACGCATGGTTTCCCAAAACTTCCCGACATAGCAACACAAATAAATACTCAAACAATATTGTTCTACTCTGAGTATGCTCTTTATTACATTTTACTATAGTTTATTTATTTATCCATCATTATTCTAACAGAGGAGCCCAGTAGTACTTGGGATACCGTAGTCTCTGCGGACCTTTGAATACACTGTATCTCGTTATCTTTTCATTCATAATTATTTTTCATTTTATCTCGCTGTTCTATCTTGTACTCTTTCAATGGAACAAGCAGATTACCATGTTGATTTTTTTCGTACCTATTTTCTTTGAGGCCATATTCCTTGTCTATCACTGAAGCAACTTTCGAAACTGCCCATACATAGCAACAAAAATACTTTGACACCCTTAAGATGTGCCCTTAACCGCCTAGGTATGCGTCGTTATGGCTTGTTAGCCAATTTCGGCGCTGCAAAAGCCAGAGGTATATAATATAGGTAAGCCAAGGGAGAGAGAGAGGAGGAGAGATGAGAGACAACAAGAAAAGGGTAAGAGAGTGGGTCTGAAAAAGTCATCTGCCTTGTCGCCAGAAATCGACTCCAATTAGGAGCAAAGCTTGAAGATGATGCGAGATGATTGGTCATATCTCCTCATCTCGTCACCTGATGTTCAGAGGGAGAGAAAGAGGGGGAGATGGGAAAGGAGAGGGAGAGAGAGGGGGTAGGACGGAGAGATGGAGGTAAAGATGAGAGGGAGAAAGGAGGGGAGAAAGGGAAGGATGTAAGTGAGATTACAAAGGGTGTAGGATAAGGACAAAGGAGCAAGAATCGTGAGATCTCAAATAGTTGAAGCGTAACAATTAATCGACAAGATCATGATAATCATCAATACTGCCTTCCAATGACAAAATTAAATAATTCAGTGAATTAATTTCTTAGTAAATGAAGGAAATATGTCACTGTTTTATGTGGAAATCTATGGCGTTGCTTCCTGTCTACATTTCGGAAATTGGAGGTCATGTGACCTTAATTTTTTATTATCATGTAAAGCATACACCATGTACAAAAAAGTAACTCAATTTAAGATAAAGTCAATTTTGAAAAAAATCAGAGTTACTTCCTTTTGTCATTGGACGGCAGAATAAAGTGATGCTAGTTGTGATGAAAGACCTTTCTAAAATGAAATATTTCCATTCGAATTTCACATTCGTTTTTATAAACGAATTTCACACAGAGCTTGATTTTCCCGAAAAGATACACTTATACGAAAATCGACAAAATATATAGAAGAAAGCTACGCTCATTCACTCTGAGGTAGTGGTTTCGCTTCGATATCAAAGACGAAATCATTAGAATACTTTGTCCATTTGTATTTTCACTTTGATATCTCCTTCACCGGCCTTCGAATAGCAGTACAGTCATGACTGTTTATGGAAAGTCCATTTTGTCCGCAGCCGCATGATGTTTGGACATCAGCATACAAACTTCTATGATTA
The DNA here is from genome assembly GCA_029962745.1 of Echinometra lucunter. Lineage (NCBI taxonomy): Eukaryota > Metazoa > Echinodermata > Echinoidea > Camarodonta > Echinometridae > Echinometra > Echinometra lucunter. The sequence goes on from CM057153.1 coordinate 10,371,420, forward strand.
ATAAACGTTCATGTACAGATGTCCTTGTACCACGCACATGGCGTCCTCATGGCATCTACGCATATGTTTCTAATCTTTTATGCATTTTTACCTCTAAAAAACAAGGTTACCCAAATGTTACAATATTTACATATTTAGTATCAATCTGTTTGTTTGTTTGTTTGATCAGATTTTTTGTCTTTTCTTTTGCTCCTCTCTTAATTCCTATCTGGTTTCCTTTTTTAATGCGGAATGCTTCTCGCAACATTGCACAGCTGCGGAAGAATATGAAGATATACGAAAATGACTTAAGCAAAAGAAAACATCAGTATTCACTAAAAATATCCGTGGGTTGCATCTAATTTAAATAATTTAAAAAGGAAGAAGATTTAAAAAGACAACAAAATAGATAAGAGTGTTGCCCTTACGTTGCCCCAATACACTCACCTCTAACTTCCGAGCACTAAACCGATTGAATTTCAGTACCTTCGCTTGGATTATCTTATACACATGCACACATGAACTGTCTGTGATAATGGCCACCTTCGCACTCTTATTTCCGTTCTCCTTACTGGGAAGCCGGCTGACTTTCAGTCATTGAAGCTTTTTTTTTTTGGAACACCATATACACACATGTATGCGTGAACTGTTAATGGCTTTGGAAAACTCTGTACTCTTACTCTGGATATCCCTATAGAGAAACCAGTTGACTTTCAGGTAACAAAACTCTTGATTTCTAGACACCTTATACACATGTATACTTGAACTGAAATGGCTTTGGACACCCTTCTACTTACTCCAGTTTTCCTTATAGGGAAACCCATTGACTCTAAGTTATTGGAACTCTTGTTCATCACGCCTAGTATGAGACCATGACCGCATTCTCCTGCCTCGTTTTCACAAGCAAATCCCCAAACGAGGCGCGTTGATTAATCCGGACTTAAAACCTAATTACGCCAGAAACAAAAGCAAGGTCGCTTTTTCGTGTCGTGGGCTGGCGGATCCATTCATATTGTCTCTTCCCGGTTCCATCGCTTCTCCTCATCACTTTCACCCCTTATGCCATCTTGGTGGGTAGGTATCCCAGTTGACCGTGTTTTACTCCCATCTATATGCTCTCTGGATCCGTAACGTATGAGAAGTTGTAATTAAACTTGACTCAAGATCTCATTGCACAAACACGAGGAAGGTCATATTGTGGAAAAGGCTGGTGAAACTATCCGTCAAAAACTCCCTCTATGATTACCCCACGCCGTACTTCAAAATCTTTTATGTCAAAATCTCTCTTCCAATCTCTTTCTCTCTCTCCCTCTTTCTTTCTTGAACAGTAATCTCTCTCTCTCTCTCTCTTTTCTTCTTCTTCTTCTTCTTCTTCTTCTTCTTCTTCTTCTTCTTCTTCTTCTTCTTCTTCTGCTTCTCTGTTGTGTGTAGGCCTAAGTATATTAAATATACTTAGACAAATTTTGTGTGTGTGGTCGTTATGACGGAGGAAGAGGGTGTGTGCGTGATTTGTGTGTGTGTGGGAGGGGGGGAAGGACTATCTTCTCTCTCCCTTCCACTCCCCATTTACCACATTTAGGCTCTTAATTCTCTTCTGCTTTGTGTCTATATCTCCCCCTCTCGCACTTTTTCACTTCCTTCATCCTCTTCCTGTTTATTTTTACAAGGATATCTATCTATATTAATTTTCTCACAAGGACACACTTCTATTTTCTATGGGTTTTTTTTTAAATCACAGCTATGAATGTTCCCCCTTTTCAATATTTTCCCCAGTCTCCCTCCCTATATAATTATGTTCCAGAACCTCAAATCTATGCCCACATGTCTATTTGAATGCACGTCTGTCCTTGTATCTATCTATATATCTTGACCTTTATATACTAGTATCAGCTACTGATGTTTTCCCCTCTTCAATAGGCCTAGTTTCCCGTCTCTCTACCTTATTTTGTCACATAACCTAATTTTTGCCTATAACCTCATTTTTGCCTGTATGTATGTACGTTGTCTGTTTGAGTGTCTGTGCGTGTCTATCTCACTTTCATTAGCTTACTCGATATATTCTCTCTCTCTCTCTCTCTCTTTCTTCATCTCTCTCTATGCCCTTTCTCTATATCACTGTATATTTTCTTTCTCTCTCCTTTTCTCTTTCCTCCTCTCTCGCTCTTTCTCTCCCTCTCTGTCTCTCCATCTATCTCATTATCTGTCTATTCTTCTCTCTTCCCTTCACACCATCTCTCTCTCTCCCTCTCTCTCTTTCTCCGTGAACAATGATGATAATTCCTTCTCACAATTCTTAGCCTTGAACTCCTAGCCGCTGGACGTGGCTCGTCTCTACCCCGTCACGTTAGATAATTCTCCGCCGACGTTACAGGCCTGGTTAACTCATAGCCGTCTCGCTTCGCGGCCACTCATACAGTTATTGGAAGTGACCAAGAGCAAGAAATGAGAACAGCCTTAAAATGAATCTCGTCCCTAAAGAGAACCTAACCTCCTGTTTTCAGCTTGAATCGTCATCTTTGACTTTCTTGTCTTGAAAATTCACGTTACCAAGGAGCTTTTCCCAGCTGGGGACCGGCCTTCCAAAATGTTGACCTGTATCGAAAAAAAAGAAAGTCAGGAGATAAAGATGGTAACTTCCCCCTCCCCCTTTTTTTTTTAATTCAGAGAGAAAGTTTCAGTATCTTCGTCGTAAAACTGCCTTCCCCGCCCCCAGTATGGTCAAGGAACTCTTCAAACACCAGTGTATTTTTACTTGCTGGAAATCAGTTTTGTTCAGTCGAGGATTATGAGTCAAACTCCAGATTCATCTGTAAAATTTTTGCGGCTTTTGTTCAGTCCATGGTCAAGGTCACTCTTTTTTTTTTGAGGGAAAATGTTGGTTCTGTGAAGCCCCCCCCCCCTTGTTGTCGAGCCCCACCTATGTGGAGCCAGATTTAGGGATCCTTAACGGCGTCCGTCCGTCCTTCAGTCCGTAACGCTTATCAAACTTCAATAACTTCGCGACCATTTGCCCGTTTGTAACCAAATGGTAGATGGTAGATAGGGACCTCAATGCATTGCTCAATGCTCAATGCAACGAACGGGGCGGGACAAATTATGGCTATAGCCTTGTTTTACTTGGGTTCATAACATTTTCATTTAATTTAGGGGGAAAGGGATTCTTCTTCTTCTTCTTCTTCTTCTTCTTCTTCTTCATGGTAAGCCCACGTCCTTCACTATAACTGAAGATTATTGTAGGCTGTGCGCTGCTGCAAGTGTTTAGTGTTCATTTTGGGGGGTTGTTAAATAGTAGAATGATTGATATATGGGGGGAGGTCTCTAACGCACACACTCAAGAAAAAAGGTGCAAGTTTGCACCCTAAATGCAACACTGGCAGCACCTTTTTGGGTGCAGTCTTGCACCCTACATGAAAAGGGTGCAAAAATGCACCTTTTTGTTCTTGTTTGCACCCAGAAATGCACGTTTGCACCTTAAAAGGTGCCATTTTGCACCTTTTAGGGTGCAGAAATTTTTGCGTTCAAAAAGGTGCAAATTTGCACCTTCCCTAAAAGGGTACAACTCTGCACCCTTTAGGGTGCAAAATGTAGCTAACTGCACCCTTAAAGCTTATTAGGGTGCAAAGTTGCACCCAAAAAGGAGCTCCCAGTGTTCCATTTGAAGGGTGCAAAATTGCACCTTTTTTTCTTAGTGTGCAACATCAAGACATGGTATCAGAATTGACAAGTTTGATAATAAACACTGGCAGCAAGATGCATTCAATCGAAGAAGATGTCAATGTATGTTTATGTTATTAATAAGTCTTTCCAATATTAACTCTTGACAATGTTTAACAGGAAAACAAATTCTCCACTCAAATCCACAAGTAAGGTGTTTCTTTATTCTATGTTAATCCTTCTCCTTATCTGTCTTTGTATACTATGTATACTATTATAGAACTCATGGACGTTTACAGACATGGCAGGGGCCTATCTGCACCTGATGTCAATTGTGGGAGTGTATTCGTCATGTCTTTCATTCTTGTCAAGCCCCTCTGTCATATCATGTCGTGTCATAGTTGGTAATATTTGGAATCTTGTGTTGCTACCTGTCACAACGGAGAGCTTTGGTGAAGGACGAAAGGCTTTAGCTTCCCAGGTACAAGCAGCACAGAGGCACGAACGGGAAGTCATACCTGGTAGAGATCTTTCATAGATTTTGTAGATCCATCAGGTACAAGCAGAGACAGGAATGGACAGGTATACTAGGTGATGCCTTCGACAGCAATGTAACTCTACTCAGGTAAAAGCAAAACCATGAAAAACAGAGGTATGGCGGGGACAGGAATGGGCAAGTATACTAGGTGATGCCTCCGACAGCAGTGTAACTCTGTCAGGTAAAATCAAAATCACGGAGGTGTGGCGGGGAAGAGATATGACATCTCCGATAGTTTTGTTGCTTTATCACATACCTTGTCCAGTTTGTCCGATGACATCGGGCATGGTCTAGAGCCCATTAATTGCCGTTCTATCATAGCTCCGGCACCATTTCTCTAAGCGTGAATCGAATTGATATAGTTCGTTAAGTTTGAATAGAAGATTTATCATTGTCTAACACCGATCATCATCAAAACCATCTGAGACATCCTTTTTGAAATTACTGTCCTACAGAAAAATCATGGCAGCAGTCTTTTAATTGTTTAATTTGTTTTTTGCCTATCCTGGGTTACATGGATGTCTACTGAATATCAATGTTATATATGCAGGGTGACAAATATGATCAATTTCATTTTTTTTCCTCAACAACTTGAAGATAGAACTGTGATTAGAACAGATGTGGAATGAAGTAGCTTACTGAATAACATAAATTTGTCAACATTTCGGTGTATTTCTAGCAGAAACTTGTGGAAACAATAAAACTTCTTCCTCGACGGAAATCTAATAATCACAAAATGATAACACTTGCGACAGGATTTCAACCAAGCATCGACATCTCAAAAGATAAGTAAAAACCCTCCGTATCGATCTGGCTTTGCTTACCCTTTTGGAGGATTTCAAAATACCTTTCGGCAGTTTAACTCATTGGCTGTCAAAAGTTGTCTTGCTAATTGGGAACACCGCTCGAAAATCCGCGCTCGAGTCCGGATGACATGCTAAGTGCGATGACCAATGAACCCATGTTTAATAACGTTTGTGTTTTAGTCATAATCTGTTTGCTTTGGCTTTTAAATTTGATTTGGATGAAAGGATTGAAGGCTCTCATTCGCGGTGGATGCGGTTGGAAAGAAGGACTAAATCGATTTACAGCACAAACATGACAAACAGTTGTGACAGTATGTTTGATTGAAATGATTTTACTTCCTATGATTGCTTTTACTAACATGTAAGTGTGCTTGTAATAGATGGGGTTGCTCAGTACGGGTAGATATTTTAAGACTCTTTTGAAATTACCAGTTCACAAATATCAGTTTTAAAAAGGAAAGTATGGATAATCATCCATTACCATTTATCAAGCTTTCAGGCAAATTAAAGGCTGAAAAAGTAAGTTTTTAATAAGAAATATCCTAAGAGATGGCATTCACAGTATAATGTTTCAGAATACATAAAATGTACTGCGTCAGTCTTCATTTTTCTTTCGCGGAAATTTAACATCTTTTTTTCTTTTTTTGGTCGCATCAGAAGGTAATATTTGCCCTTTTCACTCAAATAGTGAGTCCATTTCCTATAGTTTTCTTCACCAACTTGGATCAAAGAACGATTATGGGGCAATTGAAATAATCCATGAAGTATGGATTATGCTTGGTTGGCGATTGTGCACGTATTCATTCAATCTAACCCGCTGAGGGACAAAATGCACACGTGATCAGAAATTCCAACCAATCAGCGAATAGTATCAAACTATTGCTGACGTCAGTATGTTCCCCATCATATGAAAGTATGTCAAATTCAAATGGCACAGGTATCTGTCTCCGTACTTGGATGCTTTGGCTATGGGCCTTTATTGTGGCACGTCATACAGGATATCATGATAAAACGTTGGTCCGATATTTACCATGGAGGTAAAATTTTACCTCCATGTAGTCACATAGACATATTGTAGATACATGTCCGTAGATGATAATTATAATGGGGATTTATGTCATTCAAATAAAAACTTAGTTACCGATAGTTACCATGGAGGTAAAATTTTACCTCCATGTAGTCACATAGACATGTTGTAGATACATGTCCGTAGATGATAATTATGATGGGGATTTATGTCATTAAAATAAAAACTTAGTTACCGATAGTTACCATGGCGGTAAAATTTTACCTCCATGTAGTCACATAGACATGTTGTAAATGCATGTCCGTTGATGATAATTATGATGGGGATTTATGTCATTCAAATAAAAACTTAGTTACCGATAGTTATCATGGCGGTAAAACTTTACCTCCATGTAGTTACATAGACATGTTGTAGATGCATGTCCGTAGATGATAATTATGATGGGGATTTATGTCATTCAAATAAAAACTTAGTTACCGATAGTTACCATGGCGGTAAAATTTTACCTCCATGTAGTTACATAGACATGTTGTAGATGCATGTCCGTAGATGATAATTATGATGGGGATTTATGTCATTCAAATAAAAACTTAGTTACCGATAGTTACCATGGAGGTAAAATTTTACCTCCATGTAGTTACATAGACATGTTGTAGATGCATGTCCGTAGATGATAATTATGATGGGGATTTATGTCATTCAAATAAAAATTTTAATAAACCCATCGCATGGGAGCACCGTGGCATAGTGGTAAAGGCTCTTTGACTCTCATACAAGAGGTGCTGGGTTCGATCCTCGCCCTATGCTTACATCCTTTGACAAGGAGTTTCGTTTACATGTATTCCTGTCGACCCAGGTGTATTAAATGGGTACCTGCTATTGCTGGTAATAATAATAGCAAGACCCGCATTAAGAGCAGTAGTATTACTGATATGGCCACCCTGGGTAAATAAACCCAATTATTATCATATAATCATTTTATAATAAATAAGAAAGCCCTTTTTCTGTTGCGTACTCAAACACCCTAGGGCAGCGCTTCTCAACCGGTGGTCCGCGGCTCACCAGTGGGCCACGAAGCTTTGTCAGGTGGGCCGCGAGGACGTCCAAAAAATATGCTCAAAATAAAATGAAATTGAAAATGTGTCTAATGTAAGAAATGTTACATGACACAGCTTGAATTCGGTTGTAAATCAAATCGAATTCATTAAAATAAAATTCACATTGTCTTATCAATGATGCAATGTTCATACCTTAAAAGGTTTCGTGAGAGAGTCTGTACGAAATGTGGGCTAGGAAGTGTTATCGTTCACATAATTACAAAATTCTCTATTTTTAATTTTTTTTATATTAAATTACCATTTTTATTTTCTCATTAACCATGTTAAGATTCTGTGAGTTTGGCCTTTAACATTCTAAGAGCAAAACAGAGGCCGCTAAAGACGGGGCGGGGGCTACACTCCCCTCGTATGCAGTGAGCCAGTTACAATGTAGCCAGCAAGTCCCCCCCCCCCTCCCCATTCGAAAAAAACAACAAATTTGTATCTAAAAATTGTTCATTTTATAGGCTTGCAAAATTTAAAAAAAAACCAAGGGCTACAGGGGGCTTCACCCTGCCAGGGGCCCTATAGCTCCCCCCCCCCCCCGGACTCCTCCTGTTTGGATGTCGGTCTTCCCCTTTATAAAGAAAAGTTGAGAAGCGCTGCCCTACGGAATATGAACTCACCAGAGTCCAAAAATGAGTTTTTAACAATGTGCCATTCCATCAAACTTCGAAAAGTTGCAGATAAGTCCTTAAAAGGTGAAATAGCCCCCCTGTCCTTAACCCGAAAGTCTTGGTTTAGAGCTGGGGGACCATTGTTCATCACTTTCTTTCTATTTGCGGAGGGCTGGGATGAGGAACAACGGTTTGCATTTATTTTTTCAAGTTTACGAACATTCCAAAGTGAAAAAAAAAATATATTGTTTTTTTTAGATTAAACTAGATTTAGGAAGATGTCAAGAATCTATGTAAATCTTATTGTGACCTCAGTGACCTTTCCCGACACTTTATTCAACCTCCAATCAGTAGGAACATCTTCTTTGCTTCGTATTCAAATTGCTGCCGTAAAAATTATTACCATGTTTAAGATAATCAAAAGCGATTCAATAGCAAAGGTAATTAGCAAAAGTGACAACTGAAATTAGGCCAAGTTTAACCACATTCTCTTCAACCTGTCATCAGGCCTGACACAGAAATTTGTGTTACACTAATTTCGTGCCATCATACGAGATTAAGGTCGTTCTTGCCCACAGATTGTCCTCCGCGACTATAAAAGGCAACAACTATAGACGTTCGATTAACACGTTTTCGACCTTGCTTTCAAAATTGTTTGCGAGACTGCGTAGCCTCTCCTTTCATTATTCCTGGATATGAATCGCACGTTGATGGGCGATCTAGGACCTGACTTTCACTTTTTGAGGTGGTCGCGAAAACCGTTTGCAAATCATCACCTAATCTGGTGGATGAAATCTAATTTACGCGGTATGACATTGCTATGAGCGCCAACACCATTTTGCAGATGCGATGGCCTTGACTGGGGGTAAACTTTGATATGGATTCAAGAGATGGGCAACCATAATGGGTACGCCCGATTGGGCGAACGTGATTCGAAGCTCACGATGGTATAGAGACCGGGAGCTTGACCTAATCAGTTGGAAAGTTGCAGGCTTGAAATGAAGACAAATTACACTCTTGGAAAAGGGTGGGTATTTTTTTTAAAATTGTCTGTCAGTGCTGGATAAAGGAGGAACATGGGTGTTCATTGGGTAATAATTTCATATAAGTAATTTGTCATCCAGTAAGCACCTAAACAAATTCCAAATATTACATTTTTCTCTAGCTGTAAATGAATATATAACAATATTCAAAACCAAACTTGTTTTACCTGTTACATAAATCTATAGTGCATGTTTAGGTCTAGTGAATTATCTTTTAAAAAGAGCTGGAAAAAAAAAACGAAACATGGAGTTTGGTCAGCAGGAACAAAAAGAAAAAAAGGAAGGGTCATAAAAAGAAGCTGGATCAGGATCAAGACTTTGGTAATCGTTACATTATAGAATTTTATATAAAGCGATACAAAAGCATTTCATAAACCACATCCTTTCATCATACTTTCACCAAAATTTTAAAACTATTCAACTTACAAAACATTCAAGCTATAGTTATTTTTCCGCCTCGAATACCACCCCCGTCACCAAATACCTTCATTTATTCATACATGAACTTGTACTTGACCACCGACTGGCAAACATATGGTCAACGACCTCCTCTTGGCGGTCATCGGTGCTGACCATTACAATAGGGGTCAGGTCATGACCTGAAAGTGTATTGCTGCCAGTGGTGTCATTTTAACCATTCAAGACTCGCGTCATAGTTATTTCTAGCCCGTATTTGAAAGGTTTCCTGATTTTTTTTTTTCATCGTTAAAAGTACTTTTACTTTCATGTCACTGACCTCGAAAAGAGCAAGAAGTCGGAAATCATTTAGGAGGAATAAAATAGCCTTTTTTCTTTTTTTTTTTTCTTTTCTTTTTTTCTTTTCTTTTCTTTTCTTTTCTGAATATAATCGATTTGTTTATATGTCAAAGTAAATTTATCCTATTTCTGAATTAAACGCACAAGTAATCAGAAATGTAGTAAAACTAACGATCAAAACAGTTTTTTTTTAATCTCTTATTTGCCATTTATAAAGGCACATCTAGACAAAGGTAAAGATAAAGATAAATTTTCCTTCTTAATGCACAACCAATGAAATATTCTGGTCGAAAAAACGTACGATGTCTTTATGTGTTACTGTGGGATAGGTTAACCCTTAGCTACCTCGATTTTCAATTACTATTAAACATCCATCTTCCGTATAACATGTATAAAAGGTTGAAAGGTGTCTGAACATTTAGTTGCTCGTCACACTAATTGAACATGAATTTCATGTTATCTTTAAAATGTATTATTCATGTTACAATAAAAGTAACTACTTCAAGTAGCGACATACGGGATTAAAACAAAAACAAAAACAAAAAACAACAAAAACATTGAAAGAACAGCCTTCCCCGCCCCCTGCCCGCCACACAGCACGTGCATTATTGCCATATAACCATAATATTTAAATGATTTGCCTAACATTCGCCTTTGAATAAAGATCATACGGCTTTAGATTTACTAATGTACTCTCTTTTTCACTTATAATTTGATGAATGATACACGGGCAAAAAAGCATAGAATATCGGCTCCTAAATGGATTAAATAATATCAAAAATGTATGAATGGAAATTTCATATGTTTTAACATTTGAAAGGTAACTTATGATCCTTTCTGATATAACTATTTAAATGTTCGTATGACGTATGTATGGTTATGTATCTAATGTGTGTTGGATTAGCATTTAAATTATATATAATAAGCTACTCACTGATACTACTTGTTCCAGGCTTTATTGCTCAATGTAGATATTGAACATGGTGAACTAGTTCAATTCATACCCAAAATACCTTTAAGAAGTGTTGGCTCTTTGCCCATGTGATTTACATAGCCCATGGTTAATCTTTCCATAAAGTAAACTAGATTTAACTTTGAAACAAACAGCCGCGTTTGAATAAGCTTGTTATAATCAAGGTGTAGAGGCGATGTGGTCTAGTCTCCGGACTGTAAACAACAAGGCACGGGGTTCGAATCCCTTGCGCAGCACTAATTTCCTTCAGCAAAACATTAATCTCCATTTGCCACACTCGACCCAGGTGAGGCAAATGGGTAACTGGCTGGATTAGTTCCTTAAAATCTTCAGCGCTGTAAGGGCAGCTTGACTAAAGCCAGAGTAATAATATCCAAATCATTCATTTGGAAGCGCATAGAGACATAAATTATAAAGTCATGTACAAGCGGTGTACAAGAATTAGTTATTATGATTATCAATATTATCAATATTATTATTATTATTATTATTATTATTATTATTATTATTATTATTATTATTATTATCATCATTAGTAGTAGTAGTAGTATTATTATCATCATCATTATTATCATTATTATTATTATTATTATTATTATTATTATTATCATTAGAATTATTAGTAGTATTATTATCATCATCATCATCATTATTATCATCATTATTATCATTATTATTATTATTATTATTATTATTATTATCATTAGAATTATTAGTAGTATTATTATCATCATCATCATCATTATTATCATCATTATTATCATTATTATTATTATTATTATTATTATTATTATTATTATCATTAGAATTATTATTAGTAGTATTATTATCATCATCATCATCATTATTATCATTATTATTACTATTATTATTATTATTATCATTAGAATTATTATTAGTAGTATTATTATCATCATCATCATCATTATTATCATTATTATTATTATTATTATTATTATTATTATTATTATTATTATTATTATTATCATCATCATCATTATTATTATTATCATCATTATTATTATCATCATTATCCTTATTTTATCATTATTTCAATTAAAGAATTATTGAATTCGTTTCATTGCAACATAATCATTAAAATGATGCTCGAGATGCATGCACATGTTATTTTCACTTCATATGCAAATTTTTAATGTTTTATGTAGGCAGGTAGGACTTTGCTTAAAAAGCCTATAACCATTATTTTTATACAAAAATCCAATGTAATCACGGTAAAGTCACTGGTGTAATTAGTAACTAGATATCTGTTTTTTTTTAATGATGACGGGGAAAAGCTCAGGAGGGAGCAGACGGGAGCAGAGAAAGAAAGAGAGAGAGAGAGTAGAGAGAGGAGGGAATAATATTAATGACTGAATGGGAGTAGACAAGGTGGTGTCTGTTTGTGTGGGCGCGGTGTGTGAAGGAGAGGGGAGCTTTCAAAAATGTGGGGAGCATTTCATGAAGAGTTTTGTCGGTGATTTTCACTGACTAATTTGCTTTCAGCCAATCAGATGCGAGGATTTTCAGTAGCTTATAACATTTGTCGGTGATTTTCACCGACAAAACTCTTCATGAAACGCTCCCCAGAATTCGATAGATAGAAAGAAATAGAGGAAAAGAGACGGGAGGGGGCAGAGAAAGGAGAGAAAGGGTGAGAGAGAGAGAGAGAAGAGAGAGCAAGAGAGAGAGAGAGAGACTGTTCTCTCATTTTCTCGTTAAACCTCATTATAGGAGCAGGTCAAATATTGTTCTTACCTTGCTCATTAAATTTTCAACAACAAAAATGACCTAGGAAACGAAATAACTTATGTACATTTCAATCTAATAAAACGCAAATACTTGTAAAAGCTATCAATGTGTAAAAATGCGGTTCTAATGCGACACCCTAGAAATAAAAACCGTACGTGGGTTCATGTCGGGCGATAATTTTGGAATAATTATGTAGGATTCGATGTTGTCTGCGTATGCGAGTTCCATCGGCATTCCTGACTAGTTGAATTAGAGTGACTGCCAAACTTAATTCCGTCGCCACTGCGTCGCACGATGATGAGCGATATTCAAGAGATCGAGGAAAATTATGATTTGAGTTGATGTCGGCGTAACGACATACACGCTCATGTGCCAAGTTCGAATTAAAGGTGGGGGGGGGGGGGGTTAAAGATACACGAATACTCCCAACCTCAAACAAGGAGATAGCAAAACTAAAAAAGAAATAGTAAAACCCAAGATGCAACGTAGAGCACAATTTGTATAGAATCAAGAATGGTAGAATAAACGTATATGAATATCGGAACGTAATGTAAACAGGATAAATTTTTCGATTTTCTAAAAAGGGGAAAGGTTAGGATGTTTCTTTCTCCCTAGTCTCTATGGAGCCGGAAAGGCGTTAACTCCGTGTAAAAGTTTGTGAATTAGTACCCTTCTAGCTCCAAACATATCCTCTCTTTGTTTTCCTGAGATCCTTCATGCATAATATGCTGCCTTTTCGATCGATGCTTAACGACGTAACTTTAACAGTGATGCACTATCGTATCCGACGTCTGGTAAGGATTGTGCTCTCTCAGTTATTCGATTGCATCTCAAAGGTCCTCCAACCTCTCTCCTCCCTCTATTCCCTCGTCCTACATTTTCACATCATTAACGGCATCCAAGAACCAAGACATACATCATGTACATTTGTAATTAATTACAGCAACATACTGAACATGAATGCAATTAACTAAGCATTTAATGCATTAACCTTTGTTTTCATGTTTAATTGTCTTTTCATAGACATCATCACACCTGTTTTAATTTGATTGCTGATGTGTGACGTGAAAACTTGCCAGCAGTATTAATCACTACAGCATACTGATTATCGGTATTATTCTTTTCATCATCGTCATCACCGTCTTAAAGACTCCATTACTGATATCGTAATTGTTATCAACATGACCATCATCATCATCACCATTGTCATTTCCATTATCTTCACCAATATCATCATTATTATAATCGCCATATGCACCAGAGCCTTTTTGGCCCTCCTCCTCCTCCTCCCCACTTCTTCTTTTCCTCCTCCTCCTCCTCCTCCTCCTCCTTCTCCCTCCTCTCCTCCTCCTCTCTCTTCCTCCTCTTTCCCCCCTCCTCTTTCCCTCCTCCTTCTCCTCTTCATTCCTGCCCTTCTTCTCTTTCCCTTCTCTCTTCTTCCTCCACCTCCTCGGCATCGTCATATTCGCAATCGCCATCATAATTATCATTGTTATCATCACTACCATCGTCACCAGTGATTGGAGTAACAACATTTCTTCTCTGATTACATTATTCATAAACAGAAGAAAAAGATTTTTAGAATTACGGGTCTCATTATTTTTCTCTCTAGAAAGAATGGTTTTGAATGATCTCCTCTTTGCGTTCCACATCATCTTTCTTCTCATCAATTAGCTTACATTTCACAATGATTATGATGCAGTTACTATGGTGACACATCAGAGGATGTTTAGCTCGTTTGGTAACGCCTTGCCAACATCCCCATCTCCTTATCACATCCTCCTCCTCCTTCCCCTAATCGTCTTCCCATATCGGTGAACTCATCTCATCCGTCTTATGCATCGAGACATCCATCCCCATCGATAGGTTGTCTTCCCCGTCCAAGCACTGGATAGGTATCCAGGGGTATGAGTACACACCACCCCCTCTCAATGAAACCCCTCCCCCTCCCCGTCTCCAATTAACTCCTTGGTTTGGTTTGTAGTAATACATTACCTTTTTACATTTTGCGTATGTCTTTTTGTTGTTATGTACTTTTTTTCTCACTCTTTGAAATCATTCTTCCGGCTTCACTCTTTCTCTTTCTCTAATCTCTCTTTCGTTCTCCTTCAATTTTTTTCTGTATCTCTCTATCTGTCTCTCTTCTCCTCTCTTGATATTTTCTCTCTTGCCCCCGCTCTCTCTTTATCACCCCCTCTTTCATAACAAATAAAGTATTATGAAATAACGAGTGCGCATCTATCACTGAAACATCAATGTGAATCTGGCTTCAGCAGAAGTTTGCAGACCTATACATTGCAGAAAATATGACCGACCTCTTCCCCCTCCGAGTATCTTATCCTTATGCCTCATCAACGTGGTAAAAAAGGAAGAAGTATCAAAATACCAGATATGCGCGAGTTTTTTTCCCCTCTGGAAAGCTGAAAAACCTCACGACGAGCCCTAGTTCCCTGGTTTTCTCATCGAGGTTTTTAATTAATAAATTATCGGATGTTGTTGATTGTGTCAGATAGGAGGAAAGCAGCAGAGTCTAATGTATGTTCAACATGCTTCTCCAAAGGAACTTGCCTTATTTGCACTGACATATTACGCCCACCATCCCGCGCTATGTTTCGTTGCCTTAGATCTCAAGGTGCTCTCAAAGATGAGGATATTTAAAAATAGGTATCTGTCAGATCGCTAAGTGTTTGTTTTTAATGCCACGGAGTAGAAGTGTCCTTTGAATTTCAAACGATATGTATCTCATCAAATGGGCCAGTAATTTTCACGGAAAAAAATTCAACATGGACAAGAAATAATATTTGATGATGTAAACAACAGCAGAAACATATGTCATTTAATATATTTGGAGACTGGGGTTCATGAAAATTTACCTTCAAAAGCCGTTTTGGGTCGCCAAACAGGCACCATAGTGCAATACTAGTCTGCAAAAAAAATTGCATGCGTGCTTAAAAGAACATTGTTAGTTCTGTCATTTAATTCGGTTCATCGTTCTCACTCTAAATAGAATCAACCATGGAATTCGAATTCCTAATTGCAGCAAACAGAGAATATGAATGACTTGGTTATATATACATTCATAGGTTTCAATGCTAGAAATCGCAAAAATAATAATGAGTGTGTATCTTTGTATGAAAGATATACAGTTGGCTCTGAAATTCCTATGTACAATGCACCAAATTGAATTATAGGCTACGAGTCGCAGTGACGTCAGACCAGTCGCGAGACTGCTCATCGATCTGACGTTTGAAGTTTAAAGTTTAAAGTTTACTAACAATGCCTTGTACTTGAGCCTGATTTTCACGAATTTATAGAAGGCTTAGAATAGTCCGGGTTCCCAATGTTACTCTACAAATTACTTTGTAAGGCCTCAGTTGGTATCACCTTGCAGAAAAAATTCATAATGCATTATTTTCCTTTGTCCCATCTTTAAAACATTTTGGTTTAATCCGGTAGTTAATATGAGTTTATAATTCAAATGCTTTGTCAGTTTTAAGAGGCCCATTTCAATTTTTCTTCCTCCTGTCATTTCATTTGTTTTTATTTTCTTCAAGGGGACCTTTCTTGTTACAATACGGGTGGTAACTGTCAGCCCGCATCATTAACATATTTTTCAAGTCCGCAGTATGTTTGTCATCAAATGTATTCTGACATAATTATTGTGCGTTTGCTGTTTTTTTTTTTTTTTTTTTGGAATATTTCTTGGGGGAGTTAAAATATAACAAATTTAGTATATTACTCTAACCGTACATTCGAATCAAAATCACAGTAAATATACATTGAGTACTGATGATTTCTTTATTATCAATATCAATTCTTAATTATTATAATGTATCTCCGCAATTTTTATAATCAGCTGATGGGGGCGTCGTCTGTGCCCAAATCTGTAATTAAAGATGACAAATTTTTCTTTGTTCATCGGTATTATAAGTTACAAAATAGAAAAATGAGGGAAAAAACATCTGATCATCATCTATTTCACAATTCTGGATGAGATGCGAAATACACATTTGAAGAATCTCATCCATCATATTTTTCCGGTAACCATATCCCTCCCCCGCACGCAGTCTTCCGCTATTGATATTCAAAAAACGTATCGCCTTCGACTAACTCGTCATTTTACCCCCGACAAAAAGGCGCGCTTTTACCCATCTGTTTTCCAAGGCAGACGACTTCGAGACAGAAACGGAGATTGAGCGCAAGAGAGCGAGGAAGGGAGAGAGAGGGGGAGAGGAGAGAAATTACTTCAGAAAATCCCTCTCACTTTCTGCATGCTTTGGTCGACTCGACTTTCCCCCGTCCCAGCCTCCTTCTTTACATCGCCTTGAAACTTTGCACCTGTGTGTTGATTTTGAAGTTCACTAGAAGACAACCCCTTAAAAGCATATTTTTCCCCCCAACGACACCCAAGCCTGTGAGTATGCAAATCTTGGCGCTCTTTTCTAAAGCGTGAGGGCTATCCGCTTACCCGATCCTTGAGGTGTGTCGGCTTCTGCATTTTTCCCTTCTCGCATCGCCGTCACTCACAAGGAAACTTTAACCGTTTCCCTCCCAACGAATCTCTCAGTTCATTGACATCCACCCGCTCTCAAACATCTCCGAGTGATAATGACTTAAGCCCGCAGAACCCATCATTCTCGTCGACAATGCAACGCTTTATTGCGAACAAGGCGAAGCTGCCTACACTTTGCCATGGGACCCAGCGAGAAAATTCGCTCCGGCGGCTGAGGATTTCGCGACAATAAACCTTCGTCTTCTGGGTATAACTTGACTGACAAGTTTAACACTCCTCCATCTTTTGTCTTAGGAAGACAACCAAAATCTCTCTCCATCTCCCGCAACCATTTTGTCTTCCCATTTTCTTAGCTGTTATACCTCGTAATCACCACGAATCCTTCTCATCCCCCTACAGATAACACTCCACGTTTTCCTGTAAGAAGTTCTTGAATCGTCCATCGCTACCTGCTAAATTCGACGTTTACTTTGCAAATCACACTGCCTCCTCATATTTCTATTTCTTTCTTCAAAAGAAAACTCTTCTAGTGTGTGCAGACGATGAGCCCATAATACTTTGATCGATAGTCTCTTGAGTGTATCGAAGTACCGGTGCAATATCCCATCCGTCCGCTGCCTTATATACCCATAACCGAGAACAAGTTAGGGTTTCATTCCACATTATTTGAGGTTTTCAACCTTTTGGTTCCTCCGTCTATTTACCAGATATCATATTTATCCATGTTTAGCATTTGTAGTACACATTAGTAAATAAAACTATAATAAAACTATAAAAAAATAAAACATTAGTAAAAAAATTAAACTACTACTACTACTACTACTACTACTACTACTACTACTACTACTACTACTACTACTCCTGCTCCTACTCCTACTTCTTGTACCCCTACTACTACTACTACTACTACTACTACTACTACTACTACTACTACTACTACTCCTACTACTACTACTACTACTACTACTACTACTACTACTACTACTGCTACTACTACAACCACTACTTCTACTTCTACTACTACTACTACTACTACTACTACTACTACTACTACTACTACTACTACTACTACAACCACTACTTCTACTTCTACTACTACTACTACTACTACTACTACTACTACTACTACTACTACTACTACTACTACTACTATACTTGGAATGATGCCTGCATTACAGTATTACTACTGTATATTTTTGAAAGGGAGGAACTAAATCAATGCTCGACAATTATCCCAAAAATACGTGGAGTTCACTTCAAACATACATCGATTGTTTTTCTGATGATACTACACAAGCCTTTTGCAGACTTCCCCTAAAAAGATATGTACACTAGCACAATGAAAACCCCCGGACAAATATCTTCATGGAATGTCATTTAAGTATGCATGTTCTCCAGAAATTGTTTCAATATTATTTCATTTTTTTCTTGGACAAAATGTCTTTCTTAATTTGGTCCTTTGGTAGAGTTGTGAAAAAGACGAAAAATCAAGATATTTTAAAGATATTCTGCTACAGTGATAGCCAAGAAAATTGGCAGTACATGCAGTTTGAATCCGATGGAAAATGATAACGATGCCGACATGAATCATGCCAACAGATGTATTAGTAAATAAAATTCGAAAATGAGATGGGCATATACATTTGACCGAAACTATGACAGAAAGCAGAAAGCATAATCACAGTTTCTGTTTGATAACCCAAAGTCTCGCTGTAAAAGTAGACTGCATTGTGAAGTGTAATCCGTTTTCCATGAGAATTAATTTTCATTTTCATAATTAAGGTATACCGGACATATTCATCATCTTTTTATGTGAATATTTCATTGAAATTTAGTGCAAAAGTTATATTTGATAAATACTTATTTCAATTTATTTTTTCGTTCTATTTTTCTTTCTCTTTTTTTTTTTAAATATCATAAACATATTTACATATATCATATATAGAAGCATGTATATTATGTGCATTTGGTGCATTTGATATGTTTACATATACCTTCCAGCGATGAAAACATGACAAAATACTTATACGGGGTTTTTTCTAGGTAATGACAAGAAATTGATACCATTAAACTTAAGTCGCTATTACAAGTTGTTTCAAACATTTCAAAACATTAATTAACTTTAGTATATCAAATTTGAACTTAGGGTAAAAAGCAAAATACATTTCACTTTCCATCCATTTGTAAGTTAATTGCACAGAGTGCTTATCCTAATACGTATCTTTTTTTTTAATTGAAAAAAGGAGAGAAAATTACAAAGGGAAGGCATATCTTCAAAGGATAAATAAATATAACGAAGTGCAATGTAATACTTTTACATCATCACACTTGAGAGAGCGTTGGAAGGAGAGGGGGCAGTGTTCATAGAAGTGACTCTGCGTTGAAGAGGGGTCGAGTATACATTATGCTGGTGCCTTGACATGACATGAGCCTCTAAAATAGAAATCCTCTTCAACAGCTACATGTAGTTCAGAGCACATCTGAACAAATTTTTCACTCGCCGTCATCACCCGCATGTCTGCCCCGCCACAAGTCCATGCCGCCGCGGAGCAGTAAGGCGAAAAACGCTCTCCGACAACAAGCAGACGACATTTCGAGGGAGTGCATGTTATGTGTGTCGAATTTTCGGCCCAGACCATTTTGCCGCGCTCTGCTGACTCTCACGCCACACCACATCAGGACGTAGCCCTGCCCCATTTCAATGGGAAACAAGAAAGTGTTATGACCTCTGTTCAAACGACCTGTCTGGTTGGTTGAGAGAGGGGGCTCTCTCGCACTCTGAGTGGACATCAGTTGTAACACACAACAAACCAATCCCAGCCTACCAGCCAACAGAGGTGGGAAGAGAGAGACAGAGAGGTAGAAAGAGGGGGAGAGAGAAAAAAGTTGTGGTGATAACGACCTGAATACCGGCTGATCAAAACACTCATTGATTGTCGCGGTTTGTCGAGAGCTCGCACGCTTCGTTTTTTGACAGCTTCCCACCGCCACCGCCTGCCCGTTGATGTTACAACAATCCTGGCTAATGACTCCGTCGAACAAATCTTTCGGCAACCAACGTTACATCACACAGTCTTGCTCCCGTGCTCCCATTCGGAACGCAACCATCGCCTTCGCCGGAATTGGCCCGTCACACTCTGTCAGCTCGCCGTTGAACCTCCACACCAAAGTCTGGGGATCTTCAAAGATTTCCTCGGGCAAGCATCCTTTGATTAAGTTAAATCTTCAAACCAGGGGCTGATAATCCAGGGACTGATTTGATCATAATTTCCTAAATGGACCATGATTTCGCTTGGGATTTTGAGTAATTAACCAAGTAACAACATTCCAGGGAGAGAAGCGAATTTACTCATCGGATTCCAAAAATACATGCAGGTACGTCATACATTTTATTTCTTGATAAGATGATTATCATTTTATTTTTTGACCATTTTAGCGTTGTCCCTTGATTACTGTTTTGAAATGCAAGTCAACTACATTTCTAGCTATGAAAGTTGAAAGTATATCAGATTTTTAAGTGATGTCAGGTTACATTATCTTCAGCTGCCTTGAATTAGTAAGCTCATTTTACATGGTGACACTGGGATATTTATTTCAATTTTTTGTTGAATATTCAATGTATGATCGTATGCTAGTTAGGCTAAGCATATGAAACTGAAAAATATATAAGCCCAAAGCAGGTTGGAAGTGAGATGATTTCTACTGTAATTTATGTAAAGATTCTTTCTATGCCAGTGTTTGGTTATTTGTGATATCTTTCAACACGTACTTGAAATTATCTACCATAGTTAGCTAAGAAGATATGAGACATTGCAAATTAACCAGAGAGAAATGAAATAATGTTTACATCAGTTTCTAAATGACACGCCATAATTTTTTTCGGCACGTTTTTTCAAAAGGAAATCGACAACACTTCATTTCAAGGAGCTTTCAGCAAAGCCCTATTCAAATTTATTCTAAAACAGCTTTGAGACAGTGAATTAATTACTGATGAATTCCCGATTACGAAATAGTTTTTTATTTTGATAAATATTCGTATTTCCATTCATATAATTGAAATCAGCAGCTCACATAATAGCTATAACAACATAAGCAAGCAAAAAGCCTTAACCTCATATGTGAATGAATTTTTCACAGTAATCAACAACATATTTTATGGAAATAACACATGTAATTCATTTCCTCTTGTGTTTACAAATAAAATGCAATGGAACCATACGTTACGATTTCTCCCAAATTAGCAAGACATTCGTCTGCTTTTGTCTCTTTCATAGCTATGAGTTTAATTTAGTTGATTTTTGTCGACAGATATAAGTCAATTTTCTCTATCCCCTCTCTCTCTCTCTCTCTCTCTCTCTCTCTCTCTCTCTCGTTTCAGTATAAAATGAAATCTAAGGTGAAATCATACTTTAAGTGAAGTTCTCGAGACACTGAAGGTTGTGACCTATATAGTGCGCATCAATTGTGATGTAGGTATACTGGGTATGTTATCAATTACCCTTCACGCGGATTCACTACCCAGCGATTAATCTCAACGTTCGGATAAGCTCCTAAAATTCGTTGTGACAGCGTTTTTCTTTACCCGATCCCGCAGTCTGCATGCCTTGAAAAATTATGAATCATGCCATAATCTGGTCGGAAATCGTTCAAAATTCAGATTACTAAGAGCACAACGCAGCAGTTGCAAAAACTACGCAGGAAAACAATTAGTTTCAAAGCCCCAGGCAATTGACATGCCGTTGTATTATTTAATACGGTAGCTATAATTGGACAACAATGATGAAATAAATTGTTGACAGAGAATGAACGATATAATTCTAACAGTAATCGACAGATTTGACAAGCCTGCTTACATATTTTGCATGTGCACATTATGTGGCGCGGTTACTGACGAAGAGTTAAGTTGTTATACAGCTTCTAATTGTAAAGGAAATCATAATTTGTTTGTGTTAAGGTCGAAGATCAAGGATCGCTGGAATTGTATAAAATGTATATGTTTTGGGGGTAAGTTGTATTTTCATACTGCATTCTCATTCACATTCACTACATTATAAGCATTAAAAAAAAAACACGCATTTACAAAAGTAGTGAAGTCGTTCCATATAGCAAAAACACTTCCTGTGGATGATATTTCAATAAGTCATTTTCATATTTTTTGTGTAAAAATAGTAGTAATACAATTCATTTCTCTTTCTCTGTCTGCCTCTCTCCCCTGCTCTCTCTCTTTCTCTCTCCCTCTCTCTCTCTATTATATCTCACTTTATCAACTTCTCATTGTTTCTTTGTCTCTACCTCTGTCAACCATTTGTCAAGCTCTATTTGTCAACATCAGTCCATCTATCCTGCCTTAAGAATATTCAATAGGAATTTGATTAACGTTCTCTCTACAACACAACCTTCGAACTCCTTCGTGTTTCTTGAAGTCTTCATAGAGTCTTCACGACGTAATCACAGAAGTATTTCTACAACATGTAACCATCTGACTAGGCCTAGATTAAAGCCATGGTTTTACGTATTACACACAATTTAAAAAAAAAAAACGTAATTTTTTCTGTGTTTTCTTTATTTTTTCCTGTACAGTATATCTTATAAATTGATTGATGATAAAATCCCCCTTATCATGAAATAAATGAAAAGCTTTCCTCCAAAAGGCAATAAATCCATTTTGGTAACTCGAGAGAAAATGCATTTCTTTGTCCTGAGCTTGTACATGTGTCAGTGAAAACGTAAAATTACAAAGCACTACTATCTTCTATATTTCGTGATAACTTTGCTTCAAAATTTGCTTCATAGCAAATTACTCCAGCGGAATAACACAATGACGTTGATAACTCAACTTTGATCCAAACTGGATATAGCACCTTTTGGAAGCAAGCTCTTCAAATCTTGTGCTGACTTTGTTTTCATAGTCATGAAAATGATGATTAACCTAATCATATGTGTAGTTAACAGATGAATGACGTCATGAAAAAGCAATCAATAACAGTCGCCCTTCTGCGGGTATACTTATTGTTTCTTCTTTATTTCTTGGGAGGGCTCCGCTGAAAAGCAGTTGTGAAACTGAATCGGACTACCCTCCACTATTTTATATTGTATTAAATAAAACATGAATGAATGAATGAATAAATAAATAAATAAATAAATAGATAAATAGATAAATAAATAAATAAATAAATCATCAATATGAATGAGCCATCATTTTTGCCCAAGATGTAGAATCTATAGCCATTGCAGATTGGACAGTTGCCGTGAACTTTTAAGATAGTCACTTTCAGTTCTCAAAACAAATCCATGCCAGATTACATCTGCCTTCCCTGCGCTATTTCATGTAATCTCTTTTTTTTTCTTGGTCACTTTGTAGAAAATAATGCTTTGTGGTGATTTTTTTCAATTTTACCGACGTGATTCTGCCTTCATGCATTATGGTTATACCTCATTTGTATTTCAAGATCAGTCTTAAAGAGAACAATATTAGGGTAAATTTTATCTTTTTATTCATACTCCATGTTTCAGACAAGTATGGTGGGTTCAATTTATTTGCAGAAATGCGTGAATGATATGAAAAAAAAAGAAAAGTATGAAATTTCCCATGTACTATATGAAACCTAAACAAAAAAGCGCCGTTGTCAACAAACACACATAACTTCTTGCAAAAAAAAACCAACAACAAAAACACAGCAACCGGATAGA
This sequence comes from Echinometra lucunter, assembly GCA_029962745.1. Classification (NCBI taxonomy): domain Eukaryota; kingdom Metazoa; phylum Echinodermata; class Echinoidea; order Camarodonta; family Echinometridae; genus Echinometra; species Echinometra lucunter. Next base: position 10,394,862 of record CM057153.1, read on the forward strand.
TAGTTTCATGAGCCTTTTTAAACTTCCCTTCATGTTTTCTCATATCATTTCATTCTATCATTTTTTCTCTTTCAAAAGATATTGAAAATATATTTCGAAACACATGTCCGTTTAGAAAAGAAGGAATGTTAATGTTTGCATTTTTAGTATATTTTGGTTTTGTTTAAAGGTAAACATATTGCAGTAATGGAGACTTTAACCTGTCGTAGAATTATCAGTGATGACAGTTTTCCAAGTAGTATTTCTTCTTTTTTTTTTTTTTTTGGTGGGGGGGGGGGGGGGTCATACGTTTAACGTTAATGGCAAATTCCAGTAGACAATAAACAACACTTTACCATATCGTACGAATTATGTTTATTACGCTATATTCACTTCTTTACATTGGAAAGACAAAAATAGATAACTATGAATGTCATTGCCTACATGAAATGCCTGTGAGATTTTGCGGTGTTGATGATCAGTAAATGAGGATTATTCAGTGATAAATCACCTGAATCGGGTCAAATATTCGGCTAGTCTGAACAACATAACCATAACAAACTGGAAAAGTTTATTTTGCTCTCCGTCATGTCCGTGGATCAATGCAGAGATTTGTTAACTCTTTGTTAATCCATATTTTCTTCTTTTTTTTGGTCATATACAGCTGTTTGTTGTGGTGTTTTTGTTTTTTTTTAATAGAAATTTTTGTTTCATATTTTAGTCATCTCTTCCTAGGGCATTTTTGCTCAATATATTTTTGTTATTATTTCGAGATAAATCATTCAGTTTCATGCAGGGTCGTAATGATATCTTTTTATAATGACGTACAAAAATCTATTTTGAACTAATTTCCCAAGTAATCCTTTTTCCCTTTTCTACCGTTCTGATTTTTTTTTAAACGGTAGATCTACTTTCATGAACTTTAATTCCCCTTCACAAACAAAAGGAAGAAACGAAGCACAACGTATCATTTTGTTTGACGAGATACAACAGCGAACGAAATGTCATTTTACGGGCTACTAACGAGTTAAGAAGCCGCCTCCAAAGGGACGTGTACCATGCGGCATGCCGCTAAAGCATCCCTATCTCGTATACCACGAGCTCCACGCGTCGCTTTTCTCACTCTACCCTCACTTCTTCCTAAGATAGACGAATATGTTCTGATCTACACACAAAGGCGTCGCCGAGTATAATGATGGCGAATGCTCCCCGAAAAGGGGGGCTTGTGAGGAAGGTGAGAGAAAGAGGGGTTTAGACTTAGGCGGCGCAAAGATATCGTTGATGCGATGATCTCCCCCCACACTTTTCGGCGTACTTCAAAAGGCCTTTCCGTCCCCTCTAACGAAAGCGAGAAATCTAACAAACGGCGGATGAAAAACAGTTGAAATGCAGAGTGTCTGTTAAGGCTGAGTCGTGGTGGAACACAGGTCCACGACTCAAGCTAGCATTTATTGGCTACAGATTCATTAATTACGGTCAAAAGATCTTGGTGCTGAGACGATTACCCTCATTCACTCGTGAGCTGATGAGGCTCATGGCGTTGACAGGGTGTGAGGGAACCATTATTTCCCCAACATTTGGTTAAGGCATCAAACATTTATCCCGCGGCAAGCAACAAAAGGAACTCAAAAGGATAGTCACAACAATTTATTGACCGACTTATCATCAGACTGGAACCAGGCCTACTTAAACAAATCACGCTCAACCAGAAGAGGCAGAGAGCGTAGAAAAAATATAATCAACAAATTAATACGCTAGGTTGATGGTTAGGTAAATGATAACTAATTTATATCCCAATATTCTTAGTGACGTTCCCTTATATTCCTCTTTTATCATTTATAAACGTTGAAATAATTAGTTTTCAAATCATTATCAAGTTTGGTCAACACTTTTGTATTGCAATTAACGGGTGTAATGAAACATGAATAACGCTATGGAAAAAAAAATATAGCGGCATTTTAAAAGGTAAAACAATTAGAAGTAGGTGTTAAGCTATCCGATTGGCTTACCGGTATTCTGAAACAGCTGATACCCTTGACTCGTGCTCTTTTAAAAAATAAAAAAGGGAACGCGTTCACTCTGTTAGGAGTGAATTTCAGGAGAGAGTGCATTAAGAGTGAATTAAGAGTGAATTAAGAGTAAAAATTGTGATATTCACTATTTGAGGGGTGACCTCAGTGATCACTGAGGTCACCCATAAAAGAGTGAATAAAGAGTGAATATCAAAAATTTTACTCCTAATTCACTCTTATTTCACTCAAAATTCACTCTCTTCTGAAATTCACCCCTAAGAGAGTGAACGCGTTCACTCTTTTTTATAAAGGGAGTGTACTCAAAATTATGCTCAAGGATAATTATGACAAAATTGCATAATGGTTCTCAAATAACAAAGGAATTATGAAAGATATACTTGAGGAAATATTCTGTACCCTTAAACCAGCATTACTGACCAACATGAATAAAAAGGGTGCTAGCTTCAAATAATAGATTTAAAATTTGCAAAATACTGTGGCTCGATGAATGTGACCTTGGACCCGAATGATGACATTTTTTTCTAAATCTATAATCACAATGCAAAAAAAAACAATAAAAAACAATTTGAAGAATCTTTTCAGAGTGTTGTTCCTTTAAGATTAGGCGATGTATTTTCCTGTGTCTTAAAAAAATGCCGAATATGTGTAATTTGATATCGTTAAATCCTTTCATTTATGTTTTTTCTATCTTAATGCGAGTGAAGATGAGAAACAAAATTTTAAAAAATCACAGTTAAACGGGCGCTATTTATAATGTATTTTACATCACTTCATGTATTTGATTTCTGAGCAGATTTTACAGAATTTATTCTATCATGACCATTACTGACTGGCGTACAATATTTCTAGTAGTTCTGGTGGTCCGGCTATTGAGATGCACATGGTGAAAAAGAGAAGTCTTTGTCATAATTACATATGCATTTTTAGATTATTTGGCACCTTATGCGGAATAGACAACATTTTAATGAGAGTATATTTCTACATGGCATATGAACCGCCCATCATGAGTGTACTATTCTGGAATTGATGTGCCTATTTAAGGTATATATATATATCTGAACCTGTAAAAAGTGGTTCTAGCAGATACTTTCTGAACGAAATTTGCGCGATCGCCATTGTTATAAGATCTTACTCGTTGCTATGAGCTTCTGGCGTATCATTCTGACGCACTGTGATTTTATAGTGTAACACTGGGAGGATGAATTTGATCTCAAACAAACAAAGTAGCTTGAAAGAGTCGTGTAAATCATAGACAGGAAATGTTATCTAGAATTTGGTTTGTGGTATGTTGAATTCCACTTTCATATTGGGTCATCCCTACCACATAATCTAAGCCCCTTTCCCTTCTTTGATAAATCAATTCGGCTGAAAGAGAATTAACATGTTTTATTGCGGATCGCTCAACCCGGGTCAAATTCATATTACGTTTTTTGTTGTTGATTTATTGTTTTACAAATACGCATATGTATATAATTATGTTTGAAATATAGTCTCCTATTCCGTTTGCTTCCGCTCTTGTACTAAACTGGGTGGTCCAGCTTTTCCCCATATCTCAACTTACTATGCATTTTGCTTTTTTTTTTTCATCATAATGCTTTAAAATTCATAATAATGTGCCCTTGTATTCGTCTGCACGCCTTCAGAGAGAGAGGTTTTTGTTGCTTTTCTCCTCATCATATTTTTTTCCCTCTCCTTTATGTGGCTGACACGTTTGACTTCAAAATTCAACAGAGTTTCAGAAAAAGAAAAAAAAAATCACGAAAATATTACCCTGACTTTTTCTCCACTGGGATACCGTGGCTATTGTGTTATCTTCCTCGTGCTGTTTCAAGGCGACGCGCACACGTGTCGAAAAAACAACACGCACACACGAACACGCGCCTGTGCGCGTGCGCTACGTTCACAACACAAACCAGAGCATTCTGACAAGTTATAATTTCTTGTCGTGCCCGATCTAAAGGAGGAGGGGGAATTAAAGTCAGGAAATAAGACGAGAAAAGAGGAGATAAAGGGAGGTATAGTCTCCCATAATTTTGCATTTATCTAACAATAAGATGTCTTTTCTTTGCCAGAATACGCTCACACAAGGAATGCATCGTGACTTTTATTGTGCGAGTACGTGTTCGTATATGAAGTTATTGTCCGGCCTCTTAAATGTACTACGTCATAAATCGATATGAGCGGACAAAATAGGATAAGAGAGGTATCAAAGGACAAAAATAGTGATACAAATAACTTTCACATGAAACTGCATTTTAAAAAAAAGAAGAAGGTGATATAAGGGCTTGGGAGGAGAGGGAAAAATAGTTCTACTTCTGTGATGTTTTGAAGACCGTTAGTAAGGGTCCATTGTCATCTCGCCTTACCCCCCCCCCTCCCCCTCCCCCACAAACTTCACCCCTCCCATCGCTACCCCTCCAATGCCCTCCACCCAACCACTCATACAGCTGCAGATGTATGAATGATGGAAGTTTTTACCTCATTTGACAAGCATTGCAAACTTGAGTCGGAAGAAAGTTATTTTCCCCAGTTGGCGGGTCAAACCCCCCTCTCTTTTTCACCCAAATTTGTTGAGTTAAAAATCGGCGACCACCCTTCATGCTTCTGATAAATCCTATTAAGTCTGAATTCTACTGCTGAGTAGAAGACAAATTGTCAGGGAAGACACTTTCTTGTGATTCTTCTAGAATTAAAAAAAAACTACTTTTGGGTGAAGGCAAAGACTCTCATAAGAATTATGATAAAGATTCAATTCACAATTTCTTATAACCTTGAGATCGTCAATATCAGGTACTCTGAATGATTAGAAACATTATTTTACTTATCAGCTAGACCGCTATCCCACGTTCAATTTGTATGATTTTTGTACCAGTTCTTCCCTAACTCTCTCCCAAATTGTCCAGTACCCCCCCCCCCTTTTCTATTTTCTCGCAGTTGTCTGGTACATACACGCGATTTTGTCTCCTTTATCGTTTATATCTTTCTCTCTCTCTTTCTCTTCCTTCTATTTCTCGACTTTCCATTCCCCTCGCCTTATGTCATTCACTCTCTTTCATCTCCTCCTTCTTCTCCCAGCTATGCTATCTGTTTTCCATTTTTCCCATCTTCTTCCATCCTCCATCCTCCCTTCCAACCCACTCTCTTTCTATCTCATCTTACACCTGCCATCGCAAGACCGGTCGGCGCGCGCTCGCAAGAAAAAATCGTTTCTTCTCATCGACTTTCGCGTGTTCACAAGTTAAGATCAGAGGTTAAATCTTAATTTCATTAGCACCAAGTTAAACTAAACACACAGGTGAATGATATGATGATACTGGGATAGACACACAGGCTCGAGTAATACGAACTGCTAATTGACTATACCTCTATAGGATCTGTCCTCCTATAGAGAAATACTAATCAAATTCGACGCTATCTGTCCTCCTGTAAACGATTAGTTATCAACTTCGCACCATTTTTTTTTCTCTTAGAATCAGATCGATAATCAGATGATTGGGTTGAGGTTTATGGTAATAACTTCTTAGCATTTCAAATCACCCCGACTTAATCTTTCTTCACCATTTCAGATACATTTCATGACAGATTGTCAAATTGTTTTTACCGAATGATGGACGTACGGTATTTGAAGGTGAACCATGAAATATAAGATGAACTTCTTGGTTTTAATTATTGTGTATATGCAAATTTATATATAGCCAACTTATGAATTCCCCTTCTCATTTTTAAATCAAAGCAGTAATCCATTAATTTTCATGATCTTTCTTCGTAAAATGTATTTTCCTTTTGAACAACAATATTTTACTTTATCACTTTCTCAATTACTCTCTGTATGCCACTCCCATTTCTCTCTCTATAATGCTCTCTCTATATTTCTCTCTCTCTCTTTCTCTCTCTTTCTCTCTCTCTCTCTCTCTCTCTCTCCCCCCCCCCTTCCTCTCTTTCTCTGTCTCTCCTTGTCCATCTTCTTGCCTCGTTTAGTAGACATCGTCTGAAGGCTGAGTGCGGTGGTTAGAGTTCGGGTCAAACCAATGTTAGCTCGGGGAGGCAAATGGCTGCCAAAACAGTGAGACGTTAAAAGGCTCGTGGTCCTTAACTCTTAAAACACCGTACTCTCCCCCATCAAACTTTATTTGTGTTGTCATGCCTCATTTCAGTAAACAATCTGAAATGCATAGGGTTATATATATATATATATATATATATATATATATATATATATAATGTAGACAGTAATAACTTCAAAAAGAGTCGAAGGTACGCCATGTGTAAATCCAACATTAGCTTTTATTGTTATATATATATATATATAGCATAAAGATTTATCATTTCGCAGACCACTCGCTCAATGTGAAAGAAAATGATCTCAGAAGTAGCATGATTACACAGTAGAAATAAATACGATAGAAATGTTTTTCATTCATTGAAACATTAGGTAAAAGATGAACATTTTGCAGACTCAATTACCCTATAAGTAAATGAACTAAATAAATCAGGAAATCTTTAAAAGACACAACTTATACTTTATACTGCTTTCTAAAAAGGGAAGGAAGAGATTTCTTTCAGAGATGAAAAGATGCGACATATTCAAAAGGGGAAATGAAAGGAAACACATTTATAAAGTCACGGAAGAGATAAATTGTTTCCGAAATGTACCGTTACACGTCAATTATGATTATCGCGTTTAATAACGGTGTAGATTTTCTCACATTTGAAAGAAAGCGAGAGGTGGTGCAGTTTTGAGGGCGTATTGTTATCGAGTTAATGGTTCGGAGTGACCCCACGGACACGTCACTCACTCATCCAGTATTAATCAATCGATTAGTAGTGAATAGAAAAAAAGAAAGGTATTCAATAATATGGTTCTTTAGAAACAGGCAAGGTGACAGCCTTGTGCAAACTGACCAGACGAATGATCGATTTTCCTTTTGTAGGGGACCGTTTATCAAGTCACGTTCGTATAGCTTTCCTTCATCCCTATCCTCCTCCTATCCATGCTTTATCTTCCCATCTATTCTTTAGATGGGGTGATACAGGAGTCCAAGGGCGTTAGGGGATGAGCAGGACAGCACCCCCAACCCGAGTAGGGGGTGTAGCCAGTATTGTCCCGCATCAGTGCGTGTGTATTCACGTGTCGCCGCTTGGCTGACTCTGGATTTCTTTCTTCCTTTAAGATTAATTGAGATAAAAGAAGCCTTAATACCAGCATGTCTGGAACGTCCTTTTTTCTTATTCCTATCATGCTTATAGCTCTAATTTATTCTTAGAGTTTTGTGTCCCAATATTGTGAAGGCAGTATGGTCGTGCTCATCTTTATAACAAAGACACGATTTTCAGGAGAAATGAAAGACTATAAGTTAATCATGGTGCTTTGACAATTTTATGCAATATTTTATGCATGTATATATTGTTTATTTAGTTGAACCTATAATTAACTCACTTCAGGATAAAACAGATATTCAACCGATTTTTCTTCATAAATCTGACAAAGTTGCCTGGAGGTTTACAAAATAGTCATGGACTCTAAAGATAATGAGCTGATAACACCTGTATTTTATACTTTCGTTTTAGAAAAAAAAAAGGAATCATAAGAATAGAATAAGTGCGAGAATGGAAGAAGTTAGAAATAAAACGATCGTTAAAACAGCCTTTCTGAATTATTATTAATTTGAAAGTTGATAATATTTAGCGTAGAATTCTTCGAAGAGAAGAGGAATGATATAATTTTTCAGAGTGTGTTTTTGATTGATGTGTTTTCGTTCTGAACGGTTTATCAAGCCTAGCAGAAATTGCCGGGGAGACGTTTCTTGCACAGCTTCAATCTTATGTAAAAGCGGGAAGAAAAGTAATAAATGAATACCAATAATCCAAACGCTGCTACAATCGTGAAATATTGCAGAATTAACTCAAAATGAATTTTTCATAACCGGGAATCGATTCGTGAATCATATTCAATTTGAGTTGTTTCTTCCTTTGCCGCGCGAAGTAACCTCAACAAGCTGTAACGCAACGTAGAGCGGTGCCTCCTGCTCTCGAGCAAGATCGTTTATTTCTTCACAGTTGAGAATCCGCCCTCCGGTTGTATTGCTCCTAGATATTAAAATTCCCGCTACTCCCCCATACAGGCCCAGGAATAACTGCAGCTTATATCTGGAGGGTGTTATCCAGCGTTCCAAATGCATAAAAGTCCAGAAAAGGAGAGAGAAAAAAAGTGAAGATTTATCGACAAAATTGCGCATGATTCATTCATGTTTTCGATAAATCGATAACCCCGGCCATTTCTAGAGAGCTTTAATTAAGCAAGTACCCTGGTCTACCGCCTTCATCAAATTTGAGAGGAAAGTTTTTTTCTTCAGTTACGACTTTCAGAGAGCGACGGGAGAGGGGGGAAATTGTCGGCGCCTTAATTTAGTGGTTGTTGACTTGAGAACACCATAGGAAATAAAACAAGACGATGTATTTAGTTTTGTCTTGTTTGACCCCCCGCGAGCAAGTTCATTTTCGATCGCTTATTGATATCATCTTTCTCTTTCTCTTCCCCTCCGTCTCTCTCCTTCTTTCTATCTCTGTCTATAAACCTTTTCTCTATATCTAATTTTATCCCTTTTCCCCTTTTTGCCATTTCTTATTCCTATCTTTATGAACGCTGCCCCTCTGTCCGTGTGAGGGCGGGTGTCTTTCAAAAAGTTGAATTTCCATTCTTGGTCCTCTTTCTTTCTGTCTTTTCTTTCGGGAGGGGGGGGGGGGGTCGTTGTTTGGCTCATGTATTTTCGTCACTTTCCACCTCTCTTTTTCATTCCTTTCACTTTCTCATGCATATCATCCCATTGTATTTTGAGATGAAGATGTTTCAGAATCGTGTCGTTTTCATCACTTCCTCTGTAAGTCCCCTGCTTTGTGATTTCCACTTTTCACCCTGTCATTTAATTATTCAAGTTCTTTTCCCCTTGCAGTCCATCTTAGTTAAGTTATTCTCTCTAAAATTGATCATGACATTTTTGTCACGTTCTTCTGCTTGAAGCTCTAAATCGAAGTCTGCGTTGCGTGTAATTTGTTGTATTATTTAAGAAAACTACTTGCTCCAGACCTTCTTATTTACATCATTCGATTCTTGTACCTGTTATCGCTTAACCATTATCAGGCTTGCCTAGCAATTCGTCAGTTCGACGCTGCACATTATTGTTGCTGTCTGCTTTGTGCGCAAAACAGAAACAGTTGCGGAACATAATTTCCTCTGTAAGGTAATATGGCCGTCCCTCATCGCCCCTCCGTCTCTCTCTCTCTCTCTCCCTCTCTTCCTTGATCATGTTGATTGTATTTCTCCTAACGTATGATAATGCACACATTTTCATGGTTCATCTGATGCTGTGGGTAAACACTGCACAGTTTTATTGTCCGAAAATAAGAGCATAACATGAAATGTGCTCCCCCCCGTCCTTTCTCCATCTCTTTGTCTTAGCTTTCTCGCTGGCTCGCTTGCTTTTAACATCTCCCCCCCCCCCCTTCTCTCTCTCTCCGTTGACTGCATTTCTTTTCTCATAATGCAAATATTTTCATGGTTCTTCTCTTGCTATGGTTTAACCTGGCCTAACATTGCACAATATCATAGATATCTGTGATGAATACAAAACAGAAACAGTGGCGGAACATAATACCCTCTAGAAAGTATGATACCCGTCTCTCTCTCCCCGCCCCTTCTTTCTTTCTCTCCTGTCTTTATGTTTTTGTTGTCATATAAAGCAAACGATAAATAAAAGGGGCTGTTAATGATGAAGTGGGTCGCTCACGAAAAACTGCAACTGTAGTCCTCAGTCATGTCTATGATGGACGACTATCGCCTTGCCACATATAGATAAGATCTTATGGTGGTAGGCTTGATAGAGTCGTATCATGGAGCAACAGACGGTCGTTACAGCTTTGCAATTTATTAAAACTTGGTTTTCTCGTTTGCCGCCTTTTTTTCGAGGCCCATGTCTTATTTGGTCGCGTTGTACAGTTCTGGATAGGGCAAGTCGATGTTGTTAATTACTTCATTGTCGTTTTGTACAGTACCGGTCATTTTAGGTCTTCATCATATTTCATGTCGATTTCGTTTCTTCAAAAGTATCAATTGGTTATCGAAATGACATTAGAATAAAAACTCAATTTAAAAAAATATTCTTTGGTCAGTTATAAGAATATCTATATTTTACTTTAAGCTATGTTTTCCGCGTCCATTTATCAAATGTATACGTGAAAAGTAAATCAAGGAATTCCTCAAGATTGCTGCAAAGTATTAATTACCGGAATTTCTTTCATATTTATTTTTTCAAAATTTAGGAACAGGTTGGCGAAAAGCTTACGCTAAAAGAAAACACTTTAAAATGGTAAAGAGCACCTATGATATTAAGTTTTGAAAATTCCTTTTTTTTTTCTCTCCGTCATGATAGTCTACACTCTTAAAACAAATCAGTTAAAAATGACTTGATGAAAAGGTCAGCTGGGTACATCTAAAATACTACTCATTTTTTTTTACCATATCTTACTCATTTGCGACTATTTTCTAGTCGTATTTTGACTTGAACTCAGTCATTTCTGACAGATTTATAGTAACTTCTATGACTACATATATTAGTTGCACCCAGCTGACCCACAATCTAGTAATTTACATATTTTCGTTTTAGATTTTAGAGTGTACTTCCTTTGCCCCCCCCCCCTCCTGGAACATGTTTCCTATGACTCCCTGTCTTCCTACCAATCGTGCCCAGATGCCTTTCTGAAATTAAAGTTTAGTGGACCTTCCGTCGACGGCGCAGCCAGTATTTTATACAGGGATGGTCACGCACGCGAGTAACGCACACCATATCTTCCCTTTTGGGGGGCCCATTTCTTTGTTTCCCTCCTCCCTTTTCCACCTTTTTTCGTGCGTTTTAATGACAGCACCAACGGTTTGTTGTTTTTCTAAGACTTATTGTTTTTCCACATAATTTCCCTTTACCCACCTACATGTACAAAATTCATGGAGATGTTAGAAGCATTTGGGGATTTCTGCTGGGAATCTTCCGCTTCATCGTAATTCCCTTTGCACACTCTAAGGGATACGAAACAATCCCTAACAATGGGTTCAAAGTCCGTTCCCAGCCCCCTCCCCCTACCCCTCGACTCGCTCGCTACATCCACCCAGCTAGCGTTCAATACCCTCCCGGTCAACTACCCCACTGCTACCAAGGGTCGGTCAGCCACTCCAAACTGCGGAAAACTCCCCCATTCAACGGAACACTAGCCCGCTCGCGCCCGATTTTTATCATGAAAACGCAATATAATAATCCCTAGCCCCTGGCAGTATTTTTCCTGTACGATGTTGCCCGCTTTGCAACTTCTTTATATTTACCCCTTTACACTTAAAAATTGTAAGAAATCGCCATAGGTAAGCACAGTGGGAGGCAACGCCCCCTCCTCAGTGACGCGAAGGGGGTTAAGTAGATTTCCTATTTCCTAGAGGGTGGGATGATGAGAAAGAGATGGATAGACAAGAGAAAGATGTACAGGAAACAATGAGATGGATGTGGAAAGGAAAGGATTCTTAACTACAAAAAGTGCCCCTTCCATCCCCCTTTTCCATATTTTGTTCCTTCCTTCTCTCTCCCTCTTTCCCTCCTCCCTTCTAATCCCACTTTCCTTTCTCTCGCCCATCTTTGTGTTTATTTCCATGAACATGAATGTGCATTGCCTGCCTGTCAATTCACCAAGCAGCATGCAGATGCTCTATCGCCTCACATTCAAAGTAATTGCTTTGCATCTTAATCAAACCGGGAGGTGTTTTTTTTCTTACGAGATTGCTTTTGAAACAACATAAGTTGGATCTCCTATGGATTACGCCACTGACTTTGAGGTTAGCTTGTATTTCGCGCTCGATAAATCCGCAAAAATTGTTTTACGTTAAGAGAAACTTTCCAAGAAGATGGAGGGGAGACCAAGCAGGAGAAGGGGGAGCTCTAGCTTTTTCCCCTCCTACGCCCACTTACTATTGAGCCTCTCTTTATATGGCTGGTACTACTTGAGGGGAAGTTTGGGGGTATTTTATTGGTAGGCGCGCGAGTACCCGGCTCGCGCCGTTCCAAATCCCATCTCACTTTACGTCTCCACCCAGATAATCCTACCCCGAAAGAAACGATTAGAAGTTCTTTGTTTTCATAAGATATGAGTAATCAGGCTCATGCTGCCCTTCATATTCGATTTTTCTTTCTCCTCTTTCTCTCTCTCTCTCTCTCTCTCTCTCTCTCTCTCCCTCCCTCTCTTCGACTCTTTCTCTTCTTTCCTCATGATTGCCTAGACCATACAGATTTGTAACAGTTTTGCTGTAGCACGTGTAAGGGGCGAAAGGAAACGCTGGCAGACGATCTTCTTGTCGACATAAAGTGCGTTCTCTCTGTCTTCCCCTTCTTTTCAATTTGCGATCATATTTTGGCGCCAAACCATCTTCATTCCTGAACCTCTCCTGTCCGCCCGGAGCACCAGTCTCTGACTTTATTTCCGTTAGCTTCTTTGGTCCAGCATCGCTCCTCCTTCGAAGTGACTTGGGGCTGCATCAGGCAAAAGACGAGACACTCCGCTCTTAATCGGTAGGTGGTAAAATGAGAATGGTTTCGAAAGACGTTTCTTCCTCGGTCGTCCTTTTTCTTTCGCCCCAAAGAATTGTTACAGTTTTTCCACGTCCTGGAGCCCAAGATGAGTCGGATTGGGTGCACAAAAACCCCAGCAGGGTTGTTACACAGACATACAAGTACGCCACTGCTGGGTCAGAAATTTGAGCGGGAAACCTCGCTTTTTAGTCGATAGCAAAAATCGATGAGCTGGAGATTTGAGAAAATCGAGTTACGTACGATGTCCGTGTAATTGGGTATCAGCGTGTTCTGCTACACCTCGTTACTACAACACGTGCTGAATAAACAGACATACATACCTAAGGCAGTTCATGACTATTCATATCATACTGTGGATTTCCTCTTTCTTCCCCCTTTTCCATTGTTTGTCTCTGTCAAATGTTCTGAAACTACATAAGAACAAAATGGACGAAGAGGTGAGAAAATTCGTGAAGAAAAACTTTAGTGAATAAAAAATGTTTATCACAAACGAGACAGAAAAAATACTTGTTTTACTTTCTGGAATAATGTAGCGCAATTAAAAACCAAAAGTAGTGAGAAATATTCCATTGCGCCCTGAAGACCAAGCATTAAAATGCACAAAGACTTTGATGATCGATTCATATGTGTTAGATTGATTTATTTCTAGAAGGGCATGTATCAAAATAGATACATTCATATCCAGAAGACAATATTCATCAAGTAAACTCCAGAATTATGGAGCATGAGATTCCTGATTTTTATTTTATTTTCTGGCTCAAGGAAGGCACTGATTAATGATAAAACAAATTCGTCGCTCCAGTTTGAGAGCTATCTAAGAAGATACCATTTGGACACGATAGTTCATTTGTTAAGTAGTTTCTACTTTCTGCAGTCTTTAATGTAATTCTAAATATTTTCTCCCTAAAAATTACGCCTATTGTTACCGCAAAAAAGGTTTTAAAACTACAGAAATACGAAAGGAATCTGTATATGGTCTCTTGTAGTAAAGACTCGATCAGGAATAAGGATTTACTGTTAGTATAATTGTGCGCGCGCGCATGCACACACACACACACCCAAACGCCCACACGCCCACAGATGAAGATTTATCAGAGAAAGCGGTCACGACGTTCTTATCGATATATCATTCCGTGAGTTAAATTATCATTACAGTTGTGACGGAGATTTTTTTTTTTTGAAATTCACTTTTGAATATACTGTATATATTATGGATATGAATATTTAAAAAAAAGAATATATCATGTGATATAGAAAGATATGAATGCGATAGATGAAAAACTACAAGGCCGAATTGGCTCGAAAGAGAGAAGAACAAACTATCCCTGAAAGGACATGGATCCTGATCTTCAGATGGCATCGGTAAGTGGCTACATCACCTACAGGCCAGACTTGAATCCTGGAAATAACACACCTACTCGAAAAACATATCTTTTGCTACATTTTGCCTTCAGAAAGTTATACTGATACGTCTCACATCCCATCGGGACAAAATTTGTCAAATTGAGCGTATCATCTTCCTTCAATCCGACCTAAAACTTTATAAAAATGTCCTCGCAGAATTGTGGCGTTCTGCCGTTTGTATATCGCTATTTAATTTCTTAATGATTGCGTTGGCTCTTCAGCACAAGTGGATGCAAAGTTATACCCTAAGAGTCAAGTTAGAAAACGCAAGAAAGTTTTTTTTTTCTGTGAAAAGAGAAGATGAAAAATTGTTTTGAAAGCCTAAATGAAATCTGAGACGGTTTCGCTACTTCCCGGACTCTTCAAATTGATCTAAGCATAAAAGCAGTTCGGGTCTTAAATTACATAAAAACAGGTGAGAGAGATTTCCACAAAAGCTAAAATCCAGAGAAATGAAAGAGTCGGAAGAAAAACTCCCCAAACCCCGCCAGCTACTAGTGTCATCTTACTGTCTATTCGGTAGAAATATCCCCTAAAACTACTCTTCATCATTAAATGATATTTGTTAGCTTTGTTACACAAACAAATTATACTTTTTCCCTCTTTTTCTCTCTCCCTCTTCTCGTTGAAGGGTTGGATGAAGCCGAACGAACTCCCACGAGAAAGCTTAGTATTTTTCATTAGCGTCTACCCGATAGTCTCTTATTGGCGTTGTTACCGCCGTAGGGCGTAGAGCACTCGAGTACATGTATGTATACTTTACAATTTATATTCTTATTACTTTCATATTTCGCGAGGAGGGATAGTCTTTCTTTTCCCCGTTGCAAAGGGTATTGTAAGAGAAGGTATAAGCCCGACCGTACTGGAAACGTCTGTATCCCCGAGCCCACGTCGTATCCTCCAAATTCGGTTCGATTTCATATCGTCGTCATCCTCCCAATATTTTCGCCAAATGTGCTCAATCTCTCGCCTCTATGAGTCTCTCTATTCGACGTAATGAAGTATTGAATATCAATTTGATGTGCCATACTTCTTTTAAGTAATGTTTTAAAGCTCTTAGTATTCGGAGGGTGAATTTCAAAATGCCCACTGTTAAAATAACGGAATTACCTTTTTATTAGTTTTTTGTATAGTAGTTGTAGATTAGAGGAAAGGATTAAATTCGCCCTGTGAAATCATTTACATAGTTTCCCATCTATAGCTTCATTGAAGTAATTCAATCTCATTAAAATAAATTTTTATATCTGAGTTTACCAGTATTTTTTTTCTTTCGCTGTAATCATCCTGCCATCTATTTCACAAGCTCACCAAACCCACATTTTTTCTTTTTATCGTTATTTGAAATAATGATTGAATTTGATTTCTTTTCTGAAAAAAACCCCCACATTATCAAGATCTACCTACCATCAACATCAGATTTCAGACTGTGCTCAACAGATAGCTAGTGGGATGTCGCATTATGTGTGTTTATGGGAATTGCACCAAATGCGTAACAACGTGCGTAGAAGGCCACACATACAAGGAGACATGGATACTTTGGATTAAGAAAGTATAGATTTTACATGCATCACATATTTGGGAGTCATTAGATCTTACAGGGGACGGATGGGTGCTTTAATTCGGGTAGTAACATAATGCCGTAACCTTAGTCCGGTCAATGATACAGCGTGACCCATCTTGTACTTTTTCACCCACCCTCCCTCTTAGGTAAAGATTGATTGGCAGTGCATATACCAAAAGAATATTACACTTACCTTCCTTCTGCCAGCCTTCTACACGCATTAGCCCACAATCTCGGTACGAGCATGTTGTGATATCAATGATGTCGCTTAATTAGTTAATTGATCCAGAGTAAGGGACGGATATTTAATTGATACTGCTTGCTAATTACAGAGCTTTTGTCCCCTTTCCCCAGCATCCTCAACACAAAATATGTTCTGCAATAGAGACTAATTAGTACTGAGGTTGGACACGAGGCGAAAATCCTCTCACTCCGTCTTTTTTTTTTTTTCACGAGCACGTAGCAAAGGTGATTGCTTCGTTACGTAATGACTCGCCCTTGTTTATGTACGGACCTCATTCAGACACCTCAGGGGTCAGCTGTACTTTTGGACCAACTCAGGTGGGGTCCGGTAAAAGGTGTACGTCCGAACAATGATAACAATAGCTTAGGTGAGCTGGCGGACATATACTCGGGCTGTGAATCTCCAGCACTGCCGAAGACAGTGTAACAGGTCCAAAGGGGGGCTTTGTTGGGTCTCCTGTAAGGGGACGGCTAAATCCGCCACATTATACGCATAGCGGAACGTGGATCCACCTCTTCGTAACATGCCAATCAATACCAGACTGAAATGGCGTAATAAGAGTTGCCATGTTGGTAATCCTTCTTCCTCCTCCCCAGTGACAATAGCCAGCTTTCAACAATCTCAAAGCGCAACCTTTCTGATCGCCTACTCTGTCCCGCTTCGGCGCGTTCCTCCAGACCTGCTGGTTTCCCATCCATTGTCTGTCCTTTGTCCTTGTATGCGCAGAGCACCGATTCCAAACCCTCCTTTCTAATGCGACTTTTTGTCTTGTTTACCAGCCGTGACAGCCAAATAACCTCTTGAACAATGAAATGGATCCTGACTTGGGCTGGACAGATGTCACTTTTAATTATGTTTTCGCAATTCATGTTCCGTGCGATGATCTTCATTGATGTCATCCCGGACAGCCTCCTTCCCTTTCTTCAGAAGTCTTGTAGGGTGTCTCTTTCATGCTTCTTTGTTGCAATCTTCAGACGTAGTTCACCTCCTTCTGTAATTTCCAAATTGTAATAAAAGGCTTATCATTCTATTTAAAGTTTTTCAACAATCCATGCATACAATTTACCAATAATTTGGAATTTCTATCATAGATTCCGATTTTTACAAGAAACCAGGTCAGTCACCTTTCCCAGGGGACCTTCACATGTTTCGTTCTATTCAAGAATAACAAAAGTCATCTAAGAGGAAATAAAAACAAGATTTGTTGCCGAGAAAAAAGGGGGAATTTAAATATAGTGCACAAAGTATCTGAATCAAACTAGAAATTTGTTTAACATTGATTTGTCAATCCAAGTTGTTATTATTCCTGATGGACACCAAAGACATAAAAATTTTGGTAGCAAATTAATCTTATTTTGCAAAACGAGTTGTTTTCCTGTCTTCCTTTTTGCTGTTCTTCAAGATTTTTATTTCTCTACCCCATAATCTCCATAATGTATGTCAAAATGTGCGTAGTGTCGTCTTTCAAAAACACATCGAAAGCTAAACACAAGGGTAAAACTTCATATTCAACGTGCTAAAAAGAAATTGTTTTTTTCATCTGTCTATATGACTTCCTTTTCAAACATTCTAAGATCATTATAATTCCCAAAAAAATTTATTATCTTATAAAGTGTCAAATGGCTTTTATATTGAAAGGATCACGATAATGATAACAACTACAGTAATTTAGTGACCAAACAATGGCAATGGAATAATTCTGAGATTTCGAACACAATAATCTCAGCTCGCATGAATTCATTATTTCTTGGAGAGGTCAGAAAGTGACATGGCAAGGATGGCGTCACACCCTGGACGCCATGTCCATCCCGTCTGTCCCCTCGGCTCGCCTATTCCGATTACAGCGCAGGAATGTGGCGTAAAAAAGTCCTCCCCTTCCTCTCGACATAGATATCGATTTTGTGAGTTAATCGTCCGGGAACGAAGTACTTTTAATTTTTTTCATGTTGTAGTTGCACCACCAGACCCTTTCAATCGTTTCATTTCACCTAGAGTTTAGAAACAAACGATTTCATATCTTGGAGAAGTAGCAATTTTTAACATGGCATACTGGTCATTTTGGATTACCATTAAGTCAATTTTTACTCAAAGGTGCTGAAACTTTAATATGATTATGGTTTATACATAGATTGGTTCATTGGGAGCCTGTAAAGAAGACTAGAACTTAATATTTTGGTTATATCAATACTTTGCCTAATAAACCTGGGCTAGACATACGAAGCGTGACATGTCTCGGTGCGCTCAGCCCATCCTCTCCCATACTAAATATCAAGAGTACCCTCTCCAAACACTCCACACCTACAAGCTAAAAAGCATCTCCAAGGAAAAAGATTGAGATAAGAAGAGGCGAGCAAGAAGTAGAAGTCCTCCTTTTTGCATAGCGATTGCCTTGGAGACGCTGTACATAGGCAACATCAGTATACTTTAGCCCCGCTTTATGATGCGGTGGGGAAGCAATCGGGTGTAGCAGTGTAGCCCTGTGAGCAGGAAACTCAGACGAGGTATACGCCGGCGTGTCGGACGGGGAGGGGTGAATGCCCGCATCATGGCCAACCACTCGCTCGCCTCGCATGGTGGCTCGTGAAATCATTCCATGCCATCATCGGCACCGGAACGCTACTTTTTCGATGTCCGCTACTTGTATCACATCAACGTTTTCGTCTGATTTGCATGATGACGCTCCAAGTCTGGACGAATTGTTGCTTTTCGCCCCTCTTCAATTGTTGATCGAGTATAAAGATCTAGTTAGGTGAGCGTTAAAGACAAAACCTCGAGTTCATTATAACCTTTTAGTTGTTATTTGTCGACAAGTTGTCTCTCTCTTCTCGTTCTAATTTACCCCTCGGTTGCAATCTTATGGAGTTTTTTTTTTAGACTCCTTGGTTTATAGGAGATCCTTAATTGCTAAATACAATTCTAAAGAGGCCAACCAGCCTATTGCTTTCTTTCGTCAGAACTTTATCTTGTTATTTTTCAAGTTTGCAATTACCTGCTCTATACCCTGCGTATTGGTATAGGCCTCCTTTATGCAGATTTTGGCATGATTTGTCCTATTTTTCTGTTGGTTTTTTAGTCCGATAGAATGCACTGATACACTCCTTCAGCCTTTTAAGGTAAAACAATATACACCTGATATATTAAATTGCTTTTGATTTATTTCTTTTCATTCTCAGAAGCAAATGATATCGTACTTATTTCTAACATCTTTTTTTTTTAATTTGATCTTGGTCGTCATTCCCTTTTTTGCTTTCAGTTTTCTATTTTTCTTTTATTACTCCCCTGGTATTCGAAATATGACAAGAAACGGCTCGATTCCCGAACATTATTTCGTGTGTAGTAGTCCCATTTACATATATTACTGTGTGCACTGCATGTGCAATAGAATTAGATTAACCTGATTTTTTAATCACTTTGATGCTTTCAAAACCTCGGGGAACACGCCAGTTTTTATTTACTCCATAGCTGATATTCCCTTTCCAAATTGATTTGAAACAATTTCTTCCACTGCTGTAATTATATGACTAGAACCCATGTTTATCGAGTTGAAGTTTAATCTCAGGGTTTCTATTTTTCATATTCCAATTGAACTCTCGGTCTCTGCTTTCATTTTGTTGTTGTTGCTGAAATGGGTACTGAGAAAGAATGATGTATAGTATGAACAGATACAATTGGCTTTTTTTTTGTCACTCAATTTTGCAAGAAACTCATGCTGCATAAAATGGCAAGTCGCAAACAAAATGATATCAAGTATTTCGCAAGAAAAACTTGACTCAGTTATTTTGTTTTCTTTATTCTTAAGTGTGTGTAGCATTTTAGGGGCACGTACTGCAAACTCATATAAATATTCTTCAGGAAAACAACAAAACATATCCCTAAGTGATTTGTTGATGTTGTTCTTTTGCCTTCTTTGTTTTGTTTCATTTTGTTTTATTTTTGAGTTTTCCCCGAGTTATTTTGCTTCATAGAGATATTTTGGTGTATAGTTCGCTTGTCGTACTCCAAACTTGTTAAGATGGACCTTGAATGTATTCACGATTTAAAATTTGCCATGAAACCTGGAGTGTATAATTACATTGGCTGGCCATGATAGCTTTACAACATTGTACTATTAGAGTGCAGCGGATCGTTAGAGACAAGTTAGAGAAAGTAAGAAAAAAGAGCAGAAGATATTAGTTTTTATTCTGTATATTTCCGTTTATTCCATATTTTCTGGGATTGAAATTAGTTGATGTTATGTTTAATCCCTATAAACTATATTTTTCCTGGCCTGATTTTGTTGATGTTGTTGTTTTTTTTTGTTTGGTCGTGTATAGTTCACATTTGCCCTTTATGTCAGGAATTTGCACAGTCTCTCCGCTTGTATTTTGATCGTAATTTCTTTAACATAATATTCAACCTGTGTTTATGCAATTTAGCAATTTATTGTTTTGACTATATGTTTCGTCATAATCGAAGCTCAATATCATTCAATCCACCATTATTTCAACTCTTTCTCTCAATCTCTTTCTCACTCCTTCCTCCGTATTTCTGTCTATCCCCCCCCTCTCTCTCTCACACACACACACATACACGCCCACATAGTCTACACTCTTACTCTTTCTATTTCTCGTTCTTCTTTGTTTACATCTCTCTATCTCTTCTTTCTCTCTAATGCTATTATGACATTTCCATTTCACATTATCCCCTACATTTCTATCTTGTTTCCTTGCGTTCTTCCTTTCCCTCCATCGTCTTTCCCCTCTGTCCCTATCATCCATTCTCCTTCAACCCTTCCGTTCGATTGAAATACCCGCAAAGTGGGGAGTATTATTTTCTTCCTTCTGTTGGCCCAGCATACCACTCAAAGAAGTCATCGGATCAGAGAAAAACGATACAAGCTTGTTTGAATCTTCTTCTTTTTTCTGCTCTCCGTCAAATTTGCTTCTTCTCCTCCGCTCTCCCACTCTTCTTTTCTTTTTAATTTCGTCATATTCCGAGTACTGAATGCATATCCCTCAATCCGTTTGGCCACAACGTTTTCAAGCCCGCACCACAAGGGACAAATATTTACATACCTACGGTACTTGGTGAGCTTGAGTGCGGAGCACTGCCCCGGTCATTACTCCGCCTCTGCCCGCTAACATATCTCAGTAGCGTCTTTTCACTTCGGCTAAAGAGTCTTTCCAGCTTTTTCATCTCTTTCGCAGGAGGAGTGTTGGATGTCTGTCGCCAATTGAGATTTAAATTGATTCAAACGAATAATCATTAAGTCGGCGAGTCCAGTAGGTTGATAAATGTCATTCGGCAGCAATATTATCCTGATGTCTATAGGTATTTCTTTTTGTAATGATTATGTAAAATTTGTTGTTATTGAATTCTTTGTCAATAAAACGTTATCATATAGGATTAAAGGATTAGCTTGGCTGCTCCACGTCAAACAATTATTAGAGAGAGTATCATCGATTAGTCAAGAAATTGTAATTACCCAAAATGGAGAGTACCTTTAAATGGGTTATCAAATATGAAATTTGAGGCCCTCTTAGTTGTCATCTTTCCGCTGTATGATGATAGTAGAACGCTGTAGATTTCGCCTTTGACTCATTGTTATGCTACTTTAGCTATGAGTCATGACATTTCTCACGTATATGCTTTTTAGATATCGAATCTCGTATGTAAAACTACGACATTTTCTTCTTAAAAAAGAAAGGATATTAAAGAGCGTTCTTTTCTGTGCCGTCAGGAAGAGTTTGTGAGAATGTTACGGTGTTATGTTAAGTTATTAGATGCGTAAATAAATTTTCTGCAAACCAATCTTTCGCTACGATTTCCGCCATCTCTCTCTCTCTCTCTCTCTCTGCCACTCACTTCCTCATTTTCTTACATTCTAATTACTTTTTTTATTGCACAAAATGAAGATTATCCAATGGTTTAGAAAAAATGAAATGGCGACATGATATACATGATATAGGTCAAACTGTCGGAAAACAGAAACAACTAGACTGATCGTAGTCTGTGAGCGATCATCATTATTAAATTTTGCTGTATTTTATTGTAAACAAATATTGTCTAGGCCTATCCGTTACGCCACAATGCAGATTTCAAATCAAGTTTCAAACTCATTGATTATATAGAGAATCATACCGCTCCAACCGTACCCGTCTTCGCGTTATATATTTCAAGAAGTTTACAACCACATCTCTGCAATGGAAATTAAGGTCTGTATACTGTTTTGATCGCAGTTAAGGCCACATGATGTAAGGTCTGTCCACTGCGGTAAATTGGGGGTGCCACCTATTCAACGCCAGGTGATGAGAACAATAATGATGTCTCACTGAAATCAGAAATCAATTCTAATTATAATCGACCGTTGTAACCTTCCTGAGTCCGTTGTCTGCATGGCGATCATTCCGATTGTCATGCCATTGTTTGATCTCGGAATCGATTGATAGGCAGAGCAACATTTGGTTCGAGACAGAGTTCATTTTAAGGTCGGGGTCTTGCTTGATTTCTACCTTGTAAACATTTTAAAAATCGTAGGTACCTCGATATCTTGATATAGTATGTGGAGAATAAAAATGGGCTTATAGAAGAAGAGACTGCTAAAGGTAAACATATTATTACATTTTTTGAAAATCCTTTTTTTTTTTTTTTTTTTTTTTTTTTTTTGCTGTGGTATAGAAAATAAAATTCCTTTAATGACTGCTGTCTTAATCCAAAGAATTTTTTCTTGGCACTTGAGAACATTTCCCAGTTTTGAGTCGAGAGTGCGCCCGACTTGGAATTTCTTCATGCGGGTAGGCATGACACCACCGAAAGTTCGAATATTATTACCGTCATTTTGTTAACTTCTTCCCGAAACTTGTAAGAACAATATGGATCAAAGTCTGTCAGAAGTCGTTTAAAAAAAAAAGAGAACGAAACTTGGTATTATTACAACTCCCAAAAGACAACTAAGTGACGAACTGAAACAGAAATAAACAAATGTTTAACTACCAAGGGCCTTTTCCCTCTATCACCAGATTTGCTGTAATTACATCGATTTCTATACAAAGATGAAAGTAAGGCTGTGATATGATAAGTGCTAGGTTCTTTAATGTTTATTCTTACTTAAAATTTTCTTAAAGTTCTTCGTTCTTCAATGAGACAAAACTAAGTTTGCTATCTGTGGAGTGGTGAATTTTTGAATCTTAATATCCCCATTCTGTGCTATCCCCTTCCGTAGCTGTTCTTAATTTTTCTCGAGGGAGTTTTTCTACAAACTGTGATAGAGGAAAAAGATAACACAATCCTGCAAATCAATGGTTAATACAGCCGGCAAATACGATTGGTTTATCCCTTTCAGAGAAAACGAAACTTCCCCGTTTGTAATTTGTTCTCGTTTAAAAGCCATTTGCAAACCTAACGGGAAGAAAATAAAAATCGTCTTAAAAATCAGTTGAGTAAATCTCCTTCTTGAATGGCTCATATAACATCATAACCACGCTTTATCAAATTAACTCGAAAAAAACACATCCAGCCAACACCACGCAAAAAAAAAAGGAAAAAAAGTAGGAAAACGAGTAATAAAGAGCAGGTTTTCCTCAGAATGAAATATTGATACTCAGTTGCAGACTCTGCTTTGTCTTTATCTTTATTTTAAAATTTTTTTAAAGGCTTTTGCAGTTTGGTCATTTTTCTTTTGAACGAAATTTATAACGTCCTAGATTATCATTATTGCCATGTAATCATAACTGGTATAATTTGTGATAAGCATTGGGAGGTCTTTTTTTAAGCGCGTTGTAAAATTTTTGTCATAAGCTTTGATAAATAATATTGATAAAGCCCTCTAAGAAATTTTGCAAGTTAGAAAGAACTTTAAAATCTTTCTCCATTACACAAGTGTCGGCTAGATTAGACAATTTCCAACACAAGAAGTATAAAAAGGGTCCATCTTTCCTTTTCTCAGAGTGGTAACTTTCTTCCTTCCAAAAATTAATTACAGCTCTTCGGATCTCGTTAACGCGTCACCTAAACTCCATTAGGTGCGAGAAAATAGTGTTAAATCAACCGATACAGTTTCATCTAAGCTCGAAGGCACCTATAAATGAAGGATTTTCTTCCCCTTTTTGTCCCTTTTCTTCCTTTTCTCTTCTGTGGTGGGACACGGCGGAAGGAGAACTATATCTTGTTCGACTATCAACCAGCTTGCCGATTGTTGTCTCTAGGCAAGGCAGATGCGTTCGTTTTTCGTTTAAGATGCCCGGGTGTTAGGCTCCACATCTTTTACCCCCTCTTTTTTTTTCTTCGTTTCTTTTTCTTTTTTTTTTTTTTGTCTTGCAGTTTGACGTACCCGTAGTTGGGGGCGCCTCGCTGCTAATAGGGTGTCATAACAGTGGTATCATTTTTCAATTAAAGAAGACCCGGCGAAGATGTGTGGCAAAACCCCTTGAGCTGTTTTTGTGCTTTTTTAGTGAGATCCGTTGACTATAGTCATTGCTTAAACGGTATCGCATCTCTTGACAACTGCACTGAAAGAGACACAGACAAGAAATAACAGCTTCGAATTCCATGTATTCTCTTTATTTTTTCAACTATTTATTGATACATCAGGGCCCTCTTGCATAAAAAGTTGCGATTAAACGCAACTCAAAAATTAAATGCAAGTCCAAAATACTCAGTTCTGATTGGTAAGAAATCAAGTTGCGTTTAATTTTGTGAGTTGCGTTTAATTGCAACTTTTTATGCAAGAGGGCCCAAATCAATTTTATAAACAGTACAGGATGGAAAGATTAGTTTACAACGAAATGAGAACAAAATATTAAAAAGGGGAAACTACATGTTCGTACTTCATTTATTCTAACGAATTTTTAAAGGGAAGAGAAGTGGAAATGCTAATACTGATGAGCAAGAGAATTATATAATATTTTCATGTATTATTGATTGATCGAGGATTTAGTCAAGTTTATCAAAAATTGTCACGTGACTTGCAGCATTTTGATGTGCTCGTATTGTGTACGTAAAAAGTCCAGAAAACGAGTCCTAAAAATGTCACCAGCTTCGATTCCAAAGTTATTAACTTTTATCTTTTTCTCTTCATCAATACCAACCTGCTTTTTGTCCTAACCTTTCTCCATGCAGCTTTAGTGTTTCTGCAATTTATCGACTGGAATTATATTAAATGATTATCTTTCGAAAGGAAGGCCAAAACGCGTGGTTGCACTGCCCTCCAGCCTCCCACGGTGATGCGCTTAACGCCTCTTAGACTCCTTGTCTGGCACCCGATCACGATCAATTTGAACAAATGATAATAATTCCTCCTGAAATTGCCGAGAGTAATTGTATTTCTTCCCTCTCTGCCGTCTCGGGGATGGCGAAGATGAGAGAAGGTTCAATCTGAAGGAGTGGGGGGGGGGAGGTGTGGAGCAGGAAACATTAGAGTAATGATAATTGCCTTCCCGTCGCGACAAAATTCCATTAAAAAGCTGGTTTGATTAATAACCGTGATGTATCCTGTTTCTCTTGTGTTTTTGCCTGCAGGAACCGTCGCGTAAAGGAAGACCACCTCTAGCCATGTTAGCAGCCACTTGTGATCGAGTCGCGGAGGGGAGTCCGGAGAGTTTCCCAGATCCACCCAAGGCAAAAGGTTTCCACCCCTTCAAGAGGACCACACCAAGCTCGGCCGGACTGAGTGCAGAGCACGCGGCGTCAAGGTTCGCCAGTATAACAGCACCCGGCAGCATGTTGGGCGCATCTTTACCGTATCCTCTGGCACCAAGCAGCTCGCTTACATCGCCGTTTTCTGGAGAACTGTTCCTGTCACGAAAGACAGAGCCTCGAATTCCTATCGCGACCGAAACAGCAAAGTCGAATACCTCGCCGTATGGACACAAGACCGGGTTTAGCTCGGAGACAGAGCAGCTGGCAGGTATTCTGCCTCCGCAACTCTGTGGACATTCTGCTTATGAATCGTGGCTGAAGGCAGCGACTTCTGCGTCAATGTTATCGCGAGAGAACGGTGTTCCTGGACTAAGTCCTGCTTTCTGGAGCTTACCGGGAGCTCCGGCAACTTTGCTGGACCTTCATAGCAGTGCGGGCACTCTGCCTTCGCACTTTGGCAAGATGCCAACCTGTAGCACCGCATCAGACTGCAATGCATTGGCTCTTAGCCATTCGATTTTACCTTACCCACCCCTTACTACCACAAACCCGTCTCTCTTCAGCCCATCACATTTGTTTCCTCCCAGTAGCTACAACTCATTCTTACCTCCTGGTTACGATATCATGAGCCTCACGGAAATGCGATCCTCTTTCTTTGGACCAGCTGGACTCGGACTTTCACTGTCCAGAGCAAGCCGTCGTTACAGTGGCAGGGCAACATGCGATTGCCCGAACTGTCAAGAAAACGAGCGGTTAGCCGCAGCTGGTCAACCGCTACGAAAGAAGAACATCCACAGCTGTCACATTCCGGGTTGCGGTAAGATCTACGGGAAAACGTCGCACCTCAAGGCTCATCTCCGATGGCATACAGGAGAACGTCCCTTTGTCTGTAACTGGCTCTTCTGCGGCAAGCGTTTTACTCGATCAGACGAGCTTCAACGACATCTCCGCACGCATACGGGAGAGAAGCGATTCGCTTGCCCGACTTGCAACAAACGCTTCATGAGAAGCGATCACCTGAGCAAGCACGTCAAAACCCATCAGAACAATCATAACAACAGCGGCACTGGTAACAGCGGTAACGCCGTCAGTAAAACGACAGGAGATACCGGGAAGATTTCACCCATTAAAAAGTTAGCGAGCGTTGGCAGCAGCGAAGCGGAGTCTAGTCCAAGCGGGACAGAAGGCTCGCCGTCGCCAGCATCTACAGGACCAGGACCTATCAGCATGTCTGTCCCTCAGTCAGCTGCCCTGAAGATCTCAACGCCATAGCAGCTTTTGACGAGTCGAACTTTTCATCCTTGAACATCCCAAATGACGCCGCAGCTTTGATAAACAATGCATTACCATGCTTAAGGATATATAGTTCTCACTAACTTCACAATCTTGTTGCGAGAAGAATATCGTATTCACAGATCGTAATCAAGGACTATGTAATTCATACAAACCCTTATTTCACGAAAAAAGAGGGATTGTATTTAAACTTGAAGATGTTCTTGTTTCTTGAGATACATTTTAAAGGAAGCTTTGGTAGATGTTTAACATTTAAGTTCCTTACCATAATTATTCCACGTATGATACACACACACATTCACACACAGATATCTCCGCCCACCCTGCTTGTATATATAAATTCCTATAATAATCTAATGCATTTTAAGAGGTAATTTCAATATCCTCGCTAAATAGCAAGGTATATGATTTAGTATGTTTATTATTGTACACACATCTTAGCCTATTATGCCACATTTCCTTTCTTGTTATTACCTTTTGGGATATTCTGCGGTCTCGTTTAATACTTTTATTCTGAAATACTCATACTTAAATCTTACAGCAATTTCTCTCCATGGAGTACCTGTGCATTACGTAACGATCCAACAACTCCGTGACAAGACCATTTGGGTCTCTAATGTTCGCACTGGCACAATCAGCAATGGTTATTAATTTTAAGCTTTCCTCATCAAATTTGATATTTTAATATTCAAGGTTTTGGTTTTGTCATGTTTCACGTTTCACGTTTGATATACTTTGTTCATCTTTAACCCTTGTTCAGTCTTTATCTTCTACTGTCAGAGTTTATTATATACAGTTTATATGCACATACGGGGTCACTTTTTTCTGGGAATATTATGTTTTGTTCTGATAAAGAATTTGTCCACATTTCATATTCTCACTCCTGTGTTAAACCACACTATGGGTTTGTTAAAAAATTCTATATATTACATAAAATGAAAAGATTCTTTTCCCCCTAAACATATAGAGTAAATTTCTTATCTGATTTGTGGTGAAATAAAGGTAAACAATAGCTACAGATGAACATTAATTGAAATCCTGGCTTTAGATTTAGGTGAGCATTCTGCTCCAATATTAGTTCGGAAGAGAAGAGATTTGAATAATTCTTTTTCTGTCAAGAGGAAACTTTTGGAAAAAAGATTAAATGATATTACATCGCATATAGCTCACCAGTGAATCTCTGGATTGTGAGCTTTAGCTAAATAGAAAAGGCAATCATTCATGCTGCTATTCCAAACATTGACCAGGTTAACACCGGATTCATTAACTTTCTCCCCCGATCGCGTTTCCCCTCCATCCCTAAGATGGTCTTAAGAAGAGATAATGCATAGCTTGACAGTGAAAATACCAGAAAAAGAATAGGTATCAGCCCTCCCAATATGGCGATAATGGCTTCTTTCTAAAACCCCTGTTCTGAAACGCGGGGATAAGGCTGGCATTATTGTAGGCCGACTCGATTTGACGGGGGTTAAGCGAAAAGCCATGCCTTACGTCTTCGCGTCGAGTCGCCAAATGTCAGGAGAAGTGAATGGCTGTTTTTCGAGCGCAGCAGTCTAGGAAATGAGGAGAAAGGGAGAGGAGGGGGAGAGAGAAGCTGAACGAAAAGAAAGAATACAGGAGGGAACGAAAGGGGTTTTAGAAAATGGCAGGCGAGAAAAAATATGGTGTAGTTAATAAAGATGTATGGATGAGAAGACGGGAGGTGACAGCGAAGGGTTATTGCGCGTTTAGTAGCTATCCAGGATGTGACTTATGGTGAAATCTTTCCAACAAATTAACCCAGGGCTAGTAGCTAGAGCTTGAGAAACGGTAGCAAGATGCAGTCTGCGTCGCGTTCAGCAGCGAAGAACATCCGTAAAAACGTTGAAATAATCTGACCAAACGACCATTGAAACGTTTGAAAACACTGTGAAACATTAAATTTTCGCGACGTAGACATTGTTATCGTATTCGTTCAAGCAACGGGTAGTAAAGTCGGAAAAATTTTAGACCCTCAATTTTTTTTATAGCTCTTCTCTCTCTCTCTCTCTCTCTCTCTCTCTCTCTCTCTCGCTCTCTCTCTCTCTCTCACACACATTCTCTCCACCTCTCTCTCTTCTTCCTCTCCCTTCAAATTAACTTCTTTTCTCTCTCTCCCTCTTCCTATTCCTCTTCACCTCTCTGACTCTTCCTGCCTCTCTCCTTTTCTCACATTCTCTTATAATTTACCACGTATTTTTCCACCTACCCATCTTTCTATCCACCCCTCTATCTCTCTCCCTCTCTCTCTCTCTCTCTCTCTCTTTCTCTTCCGCACTTTCTCTTTCCATCTTCCATCTACAAAAACCAAAGCTGGGAATTAGTGATAATGCTTTCATCCCGCTTTATCTTCGGGTCTATATCATGGATGAAAAATCCGTTGCCACTTGACACAAAGTCACATGTATGATAAATGGGTGTTAGATTTTGTTACCGTCAAATAGTCCCATTAGTTCCAACCACTCGTTTCTGGCGTTGGAAATAAAGGTAACCCTGAATTTTGTAAACAACATTTTCCCCTCTCATTTCCGTGACCTTTACGACTTCGTATATCTCTGATTATCATTTTTTAAAAAAATCTTCTTGCTTACAGATCCTTCCCTGAGTTGTGTATTCCTAAATCTCTTCTGAATTTTGCAAAATGTTTCGAAATTATTATATGCCTACGTTCTCTTTTCACACTACGCACAAAGTGTTTTTTTTTTTTGTTAATACATTTTTACATATAATCTTAAAAGATATTCTTGATCCGTTATTTTTATTTATTATTTGTTTATTCTCTTTTCTGTGACAGGAAAACTATGACTTTCCTTGACAATGTTATGAATATCGTTGTAGGCTTTACTGTTAATCATATAAAAACAGAAAATATTACCATACTAAAGGAATCATTCCTTTTGTTTCACTCTGCTTTCTTTTAAAATGTTTTAGTTATTGAATATCTGAAATAATCTGTAAAATGACATTCTCAGCTTTAACGAAACTTAGGGTCCAAAGGTACGCTTCTCAACAAACTTAATTCAACCCAGGAAAAGTGCTTCACATAATCATAACACATTTACGTAAGTATGTCAGTATTATTTGCCTCTAGCTCTCTCTGAATTCGACATTTATGTTAAGAATTAACATTCGATATTGAATATTTTTTAATGATGTCTTGCCGTAAGCCTTGATAGATTTGATTTTAAAACTTGGTGAAAAGGAGAATTTAAAATATTTGTTGAGGAGACTGTGTGGAATCGACGAGCAGACTGTTTGCTGTGATATAAAAAAAAATTAAGCATAATCACGTGATCTTTGAGTGCTAAATCGTCTGCTTACTGTAGGTGTTACTTGGTTTGTGATTTCGACCTGCATATGATGTATTCTGAAATATTACCAGAACATACTACTCATATTAATTATCTATATATGATTGGACTTTTATACAGTTTGAGGAGGACGGATTTATGTAATTTATTTGCATTGAAATGAAAAATATTTCATTCGTTGAACTCGTGGCGTTTAAAGCCATCGCGTGACAAGAAAAGATGCACATTGGGGGAAAAGATCTTATGTACATTAGCCGTGAAATAGTTGAATATATTAATATGATATTGGAATGTATCACTTTGTGTTTTTCCTTTTGTAAGTTTGGGTGTATTATATGATGGAATTGTACCTAGAAATAAGATTTGATGTTGTACAAAATGTCTATTGTGATATATATACCGAAGCTTAAGAATAAAAAAGAGATTTTGCCGTTTTAAACGGGTATACAGGGGATGTATTGATAAAAGAGTGGTGATTATGTTATGTTTCTTTTTTCCTGTCTTGTGAAAAGATATGTTTATGGAGTAAAAAAGAAATTATACAAAACTAATGAGCTAAAGGTGTACTATTATACCATGTGTAGAGTATTTGTTGGTGCCTTACCTTGATTTAGTTTACGAGAGACAGAAAAAGGAGGAAGAGATAGAAAGAGAGTAAGATCGAGAGTGAAGGAGAGTGGAGAGTGTCAGAGAAAGAGATAAAAGCACAGGAAAGACAGTGATACAAAGAGAGAGAGAGAGAGAGAGAGGAAGAAAACGGGCGAAAGAGAGAGGGTGGTGGAGAGAGAGGGGGAGGAAAGAAAGGGGATAGAACAATGGACAGAAAACACGAGAGAAAAAACGTGTGCGTATGTTTGTGTGTGGTGTGTGTGTGTTCTCTGTGTATGAGAGAGAGAGAGAGAGAGAACAATTGACAAAAATAGTGAGAGTGGTAAATAATAATTGATATGTTCATAAGTACTTCATAATAATCTAAAGCAAAAATATAAACCAATAGTATAAGAACTTTAAAA
Source organism: Echinometra lucunter (assembly GCA_029962745.1). Lineage (NCBI taxonomy): Eukaryota > Metazoa > Echinodermata > Echinoidea > Camarodonta > Echinometridae > Echinometra > Echinometra lucunter. Next base: position 10,425,952 of record CM057153.1, read on the forward strand.
ACTAAAGAGAAAAGGCACATGCGTATAATGATTCAAAACAATATCTTTATGCTTATATTAGAATTGCATGTGGAGATAAAGTGCATTTATCACATGCCTGTAAGAGACAGATCTAAATGTGAAAAGGGCAGGCTAATGCAAATGATCATCATAAAAAAATTATATAGATATTCAAATGTGAAGAGAATGAAATAAAAATTATATAGATATTCAAATGTGAAGACAATGAAATAGTGGTTGAAAGATAATCAATCCAAATTTACAGAAGGATATAAATTTCAAAATTTAGAATGGATTAATCAAGATGTTGAAAGATTGACTGAAAGTAGAGATATTCAAAAGAGTCCGACAAACACAACAACCAGGTGAAAAATCACACACACCTTCATACTGCATTTAGCTACAGGATATATTTTCTTAACCCATGTGTTTAGTGATACGAACATCTGACGTTCTCGCATGTCAGCAGGGTGCGATATAAAAATACATCTTATACGGGGGAAACAGCAAATGAGATATATGTTTTTCTACTTCGCCATCCGAAAACAAATTCCAGGCCTGGCACAAACACACCCACCAAGCTAGAGAAAGACGAGGAAGAAGTCATTTCACATCTGCAAGGCTCTGGAAAAACATTAATTTGATTGAGGTTCTCCGAGTTCAAGTTAGAGATGTCGCCTATACGCCTTTTACGTGCGCCCTAAATTCACCCGCGAAGACGCGGCGATGAGAGGGGAGTGGGAGTCTTTTCCTCCCTTCTACTGTCGAAGACATTGGGCCCTTTTTCACGTAGTTGATGTTTGGGTCTAAGACATGCATTCAAAGATCTTGTAAAAGAATCTCTCTTTAATCCTACTTCAGCTTAGGTAATATCCGTGACTGTTTTTTTCACTGAGCTACTTGTTTGCCATGTTTTAAAATGAGATATTTTTTAAACAGTTCGTCTGCTTTTTCTTTTGATACGTTACAGTCATGTTCAGATAGATATGGAGGGAAGAACATAAGACTAGTAACTAGCTACTGAATGAAAATGTATATTTTGTATATATTATTTTATTTTATAAATCGTTTTGATTCCGTCTTTTTTTTAATTGCAATTCCTCTGCTAAATCTATCCGATCATATGCTGTGTGACTGCCATACCACGGACGGGATGTCACAATATCGCTAGACTTGAAATCAAAGAGAAAATGCCTTTCAGCGAAAGAAAGAAAAAAAAAAGATAGATAGAAAGAAAGAAAGAAAGAAAGAAAGAAAGAAAGAAAGAAAGAAAGAAAGAAAAGAAACACGATATAAAGATGCTCAATTATAAAGCAAAAAAAGATAGATAATGTAAAATGCTACATTTTGGTTTTGATTTATTGATTGATTTATTGAATTATCAATGTTGGGTCCCGGAATTCCGAATGAGAAATAAAATGTTAAAAAACTAGGTTGTGCGATTAAGAAGTAACAGGCAATTTTTCACCCCTGATCCCTATTCCCTGCATTGGTTTTCTACCATGATGCACCCCTTCTTGCCACCCTGAAAAGCTATCTTGCCCCAAGTCAAACTTGATATACCCACCCAGGGTGATTAGAGCGCCAACGAGGAGGATCTCACACGCGAAATAACCATCATCAACCCCGTCATCTAACTCATCACTTTTTCCTTCTCTCTTTTCTTTTATTTTCTTTTTTCCTTCCTATCTTTTCCTTCTTTCGTCCTGCTCTTTTTTTCCCACCTCCTATCTTGCATGCGTTTGAGAAATTCTACTCTCAAGTCCCCACTTTCAATGTGACTTCATCAATGTACTCATCTTACCTATCATATTTTCTCTCTCCTTTCCTTTCTTTCTCGTCTTCTTCTTTCTGTCTGTATGTTCTTCTCTTTTAGTTTTTTTTTCAGTGTTCGTTTGGCGGTTCTCCTCCCAAGTCTTCTTTAATAACATTTCGTCAAACTACTCATTTTGCTCATTTTTTTTCACTACTCTTCTTTCTTTTTCCTTATCATCTGCTCCTTCTTTCTGTTCTTCATCTTAATTTGAGTTTGGAGTTCCAAAGTCCTCTTTTTCATTGTCACTATTCATTAACATCATCCATCTTCTTCTGCTCTCTCTCTCTCTCTCTCTCTCCCTCTGCCCCATCGTCTTCTTCTCTCCCTTTCACTTCCTTTCTTTCTCTGTCTCTCTCTCTCTTTCTCACTCACTTTTCTCTTTCTCCTACCGTTTCACCTTTTCTATCTCTCTTATACTGTCTCTCCTTTCCTTGCTCTCTCTCTTTCATCCATATATCCGTCTCTTAATTACAAATTTATAAACAAATTAAAATTATACTTCATATGTAAACAAATTTACGTGGGACATTTTTTGAATTTATTTTATTTTTTATTTTTTATTTTTTTCAACTTCGGAAGGATCATTGAATGTTTTGAATGTTTTGAAGATGATTTAATCATAATTATACTAGGTGTAAAAAAAAACGTTTCCCACTTTTGATCTTTAATAAATGGAAAACTATACATCAGATGATACTTTCATTGATATTGGGTATAGCTGAATAGTGTACAATTTTGTTGGAGGTGATTTGAATGTGATATCATAAATCAGTTTCATAAAATTCATGATTATTTTCAAAGTTAGGTTCCAGATTTTGCTCAATTTCCAACCCTCTGTACAAAACTTGAACTTTGCACAGGAGTCAATGGGTGTGTATGGGAGTGTATGCTTACAATGACCATGGACAATGGACATGAATATCACCTCTTTGGAGTTCCAGTGAGCAAGCTTTTGGTCAATAGGTTCAGGGCACATGAATGCTTTATTAATTATTCATGATGAATTACCCTGGCCACTGCTAGTCTGAATTCGGGGGAAAGGGTAAAATGCAAGCACATGGAAAAAGCGAGCACATGCTTCCATGTGCTTGCATACAATATTGTTTTATTGTTATCATTATCACCAATATCATCAGTATCATCAACATCAACAACAACATTGTTACTTGTCATTTTAATGAATGAAATCACTTCTCAGTACTTTGATTGCTTCAAAATCCATTAAAGACATCTAAGGGCATTATTTTACAGTTAGTGGGGATGAAGGCTAGCTGTGAAAGTGTAATTTCTCATGAATAATTAATAATGCTTTCATACCCTGGCTATTGTGTGGGTACACTCTCACACACACCCATTGACTCTTGTGCAAAGTTTAAGTTTTGTACAGAAGGTTGAAAATTGAGCAAAATTTGAACCCCAACTTTGAAATTAATCATGAATTTAATGAAAATGATATATGATATCATGTTTAAATCACCTCCAACAAAATTGTACACTATTCAGCTATAGCCCATATCAATCATGTCAATGAAAGTATCATCTGATGTATAGTTTTCCATCTATTAAAGATCAAAAGTGGGCAATGTTTTTTTTTTTTTTTTTTTTTTTTACACCTAGTACTTTTATGATTTGGGATTTAAAACATGACATCAGTCATTTAAAATATGAGATCAATCGAAATACCATGATTGGAAAAAAAGTTCTCCAGGGCAGGGATTAATTACACTCTCTAACAGGTGTGTCATTAGTGTCATACATGTATCTTTAAAAACATCTTACGCTGTATGATTTTGAAAAATAATTACATGTTGTTATAATCACAGTTTCGCTTGCACATCAAACCAAGCGACATAAAATGCCTTCTGATAAAGCTGCTGGTAATGATCTCACTTTTAAAACTGTCTAAATTATACCCTCTAGGTGTAGTGCGCTTTGTTTAATTGTTGTCTTAAGTCATCACCCAGTACATCAAAATTCTACTGATAGTTGAGAATATGTTTTTCTACAATGTAATAACATGAAATTTACATGAGTAAATTTTTAGTGTTACAAGTATCTTTCAAGATCTTCAAAATGAAAGTAAATCTTCTATTCAGTTTTAGAATGAGTTTCCATGGCTAACTGAAAGACAGGTTACAAGTGCTCACTGTTGTTGTCACAAGCTCCACACAAGCTTTATCTTACAAAACTGCAAAGACAATGTGAGGGAGTGATAAATCAAACTGTACATTGTGAAAAATAAAGAAAGAAGCAACTTAAAGAAAAGGTGCGAAAGTAAAGCGTTAGAGTAAGAAATGTATTCCTAAAAATGGCTGCTGGGCTTTCTGCTCCATCTTGCCGATGAGTTAGTGGAATGGAACGCGCATGCACGTCTCGCGGTATATAGAGCGTTAAAAACGCGCCACGGGGCGACACAACATAAAACTTTAACAGTCTGATCCGGAGAAGAAAGAAAGAAAAAAAAAGGCCCGAGGTGAAGAAGCTAGGGCTAGAGAACAAGAAGTTCTCTGTCAGACGACAAGCTGACCATATGCGAAAGAAATGAATTACCTCGATAAATTGGTTGGGAGATACATATACATGCCCAGTCCACGCCTTGTGAAAAGGAATAAAGACTGGGTGTCTTGTTGGAAAATAAATTGGAGAAAAAAGAGGGGAACATGGTGGAAGAGATGCCATTGTAAGTAAGAGATGGCCCGGTTGTAATTTGGCGGGAAGTATCATCGAATCTTGCAGTGATGGCCGTTTGGGTTGGAAGATAAATTAGACCCCACGCCTGTGTAATACATTAACCAGGTGACGATTTATTAGGACAAGTTCTTTGAATGTCTGTCTCCTGACTAATGTTGTTCATATCATATTCAAGAACGGTAAACGACGATTGCTGCTCTTTACGAATCTAAAATTTTGAAAAAGTAAAGCCTTCGTATCACATTACGAGCACTGAACAATTATTGTAGTTCTGGATTACAAATCATATCACATATTATCTTTAGATCATTATTTATTATCCTTATTATTTTTATCATCATAACGATATTCAAAGGCCTAGTAGTAGTAGTAGTGGTAGTAGTAGTAGTAGTATTAGTAGTAGTAGTAGTAGTAGTAGTAGTAGTAGTAGTAGTAGTAGTAGTAGTCGTCGAAGTAGTAGTAGTAGTAGGAGGAGGAGGAGGAGGAGGAGGAGGAGGAGTAGAAGTAATAGAAGTAGTAGTGGTAGCAGCAGTCCTTAAAACTATTATTATCATAATGGTCATTTTTATCGATATTATCATTGAAATTATATAATTATTATCAACGTTGATGTTATTTTCATCATTATCCTTATTATTACTATTATTATTACTATAACTGATATTATCATTTTTATTGTTATTATTATTACTATTATCATTATTATCATTATTTTCATCATATTCATCATCATCAACATCATTATTTCTATCATTATTACCACTTGTAAAGCGCTTAGAGACACCTTTTTATCATGTATATCATGCAACATCTTGTATTATTATTATCATTATCAGTATGATTGAATATTACTTTATTTATCTGGCATATCTTTATCATGTGAAAATAATGAATTTACATCTACCAAATCCACAAAGAAGGGAACGGTAAACTTACATTAACGTTTTCCTCATCACACCACTTTACATATATAGCTACATGCACATGCTTTCAAATTTGAAACTGATTTGTCTAGTTTGTTTTAAAAAAAAAAAAAAAAGAACTTGCAAGAAGGTACTAAAATACCTTTTTGCCAAAATTACGTTAGCTCTTAGGTCCATATTATTATTCTAGTGGAGATGATAATAGTTTTGATGATATTATAAGAATAGCAATAATGACAATAACAATAATAAAAATAATAATAATGATAATAATAATAATAATAATAATAATAACGATAGATATCATGACAGTAATGAAAATGATAATATCAATGATAATGATGATAATGATTATAATAATAGCAATAATGATAATGATAATAACAATGCTAATAGTAATGATAATGATAATAACAATGATAATAATAGTCATGATGATAACGCTACACTAATGATAATATTAATGTTAATGAATATGATAATAATGAAAACAATAACGATAATAATAATAATAACATTTATCATTTACTTTATCAATAACTGCCTAGAAATGTGGAAGAAATAATATGGCACAATACTACAAATGTAATATTTCAATAATGAAAATTGTTGCCAATCGGCCATATAAACGAAGTGATACAAAAAGAAGTTTTTTTCAAAAGAAGACGGTAAAGATCACTGTATTTTCCTTTCTATTTCCCCTTAGGTTAATAATTTTATCAATATTCTAAGATTTATGCATGAGTAAGAGACATATTTTTAAAAGAAGTTACATTACTCTTTTGAATACATGTACTTGTTCGTTCCATACTTCCCCCACGTATTAACATTCATTTGTATATTGTAAATGTCTAATATCAAACGTCCATATCATTTTTTTTTTTTTGGTTGAAAATTCAAATACCATAGTGGCATTGAACTATAACTAAGGGCAAGATGAACTTGCATACAGCTACAGGACATACCGCAAGGAGAAAATTTGTAGTAGGGTGATTCGATGTTTCCCCCACTGGAAATTGCATTCTGTCCCAGAAACTCGATACTTCCTCAATTGCAGACATAAAACATATTGGGGAGACCATACTGAAACTGAACCAAGTACAAATCTTTGTAAAAAGTCGAGTATTATTCGTGTATGGAAGGACTTCAGTGAGATTTATAATGCATTAATCACAGAGCTATATTTGTCATAAAAAATTGTTGTTATTGTAAAAGGAAATTAGAATATCCCTTAATAGCTAGAGATGTTCATCTGTAAATTTCTATATCAATTGAATCCATGGCATTTATTCAATTTGAACTTAAATTCATATTTGTCTTGATATGCACATACTGCCATTATTTCACCATAAAAGGAGAATGCAAAAGCCCCAAGATTTTACGTTAAGTTAATGACTTTTTCATGGGTTATTTTTGTAGACTATGCACTGGCTCCTTTACATTTACTTTATGAAAATGAAAACGATATCAAGAACTAAACGTTAAAGAAAAAAATTCGACATTTCTTAGTAAAAAACCATGAACAAAAAACAATGAAAACAATGAACACGTGTTCAACCGTGTGCAACCAGTCTTTAAAATGGAAGAGAAAGTGTGCAGTTTGAACACACACACACAAATGGCTTTGAGAAAATAAATTGATTCATCTCGGAATGACATTCCGTGAACTGAAGGAGCTTACAAACTTAAACCCAGGGACAGGACATAGAAGGTGAAAATAATGAATACAATGAAAATATTTATTCCACCTCTTAAGTATACCATCCATTATCCAGTAGGAGTCCATTATTTTTTACTCGATTGTTCATACCATCGATAAGAATCTATATCGTATTGAACTGGTGGGTACAGAGGAGTTAAAATGCAATGAATTGGTCCGATAAAAGAATTGTTAAATTTGAGTCCAAGGTTACAGAGTCCGTAAATGCTATTACCGAAACGAAACCGATCGAGTAGGGCATTGACATGTAAGTTTGCACTTGCGTTTAACAAGCGCGTGTCTAGAGCTAGAGGAGTCGTAATAAAGAGGAGTTGGATTTTTCGTCAGATGTTACACCTTTTTATATTTTGTTGTTTTTTTGGAGCCACAAAAAAGAAAGAAATATGACGACTTGCATTCTGACAAGTGGATGTATACAACTTTATCACTGGTAAGTCGCTCTAATAGAACTCATCATTCATGAGAATACTATATCCGCCAAGGATAGACGGGAACTCATCATAAAATACAACGTTGCTTATGTATCTCATGAAATTGGAAATATAATCTGAAATGGAAAAAAAACACGAAACGATGGTTTATGATTTCTAACGGAGTTTGTTTTTAATTTTCTTTTCTTCTTCTTTTTTGGACTCTGAGAGGGAATAGATCTGTGCCAACGAGTAACATCAAAAAGCATTTCACCATGTAAAGTACTAATCACTATCTTCATTTTTTATATTCTGTTAAAGATATACTACAAATATGGCAATTTTCTTGATAATGGGCAAACAGTGAACCCCCTTTCCCTCTGCCACGCCCCTTAATTTGCACTGGGCTACGCCATGTAAATAGGGTTGGATGGTTCAGCGGTGGTTCACCCATCCTTAATTATGGCGGGATGGTGAAGCGGGCCTGGGAAATGAATTTGCTATTTACCGGGGGTTTTACCCAAACATGGAGTCCGTCCCCGCCCAAAATGCTCACTTCGACTTGACACTTGTCTGTCGACACCTTTAATCATTTCGCGCTCATTTACTCGTTACATTGTTATAATAGCCTGTGTAACGTTGACCTGCGTTATACTGTTCCCACGTCATATACTTGAGGGGGCGTTCTCCATAGACAATGCATCAAGAAAAACTTGTAGGGGGCGTTTGGAAGGTTAACTCTTTTTCATATCCCTTTATTCATTATTCATTTCCACCTTCCGATCTTTTCGCCCGTTTTCCATTCTTCCTTTCGCTCTATACTTCAAATTTGCTATTCTCAAACTCTCAACGATTTTACGGGATTTTATTTGTAAATTTGCTCATGCAATACTGAAGGTTTCTGTCTTCCCCACACCCTTCATTACTGTCTTCTCTCTAATTTTCATTCATTAACATTTCTATATGTCTATCTTTCTATCATTTACTTTCAGGTAAGTATTCGATATCATCAAAATTCTAATTCCATTAACTCCATATTCCATCAACCATCACATCAACTTTATTTATTTTTTCTTGTATGATTATTATACTTCTACCTACTGATTTATCTTTTATACAATTCTCTGAGGGGTCCACATTTAACAAGCCCTGCTTTTCAGTGGATCCCACCATTTCCTCAACTTTTATTTTACCAAAAGATAAGTAGAAATAGCCTTGCAGATGTTTAATCGAGATTGTTCTATATTTTGTTTTACCCTCATTGTATATATCATAATTGTATGATTATTACTTGCCTACCGAAAACATTTTCTATTTCCTTGTATTGTCTTATTGCTTACATAGTATCATTGCTTACATATTCCCTGTATTGATTTGTATGGTTATTATTTCATATTTTTGTAATATGTTGAGTTGAAATGAAATAAAGGAAACTTGAACTTGAACTTGAAAAAAAAATACATTTTGATTGCTATGCACATTTCTGTGTGCGCGTTTTTTCTAACACAACGATTCCAGTTATTCAACAATCTTTCTTCTCAACAATACTGCGATTTCAAAACCGTTCTGTCACCCCGCCCCTCCCTTCGGTGGCCCCCTTTCCCAATCAGCGTTTTCTCGCTTAAGTAATCATAATAATTATTGCTGAACTCCTGTCTGTAAATCACTTGTTCATATCCTGCCTTATTACTGTGGCGAAGATTTGCGAGGGAAAACAAGCCGAGGTGAACTTGCCTGGCAGGTCGGACGAACGGGGAACAAGCGAAAGTGGGAGGGAGAGAGGGCGGGAGAAAGACAGACAGGAGACCGCTTGTTCAAGTTGACCTACGCAGCTGGTTTGAATATTAAGCGAGGTAGCGTCAAAATCAGGCCGCGACATCGGCCGAGCTGTCCCGCAAAACAAAGCTATAGCTAGCACGTGATTTAAGATCTTTTGGTTCATCAGGCTTCTTATGTTTTTTTACTGGGTTAGCATAGGTAGATGACCCCGGTTAATATCTGGGTTCTTTTTGTCCTTTCATGTTTGTTTTCGCTTTTTGTCTTGAACTCAGGCCTAATTATGGAACAGGAAAATGAGGTATATTTAGGAAAAAATGATCAATATTGTTAACAAGTAATAGTTAACATCTATTATGTTGTAAGTGTATATATTTTCTAAATTTATTTTCTTTTCATTATCATTACGATCATTCATGAATATCCAATGGCCAAAATCTGCAATAGTAACAGTTACATTATGCTGTTATAAAAATACCTTCAGGTTAAACTTTAGTAACATGCACCTCTTTTTATTTAGCATTAAAATTACTTCTGATTAGTGTCATGTAAATTCATTAAACGGGATAAAACAAGGTATTATACATGAAGACGCATTTCATTACAGAGTATATTCAGGTTCTGTATACAATAAACACTAAAAATGACTAAGAATCTATCATCTTCTATACTTATAAGCACACACACACACACACACACATTTTATCCTCAATAAAAGAGAATTCTGTAAAGGTTTTGTCAATAAGTGATCTTTAGTTCAAAGGTTAGCTATAATATCAGGAAGATAAAGGCTAGAGGTACACATAGAATAGTTCAGTTCAGTTTCAGTTTTATTTTTTTCTCATTTCCAACAAAACAGTAGACAAAATCCATCATAAATACAGTTATAACAATTGAAATGTAATAAGAAACATGTAACACAATATATATATATATATATATTCATCTAAATTATACATCTGAAACTTAATATGGATCATGAGATATTTGTGGCTGAAAATAACATGCTGGAAATGGAGAGGTCCACTGTGAAGCTGTGCTTGTAAGTCGTGGACCCCTCAATCAAATTATTCATTAATATTAAATTACATAATTAAAATAATGATAGTGGCCAAAAGAGGGGAAGAAAAATGTGAAATAAACAATAACATGATGCATGAAATGAGTAATTTACGAAGAATAACGATGAGAGACGATGAGGAGAACATATCTGCATGTGGACTAAAATAAGAAAATGTTTCACAGGTGATGTATAACGAATATGAAGTAAACGCGCAAAGGAAATGGATCAAAGTGTATGACTGGTTGAGAAGTGGTGACGAGTTCTTCGGATACCAACAATAATAGCAATGACAGTAATAATAGAGATAATAATGTTAATGATATTGTATATATAATATATATATTGTATATATAATATATATATAATAATAGTAATCATGATACTAATAACAAAAATAATCATGATAATAGTGATAATATTGACAATAAAAGAAGGGACAATCTAAGTACAACAAGGAGAGCTAGGTTTTATACGTAGCCAATAAAAATGTCTTAAGTTTTCTTTTGAAGACTGCGAGTGAGGGGGAGTTTTTCAAATCTATGCGCAAAGTATTCCAAAATTTAGGACCTTCAAAATGAATGTATTTTGTGCTGAAAGTGTTTTTAGTAAAGGTAAATGAAATTCTTCAGACTGTCTAGTGGGATATTTATGAATAGTTTGATTCTTTATAAACATGTCATGAAAAACTAAGGGAAGGGCACCAGAATTGAATTTATACATAAATTCTCCAAGATGAAACAGTAGAGATCGTTTACTTTGAGAATATTATGTTCAAGGAAAAGTGGATCTGAGTGGGCACGAAACGGAGCATTGCAGATTATACGAATTACTTTTTTTTGTAACAATATAATTTTTTCTAACAGAGTTTGATGAGTGTTCCCCAAAGCAAAAGTCCATAATTTAGGTAGGGTAAAACAAGAGAATATAAAGAATAAGCAAAGATGGTTGTGGAAGATGTGATTTTAGTCTGTTAATGATACCAATATTTCGAGAGATTGTTTTGCAAATATTTTCGATATGTAATTTCCAGGAGAGCTTGCTATCAACCAAAACACCTAAAAATTTTGTATGAGAAACCTGCTTAAGTGGGGTATTGTCAAACATAATTTGAGTCGGTAATGAAGCTAAGGAGTTACTAAATAATATGTAATTCGTCTTCAAAAGATTTAATGACAGTTTATTGGTTCTTATCCATTCTAAAACATTTTGCAACTCTGCATTGACGACATCAACAAGAACATTTGGATCTCTGTGTGAAAAAAATAAGTTAGTGTCATCTGCAAATAAAATGAATGACAGTGAATTGGACGATTTATGAAAATCATTTATATAAAGAATAAACAACAAAGGGCCTAAAAGACTCCCTTGCGGAACACCACAAGTAATATTTCTAAAATCAGATTCTTGCTCATTTAAATAAACAAATTGTTTTCTGTTAGAGAGGTAACTCCTGAACCACTCCAAGGCCTTTCCACGGACACCGATATGATTGAGTTTATAAAGTAAAATGTCATGATTTATCGTATCGAAGGCCTTGGAGAAGTCCAGGAATATACCAACTGTGTGAGAAGAAGAGTCAATTGAATGGGCAACCTTTTCTACAAAAGTCATTAAAGCGTGAACAGTACTATGTTTCTCCCTAAAACCAAATTGGAAGTTTGAAAAGATATTATTTTTCTTCAAGAAAGTTATCATTCGAGTGAACACTATTTTTTCTAAATTTTGGAAAAAGAAGACAATAACGAGATTGGCCGATAGTTACCTACTTCAAGTGCGTCACCCTTCTTAAATAATGGTATGACTTTAGCAAGTTTCATGGAATTAGGAAATTCACCATGCAGCAGTGATAAATTAAAGATATGGACCAATGGATCTACAATGTAATGAATAATGGCCTTTAAAATAACGTTACTGATTCCGTCAAAGCCGGAACTTTTTTTATTTTGTAAGTTGGAAACAATGTTGTGACTTCTTGTCTATTCGTAGGAAAAAAGAAAATAGAACTTGGATTAGCAGGACCTAAAAAGTCAGTAAAACACCTGTCAGAAGGGGGAATATTTTTAGCCAGATCGTTACCAATTGAGGAAAAGTAATTATTGAAAATATTCGCTATATATTTTGGATCTTCAACAATTTCATTATTATTCCTGATTCGATTTATTTCAGAAACTCCTTTAGTTAAGTTCATCGCCTGTTTGATGATTTTCCATGTGTTTTGGGTATCGTGTTTGAACATTTCCAAACGATTTACAAAATATTTTCTTTTTTCTAAACGAATGATATTGATTAATGTGTTTTTATAGGACGTATACTTAAATTTTGCTTTCTCAGTACCTTTTAATTTGTATTTATAAAAAAGATTATTTTTTCGATTAATTGAGCGTAGAATAGATTTTGAAATCCAAGGAAGTTTGGGTGTTTTTTTATAATTTGTTTTGATTTTTTGTTTCGGCATAACTATGTCCAGCTGATTGCTTAATATTTGGGAAAAAGCTTCATATGAATTATTTATGTTTTCATTTATATAAACACTCGACCAATCATAATTTTCCAAATTAATACCAAGACGTGCCAATCTTTCGGCGTTAACTTTACGTCTGAATAGTGAGGAACTATTGGTATTTATAGGTTGTCCCAGTGGATAGTGCATTGCAATAGGGTAGTGATCAGTAATGTCCGAAATTATTATATAAGAATCAGGATGTGGAATTACATTTGAAATATATTATCAATTAAAGTAGCAGATGTATTTGAAACGCGCGTTGGTTTGGAAACTAGTGGCAGACAAGAGGCCGATAAAATCAACTCAAGAAGTTCTTGAGAAACATTGTTGAGTTCATGGTTCAATAAGTCTATATTAAAATCTCCATCAGAAAAAAATCTTTATTGTCAAAATTAATATCTCTTAATAAATCTGAAAAATATTGTAAAAATTCTTGAGTACTAGAGCTAGGGGATCTATAAATAACACCGGCGATGATATTCTTATTTCCAGGAATCAAAATTTCAATGAAGAGGGATTCAATAATGTTGTTGCAACAGAAATTTCATTCAAAATAGTATAGTTAAGTGATTTGCGAACGTAGAGAGCAACACCACCACCAACTTTATTTTTTCTATTTTTATTGATGAACTCATAATCCTTTATATGAAATGGGTGGTTTAAATCGTGATTTAACCAAGTTTCCGTAAGGCCGATCAGAGAAAGTGGGTTTGACATGGGCTTATCTATAAGTGAAAGAAGGTCATCAAAATGTCGATTCAAACTTCTGATATTTAGGTGAAGTAAGGAAAATGTATTTAATTCAAATTCTTTCAAGACACGGGAAAACTGATTGACGGTTATGTAATTAGTAATTCCTCGTTGGGCTGGGTCATCGAAATCAAAATCAAACTCCAAGTTTACAGATGAAGAGTTCATGCTATCTCTGATAAGATTGTCATATAAATTAGTAGAGGTAAGAGAGGCATCATTAATTGAATAGGTCGATGTAACTCGAAGAAATCGTCATCACTAAGCCTATGGAAAGGCAATGATTGTCTATCAAAGGAATCAGACATCGTCATAGATTAAAAAGTATTTTCTCATTACAGATATTTGGCGATTAAAAGAAATCATATCTAAAATGGCGCTATCAGCAAGATATAGAGGATGTGGGGAATGAACAACGTCCACATGAAGTAAGATTGGAGACGAGTAGATGGATAACAAATGCAAATGGAAGAAAGTGGTGATAAGGAACAAAAAACGGTTGGAGAAATGAACACACGATGATGATAATGATGATGAAGATGATGATGATGATGATGATAATGATGACGATGATGATGAATAAGAAAGGAGATACAAACACAGAGTCTCTGATGGCACAACAACTTAGGGCAATCTAAAGGCTGGAACATCATAGGAAAAAATAATCAGCATTAGAGCTAATAACAAAAACTTGTATATTGAGGAATTTTGATAGAATAGAGGTATAAATCATCGGATATACTTGTAACAATTCATTCTAATGAGGAAAAAAATGGCAATATTTTCTACAAAGTAGCAAATACTACTATACTGATAAAACAACCCTTATTTAGATAACTTGGAAGATATTTCATTCGCACCACTAAGGACAAACGAAAAAGGATAAACATACAAACAGATTGAGGATGTATTCTTCATTCAAATAAGTTTACGCGTACATGAACGTAAGTCAAAATAAAAAGCCAACTCCTCCCCCCCCCCCCCCAAAGAAAAAAGAACACATAGGGCTATCCGCACAGAAAATATAGAAGTGTTACTTACAATACGTACACTGTGACCTTATAGAAAGAAACAATCATTTTGTAATGAACGAGTGCCAGAATAATCCAACATTTACTCGTGGCAAGTATTTTGTTTTGTGGGATAAACACGACTGTATGAACATGATAAGATTCTGGAATGTGATCGAAGTAAGCATTTTGTAATATAAGAAGACATGCGCTACTCAGTTATCATGACAGTGGATCAATGATAATCATTGCATATACAAAAAATCATTGTTGAGAATAAACGATTGAAAAAAATAATAATTTGACGGCATTTGTGTTTAACCGAATTAAGAACTGTCCATCTGACTAAGCTGTTAAAATACATCTTCTCGATTCTAATCGTTGAAAAGAAGAAAATTGAGTCAAAACAAATCAGCGTGACATAACTGCTTTACTAATGTTTTGTTCACATCAAGATAAAATTAGGTTTACTAAGAGTAGCCTGGGCCAGATATGTTTACCAGGCCAGCAGTATAAATGAATTTATCCATAGAAACGATTTTACATTTGAAGGCACATGTGCTTTAAAAAAAAAAAAAACTACTTCAGCAATAGGAATTTAATGAACCACTTTCGCAATGTGTTGATTTTCTTTTCTTTTCTTTTTTACAAGTTTGATCAATGGTCATCCACTCGACCGACAAAACCCTTCAAAATCCAAATAATAAGGAAAGGCAAAAACATTCTGTATTATATATATATTCATGAAGGTATTTTTATAACAGCATAATGTAACTGTTACTATTGCAGATTTTGGCCATTGGATATTCATGAATAATCGTAATGATAATGAAGAGAAAATAAATTTAGAAAATATATACACTTACAACATAATAGATGTTAACTATTACTTGCTAACAATATTGAAAAATTGCTCCATATATATATATATATGTATATATATATATATATATGGAGCAATTTTTCTCCCTTCATACTAGCACTGGTTTTTTTTTCGTGGATCCCTCCATTTCCACAGAATTTCAGCCTTTGCTTTTAAAGATCCATTTATGTGTATTTACTTGTCCAAAATATGCACAAACAAACAATATCTTTATTTGTTGTATATAATGATTATGATTACCTTTGTAATGTTATTGTGTCTTTTTTTTTCTTTCTTTCTTTCTGTTGGAAATGAATAAATCCGAATTTGAAATTAACTAGCTTTGAAATGTTACCCGACAAAAGAAAAGGTGTGCCAGATAAAATTTCTAAGCATAGGCTACACCACACGTACATTTCTAAAAATCCCCTCGAATAAACCCTTCTCATCTTGTGGGGTCCCATGCAGCTCATGACGTCAGCCGCATCTACGGCAAGAACCGCTCCTACAGTCATGCCATATCACGAGTAGATAAATTGACTTGAATGAATTAAATTGAATTGTATTGAAATAGATTGATTTGAAATGTTACTAAAACGGTGATTTCGGACGCTTGTCAAGGCATAGACAACACATATCAGCAAAATTCGATTTATTACTGAAGACTGTGATCCACATATGAATATAGATCTTGGCGTAACCACGAAGAGAATGTGGACATCTCCCTCCCATTGAATGGCAAATATAGGAAACAAAAGAAGAGAGGGTGAGAACTATAGAGGGACGGACAGACAGACAGACAGACAGACAGACAGGATAGCAAGAACCCCACCCCCCCCCCCCCCCCCCTCCGGACTGGAATCCAAAGAATGCTACCTTTCCTCTTTTCATCAGGACTTATCTCTATATGGAATTGAAAATATTTGGTTATTTGGTTGTATATACGATTGAAAGCTTTGGGTTATTTGGTATTTCTAAAATAGCTGATCAATGTGTTTGTTAGTCAAAAAAGTAAACAACATTGTTAGTTTAAAAATAAATACATAAAAAAACATATCCTTCATTGATAATGAAACTACAAACGGAATGAGATAGTCCTGTTTAATGGATTAACATAGAATCAAGCAGTTTAAAAAGACATCGTCGAGACTTTCAAGTAGTGCTCTTTTGGGACCCTCCCTTCCACCCCCCCCCCCCCCCTACTCCTGCACGAAAGTTTCACTTAACTCAGCTTAGTGAGAGAGCAAAGTACATACAATAGTCATAATTGATGACACAAAATTGACATATCCCTACCTTTCAACACCACTTGGCCCAAACTTCCCCGCTGAAGATCCATTCGGACAAAGTCGTCGATCGGAAATGTAGCAGGAAATGTAATAAGTTTGTCTGGGGGAGCGGGTGAACGTCCAGAGAATCTGCCCCTTTTGCCATATCCATATTCCAGTTGGGAGGGGGCGGAGTCGGTTCTGCTAAAGCAATTGGATAAAAGGGGATGCATCGAAGTTGTGGTAGTACTAAAAATCAGCTTTCTCAGTGTCAGGTTGATTGTTAGATTATATGACTACATTTTTACGCCAATGCAAGAAAATTGCTCAAAACTATTCATCTTGTTTTTCCTGATTTATTTGACATCATTTTCCAGATTGAGCATTGCGACAGCACTGTGGTAACATCTGTAAAAACCTCAGTACTACAAGATGTTGCCAGATTTTCTAATAAGAAATATTGTTAGAAAAATAGCAACGTCAAGAATGTATCTAACATAGATTTTTAAAAGGTATAGTGACAATAACCCTTCTGGTTGCTTAGTATGCTTACGGTGAAAATTCGGAATCTAGTTGATAGAATCTTTTCCCCAAATCTCTTACATGATAACATTCGCATTCATATTATTTTTTTTCCTGAAATACCTGTCATTTAAAAAAAAATCAGCTTTATTACGAAGAGTAATTTGGTTTAACACTAAAAGAGTATCATATTTAAAAAAAAAAACTGAATAGATTATGAAAATACAGTGCATAAATCATAAATATAATTGCATATTCTTATTTGGAAAAAAAAAACATTCGAATATTAGAATATGAGATCAGTTTTCATTGTTCGTGTCGCTGAGGTAGGCCTACTCTTAATAATGCCCTGTTAGTTTCCGAATCAGAGATTTCCTGATCTATATTTATAGAACCCGTAAACTTTCTGAATAATTTATTAATGAATATTCATAAAACTGAACCTTTATTTTCATTATTATTACATAAATTGGGGGTATACTGCCCCATTTTATATCCTTCCTGACAGGACCTCTTTCTCTCCCCCCCCCTCTCTCTCTCTCTCTCTCTCTTTTTCTTTTGTTTTACGTTTTACAGAGAATTAAAAGTTCAATAAAATCGTCATATTTCAAGTTTTGATACACATGGGACTAGCATTCAATTATCAGTCAGTGGCGTGACACTGTGTACATCGATGAAAGATTTATATCAGACGTGTATATAACACATGTTGTATTACTTTGGTTGGCGCTTCATATAACAGATCAATAACACAAGGGTAAGCGAAAAGGACAAAGCCTTCTTTAATCTTGGGAATACATTTTTGAAATGTGATCATTCATAAGTTATCAAATTTTCTTAAAATGCAGTTTCAATGCCAAATTCACATTATTTTCACTTTGATTCAAATGGTCAGTAATAGTTGAAACCAACGTATCTTGCAGCTAAATTTTTAGATGTGAACAGGGATCCTGTATTCGATCCCCGGATGAAAAGACAAAGGATTTTTAATTGGTACGGATGTGGTATAGCCATCGGCATAAAATCTTGTCCCTTGTTTCAAATATCAAGCCGATGTTTTCTAAAAATTGCCTAAGGGCACTGACGTTCACCCCTATCGTAGCCACAGGGTGGTTTAGAGGGGTGAGTCCGAACCCCTTTTCAGCACTCTGCTCCTTGGATATCTTGTAAATGAATGAAAATAATTTATGTCCATATCTCTCAATGTTAATATTAACGATAAATCTTAACTATAAATTATGAATGACAACGGACACTGTTGGGGCAGTGGTCTTACTAGGTGCATAAAACGAGAAATAATCAGGTCATCGATTTGGGAATGTCTGAAAGGTATGTTATTTTCATGCTCCTTTCTCTAACCCATTTTAATACTCCCGTTTGGAGGGGTCCCCTACCACTCTCTTTTTGTACCTACGTGATACTCGTCTGGTTTTTTTTTTTTATCATTACCAACCAAACTGATAAGTGTCATTTCGTCGCCCATCGCCATTCATTTTTATCAAGAAATTCAATTTTAAATATCCATTTCTTATCATGAAATTTAACTTAAATATTCATAAATCATGTCTCCAATTTGATAAAGAATGTAATGAAAGGAGAATTTGAGCTTTTGATTTCAAATGAATTACATTTTACTCTAGTCATGGTGCACGAATCTAAGCGTCAGTTTAAAAACAGAAATCGAACTAACTTGTGATAGTTGCACTGACCGCGTGTGGCCTCTCGGATTTTGAAAGTATTTCTAATTGACATAATTTTTAATTCCGAAACATAATTCAGATTTTCCGAAAACGAGTGAGTCAACATCATCATATTTGACAGGAATAAAGGTAGAGTCTCCCCCCTCTCCTCACTCCGCCCCCTCCTGAACTAAGCCCCTATTACGGCGGCAAAACCCCCTCGGCTTCGGGGGGAAAGATGACGTCACAACAGGAAACGTAGAAATACAGATCATAATTCCTCCATATCTTTCGAATCTTTTTCTAGTAAATTCTAAACCGATGTGAATCTGGGTACACTGCCTGGCCCGGGGCAATTTGCCTGGGTGATATGGCCCCATTAAGCTGATTTAATTTACCTCCAAAAATAAGATTTAATACTTAGTGGGGAAAAAGTGAATACAATCACTCAATTCGTCTGTCACTACATCAAACTCAATTGGAATGATTTTTGATTGGTTCCGTTCGTATCTCTATGGATGAGTTAATTTCCTTTGTTTTCTAGCTTGGTCTGCGTCTTCAAATCATTGAGTGTCTCCGCATCTTTTTATTCTTCCTTCTCTATGTCCGTTCCTCCTTCATCCCGTCTTTCGTTTTTTTTTCCTTTCTGTATTCCCCTTCCTCTTCTACTTTCTTTCTGTGTTTGTTTTCTTTATAGCCTCACCACACCCTTCAATCTCTGTGCCCATATGATCTGCCCTGAATTATTTTTTTTTCTCAATAATTATTTCAACCTTGACAGAATATTTTCTTGTTATTGTCTGAAATTAATACAAAGTATTTGTTAATGGGATTATTATTCCATGTTTTTATATTTCTCTCAATTTCTCTTAGTTGTCTTTAAATTCATCATATGCTTCCAATCATTTCCACGACATCTCTCCTTACAGTAATCAGTCAGTCAAAGTTTACCTGAGTGTTCGAGGATTTAGCACCCCCCCTCCCCCCCCCCCCCCCTCTCTCTCTCTCTCTCTCTCTCTCTCTCTCTCTCTCTCTCTCTCTCTTCAGTTTATCTATATCCTTAATTCTATCTACATTTTTGAAAACTGTATCTTACATCGATCTTTTATCAGAGTTGTGAAATAATGATTTAACGCGCATCTAATTCGCCTCTCCTCTACCCCTTTCACTTTGCGTCAACGAACATCCGCCATTTTGGCTGCCATATTTCAGCGGAAATTCATTTATGAGTGACATGTGTTAGAATGATAGATGGATGTGAAGGTGCGTCCCCTTACAACGCCTCACCAACAACTCCAACGCAATCATTTTGATCTTTGACATCAAACGTGCTCTAATTAAATTGTCTGACGTTGATTATTTTGTCTCATGATTAGCCTATATATCTGCGATGATTAGGCAAAAAGAAGTCCTGCAATTGTAAGTCTGGTTAATTCGATTTGTTCGGATGCCACACAGAGAAGCGAGCTCCAAGTTCATATTATTCGCACCTGTGCTGTTGGAATTGATTTAACATTTCATCACTGTGGCCTTAAGATTGACACACAGAATCCCATAACCATTGGACTGCAGCAGTTTCAACCTGAAAATGATATTGTAGGCAGTGGCTCTTTCTCTGCCGTGGAGTGGCGCCGCTCAGAAAGCAGGAAGCTGACAGGGTCACGTGACATCATGGTTGTTGACGCCACAATATACACCGCATTATAGGAAGAATTAGAGAGGCCCACACAAACTCTGGCACTTTCTTCCTCTTAACTTCAATTAGAATTATATTTCTGGTATCTACCTCAAACTGGCTGTTTATGAAGATAAAAGTGCTTTCCTGAAATGAGGACATCTAGAACAATTACCAGATTACACCCACACAAATGACAGCAATTTTCTTAAGAAATAAAGCCCCGAGTTTACATTTTGGAGAGCACCTTTTTCTTCACAGCCGTGCAGGGTCCATCTTTATTACAGGTTTTGTACATTATCTTTTAGATGATGTTGCAGGAATCTAAATTTGCAATGACTGTTTCTGGATACATATTCATACCTCTAATATTGCAAATCACGACACAACATTTGAGATTTGGTTTTGAAATCTGTGACTGTAACGCCTTAATTATTGAAATATATATAAAGTTATAACTAATACGTTATTGATTATAATGCTGAATATGAACTGAATATTCAGAAGTTTATTCCCTCTGTGACTGTTACAGTGTAAAATGTCTCGAGTGGAACCAAGTGAAATTATATACCTTACAAAGATTAATCGTTTTAACAAGATGTGTAATATACGGCAGACACGTTTCGTGAGATTATACATAAAAGTTAATAGATATGTCAGAGATTAACAAATCAAAATAAATATATATCGATGGTGGAGTATAAAAAATAATATGACTTAAGCTTTTGACCAAAAGCACCTGTCTTTTTAATTGAAAATCATATAATTCCGATTACTGATAGATTCATCAAAACCTGTATTGACACGTCAATCTCATTAACGTATTAACGAAATAAAAACTCATTTTGGTTCGGAACTTTTGAATTAGAACATGAACTAGTTCATCATCAATTATCATATGGTATTTCTTTTTTTCTGTTGCACCTTTAACAACCCCCAAAATTGTACAACATACCCACATCATGAAATGAGATAAAAAGAAAAAGGCCTATGTATGCCCACCTGTACGGACAGTGATTGTAACAAATAGGGAAATATGGTGGAGACTAT
>CM057153.1:10448169-10519436 GCA_029962745.1 Echinometra lucunter
CCCTCCGGTACACACTGCCCCACTGCTTTATTATTTTCATTTCGAATTCGAAACCAGCCATCCATTCCGGCAAATATCATACGAACATTTAGCAATGGAATTCAGTGTATTTCCTGCCTATTAAAAGAGGGTATGGAAAGGAAAACATCTTTACCAAAAATATTGCGAAACCAAGCTTGAACTTGCGGTACAATTATTGTTTTTATAATTTTCGGGAATCCTTGTTTTGTTAGAGTTTTAGTATTCTGGCCTCGTACTTTGCACCAAGGGACTTTCGTCTCTCCTATCGTTTGACCGTATCTAATTTCCTTCACGTTCTACAAGAAAATTCCTTGGGGAAAGCACAAAATTTCTCTCTTAATAATTGGTTTTGATCTTTGTATGTGTAGTGGTTCAGATGGCACTTCCCGCGTTGATTTGAATCGGACGTATAGATCATTGGTCTCTGTGAAAAGAAGCCCGCAGGCAAAATATGAATAGTCACCCACATGTTGAGAGAATCTGCACTGCCCCCCCCCCCTCCACCTTATGTCTTCCTTTTAATGTTTAGCCCTCTCTCTCTCTATCTGTTAATGTAACAGTTTATTTTATCTGTCCTTCTCTTTGTTCCATGACTCTTCATTAATTAACGTCTCCTCCTCCTTCTCCTCTTCCTCCTCCTTTTCCTCCTCCTCCTCCTCCTCCTCCTCTTCCTAATCCCTCTTCTCTTCTTTCTCTTCTTTTTCTTTTATTTTGCTTCTCCTCAACCTCATTCTTTTTCCTCTTCCTCTTCTCCTTTTTGTTTCTTCTTCTTCTTTTGTTGTTCTTCTTCTCCTCATCCTTCTGCTTCTCCCATCCATACTTCTGTTTTCAATTATGAAGGTGAACATGAAGTTCATTTACAACAAATCTCAATTTTCATAAAGCAAGTAAAACTATTTTTTCACTTCTCATTTAAAGCTGCATTTCGTATTCGTTCTTAAATGATCAAAAGAGTGATATTTTGGCTAATTTGTATCATTCTTCTCTCACTCTCTCTGCTGATAAATCTTCATCACTAGATGACCGCACTCTTCCTGCTCTCCGCCAACTCTTTTCCGACCTGCTCCCGAGCAGCGCCCGAAGACATGCCCCAACTCCCTCCGGAGCCCTCGCAATTTGTCATTGGACCATTCTGATTAATTTTCCGCGCGCACCGTTTTCGTTTCGATATTGTTCAGAAATGATTTCGCGAGTGTCACTCAGTGCAGTCGGGAATGACGCAGTTTACGTCGAAAGTAATACTTTCCACCATCATTCAGTCTTTCAGCGGTCGTCCCGAGACTCCCAGAACATTCTCTTTTTTTGAACGAAAATAACGTTTAATCGGTTTCCTCGAGAGAACATTGTGGATTCTGGTTTTGGAAGGCTAACGCGGGGTGATAAGGTGCTGTCTTTAGTCCCGCCCGTTGATTGACGCGTTGGGATATAAACTTTTCATTAGAGGGCTATATGCAAAAGGCGTATACTGTTCGCCTCAAAGGCATCGCGGAAAAGGCGATGTGTGACCCCAGAACTTTCGCGACTAATTGTCTTTCCGTAGTTGTTGGTGTCAAACTTCGCGAGAAATTTCCTCTTTGCGCTTCAACGTTCCTTTAACACAATCACACAAATCCATTCCATATTGATCTGGCTTCATCCTAAGGCTAAATCATGAGGCAATGAAAATAAATAGCTACAGCTCATAACCCCGCTGTGGTGTAAAGACAAGTTCAATTATGTCCGTTTTATAATTTGCCCGGGATATGAAACTTATGTCGCTTTGGTTTCTTATCACAAATCAATCCATCTTCATCATCATTATCATAATCTACCAGCTGATCATAAAAACATATTATAAAAGGGTTCGTTTGGGTGTGCTGGCGGGGAAAAGGAGGCAATGAATGTTAATATCCAAAGATTTGGAAAGATGTCAAAAAATACCCCAAGGAACAAAACCAGCTGTAAAAGTAACTCTGATTATCATGGGTGTGCAATACGGGAAGGAGCTGCAGCTCCCCGCCTCCTCCTCCCCCCCCCCCCCCCCCAATCGATTTTAAACTTTCGAGGTAATCTCCAAGTTTTCCATCCCTTGACCTTGTCATTCATGATGAAAAAAAAAATCGACGAAATCACGCAGGAGTTCAAAACCTAAGGAACGGGAGGGGGAGGGAGACTGCATCCCCTCAACCAATTTGCTTTTACAGAGCATCATAAAAAAAGGGGGCGGGAAAGCGGAGGACCCCTTTTTTATTTGTTGGCGAATTATGGAGTAAAATAGGGGCATCTCCAAAAGAAAAAAATATTTATTCATATATTTAGTTAAGTATTTCATTTTAACTCTTGCTCTTCAGAAAGTTCTTGTTTCCCTCTCATTTCCATGCAGATTTCCATTCTTAAAATTACGAATAATCCGATATTCAAGAGACTCTCGGTATTAAAACGTATGAGGTATTATTTTTCGCGCAACCAGTTTGGTTGATTTAAGACGGGGATATCCTTCGTAAAAGAGGATTATTCGTAAAAGGAAAATGCATTGAGTCGTATTAACGTAGCAAATGTTCTGTGATTAGTCTGTACTAAATTTGAATCCAGTAAGTTGGCGCAAATTGAAAGGTTCTCATTTGGCAAGACTGACAGCTGCCCTCTCCATACCCATGTGAACATTTGCCTAAACCAATCATTAACTGAATGATAAAAACTACGTAAGCATTGTTACGATCACAGTGCTGGCCAATAATATCAAACATTCAAGATCCTTCGATCATTATACATTAAGAATTTCGATGGTGTAAGAATGCAAAGGTTTTATATTTCGATTTAAACTGAAAATAGCAGATGTGTTCAAATCTACGAAGGATTCGGCACTCACATCGGAGGCTGTCATTTAATAAGTTGGCAGAGGTACTCTAATGATATCAATGGCTCTGATGATATCGGCTCTGGAGATAATAAAGACAGCGCCCTCATTACCTTCACATGCATTAACGCATTCCTCCACCAATTACTCCGCGCCAATATTTCAACGTACAAGTCGGCGCCAATATTATCATCTTCCCATAATTTGGCGCTGATTCTATCCACCCTCTGCGTTGCTGTTAATGAACTTTTTGTTTTGTTTTTTTTTTTTTGTTGGTCGTCAGCCCATTTGTCATCGTCTTCGTCGATCTCCCCTAGCCTAGCCATAAGACATGTAAGAAGGCTTCAACCTTTTGGTGGGGGCATCGAAGTGGCGAAGGCTGAGTCTTGACCCTAACACGAGAGATCCTTAGTTAGACCTTTGTTTGGTGTCTGAATCTTTGTCAAGGAGTTTGGCCCCAAACCGTCCCTCTCGACAATAAAGGGGTTAACTGACAATGATTGGGTAGTAATAATTAGTGCTAGGCTCCACAGGAAGAGCAGCATATGAATACTGGTGTGGCTACTCTGGTTTTTAAAAAGACCAAATAATCAAGTCCATGCTAATGTCGTCAAAGCAAAATTTGGAGCTGATGCGTGCAAGTCGACGTTTGATAAATTACAGTTGCTCTATTCGCTTGCCTTGTACACTTACGTCATTGCCTGGGGCTACCCATAGTACACCCGCCCCTTTTCTTGAAAAAATCTCTGGATACGCCCCTGATGTCTAATATCAATACTAGACAGAGAGGTGAGGAGAGGTGAGAAGATGATTATCTAAATAACATCCTCAAGTTCAGTAAGACATCCTCTTGTAGAAACTATATTTCTCCTGGGGTACTCATCTTTCATAGTTTCGGATTTCTTTGACTGGGGCTGGAAACAATTTAAGACAGATGTTTTCCAAGATCCTTTAAAGTGTCACTCAGTTTTGTTGTTGATGATGTTTTTTTTTTCTAAAATGGTAAACAAAACAATGACGTCATTATAAACATTTGGGGGTACGAGTGAACCAAAATCTGAACTGTCCACCATGTACCTTGAGGACTCTCGTGTTAAAAGATTTTCTCTCTCCCTCTCTCTCTCTCTCTCTCTCTCTCTCTCTCTCTCTCTCTCTCTCTCTATCTCTCTCTCTCTATCTCTCTCTTTTATAGATCAGTCCTCTTCCGCGTCACTGTCTACTCACAAAATTGTTAATTACCGTGCGGTATTGATTAATTTGACAAACTTAACTTCTGGTGCGTTCCAACATGCTTCCTTGTTTTAAAAATCTACAAAAGATCCAATTTAGCTTATGAAATGAAATTACCGTTGAGAATAAAGAAAGAAGATGATGGCATAATATAAAATCATCTATGCGGTATATCTGTAACCAGTTATTTGAATGAAGTACATTTTTTTAAAAGGTGTTTCCGACATATCGTTAGTCATTGACTAAATGATGTATATGGATATTAGACGGATGCATGAAATATTGGACATAATGAAAATGGGCAAAAGGATTTGGATCACTTTCTAAACGAGATATTAAATTCATTTAGGGATATCCACTTTCATAATTGATGACCTAATGAAAATGAATAATTGTTGATATATCTCAGTGAACACCTCAACACCTTGGCATAATAATCATTTCATAATAAAAATGGATGCAAATTTTTTGTTGGATCTCGCCTGTTGCCGAGCTTTGAAGATTCCCTACACTGTAGCTGATGGAGATTACGGCAACACCTTCCCTTCGTCTTTAACAATGTATGGACTCCTGGCGAACGACAGATTACACATCTTAAAGTGCAGAGGACCTCTCGACCTGGCTCAATTAGACATTAGTCAAACAAGTTCATCGTCTTAATCAAGTCTTGGAATCTACCGTGAATCAACGAGGAGACAAAACCAGAAAGAGGTAATTTATCATAGGTACAGGGGCACCCCCCCCCCCCCCCATCGAATGAGAATGAAATAAATACAAAGAAATTAATCAAGAAAATAGATAAAAGGGAAGGAGAGAGATAGGAAGAAAGGCCGCTCCGATAGAAAACCCTCCCGCACCCAGCCTCCTATCAAGGGCCTCGTAAATATGCACTTTATTATATAGGTAAGACTGGTGTGTGCCCCCCCCCCTCCCCCGATGATTTCAGTGCCCTTCAGTCAGTGTCAGTGGTTGAACTGAAGCTATACTAATGCAGAAAGTGGCTAATTACGTGGAAGATGCAGAGGGTTCTTGAATGAATAGCTTACAGCTCCAACCTCCAACTCTGCCTGAATTGAGAAAGGTCTGCAACCGTGCAATGACGTCATGTTTACTTATGTTCACCACCCGCGAAGCACCCACGATCCTCTGCGATCTCCGTTGTTCATGTTCAGTGAACTCGGATGTTTCTACGTCCGCCTTGGCCTTTATCTATGTCAAGGCTTCTTCCTCGTAATTAGCCATTTTCAAATTTACCGTGAAGCTCTGATTGTCCCACCAGCAGCTATCAAATTTCAAAATACGGAAGTATTAGTTTCACTCTTCCCCCTTCGCGTACAAGATATTTAACTAATTTTATTTTCCTTAGCGCTAATGTATGTCTGTCTTCACGTCTCGCGTTGCGTGCGGCTAGGGGTATGTCCCACCGGACAACGCCCCGGGGGATGTTCCCCTAGGCTCAGAGTAAGTCTAAAAGTAGGACGGGCATCGAGGGACGGGGGAGGGGGGTTTCGCTAGGGGAAAAAAAGTCTGGAGTGTGAGGTTCTCGATGTACCCTATCATGTTCTAGAACAAATCCGTGTCTTTGACCTCGAATGTTAAAGGTAAGTTCTTCGAAGAATCCTACCGCCAAGAAAGTTATTAGAAGCAATGTAAGCCCCCCCCCCCCCCTCCTTATCATAGGCCTACATCGCAAGTAGAAGAATTTGAAAAATTCTGATGATGAGCGAAAGTAAAAGAGGGCAGTACAAATGGGATTTTCCTACAGATACCGCGTTCTATTTTGAAATTGTTCCATATTTTTAGTTTTTCTAGGTATAACTAGAACGTTGCCTGTGAATCATAGGAAAGCTAGATCTTAAATCAGTGCCACAAGATGTTTACCATGAGACACAACGTCATGTGCAAAACAAAATCCAAGCAAATAGTATTAAGGCGCATTTTCTAGCAATATGGCAATTAGGCAATAATGTTTGGAAATCTGTGACTTTTACGAATAATATAACTTATGAAAAATATAACTTAAAAGAAATCCTGGTTTCTAAGCTTGCTTGGTATTCCTGCTGGAGAACATAATTTCGTTGAAAAAAAAAAATCGGCGGAATTTCATTTGTTGTTGTCATAGATCCCATCCACCAAACACCTCTTCAAACACCACCTTCTGGCAGATTTCAAAACATGGGGGGAAAGTCTAGTTGCAAATTTACCTAATGATTTTGTAAGTCATTTTTTATATTGAATGCTTGACAAGTAGAAACTCAAGATAAAATATTACCAGACATTGCCAATCAAGGGTCCTCAAAAGTTGCTTCATTGCAATTGATTATCGTTAGTTGAGATGTTTCGCTCAATCCGACGCCAAAATCCGGATGCGGTATATACCTATTTAATATCATTCTCAGCTTGACGAAAGCCGATACTATTTTCATCAATACCATCGTCACCACAATTATCACCAGTACTACCATCAACACCAACATCATACCCGACATTATTCCTTTCACCGCTTTTATCATCCCTAATTCTATATTACCACCATCGTCGTTGTCATCTTCGATATTACTACAACCAACATGATCAGAATAATCAGTGGCATATAACGTGGGTCAAATCACTGAGGGGCAAGTGCATCGTGCGATGTGGGCACATGTCTTCTCGGGGGATAAACTGCAAATTAAAGAGACCATTCATATAGCGAAAGGTTTTACGTTCTCTACCCATTTTCCCTTTTTTTCTCCCTTCCTCCCTCCCACCCTCCCCTCTCTCTCTCTCTCTCTCTCTCTCTCTCTCTCTCTCTCTCTCTCTCTCTCTCTCTTTCTCTCTCCCTCTCCCTCCCCCTCTCTCTCTATCCTTCTTCCCTGTTTACATTCCTTCTCCAATCGATTGAGATGCAAGTGCCCCCCCCCCCCCCCCGTATCTAGCCAGTGATATAACTATTGTCAGCAGCAGGGGCGGGTGGGGGTTGAGCGTGTCTCTTTCAGTCGTCGGACGAAAAAACAGGATCACTTGAAATGGAGGCAAATCCTGCGTCTCATTCCTAAACTAAGATGAAAACTGTCACCATGGCAACGTTAAAGATTTGTTCGACTGTGATTTCTACTTTCTTGTCTGGTATTTCTTGTTTTATTGGTAACAAGGTAGCACCATTGTTTGGTTTATATGCATCGTCTTTAAGGATGGCAATGAATGTTATCCAAGTTTTATTTATGACAATGGATCGACAATATTGCGAGTCATAAACATGATAAACAGTTCATAGTCGGAGAGTAATTTTCACGTATAGATATAACTTTTAATGTTTGGAGCTGAATGACAATCATTGAAATAAAGTGTCCATTTGTAACTTCCTAAACTCTTTTCTGAGGTCAAGGGGTCCGGCAACCTCGTAAGGTTAACTTCAAGGCAGGAAGAGTCCTCGTAGGTAGCTTGATCATCTGCTTTTGATGGCGTTTTAATCACCCTCTTGACAATTTGATAACGTGTGGGATCTAATGGCGCGCGGACCATTAAGTAAGCTATTGCTCGTAATGAGTTGGCTTAATGACCGCCCAAAGAAAGACAATATCGCCTCCTCAACCACACCCGACTTTTTGGTTCCTGACCCACATTTTTTCTTCGACAATTTCTCTCATTTCCTACATTTTAAAAATATGACACTCATCATACAAGATTTTGAAAGATGTAATGGCATCTCTCGTAACCTCCTTCTTGTAAGATGTTGAAATATTGTTTCTACTCTATTTTATTATCCATCTGGAAAATAATGCCCCAAAATGTCTTCTGCCAACGTATGCATAATAAATGTATCCGACATGTCCGAAAGTGCGTTTGATAGTGTAACAATAATTACAAATGAGTGCTTGCAAGAGGAAATCACCAGATGTTTACTGGTATATGTATTCTTTTCCATTTTTTATTCATTTTTTCATTTATTTATTCATTTATTTATTTTGTCTTTCAGTGCCTGGAGATATTTTATTTCTGCAAGTAAAGCGGGATTATAAAAGACCACTCTGGTTGCAAGTATTCTGAGGTTGTCATTTTATCACAACTTGCCTACATGCAGGTCTTTCGATTTCTTCTTTGTGTTTTTACTATTGCAATTAATGGTCTTCGCCTTTAAGGCATTAGGCCTACTTCATTTCTGATAGACGTGAAGGTGATGCAACTAATGATCCGGGGACCATTAGTTAAGATATAACTCGTAATGAAGTCTGCCTACCACCGCCTTGACATATACCTCCCACATCAAGCGTGGATCTCGGAAGGAGATGACGATTTTAACACCCTTTGTTTGGAGGTTAATTTCAAAATGAATGCTGGTCATGACCTTTTCAAGGAGTGTTCTGTTTTTGTTTTTTTTTCCTTTTTATTTTTTTCTCTCTTTCTTTCCCATATCTCCCATCTCACTCTCTCTCCCTCTCTCTTGCTCTTCCCTCCCTCTGTCCCTATCTCTCTCTCTCTCTCTCTCTCCCTCCCTACACCTCTCTCCTCTTCTCCTTTCCTCTTTCCTTTCCCCTTATCCCCTGCCCTTCTCTCTCTCTTCTTTGTCCCTGTCTCTCTCTTCTCTGTCTCTGTCTCTCTCTCTTCTCTGTCTCTGTCTCTCTTCTCTCTCTGTTTCTCTCTCTTTCTGTCTCTCTCTGTCTCTCTCTCTCTGGTAGCATTTTATCTTTCGAATTGTTCTTGTGCTCTCGTCGTTTCTCTTCCTGTCTCTCCGTTTCCAACAATTTTATCTCATGTTTGATATTCAGAAGCGTTCGGATGTATCTTTCTTCATTACGAACAAAATATACAATATTTTCAGCTGAAAACGCTGACCCCAATAATATAAACACATAATGAATTGTTTGATTTCCAGATTTGCATTATAGAAAAAAAAACATAAATGAGCTGAAACATACACAACCCTTTTATAATCATAGCCTGTCAAGTTAGCTCTTATTTATTTTCAGAATATACATTTCATAAATGTCTTTTTAAACAATTTATTACAGGCTATACAGAGCGCATACGAATCACATCTTCGGACTCACTTAATTAGCTGTTTATCATATCAAAGCTGGCCTGACACACATAAACAATGAAACCACTTGAAATCTCGTCATATGAACATAAAAAAAACACATTTTAAACAGAAATGTGATTATCATAGTCAATAGGATTCAATATCTACTAAAATATATTTCTGCTATTGATTTTTATAATTTTTGATAATCACATTATCATAATAGTAGTACACACGTACTTTGACATTTATACATGTACATTTGGAATTTCTCGTTACATACATAGATATACTGTATCTTGAATTAAAAAGAACAGATTTACCATACACCATTTGCTCAAAACATATCACCTCTGTATAAAGCGATCCTGATACATAACTAAATATCTTAATCTATGCTAAAAATATTTTAATGGGAGGGCATCCCAAACAAACATGTCAACATTGCTTACATCTTCCTTCCCAACTCCACAAAAAGAAAAACATAATTAACTCACACCAATTAGATTCTCTCTTACTGTGACAAATATTCCTGATTATAAGTACATGTAGATTTCATAAATAAATGTTGGAGATGCCTTGTCCTCATTTTCTCTTGCATTGATTAGTATAAGAATTTGATAAAAATGACATATCCGACATTTTAAAGATACTATGCTTTCGTCAAGGATAAGGTCCACAATTTCAAAGTCTAGATTTTTTTTAAAAATCCAACATTTCAGAATTTGACGGTACAAATCAGAAATTATCATTTACTTCAACTCACTACATGTTTATCCTTCTTGGATGCATTTTCAAAGGAAGTTCAGAGGCAGAAGGGTGTAAGTATTCAACAATGCTTCTATCTATTTATCCCCCTTTTGCACCACATACTGAAATAGTCAAAATCTTGTTTGTGAGTTACGACTTTCTGCACAATACATCAAATAACTGAACATGTAGTTTCCCTGGGTCAATATAAAGCA
Organism: Echinometra lucunter; assembly: GCA_029962745.1. Taxonomy (NCBI): domain Eukaryota; kingdom Metazoa; phylum Echinodermata; class Echinoidea; order Camarodonta; family Echinometridae; genus Echinometra; species Echinometra lucunter. The sequence continues at coordinate 10,458,224 of CM057153.1, forward strand.
GGGCGTATACCTATTAGATGCTGCCCATTGTATCATTTTAATCCCCTTTCTGTTCCAGAATTCTTTAGAACATTCTTTGTGCCTAATTTGTCATTAAACAAGATAAAATGAACCAAAGTACAATAAATATCTACCAAGAAGGTCATCACAGTGGATTGGTCAGTCTTAATCTAAACCCATTAATCAAACATTTACCTACAACATCAAATTCCTTTTGACTTTTAATCTTGTCCTCTTTATTTCACTTTCTAACACTAGTGAAACATCTATGCGTAACGCCTACAAATCTGTCCAATTCTACACCATTCTACTTGGATGTGGTTTGCTCAATGATTACTTCAAAACAGATCCTTCAGAGAGCACTTCAGTGAAAGTAAAACGATTTAAAGAAATGGAAAGAAGGCAACGATACTTCCACTTCTTAAAATAACAAAACTAATTATAATACTCTCTTTCCATATAGCACATCGTAAACGTGTAGATCCCAACAAGGAACAGAAATACAACCTATAGCATATATGCAAATCATAGTAAGTGTAGAGATACAACATAATATTGAGTTAAATGATAATATGGAAATATAAATAGGCACTAGAATCAAAGCCACTTTTTGTAGCAACCAAAAAATTGAATAATGGAATAAAATGAACGTTCACAGAGCGCAGCAAAATATCATTTGATATCTAAAATATATATTTTAAAAATTCTCTGAATTCACATCTGTACGCCTATATTTGTTTTAGGACATGTTCACAGACCATGTTAGATGGTAGGTACTCTATGGTTTCTGCACAGGAGTGATACTCTGGAAATTCAATTGCATATATATGTAGTTAAAAGGGTAGAGGGAAACAATTACTAGTAGCAGTCTTGAGATGAGTCTAAAGACTTTCTTAAAATAAGCAGAAATGAAATCAATCTGCAGACAGGTTCAAGGATAAGGCATTAATTCTTCAAGACCTGATCTTCTCACTGCAAATTTAGCTGTGATATTCAGCAATGAGGAGTGGGCAGTGCAGTCCCATATACATTACCTATGATCAATCTAAAATTAATTGAAGATATGGAAGAATAATATTCATAATAAATGGGATGAAATGAATGACACGAGGTGACAAAAATTAATAAATATATATTATATATAAGATCTTTGGATGCCTTGTACAATATATATAACATGGTTATTTTCATATTCCTTTTTTTAAAACTATTACATGTACATGTATACTGTGTTTTTCCTTGAGTCATATCTGGACTCGAATCATTTCCTTATGGAACAACAACAAAAAATTGATACTATTTACATACAGTTGCTTTTCTTGAAAAAAATAAAACCTCTGGTAATGTAAAACCTATGTTTACCAGTACTTGATGCAAACTAGGTCTGAAAATCCAAAATATGTCCCATTAGGAAAACTTGAAATAGAGTAGAGTGTTGGAGTCCAGTGGTAATAAATACTTGACTGGGAATGGAATTGTCGTGGGTTCAATCCCCGCTACGGCACCTATTTCCTTGAGCATTGCTCTTTAATCAAACGTTAAATAAATTTTCATGCTAGGGATATTAATACCTATGTGTGTGTGTGTGTGTCTGTTTTTTTTTTTTTTAACTGATCCAGAAAATATATCAAATGTACGACAATTCTAACACAAAAAACACTCAAATAAGATTTAATGGTCATATATTTTCAAGCCCAAATCTTTGCATCAACACATTTATTGTATCTCACAATTGCTTCATAAATCAGGAATTCATCATCTAAATATTAAACAAGAAATATCAAAATTTGCAAAAAGGGTTTGCACTTCACTTAACATGAGGGTATGGACAACATAGCAGCACTGGCAGCTCTCTTCTTGTATTCCCTGATATTCTTCTACACAAACAATTGTCTACAGTATGTGTCATTAAATATTGCTTGGCTATTCTGAAGAGAACTCACTTACATATTCAATTCTCCATCTGTGCAGAAATGTTAAATTCTACCTATGGTTGTAATAACATGAAACAGAATCTGTTAAGTCATTAAGGCAACTCAAAATAAATTCCACTAGAATTGCTGATCCATGATCAGAAACAATGGGTAATGAACTGAAATTGCATGGCTCCACAAACATTATCATATTACAATTGCACTGCATCATACTGAACTGGACGAAACTAAAATCCCATTGAGACAAAGAACAAGAGATGTGGCACACTAAATTACTTTTCCCCTTTACTAATTTACAGAAAGTAAATGTCTTTCATAAAATTAGTGAAGTAGGAAAAAGGTAACTACTCTAATACTGAAATAAAATGCCAATATTGCATGTTGTTATTTTCTAGTTGGACAAGGCCAACATCATTTTAATAACTTAAGAACAACAGGCTTAGAAGAGATACACTGTACGTTTATTCAGAGGTGATTTAACAGTATAACACAATATCTGACAGCTGAACCATGGCAAACATTAGACAGACACTGAACCATCTTGGAATGTGACTGGATTTGACAGTTCAAGGCATAATTTATCCAATCCGAGAGATTGATACAGGGTCTTATTCATCTAAAAAGCAATGCCACAGCATTTGGTAAAGTCCAAAATTGGACGAATTCAAGATTACAACCTTCTAAGAATTCCATTTAAATATGAAATGGGACAATGTGATATAATTTTCTATCATCGAATGTATCATCATAATGTATCAATTCTATGTGTATGATTTTCTTGCTCGCATATAAAAACAAAAACGATGTTTCATTTTTAGTAGTTACGTATCATTGAATTTTATCTGAAAAAAGGGATAACATAACTCTGTTTATGATCAATAACATCTTTCACTGTGTTTCTACAGGACATTGTCAAAAGTTGTAGCATCTCCTATCACTTCCTTTAAACAGGACACCAGACACACAAGATCAACAGATTTGCTAGGAGCCTTTTAGCCCCCAAATAACAGAATTAGGATTGTTAATATCCAGTCATATCTGGAGTAACTGAATCGTAGGCTTCATCAATAATTCTAACTGCAATTTGGCACAGGCCTACTACATGTAACTGAGAAATCATATCAGTTATGAAGGAAAGCCCCCAAAGAGCTTATGTTCTTGATGCATCATTTTCATCATGAACTGGTACTATGGAGCCCAGTCTAATGAGCCATCAACTGCTTTCCACTATTTGCAAAATCACCCTTTCCACTTCCAGCAAAGAGAGTGCTGCAGTGCTGGATGAATCGTTTGCAAAACAATGAAATCATTCATAACAATTGTCTCCACTCACTCTCATCTCAACACCATGAAGTACAGAATGTTACCATTTCTCACTCAAAAGAGGTCAATTTCTGGCACAAGGGACAGGGAAAATACAGCTCCACTCTGCATCACCTTTCATTTTCCACTTTGCTTCAATCATGGCTCCACTTCAATTCTCACCCTCAGGACCACGCCCTGCTGATGTTCCTCTGATACCGGTATCCTTGCTATGCCTGGTTATCATGAGTGGTATCTACTGGAGGTGGGGCAGTTGAAACGGTTGATGTTGTTCCTTGAGTCAGGTAACCCGCTACACCCGGACCTGAGTAATAGAGAAATGAAATTAGAGTCTTGAGCTTTTGATGACTATTGTAAAAATGCTTACTTATGACTTTCTGGATTTCTCCACACAGATTTATTCCACACAGGTTGAGTAAATCCCCAATTGTCCTTGGGAAAGACAGAAATTACTAGTAAATAGATTAAAAAGTTTCCAAATTGAGAAACTCTGAGTAATACAGTGGTACAGGCATGTGAACATGTAGCAGTTCAACAGCTGTCACTGCTTACATTGTCAAATCAAATGTTCATGGTACTACTATAATTGTTTTGTCCTTGCTATTGTTATCAAAGCTAAACAGGTAGGCCTTTGAAGCATTTTATAATTTCATCACTTTACGAGCTACCGAATTTGACCACAATCAAACTTTTGAAGACTTTTCTTTGATTGTACTTAAGCTCCTTGCAAGTGCATAATCATTTCACTCCCATTCCTCATCTCAATACACATAATTAAAGATTTAAATCCTAATTCCTTCGCAGCTGTAGTAGAAAAACAGGAAAATCTCACCTGTGAGGTAACCTGATACTTGGTTATCACTCAAGAACAGATCATGCCTTTGTTCCTTGTACGTGGCCCAGACTGATGACTTATCAAGCAAGGTGTTCACCTGAAAGCCAATCACATTGATATGATTTTTCTTTTCATTCTTGGAAAAGATTTCGAACAAGCTTTTAATATCATGGCATTTCCATTTTCTGCCTAAAAGGTTACTTCCTCTACAGAACAGGAGTTCAGTCTGTTACATAAGGAGTTAGCTCGATACATGTTCTTCTCTTTGGTTTCATCCCAACTTTAATTAAATTATCAGTTATTATCAATTATTTTCCACATCTTATTCAGGTATTCATATAGTCATCATCATTATCACTATCATCCCCATGGAAATCATGATCGTTATCATTATTATTCTCGTCACTATCACCATCATCATCATCATCATCATCATCATCATCATCATCATCATCATCATCATCATCATCATCAACTTCACTACTACCACCACACTTGCCATCTTGCCATCACGATCATCACCACCACCACTGTCATCTTGCCATCATCATCACCATCACCACCACCACCACCATCACCACCACCATCATCACCACCACCCCACCACCCCACCACTTCTGCTTACCCTTTCCCCATGCTCCAGGCAGAGTGCCATGGACTTGAGTGATTTGACAATCTGAGCCTTGGTAGCTGCAGCATTCTCTATGTGGTTCAGGTTGTCTTCCAGAAGACTCAGCAGGTAGGGTACCAGACCACAGCTCAAAGCCTGATGGATAGGGTCAAAGGATATACGAGTATCATTAACTGAGCAAAATCAATATGGCTAAAATAATCTGGCTAATCAGTCACATTCCAAAGCCTTTTTTTTTTTTTACGGATTTCTGAAATTGCTAAGAAATTTTTTGTTCTTGTATCATTTTAATAACCAGAATTTTTAAAAAAAATATAATCACAGGTTAATTTACATCTCTGATCTTTGACCACTGACCTTACAGCACAAAAGTCAGATCACTTTGCCTGCTCTTAGTCATGCATACAGATAGTTGAAATATTGTTATAACTGATTTCATGCCTACTGACCTCTATGACCTTTGACCCAAGAGCTCTGTACCTTAAAATCTAATCAGATGGACAATAATAATAATAATAATAATTAGACCATTTATATAGCGCAGTCACTATGTAAATATACTCTACTGCGCTGTAGTGTAACAGAGCTCCCAACAATGCTACTGCTCAAACAACCCGAAAACATGATGCCTCCGGCACCACCCTCGGTGGGATGAGGCACAAAAATACATGAACTTAGGGATCACACCCTAGCTACACTGGTGAGATCAAGTGCAGATCAACCAAAGACTAAACCAAGAACACTGTCAATTACTGTGCAGTGTGTTTGGTGGTGTTACCGTGGGGGTTCAATGGGGCAATCATCTTGAAATTAAGGGTCTCTATGCAACTGTAAATGGTTGTACACCACTTCTCAATTTTCTAATCTGTTTTCACTGACTTGTATTAAAAGGTGCTCTGCAAAAACTGTCTCACAAGAGAAAAGAATATTGTTCTTTCAAGTTCAATTCAATTAGATACAATTAGATACAATTTGATTAAATATGATTTAATATTTAATAATATTCACAAGCCATTATATTTCACATTTACAGATATATGTACTACACAGAAAGAATGCAAGTAGGAACAATTAAAAAAAAATAACTAACAAAATTGAAATACTCTTATGAAATAACAAGGTGCTCATAGATTCATTAATTGATGGAATAAAATTCCAATTTTCAAAGAACATATAAATATAGTACTAAAAATGCAATGCATTTTCTAACTCTCAAGAATCTCCTGAAACATTACACCCAGTTGGAGAGAGTCCAAGTCTCACCTGTTCCACAAGTTCTGGATGATTTTTCTGGAACATCCTATGAAGTAGTTCACAGGCCAGTGCAGTAGTGTCTGTTCTTAGCTTCATGGCAGCCAAGATAGGCCCTACGCAGTCGATCTGGGCAAGGCTACGGACACAGTTCTAAAAGAAGAATGCGTTAAAAAACACAGTATGAGGTAACAACAGAAGTGCTTTCAGTGTTCTAGAGTAATTACTGAAGCCTCACCCCCACCCCCTCCCTCTAGTATGTGATTTCCCCTATCCACTGATGAATCACTACTTCTCTTCTCTGTACATTTCTTTTGAATGGTATTACTGACTGGTAGATTCCTATTAAAGCTGAGGCATTTGGTCTGACATCTATCTTATCTATCTGTCTATCTGTCTATCTATCTATCTGTCTGTCTGACATCTTTCTTATCTATCTATCTATCTATCTATCTATCTGTATGACATCTATCTTATCTATCTATCTATCTATCTATCTGTATGACATCTATCTTATCTATCTATCTATCTATCTATCTATCTATCTATCTATCTATCTATCTGTATGACATCTATCTATCAATCAATCTATCTATCTATCTATCTATCTGTCTATCTGTCCATCCATCTGTCTACCTGTCTATGTCTGCCTGTCTGTCTATCTATCTATCTATCTATCTACATGTATCTATCTCTCTATCTCTCCCTCTCTATCTATGTATCTACATGTAGCTATTTATCTATCAATCTATCTATCTACCTACATCTTTCTCTCTATCGATCTATCTATCTATCTTTCTATCTATCTTTCTATCTATCATGATAAACGGCACATTTTCAAAGTGACATTAAACACTTGATAAAGCCCTAAGGGTGAAAATTCGTGAAATTTCTTTGGTTTACGGAGTTTTTTATTCGTTTTTTAGTTTTATCCTTCTATCTATCTATCAACCTATCTATCATATATCTATCCATTTCTGTATACTCACATCACTGCTTGATATACTATGTAGCACCATCAGACCACACTTTGGAATAGCATCGTTCTTGTTCTTGAGGCATTTAGTGATGACTGGTAGATGTCCAAGCTGAGGCATCTGATCTGCCATGACAGGCTGGGCCGTGAAGAAGCACACTACACCGGTTGTCACCATCTCCAAAGTATCACCCTGAGGAACAAAGGCCGACATTACGAGAAGCGTTAAATTCGTCGCATTAAAACGCACACTGTTCATTCAACTATAATGGCTAATAAACTCATGTACAAGGAGGAAAGTGAGATATTGAAGTGAGCCTGGGCTGGTATTCAATTCAATACAAGGATTGGGCAAGTAAAGTACTTAGCTTTTAACTTGGCAAAGTACAAAGCCTTCACTCGTTTTATTCAGATCACTGCTAAGTATTTTACTTGAGTAAGCTGACTTTGAGGCAAAATACTCACTGATAACCATTGTGACATCATAAAGCCTTTCCCAAATACCATGCAATAAAGGCATCACATTTTATGCATGGTTAATGAAATTGCGAAAATGGTTTTGGCTTACATCAGGGTTTGCCGAGTTGACTAGCTGGGTGAACTTCTCCAGGAGTTCTACCAGGAATTCCTTAGGTTTCCTCAGCACCCATGAAGGTTGTCCTATGAAGAGACGGAGGTAGACACCACCAATAACAATCTCATCCGTGATCTGGCTGGAGATGGAGAAGTCCTCTGGGAGCTGAAAAATATTCAATGCGAAACAAACGAAGAGTTATCGTAAATTTTCTTTTGGAGGATGAGGCATCCTTCACAACCATGCATATGTAGTACTGCCTGAAATGTCTCAACATAAATGTAGTGCCACAAATCTGCATTAATTCTTATTCTCACTAGAACAGAAATTTGAGATTACAAACCAATATCAACACTTGAATACTGCCAAAATGACTTTCTTGACATTAGGCACAGTGTCCAGGGGAGCGTTTCATGAAAGGACTTGTCGGATGTTTTATCCGACAAAGTCTGTTTTATCCGACAGTTGCCATAGTAACGATGCTTCTCAGCCAATGAAAATTAAGGAAAGATGTCAGATCTGACAACTTGTCAGACAACAAATGTTGATGAAACGCTCCCCTGGTCATGCTCTTTTTATCATTATAATCCCTGAAACTGGCTCAAAATCACCAAGGTGCTCTTCATAAAGTCGAACTGGATGTAGATACCAGGTAAATGCAGGACTGTAGATATTGGAAAAGATACCTTTGAAAGCTAGTGAATCAAGTCCTATTCAAGGAGCCAACAAAAATATAATTTCTTACCTTCCATGTGACATCTGGATTGTCCTTCTGTTCTTTGTAATGCCTGGAAAACACAGCAAAGAAATAAATCAGCTAGAAAATTATGCTTTAGCTAACCCAATGTTAATGGGGGGGGGGGAGGGGGCGGGGGGTCAATGTGACCTCCCCCCTGTAGTAATTTCGTGACTACTCCAAAACAGTGGCAGATATCAAGTTATCCTTTCATGACTTTTTTCTCTGAAGTCTTGCGCAACTTTTGGTACTAAATTTGCGAAGATCGCACCAAGCATTAGAAGGTAACATGACAATTAAGGGTCAAAGGTCATCCAAAATGGTGACTTTTCCATGCATGTGTGTATAATGGAAGGGACATGTTTTGAAACTTGTGAAATAAAATCCATTTTCCCCATATACATATAATTGTATATTTGCATTGTCTCTGTGGTTGTCATATCCAACATTGTCAAAACAATACAAATGCGTCACTAATACTTCAATGTACCTCCATGAAAATTTCGAGTGAATCGGACAATCGGTCTATGGGTTTTGAGGGGGGTCAAATTGACCCCCCACCCCCACCCCCCAGTCTGAAATGGCCCAGTTAAAATAGGGTTAAGGTGTCAGTGTATGCATCTGTGAAAATGTTTGAGTACACTTTCCAGTGCATTTTTTTGTGCAGCACTGTGCATTTTGGATGCATCACTTTACCTCTAGCGCGTAAGAACTGAGACAAGCGCCATGAAATACATGTTCTTTCTAGAAGTCTATCCACAACGACTTTGATGCGCTTACTCAGGGGCGCATCACACTGGCTACGCTTGTGATGTCATAAGAGAAAGCAGATGTTGCCTCCTTGTCTGTGCAATCTGAGGGAATATGGAGCGGTTTAAAAAAATTTTCCACTACAAAGTCATACTGCCGACCCGTTTTATAAAACAAATAATGCACAGATCTAAATTTGTGATGTTAGTGGCGAGGCAGGCATCTTGGGTATTTACAATATTATGCAAAAGCACTCGGCGCAAGCGCCTCGTGCTAGTTGCACATTGTAAATACCCTCGAGTGCGCTGCATCGCAACTTACACACTCACATCTGTGTATTATTTGTATAATATGTGTACTATGTTGATGGAAATAAATGAAATTGAATTGAATTGAATTAAATGACCATAGACGTTATCGCAAGTACATTATGAAAGGATTCATGCTTTGTTCTCATCCTGATTTCATATAACATCAGAGTACTCGATACAGCTATACTTGAGGATTTCTCCTTACCCATTATACAAATATACTTTGCCTTGAGAGTTTCTGGTTAAAACTATGGGCAAGAGGTGACTCCGAAATAGTACTATTCACTGAGGGGCGCAGCCCCGAAGTGAATGGTACTATTCGAGTCACCGAGGCCCATAGTTTTAACCAGAAACTCGAAATTATGGCAGAGTATATTTGTTTTATATTTTGGATCAAGATTTATATGTATTTTGTACATGAATTTTACTTTCTTATTTTATATTTTTCTTGATTTATACAAAGAATTCGCAAGATATCCCGATCGCAAAGTTCGATGTCGTATCGCACCGCTCTGGACCTGGAAAAGTGTTAAAAAAATAACGAGACATAACTTCGCGCACGCCAGTTTTCAAGTGATTAATACAAAATAGAGATCCATAAAAGGTAAGATAATTGCATTACCAGGAAGGCAAAATGCCACTGAATAAATTGATATCACATTTTACTTACTATTTTGATGACATTGTCTCTCGAAAAGAGGAATTCTAGACCCTTGTCGACAAGTCCAGTTTTTGTCAGAACGAACGCAAAACGCTGCCAAATTTGCCGATTTTTCATTCATAATTTCAAAATTCCATCTCTAATTTCAAAAGGAAAGTAATTTCCAGGGTAATTTTAGGGTGCTCTTTCCGTTGGTGCTACCAGTTTTTCACAATCTTTTCTAGTTTTTGAGATATGGTCCTGTGCGCGAAGTTAGATCACTCTGCCATACGGATAAACTGCAAAGTGATCGGAAATTGAAAAACGCAGTAGCCGTGACACCGCGAGAGTTCCCCATGGTGCGCACTCGAGCTCTCGTATGCCCCACTGAATTTTCATTTCGCGCATAGATTTTGCGTAATGTGACGTCATTTCACAAATAGTATATACTATTTGGAAAATGTCGTCATAAGAGTGACGTCATTTCCCAAATAGTAAACCTTCACGCCAACATTCTGAAATAGCTGAAAATACCAATGATCACGTGAAGGTCTTTAAGCCAATCATGAAAGGATAAATTTCTGATCCAAGATATAATCTCCGTTATGACAATATGGTATTAGGTCTTTTCTTTGGACTATCTCAATCTAGGTCAACTCTACCTTCTCTTATATCCAATGATCCCTGATGATATCACAAGCAATATGAAAGGAATTTTGCTTACCTATTCTTCATCTTGACAATGAGGTTAGAAATCTTCTCCCTTGATTCCTCATTCCAAATCAATTCTGGATTCTCTTGCACACCTGCAAAATAAGTTTAAAAAGTCAATATTTCAACTGTTATAACATATTGAATAAAACATCAATAGCACTTATTTGCAATTACCGTTTTATTCCCCTATCCTCCTCTCCACCCTCTCTTACGCTTTCCCACTTGATGAGGTGTTTGGTACCATGGGGCAACTTAAAATTCATCGTTCGGCTGAATTATATTTCCAGTGTAGTACCCCACTACCCTGGGTACCAAAAGCATGTGAAAGTAGTTTTTTTGTGTGTGTTTTATTCAAGAAGATTTTCATGAATTTATGAAATTTGTCATCATATGTCATCATAAAAGAAGGAAAATCAGCTTTGGGATCATCACTGCTGATCGTGACATGCATTGCATAACTGTATTCTGATGGATGCAAGATGGCACTACACAATGCTGTACCCCGGGTAACGGCATGCCAAATCATTTACGATTTACCACATGTAAACATATACATGTACCGACACTGAGCTGGTTATAACCTCAGTAACAATCTACCGAACTTCAATAAAAATAACTTACGTTTTAAATCAATAGTGTAGAAACAGATAAAGACTCTTGACACCATGAGCATATTATATCACAGACTTTTGCTTTAAAAAAGTAACTAAGATAAATGTAATGTAATTAAAAGGCAGACTGGACTGCAATAACCAAACTTTTATCACATCTGTCTAGTAAAAATGTAGCAAACTATAAAGAAACCTGCAGACCAATTATGAGATTTGGACCCCAGTTCTACTTACTCTCGAACATGACGACACTGGCCTCTGAAGAATCCCTCATTGCATCCATGAAAGCCGTCGGGAGGAACTTACAGCATAGGATGCGGATGCGAGGACCTACCAGCTTGTCTGACTGCATCTTGGCCAGGAGTTCGGCCGTCTTCTCTCTAACGTTGGAGTTGGTGGAGTTACAGAAGAGGTCAAGAAGATAGATCAGACCACCTGGGTATGGCAGGGCAAAAGTAGGAAATGGGTATTAGAATAGATGGGTAAAACTTCCTAAGCCTTCCTGTGTCTCTCACTACATCTAAGTTGTGCCTTCTCTTACTTCTTCCATTCCCCTTCTGCTTTTTCTTCCATCCAGAGATCATCAATTATGATAATGGCTTCTCTCTACCCACCTCTAAAATGCATTTGTTTTTACTTCAGTATTGACTTTTAACCCGTTGACAAAGATTTGAGTTTGGCGTAACACACATATTTTCCATAGACTCCAGCCCACGTTATCTTGGGCATAGCATTCAACAGGTTAATAAGCCTGATGTGATGATCTGCATGTTTTTTGTTTTGTTTCGTTCTGGGGGGGGGGGAGTTCAATATCAGAATAATACTTTTCACGCATATCAAAAAAAAAATGAATTCAATTTAAATATCATCCTATTTACATTATTAAAATGCATATAAAGACTCTTACTTCAACCTGTCAAAAACTCACCCTTGGATACTATTTCCTTCACAATCTTTGTGTGAGAAACCAAAGCAAAGAGTGTCTCCAGTACTGACAAACAACCTGAAAAGACAAAGATGGGATATTTCTTTAATGAGGCTAGTTATACATGTAATGTAAGGGGCCAGACCATGGTGACATACAAGAACAGGCTTGCTTGTCTGAAGCAAAAATATATTCAAACTCAAATCAAGCAAGAACGGTGAAAAAAAAACACTTTTGAATTAAGCAAGCAAGTGAATGGTCAGCACTAATGACAATGGCTCGACTTCTTATCCATCTCACAAAACAGATTTATCAAACATTAAAATGAAATCAATATGTCATATCAGCATGCAATTTATGTGGATGAGGATATCACACAAAATACTACAGTCAAACCTGTATTACAAAGATCATGCAAGGGAGACAAGGAAAGTGGTCTTTATGAGCAGGTGGTCTTTTTGGACAGGTTTCTTTAGAACATATTTCAATGGGAAAAGCTTTTCAAGGGAAGCAAAAATTGGGGTCTTTATAGACAGGTGGTCTTTCTATACAGTGGTCGCTAAAGCAGGTTTGACTTATTTTGTACAAAATCAGAAGAAAAGAAAATGGCTCTTACCTGATGGTAATGAGTGCAAGGTTAGAAGGAGGTATCCAGCAACTCCAGAATCTCCTATATTGGTCACACAATCCTGATTACCGGTCACATTACGGATCACCTGATTACAACAATTACATGCAAGAGATATGAAACATTTAATCAGAATCGATGACACACAACAGTTATCACAGAATCTTCAAAATTGTTTTTACGCATTGAACACTAATGGGGTGTTGCAAGAAAGTTGCGATTGATTGCAAGTTGCAATTGATTGTCGCTGGCCAATCAGAATCATTGTTGCATGCATGTCTTCTTAAAAGGGCAGACCCTGAGCCAATCAGAATGGTTGTTTCAAAATTAGCAATTATTTGCTATTGATTGCAACCTTCTTGCAACACCCCATAAGCCTGAGATAACCCAGGCTAGGGCCTATGGAAAATATCATACTGAAATCAAATCATGCTCACATGTTCAATCACCAACTAAAGTCAATGGAAAAGATCTTTCAGCCTCACGTTAATGAAGAGAGAACATTTTTTTTTTAATATTCTGTAATGGCTAAGATGAAAGATTTAATCTCTATAGAGTTCATGATCATTAACCATAGATAGATTTTCATTATTCAAGTTAGAAATTTGTGTCCACTTTGTTATTGTCATCTTGTTCTTGATTCAGGAGAGAAAACCTAAATACCCTCAGACCAAACAAACACTACACTGTGCTGTCCACAGATGAGGCAGTCAGTAGGGGGTGGGGGGTGGAGGCTTCTCACACATTTACAGTATTACACTGTTAAACTACACAAGATATATCAACTCTGTACATCTGCAAAGTAGTGATATGCTAGTGAGCATTAAAACTGACTGAAAAAAGCAGAAAGCAAATACCTCCAGAGCAAGGAGCTGAAGCTGCGTAGCACCGGTCAGCCTGAGCAGCGAGAAGAGCAACTTGTAGTGACCATTACACTGTATCTCTGTACCAGGGTTATTCTTGATGACCTTGGCCAGAGCATCCAGAGCCATCTCACAGTTCTTGAGACGTTCCGCTTGCTGACTGGACTGGCTGGTGTCCACCTCCTTGGCAGTGAGGGCCATCAGGGAGTGGAGGTACTGTGCTTGGGAGCCTAGGAAGTCCAACAGGCTGTTGGTGAACCCTCTGGCATCCTGCAGAAAACAAACAGAGGTGAGTATTTAGCATCTATAGGAAACAATGTAAACCTTAAGAGGTGTGAACATTAACACAAAATACAAAAATATGGTAATTTGTGATAAAGAAGCAATCAAATATATATTTTGATAATAGTGTTTGGTAAGGTCACAAGTATTAAATGAAATAGATATATATAAATATATTTCCATTTTTTCATATTCTAGCACCAGGTAACAAAGCAAAAACTACTGTAAAACCGTGAATTTTGAATTTCTACATCCTACAAAAATTCCACATTGCAACTGGACAACTGAATACTTGAGTTAATCTAATCCATATATAGTTCTATTAAAAAAAGAAACAAAACAATCAAGTTGATAACAACCAACAACTTCTATTCAGCTGGACTAAAATGTAAACTATCAGACAGATTATGTCAGCAGAAAGTCATTACCTGTAGTGGGAATGTTGGCATATCATTGAAGATACGGACAAAGATATCTCCAACGATGAGTTCTTTGGCATGTGCACTGAAAGTGAAGTCTGCTCCAAACAGAGGATCGCAGTCTCCCTGTAAAGATTTGAACAATAACAATTTTATTCAATGAGTTTTTTTTTTAAATACCAAAAACTTTGGCAACCTTTTCACATATCACCTGGTGTCCAACTCTTTCCCGTACATGGCATGGCAAGTGTACTTGGAATTAGCCAGTCAAGAGAAACATGAAGCTCCTCAACTTCTACATATGGATATATTCAGATGTCTGGCAGTTCAAAATGTGCAATGTTAAGGAAAGTTATTTCTTTAAAAATGTAAACTAAAGTATCAAAGAGTTTTTTTTTGGTTTTTTTTATGACATAAAGAGATCCCTACTTCTCTAGCTACATGTATAATAGGAGCATATTTAATCAAGCCCTTGATAATTTACAAATTAGGAATGAACACCATCAGATTTAACCCATTCATGACAGGAATTATTTAAAGCCTAATTTGATCAGCTTTTATTCTTCAAATTGGCAACACCAACATTTTTATTTTATTGCTACATTTTTCTTATAAAATGTCATGTATCTGAAATGAATATAAATTGACAGAAATTATGATGAGAAGTCAAAAAGTTGCCAATTTGCAGGGGAAAACGGTGATTTAAAACCTTCTATCACATTGCCAATTTAAGGATTTTAATGCTCATTTTCCTTTTAAAAATTTTCAGCATCAAACAATGAATATTAACGCAACCAAAATGGGCACAGTTTGTGTAGAAGTTTTTGCTCTTTCTGCTCACGTATGTGGTATGATTTTAAGGGCTCTGCATCAAAAGTTATTAGACCAAACCACATAATGTGGACCCTCTGTCACAAATGGGTTAACAGGTAAATTTTGGTACTGTGCAGAAGCTTTGATTAAATAGAAACTATAAGTATAATACAATCACATAGTCATATCTAACTCAAAATCACATTTTCGAGAAAAGATCATTTGATAGATAGAGTTTATTGGAACAAATTTCCTGATTACACAATCAAAGTTAGTTCCTTCATGTGAGACTTTGGCCTGATTGTGTAATGAAGAAATTCGTCCTCATCACCATTGTATTCTCTGAAGCCCCACATCTGCACTGAATTGAATTCATTAAAAATGAAAGTGCAGGGATTCTACAATAGCTCATACGCTGAGCCATGTAAATCCCTGTGCGCCTGAAAGCCTATCATACTCACTGTCCTGACCTTGCTCTGTTGCTGTTCTTTAACATACTCTACCAACTCTGTCCTGGTAGAGTTATCCCATAGCAGATAGGGATTCTCAGTGTTACTGTTCAGGATTTTCAGCACCTGAGGGTAGGGAGAGAATAGAGGGGAGAAAGAAGGGGGTTAAGACAGTAGAAGAAGGGGTATATGGGGGTAAAGTGAGGAACATTGGGACAAGAAAAACCAGTCTAATATAACGATCAAATGTATTGTACCAAACAGCCAGACATAAGTGAAAATATACTTCTCCTGAGGACAGTAAGAACATGCTTACCGAAATGTCGAGAGTGAGTAGGTCCTTTCCAGGACCACACTCATTTCCAAGAAAGAATACATGGAGCACTGTAAAGCCTTCTACTGCCAATATACTTCTTGTTCACATTGTCATCAGTCACTTCAAAAATGGCTTACCAATGAAAGCCTTATGAAGTGTTTCAATATCAGTCTTGAATACAATGACACAGATTTCCCCTATATCTTGCTCAGCTCAACTCATAGATTCAAAACCTACATCTCCATGGCTTGATATACGTGTAAGACATCATTGTTGCTGTCCTGTGACTGGACAGATAAAACACATTTCTCAAACCCCACAAAACTTTGTAAGAGTTCAACCTACTACTAGAACCTCCCACAAGATAGAAGTGCTTGGGAGAATACATGTTTAAACAATTTATTATTCTAATTTATAGAACTATTCATCAAGCAGGTGAAAATATTACCTGGTTGGGGTTTTCTGTTCCGAGTTGGTTTGCAAGGTACGGCGTGAGTAAGGCGTTGAGTGACTTGCGGATGGCTGGATTCTCTGGGGTAGCTTTGTCTCCTTCTTGGTAACCAGCTAGTCTGGCTAAAGCTGTGAAGCACAGACTGGCCAAGTTGTTGGATATTTGCTGTAGAATACATGACAGTGTATGACTCATTTCAAACAATAAGTGCAAAATTTGAGAACAAAAAACAAGTGTTCAGTGCTCAAAAGCATTTGATCAGATTTTTCACTAGACTTTAGTCCACTCTCGTACAGGGTGAAATCATAGTTAACAGATTGCCACTACTACACCTCCCACAACCACAACCACTACAACTATCACAGTCTCAACCAATATCACTAACAATACCTATATCAATACCACCATCACTACCACAACCACTACATTTGCCACCACAACCACCACCACCACCACAACTGCAGCACCCTACTGGCTTGGAGATTAGACTCTTTGCTAACCTCCAGCCTACTCTCAGAGAGGATGAAATCATACCAGAAGAGATCACCACTATCACAACTGTCACCATTACCACTACCGTCAAAACCAACATTAAAGCTACCACTACCACAACCACCATCATGACCACTAACACTACCATTGTGTAATAACAGTGGAGCACCAGGAGTGTCAATTTTGACAGACAAGAGTGCTACACAAGAACCCACTATTATCACTGCCACTAATACTACCACCACCACCACTAATGTCACCACTAACAATACCACTTCCACTACTATCACTACCACTACCATCACCACTACCATTACCACTACCACGACTACCACACAACTACCACCCTACTTACCTGGAGATCAGAGACCTCACTAGCCTCCAGCCCACTCTCAAAAAGAGTGATATCATACTGGAAGAGGCACAATTACTACCACTACCACTACCACCACCACTACCACCACCACTACCATCACCATTGCCACTACCATTTCCACTACGATCACTAACACCACCATTAAAATGACCACTAACACTACACTACCACTACTACCACTACCACCTTACTAACCTGTACTGGCCGCACAGAAACGTTGTTAGCGCTAACAGCGCACTAACAGTACCAATAGCGATGGTTTGGCCGCACAGAAGCGTAATGTTAGTCGAATTCACTAACAGCGCTGTTAGCCTAACATTTCAAGGCCGCACAGAAGCTAACGGTAGTGGTAATGTTTTAACAACTCACTAACAGTGCCAGGGGCACCTATAGTGGCAATGTTAGTGAATAATTTCTTGTCGTGCGCTATAACTTGTCTCCCATTTTTTATACCAAGTACTTCAAAATGGTTCAACATAGACCTAGACCTAATTAAGAGTGTGGCGGGTATAGGGGACGACATAGGTTTAGCTGATAAAGCCACGAGGAGCATTGGCGGCACCACTATAAAGTGGGGGGGGGGGGCAAATGGAGGACAAAAGAAAATGTTGGGGGGCAGGGGCAGTCAAATTTTTTTTTGCGTGTGTGGAAAAATCGAGTGTGAAAAGCGAGTTTTAGCGCCGGCGTATAAATCCACTTTGAGTTTGAAGAGTGTGGGGGGGGGGGGTTAATTGAATTTTTGGACGATTTCTTTTTCCTCTTACACACATTTTAATGTCAATGTTGCGTGCTAGCAAAGCGAGCGAACAAAATATAACCGCTTATTTGGTTTTTAATTGCATTTTCGAATAAATATTCTGAAATATGACGAGCGAGCGAAGCGAGCCAGCCAAAATGGCCACTTTTCTTGTTTTTATTTGCATTTTAGAAAAGAAATTATAAAATATGATGACCAAGCGAAGTGAGCGAGCCAAAAATAACCACTTTTTCTGGTTGTCAATCGCATTTTCAAATAGAAATTTTAAAATATGATGGTCGTTTATGATAGATATTCAAATTTTTACTAACTGATAAATAAAAATGTATTTTATCCCCCCTCTCAAAAAGTGGGGGGATATATCCCCATCCCCCCGGGATTTACGCCAATGCTTTTAGTGGCCCCCAATAAACATTTTTCTGTTACACTTGATATAGAGAGAAATCTTTGTAAAATCAGGTAATGCTTAATGGAGCAAAGATATTGATTAAAACTAGATCATGAAGTGAACATTTACATTACAAACTAATAGTGTGCTAGGAAACCAACAGCGACTGAGTGAGAAAATTTTCAAGTTTTGAAGAGCGGAAAATGGTAATTTAGAGCACTTCACAGCTTGAATATGATGCTTATGACAACATCTACTTATTTACAAATTACTGTATAATTTTTCCTTTCAGTCCTCAAAATTTAGGGGGGTGGGCAACTGGGGGGCAAAGCTTCTGAGTTGGGGGGGGGGGGGGGCAAATGCCACCCCATGCCCCCCTTGGTGCCGCCACTGACGAGGAGACCAAGATAATTATGATCCTTTTAAAGAAGAAAATGAAAATGACTTTTTCAGGAAATATCAGTTTTCCAAAGCAGTGTTTGAAGACCTTTTTGACATGTAGGCCCTGCATTGGAAAGAACACTACGGTGAGTAACCAGGCGCGCCTTAAGAGTCCCAGCTTTCTTTCATCATACGTACTTGAAACATGATTATTTTTCACCGCTTCTAGTATGTTAGGATGGCGTAAGAGACTCAGGAGACCGGGCATGGCAATGGGAGGGTTATGCATGGCATACTGTTAAATTTTGGCGTTGGGGCTGACACCCTCTGCCCGAAAATCAACTATTCAGTTTCACAACTTTGTTCGCGCGAGCGAAACGAGCGCGCAAATTTTTTACAATTTTGGTGGTGAAAATTTACAGAAATTTCATATTCTGGCATTGCCCAAATATGAAAAAAAAATAAAATACTGGCGCCCTTATGCCAATATATGAGGATACTGAGGAGGAAGAGGGGGGGGGGGGACAAAATAATTCCCCGAATAAAGCAAGCATCTGCCCCTTTTTCACAGATGATAGAACGAATTTCTAAATACTGAGAAACGTTGCTTCTAATTACTAGACGAGGGTGCGTAGTGACTGAGTAAGAAAATTTTGATTTTTGAATGAAAGTTTCCATTTTAGAGAACTAATCATGCCAGTATGCTCATTTTACATGGTTGTATATGATCCAATTTTATTTTTCTTTTTTCTTCCGAGGGGGGCCCTTTGGGGGCAAAAATCGATCCCCCCTTTCGAATGATGGGGGCAATTCCCCCCCCCCCCCCGCTTCCGGCGCCTACGTGAGTAACCGTGTACCGTATCTGAAGTACAGTCAATGTAACTTAATAGTGTAATAGGCTACATACGCATCAAAGCCAGTGATGATGAAAATCATCATTGGCAAATACTCTATCATGAGTGAAGAGCCCTTTCCAACTAAAAAAAAAAAAAAATGATGAGAAGTGGGCTTGCAAAATTGTTTTTGTGGTACAGTATCTTAATCTCAATATCATGATAATTTTCTTGTTCTTCTTCATGCTTATTGGATAAATTGCTGAAAATTAGAAAATTTATCATTACTAGACCTAGTAATGATCAACAAGATTCATCAATCTATAAATTGATTACTACGCACAAATCATAGATTTTACCCAACTCTGCTTTTCAGTGTTGACGCCCTCTACGTTCGTTGATTTTACCTAACTCTATGGCTCAAATCCACTAACAGCACTTTAACAGCGCGCGTGTCTAACAGCGCTCTAACAGCGCTTTCTGTGCGGTCATTTTACCCGTGTTGTTAGTGGCTGATTTGTTAGTGACTTGTTAGCGCTAACAAACCTGCTACCAACAGCGTTTCTGTGCGGCCGGTACTGGAGATTAGACTCTTCACTAACCCCAAGCCTACTCTCGTAGAGAGTGAAATCATACTGGAAGAGATTGTCACCACTAATACTACCACTAACACTACCACCACCACTAACATCACCACTACCAGTACCATTTCCACTACTGTTACTACCACTACCATCACCACTAATGCCACCATCACCACCATCACCATCATCCACTACCACAACCACTTACCTGGAGATTACAGCCTTCACTGCACTCCAGTCCACTCTCAATGGGTGAAATCACACCAGAAGAGATCACCACTACCATTACTGTCACCACTACCACTACCACCACCACTAATGTCAACACTAGCACTGAAACTAACACTACCACTTCCACTCCTACTACCACTATCACTACCGCTACCATCACCACTACCTAAATTACCACTACAATCCTACTTACCTGGAGATTAGACTCTTCACTAGCCCTAAGCCCACTCTCATGGAGAGTGAAATCATACTGGAAGAGATTGTCACCACTAACACTACCACTAACACTACCACCACCACTAACACTACCACCACTAACACTACCACCACTAACACTACCACCACTAACATCACCACTACCAGTACCACCACTACACTTTCCATTACTATCACTACCACTACCATCACCACTAATGCCACCACCACCACCACCACCACCACCTCCACCACTACCACTACCACCCTACTTACCTGGAGATTAGAGTCTTCACTAGCTTCCACCCCACTCTCATAAAGGGTGAAATCATACTGGAAGAGATAGACGAGGAGATGCCAGATGACTCCGGCCTGTTGGAGATGATCCTGAAGATACTTGTCCACGGAGAAGGCACTCACACACTCGGCTGCCACAGAGCACAGGAGGGGCAGGTTCTGATAAACATAACAACAGCACAGGTAAATTGAATTGAAATGAAGTGAATGACACTGCATTGAATTAAAAACTGATCCATTGTTCCACTGCAGTATTGTCTTCAAGCAGAGTCACATGTGACAGCACTATGCACTGTCAAAGAACCTATGATTGTTGTTTGCTGTTATGTACAACAACAAAAAAACAGTTGTTTAAGAAAGAAAAACACACAACTAAAAACAAATCATAGTAAAGTGACAAAAAGAAAAATATAGACAGGGAAGGAAAGGGGTGTTCTTATCTGAAGCATGCCTACCATTAGTTAAAGATCTTTGGCTCGATATGACACAATTGTATAGTGTATTATTAGATAGGTTCAAGAACAGTTGCCCATGTAAACAGAAGGATTACTGCAACTTTTAACTGGAAAAACAACTTGCCCTGTTCTTGTAAGAAAATGAAATCTGTGCTACATTCATTTCTAAAATCACCAATAGCTTGTAGAAGTTCTTGCTCAAATTTCTGACGGAATTTTGATTAAACTTCTGAAAAATCCTCAAGGTCTGCTCAGTGAACAAACAAAATTATATCCCCTTTCCCCTTTGGTGTGAAAACACCTTTAGAAGAGTCCACATTTAAATTATTATTATTTCTTTTTTGTTTTTTGTTGCTTTGTTGTTGTTTTGTTTCTTAAGGATAGTTGCAAATACTCACCTTGAAGTAGAGAGCCCTGCAGAGATCCTTGATAATGGCTGGTATCTCTGTGATACGATCTCTACAGCCCTCAAACTGCGCAGCGACAGCGTAACATTTGATCACATTTTGACACACCTAAACACAAACAGGAGACGATACAACATTATCTTTCAGAATCATGGTTCAGAATATGAACTACTCAACCAATAATATCAGCAAAACTTCACAGTGTATATTTTTATGGAAAATGAGCTATTCAAGAACCACCCAAAAGAGAGCCTGTGGACCTGTGAGCTACTTGCTTTTGTGTATATTTGCAGCCTAAGCACAAGCTTTGATGAGAACAAAAAGAATATGAGAATATAAAGAATATTAAAGGAAGATCCTTAATATGATTATGCTTCGTGTGCATACCAGTATATGTGTACGTTTATTTCTAACCAAGACAAGAAATGGGTGATCACATCATCTCTTGTTATTTTTCATTAAAATTGAAATGGCACACTTACCTGTACAGCCATGTCGTTTGGTTTACTGGACTGATTAAGAACGGCTACACATCGCGTCAGAGCATCTTGTAATGCCTGCAGATGATGGTTGAAAAGAAAAGTATTAATACCATTACTGCAATCAAGAGTTGGTTACATGACCTACACTGTATTTGTCCTTTCGTTCCTTATTTTCATCTTTATCAATTTAGCTTGAAATGATTTGATTCATTTAGATTTCTGCCAGCCTTCCTTTCAATCTTCTAAACTCTTTGGTAATTTGTCAAATTTCCCTCTAACTTTTAAAACTTTCTTCATGCACTCACTCACTTTCAGTCTCCTCCTACTCTCCCTCAAATCTCATTCAATTACTTGACTGTCCATCCCTTCTCTTACCTCAATGCCTTGCTCCCTGCGGAGCTCCTCTGCATTCAGAGCTGAGCAGTTGACGGTGTGGAAAGCCAGTTCGCTGGCTGCCGTTAAGAGCGGTGCAGACTTAGAGAAGAGACTTTCGTCATCAGTCTCCATCTGTATCGTCTTGATCAACATCGGATAGCCGGCATACTTGTATGGCTCCAACACTGCCAACACAAAAGAAGATTCAGAGGTTAGCATGGAATGGTCTTGCAGGCTGTTTCACTGCAAGCACTGCATCAAAACACATGGGTACTCCTCCACCTATGCTATTTGTCCATGTTATGCATCAGATTCCCCATTGACTTTTGTGTGTCCGGAACTGCACTTATACCTGCTATAATCAAAAGGGCACT
Organism: Echinometra lucunter; assembly: GCA_029962745.1. Taxonomy (NCBI): domain Eukaryota; kingdom Metazoa; phylum Echinodermata; class Echinoidea; order Camarodonta; family Echinometridae; genus Echinometra; species Echinometra lucunter. Next base: position 10,481,283 of record CM057153.1, read on the forward strand.
ACATCGGTGATGGCCAGTTAACATTTGGCCTGGGATTGGTCTTCGGAGCCCATATCCTATCCCTATATAGCCCGGTGTAAATGTAAATTATGCATAAGTGAGAATATCATAAGGTTAAAAAGTATAGAAATGATGAATGGGTGTCATGGCTTAGGGGATATGTCTCAAATCTACGCATCACAAGGTACAGGGGTTCTAATCCGTCTCATGGCAAAAAATGTCCACTGGCACGATATTAATGTACATTTGCTACTCTTTATCCAGTAACTGATACATGGTAGAAATAAAATGCTTGGTTCCTTTTTAGGTAACCTCAGCTGAACATGGGGTAAGAATAACTCTGTACAGTACTCAATAAGCATGATAAAAATGTAACTACAGTTAAACCTGCTTTAGCTACCATCTGTAGAAAAAGACCACCACAAAGGCCACAATTTGTGTTTCCCTTGAAAAGTTTTTTCCCAATAAAACATGTATTATAGGAAACTGTCCATAAAAACACCTGCTCATTAAGAAATCTTTTCTTGTCCCCCTTGGGTGGTCTTCATATACAGGTTTCCCTGTAATATCAATGATAATTCCAAATGTTCTAATCCTATGGTGCACATACCTTCCTTGTACCTCTTAAATAGGATGCTCTGAGCTCTTAAGATGAGGACAATGTTCTCAGGGTTGGGTCCTTCTGTCAGACGAGATGACTTGCTGCATAGGAATTCATACGCCTTGTTCACTTGCTCAAACATGTCCTAGCAAAGAAAATACATGTACAACAAAATGCAAGTAACTATAAGGCTGTTCAGAAGATCACCTACACTCATAAATGCTAATTAGGGTCTTGACACGTTAAAAACACCATGTTAAAATTAAAAAGTAGTTTTAACACAACAATCTATCTATGGATATTTTGACTCAATTCTCATCTATTAGGGGATAGGGAATTGATACTATTTACAAAGGTGACATACATGTACAATTTAAGCAAAGCGATACATTCCCTGTTAACTTTATTACAACTGACAGAAGTTACTAAAGAACTGATGTTCTTTATATGAATGACTACTTTCTACTTACAGTCATCATCATTTAATTCAACTTCCCTTAAAAAGGGGAAGACTGACATACAAACTTTAATTCCACCGACACCATTACCAACATCAACAGAATAATTACAACTGCTTTGACTCTCTACTAAATGAATACAGAGTAGATCTGCAAATAGAGTGTACATTTTGACCAATTCCAATTCATTGTCAAAATGAGGTCTCACATTCAGGCAGCAATTCATTGGGATATTTATTGCAATAACTCTTTAAAATACAAAACTTGTCACTTTCAAATCTTACTTACCCGTCCTTCTGGGTTCTTGTCTGGATGGTATTTCTGAGCTAATCTGAAGTAGGCTTTCCTGATGTCACTCTCCTCATGTCTGTATACAACAAAAGAATCATAAAAGGATTATATAATAATTGTAATGATTTGTGAAGAGCCAAACAAACCTTACGAAATGTAACAAAATATTACTTCAGATAAAATTTATCAAAAGACTTTCAGAAAAAATAAATGATAAAAATAAGTAAAAAAAAAAATAAAAAGGAAATGGAGCTGGTCACCCTCAACCTAATAAATATGCTAGATGTGCAAATGTGAATTAAGCTTTTCAGTGAATATGATTTCAAGCAAGTCTCTACTTTATTTACTTACTGGAAGCATAATAGATGGGTCAGAAATCAAGCAATTCGCTCATGTGGACGGAACACTGCATTCACAAATTCTGTTAATTGTAAAATGTTGATTTCACATACATGTATAGATGTACATACTTTCTTTGTTCAGGTTTAGAAGTAGATTGTTAATGACTGAGAATGAGTGTAAATAATATTTTTCTCTAAAATTAAATCATTTTTATCATGTTATTGAATGCAGAAATACAATTCAATCAAACAAATTAACGTAAGCCAGTTAATCTTGAAATTCAATTTCTGTAACAGAACTCAAGAAAGCTTTCAGTAGGCAAATGGCCTGCGATCAAGCACAGCATTCAGTCAAGGAATGGCACACATAGAGCTATTCATTTCTTACCCTCCAGTTCCAGTGGAAAGTTTGAGAGTCTCGTAGGCTTCGTCCACAGACATCGAAGGTGGCTTCTTCTCCACCTCCTTTTTCCATTCCTCCAAGATGTCTTTGAGTAGCTTCACCTATCAACAGACAAAGGGTACAGATTTAAGATTTGCCTCAACAATTCCACGTCTTCATTCCATTGGCATTTGAGTAGCTTTACCAACAAAGAGAAAGATGGTAAAGATTTAAGATTCGCTTCATAAATTCCAGGGCCCCGTTGCATAAAACTTACCATTGATGGTAATCGGCCATCAATGGTAACGACCATGGTAACACTGCTCAACAGCCAATCAAATTCGAGGTTTCCATGGAAGTTACCATTGATGGCAAAGCTACCACCAATGCTAAATTTCATGCAGTAGGATCCTGGTCTTCATTCTATTGGTATATTTTGTGTCTTCACCGAGACCAGAAGCAAGTAACAAACACCTATGCCCCTTTTATACATCAGTATCAATAGCTAATGTTGGTCAATACTGGCCATATGTAAAAGAGAAATAGAATGACCACCTGGCTACCTGCTTCTCATCAGGCAATGTACAGTCACAAATGTTTATAACTACAAAAGAATAAATCTAAGACAACAAAACAGTGATCTTTACACAGTAGCAATTTTTTTTTCTTCAAAATGCATGTTCCTTCGTAACTGTATTTCAATAAAAAATACCATGCAAGTTAAACAAAAATTTAGGTTGCTACAGGTGGAGTTACAATTATGCTAATGTGTGTGTCATGAGTACTTGCTGTTATTGTTTGATTAAAATAAAACAATAGAAGTGCAACTTTTACAAGATTTGGGGGGTTTATTTTCAATGTTTTGAATAATAGCTAATGAGGTCAGATGGTTATGTAACTACATGCTTGTTACTACACTACAAAAGAAACGGTAAAGTGGACATTAAACTAGCTTTGAATACAGTTAACTTTCATGACTGAAGTCCAGGTGTGACTTACTGGATCATTGATAGGCCAGTCAGGGAACTTGGTGGTGTCACAGAGATGTTTGAGATAGTAGATATTGACGAAGAGTTCCTTCTCGAGTTGTGGATAGTTGATGACGGGAATAGGACAGTACTGGTACAAGGACCTGGTGTTGCTGCGTAGCCTTGGGGAGAAGTCTGCTATATGAGCTGCAAGCTTCTCAATCATCATCCGCCTGTAGGGATTCAAGTTGAGAGGAGACTTTGTATCAATGATAAGAGAAAATACAGGTTCCAACATAACATAATACATGCATGCCTAAATAATATACCTTTCTACAGTTATCCCATTCCCTGCCACTCCCCTCTCGCTTTGTCTAGAGACCAGTTCATACCTCATCTCATTACTCCAGATAGCCTTTGGTGTATCAAACTCTCCCAGGTAGGTCTCAGCAAACTTCTCTGTGCCGTGGTTCTGCAGAAAGTGTACAATGGCTTTATGCCATTTCAATCCTACCCTCCCCTCCCCTCCCCTCCCCCTTTTTCCCTCTCCATTCCCCTCTCCCTTCTTCTGGAAACCAGTTCTTACCTCATCTCATTACTCCAGATAGCCTCTGGTGTATCAAACTCTCCAAGGTAGGTCTCAGCAAACTTCTCCGCACTGTGGTTCTCCAGGAAGTGTACCATGGCTTCGGGTAGGATGTGGCCAAGGATACTACACTGGATGATGTCTGAACCTTTGTTCTGAAATACAACATTCATATTCATCTTATTAAAGATCATGTGACTAATGAAAAAAGAAAACATAAATTTCAGAGGATTCCTCCTCCAACATATCTGTTATTCACTCATTTCAAGAGCATCCTCATGCTTTTAATATTCTATGATACTAAAGAGAAAAAGAACTACAATTTACAAGAATAATATCTTTTATTTTTTCAAATACATATTTTATTGAAACAAATCAGGAATAATATTCCTATCAAGTAATATCTTTATACAAACTCATTCTAAATCTTATGATGTTTACCTCGTCTGATCTGAAGGCTTGTCTCATGTGAGCATACTTCAAGAACCTGAAACAAAGAAAATAATACTGGCAAATGAATTCCCAAATCTAGAAAACAATAAAGATCTTTGTTAATGCCAGCATGATTGAAGTTTTCCATTCCAAAGCATTTCTTACTTGCCCTGTTAAGTTTTGTTTTGTTTCATTTTTGTTTTTGCTGTTATTCATGCATTTCTTATTAGAGAAGAAAGAAATATCTAGACTCAGGGGGAAAGATATTGTAATATTCCATGCATGTTTATATTTTGGTACAAGCACTATAACATTTCTGTTACATTAGCCAAATAATGGTGTTCTATATCACAGAGTCATTTGTCTTACCAGGCGAGTGGAAGAACATTTGCTCCTGTGTACATCATGATGAAGAAGAAGACACCACTGAGGTACAAGCGAGGGAGTTGAGGGTTGTCTTGGATGATGTTAAACAGCAGGACAGAGACCTTCTCAACCAGGATAGGGTCAAAGGTCAATAGGAGCTATGACAGGAGGATGAAAAGATCAATGTCAAATCATATGGAAAGTTAGAGGATCACTCCCGGACAAGCCCCCAAATTATCACGAGTCAGAGGTTTCAAGCCTACAAAACTACATTAACACTGAACAATGCAAGCATTTATTTGTAACTAGATGAATGTGATTGAGTTCACTTAATTGTTATAGTAGTCATTTTTATGAGATTGAAAGCTTTTATAGTACACAGGACAAGCTTAGCATGACATTTACTCCAGGATTTATGTAGTATTTTCTCAGGGAGGTGTGAAACTTACACTGAACTTACACTAAAATGTGAATTACAGTATACATCAAATTGACCTGAAGTATTTTAGGAGTCATCGGCTGAAATTTGTAAACAAAGAGGAATGTAATTTAAAACAGCTTATCTCTTACACCAACATGAATTTACTGAAGAAGCTCACAAGTTTAAACGGGAAGAGATAATGTATTTCACAGATCTAGAAATTACATCATACCTGAACAATGTGTGGCAAGTTAACTGCTTCTGTTAGAAGTCTCTTTGGTTTTGGCAGAGGTCGGATAATTGCACCATCTACATCCCTGCAAGATTTAATACAAACACAAACAAATGTGAGAGACTGTAATGAAACTGAGCAATCTAAGGATTATTGCTGACTTACAAATGAAAGGATCTTTAAGCAGTTTGGTGTTCAAATAGAAAAAGTGCACCATTTTGGTCATGCTGACAAATATTCCCCCCAGTGAGTTACCCCAACACAACCTGACGACCCTATTCAATGTAATTCAATATTCAGAACACTCATTCCACAGATAATGTTATGTGATAATAAGACCAATTTACTATTTTCTATAATTTATCAGTACTAAATCAATACTTCTACAGGAAGTAAAACAGGAAGTTAAATGTTTACAAACTTCATTCTTCTTCAGAAAGTATTACTCATACATCTTCCAACTAAAACTATGACGCACTGGTCACTCTATGGTCTTCTTATCCACTACATCACTCCTTCCAGATAACTGACCCACTCCCCCAATACTGAGTAAAAGTTATGACGTACATTAGGCCGTTGGTCAAGAGCTCAAGGTTGACCAACTCCCAGTAGAGGGTTTACCCATTATAAAAGGGGTTCACTTCAGGACTCGAATCAGAGAGAGAGAGAGAACCAGAATACTTCAGAATACTTCAGACTACATCAGAGTACAGTCACCATCAGACTTACTCTTAGACTTCTGTTTGTAATACTTATGTTCGAGTTATACATCACCTAAATAAATGTTACACCTTATCCTTTAACTTTGAATCTTCGTGTCTTCAATGTTGCTGGACGGTTGAACTAAACACTAAAATTTGATCCCTACACGACAATAAGTTGCTGTTACATGTACTTCATGCATCCCTAACCCATTTTAACCACTGAAGTATGGCTCCACAAAACTGCAATAAATCTGTTTTCTGGTATACAAACAAAAAACAAACAGGAAGACAAAAAGGATAGAATATTCAGACATTCTAATTAGTTTTTCATGGTAAATATTGAGAAGTGAAAGTAAGTTTGGCTCTACATTTCATCAACAGTTCTGTTCCTGGAAATAAAATCAGACAAATTATGAGATCAACTGATATTATTGCCAACCTGCTTGGGAAGTAGTCACAGATCTTGATGAGCATGTTGAGGATCAGTGTGGCGAGATCACTCTCGTTCATGACTGGGGTACCTGTAGCCAGCAGGCACCACTTGAGTTGAGGAATGCTGTGGAGAGGTTTCCATCCTTCTAACCCTTGAGCCCAGCACCGTGTCTTAGCATTCAGGGAACCATCATCCCACAGGTCCTTCATCTGGATTTGAAAAAAAAAAAAAAGCCGAACAGTGATGATGAAAGGTACTTTTATTCATCACTATTCAGGTAGCTTATCAAAAGGCGCATCCATAGTTTTTCATCTGCTTCTCCACGCCCAGACATTCACATTAGCTTTCCCGACTCCCCCCCCCCCCCCGTAGCTTATCAAAAGGCGCATCCATAGTTTTTCATCTGCTTCTCCACGCCCAGGCCCAGGCATTCACATTAGCTTTCCCGACCCCCCCCCCCCCCCCCCCCCCCCCCGTTGTTATGTCTTCACAGGGACAGGAGAATAAGGAGGAATCAGTGGAAGAAAAGACGCTGAGCGGGAATCCCACTCAAGACTCCGGTAAAATTGTGCTCTGATTTACGATAACAAGCCTTATTGTGTCTCTTCATTTGAATTAATGTCTTTTCCTTATCCTTCTCATTCACTGTTTTTATATCTTTCTTCCTGCTTTTCCCCAAGCTTTTTCCTTTTTTTTTACCTCCTCCTCCAATAAGAGCCATTTGGCATTGCTGTTAAAACCTACATAAGAATCATTTTGTTTCTATCGCATCCTCAAAGAAATACTTTGGAATTATACAAATGTCCCCTATTCCACTTCTTGCACTACTTTCTCACCAATAATTTCAGCTCCAAAAGTTACAATATGACAATCCAGGAACCCATTCATCCACTTTTCTAAACCATGACCTATAAAATTCAAACTTTTATTCCAACTTCTCTTTCTCCTTCATCCCTAAAGGAAGCATAATCACGAATCTCACCTCACTGAAGCTGTACGGTCCTAACCTCTCCCTGGGTCCGTTCCCATAGTACCATTCCTTCTCTGTCGATACCATAGACTCTGGCGATGCTTCGATCACGTTTGTCTGAGTGGGTACAGTTGCTCTGGAGACATGCAAATGAGCTAAGGTCAATAGGTCAACAAGAACCTTGATACCTCCTGCATCGATGAGGAGTCGGACATTGCGAATGTTGTTCAAAAGACGGTTGAGGAATAAGACGATACGATCCCTTTCTTGCTTGTCAGTACTCTGTGAGAATAAAGACAAAAATTCAACATAACTCTATCTAGAAATCTCCAGTTGTCATAAAAATAGAAGAAAAAAAACAGGTTTCCCTTAACAAGAAGTTTTCTATAATAGATGGAGACTGCCACTCATTCAAGTTCAGTTTGGGCAATTGCCAACTCATAAAACCTACAAATTGATAGTGATACAAATCTACTATCAATTTATCTTATGTCCAAAAGCCCACAATTTACCACTTACTGAAAGAAATCTTTTCAAATGCAATATACAAATGATATAGAGGGAAAATAGTTCACATATGTCATGGGGGCTAACCTTACCAACAAAAGAGGAAGGAAGCGTTCTACCCCACACACAACAAGCTCAATGAATAATACACACCCTGTCAAGCATCTGGACAATATACTTGGTGTCGTTGAATGCTCCGATGACTTCATAGCACTTGCCATACACAATGGCCATGGCCTGTAGACACATGCATTTCATTGGGATCTTGGTTGTGAGAAGGAACCGGTGGTATAGATCATTGAAGAACTCGTATCTGGAAAGGTTCAGGAAAATAATGATAAGTTTTGTTATGTGGTTACATTTTGTCTTTTCCATTAAGGTTAGGACAGATGGATAAGATGTAATCATCAGCAACATTTCTTTATAATGCCAAAATTTGCTTAATCATTACCAATGGTATCATTATTAGTATCATCAATTCTTTATTTCCATCAGGATTGTTATCATTATCATCACAAACATCACCATCATCATCACCAGCACTGCCATCCTCCTCTTCCTCCTCCTCCTCCCCATCATCAATGAATCTCATCATCATCATCACCATCATCACCACCACCATCATTACACCATAACAATTGACTTACAACTCCGTGATGGAAGTGATATCCTAATTACTCTTATCAACTTGTAGCAGAAGTCAGAAGTACTAGTCTCATCCATATATCTTGATCTCCTCTAAGCATCCTCATCATCATCATCACCACCACCACCACTTGCTTTCTTCTCCTCCTCTTCTTCCTCTTCCTCTTCATCATCATCATCATTACTACCATCTCTATCATCACTACACCATGGCAATGGACTTACGTTTGTGTGACAGATGCAATCTCCTACATGTAATTACTCTTGACATCTTCCAGCATGAGTCAGAAGTACTAGTCTCCTATCTTGATTTCCTCTGAGCATCCTCATCATCAACATCATCACCTTCATCTCACCAGCACTTACTTCCTCCTCCTCCTCCTCCTCTTCATCATCATCAATATCACTATCACCATCATCATCATCATTATCATCATCATCATCATCATCATCACTACCATCTCTACCATCTCTACCATCACTACACCATGGCAATGGACTTACGATTGTTTGATAGATGGTATCTCTTCATTACTCACATCAGCTTTGAGCAGGAGTAAGAAGTACTAGTCTCCTCCTATCTTGATCTCTTCCAAGCAACCTCATAATCAACATCATCACCTTCATCATCACCACCTCTTGCTTCCTTCTCCTCCTCCTCCTCCTCCTCTTCCTCTTCCTCTTCCTCTTCCTCTTCCTCATCCTCTTCCTCATCATCATCATCATCATCACCATCACTACCATTTCTACCATCACTACACCATGACAATGGACTTACGATTGCTTGATAGATGAGATCTCTTCATTACTCTCATCAGCTTCCAGCAGGAGTCGAAGGTAGTAGTCTCCTATCTTGATCTCCTCCGAGAGGCAGGCGTATGGGACTTCAAACTCATTGTGGTTCCAAGAGATCATGTGACTGGCCCCCAGCTCCTTGTCCACACTGAATGCCCGCATCTCGTTTTCAAGAGCTTGCCTCAACTCTTCCCTTGTCTATAATAAAGTATAAAAGCATGGCATCACAATCTTATCCAAGTCAAGACAATGAATCACTTTGCAAATAGTTTCTTTTGAGATATTGGCAGAAGGAACATATACTTCCAGCTTCTTAATATAATCTGAAGTACTGTCAGAAAAATGATACTTTGTGCACATTTTCAGAATGTTGCCATCTTAAGTTATGATCTTCCTCCACAGATATCAAGTTTGTGCCACTTACATATCTTCAGTGCTGAAGTTTTATAGAGGTTTATATTCCTCTCAATACATGTAAATATTTCAGAAAATGTACAGAAAATGTAGATATTTATTTTGCAACATGATCCATCACCAAGCATATTCTCTGGTAAATCATATAGTGAGAATAATCACACATGCCATGTTACGAGTTTATGCTAACAGAATGTGCTAATGTATTTCCAAGTCAATACAATCTCACCTTATAATTCCATATGAGATTGGGTAGAGCATGGTCTTTGTTGAACCTGTGATCAATGGAAAATAAATTACCCACAGTTAACATTGAACATAAACAATCCTGATCTTCAAATAAACGGAGAACTATTTCACAAACCATTTTCCAGTGAAAAATTCAATACAAATATTACTCAGAAAATAGATGACTGAAAATGGATTTGAATAGAAACACACGTATGGATAAGATGATAATTACAGGTTGGATAGAAAGGACAAGAGGAAAAAAGACTTCACTACTATTAAAATACTTACTGGTAGTAGAAGAGTTGCCAATTTGCTTCACTCTTTATCCTCTGCCTTCGTTTCCTGAGCACAATGGGTTTCTAGTCATGAAAAAATAAAAAATTTTGATGAAACCTTTGTCAATTCCAACCTACAGCTACATGAAAGCCATAACTGAAAGGCACACAAAGATTCAAATCCATATAGCTTTACAGCAAAAATGTTCTCAAATAGAGTAAACACAATTTCAGTTTGTTTCGCATCATCACACAGTTATTGGGTTGTTACAACCTAAAGCTAGTTACCCATAAACTGTTTTAAATCTCAGGTTGAATCCTCAAAATTGAAGGGAATCCATAATTTCAATATAATTTTAGAGGAATGATCACAGACTTTGAATTCTTTGAAAACCTGGTCCATGGATATTTTTGTTACGAGGAATGAGAATTCCCTGAAATTCCCTGGAGTGAAAATAGCTGTGTATTGACCATAAACATGTAGATGACAAGAATGCAATTAACGACTCTGACAAACATTATGATCTACCTATAAATGGCCAAAAAAAAAGTTTGCTGGCAATACTCAAGTTAAATGGCACAGTATCAAGATTTCAGTTAAATGTCATGCAGGCATAGAAAAGAAGATATTTCTTACCATGTTTGGCTGCTTGTTTGAATGTCACAAAGCAGTCACAAGATAGGCATGGGAGAAATGGAGAAAAAGCAACAATGTTTGAAAGGATAGAGAAGAAGAGAGCAGATTTGATTAATACATACTGGGTAGTAATTCAGAAATTAGAAGAAAATACAAGACCTTCCTGCTAAAGCACTTACACTAAGACTTTGGAAAATGAACTGTTTAGTCTGCAATTTTAGAAATTTGAAATGCATACATGTGAATTTTCAGATTATTAAAGTCATTTTAAATGGATGTATTTGCTTCTGCATTTCCCAATTACATAAGTTGCCTTGCAAAAAGCTGAAAAATAGAGTCCTAGTTCATAAATATGAAGGAAAAAAAAACAAAACAAAACAAAAACACCCACACACTTTGGTGTTCAAGGGCTTCTGGTGGAAAATAAAGTATAGTGAAGCTGCTTGGCATATTTAAGAGAAAGCATGTTTTTGTTATTCAGAAAAGTGATCATAAAGTGATCCTTGTTTTGTTTTTCATACAGAGTTACCCAGTAGACTACTACAACTAAGACAAATTGAGTTTGAGTTTATGCTAAATCTGTGTTATATATTAATTCAGTGGTAGCCAACACACAGTGGGTGAAGGAATTTGTTTTGCACAAGAAGACAAGTTGAACATAAACTGTATATCTATTCTCAATAAATACTACCAGAATCTTGGTTCATTGCAAAAGATCATACTATTCAATTAAACAAGGGAGAATTTAGGATGCTTGCATTGCTTATTCACACTTGGAACATTTTTTTTTTTAAAACACAGCCAGTAGTCAAGTTTCTTCGTACAAATTATATGCACCATCCTCACAAGCGAGAGTATGTAATTCATGTATTTTTGTTAGTAATTTTTCACAGCAAATGATATATGTATTCTACAGTTCATGGCAAGCCACAAAATGTCATGACATTATAGCTTTGCAAGTTTTTATGACAGGAAAATGAATGAATGGTTAACAAGCTTTGAAAAAAAAGCTTTCCCTTCAGATTACATGATTGTTTTAAATGATTTTTTTTTTTCAATGACAGATTAATTTTTGATGGATGCTTATTCTTTGCAGAGTAACTGTGGGCATTTCATTCTGCAATTCCACACAGGTCATTTTCTTTTGCTAATACACATTTTGCATGCATCACATATGGTATGTTCCAGTAAAACATTTGCCTCTTTACAGACTGTTAAGAGCATCATTTGCTAGAAAAGCCTAGATACAGTCTAAATACAGTGATATAACTTCTTACAAAAAGATCTATTTACTAACTGAATCATTATGTAACAATCCCACCTCAAGTTTGAAATAACAAGACACTATTAAGTACATTTTGTATTCAACACAAGCCAACACACATGAGAAAAAAACTGCATGAAATGGATTTGTGGATTACTTAGCTTTCATATGGAACACATGGAAAACAACCAAAAAGTGGTTAATATATGATATACCTATACTTTAATACATTATCATATGCATGCCCAGAGTGTGTGAAAGCAGTTTTCAGACACGTTATTCAAAGGGTGAATTTCACACTCATTCATCCAACAGTTGATAATCTCTTTCTAAAGCCCAACAACAAATTTTGCTATCCTATATGAAAAACCTCACACCAAGACTGGAATATCTTGCCAAGCTCTCACAAGTCACAAGATGCAACAAAAGAAATTTAGCCCTCAATTTTCTATTCCCAGCCCCAAATGATGGATTTATTTGAATATTTCACTCTTTGATTTCCATTGTCCATTCCATGTCAAAACCATTTTTCGAAACTGAACTCAGAAGATGCGCTTTTGATGAAAAATTTGTGATTTTTATGATGCGTGAAGGATAAAGAAACAAACTGCATTCTGGGAGCAGAGCGCAAAGGAAGATACCTCATCCAACAAAAATAGAACACTCACATCTTGCTTTGCTTGCTTCTTGTTCTGAAGTCCCACCCGCTGCCTCCAATGAAGGAGGACATTCTCTATCTGGTGCCACTGGAGGTTGGACTTGTTCTTGCCCGACTGGTCCTGGGCCATCTTGAGGTTGTCCCTGATGTGGATCATGTCCCGTTCCTTCTCCGGGACCTTGTCTTCAGAGTCCAGGAATGCCAGAAGACCAGCAGGCTATAACACAAGAAAGTTATTGGACAGTTTAGTATCTAATGTTAAACCCATTCTGGCAAGCCCTTGATCACTATTTGCTACTCTGTGCACTCCAGGGAAATGCTGGATGAGAGATCATACATCTACATGATATAGATTTGCAAGTGATCCCTTCACCCTTTTTTGGCTTTCATTACACAAGGCATTACTCCATTTTAAAGCACTTACCATGCACCAAGAGTAATTCTTTATTTGTGCTATCCCCAAGACCTTTTTTCTTATATCACGGTTCTCAAATTTCACTGCAGCTTATAAAAGATAAAGGAGGGATTTAGAGCATTCGGTAAAGTACATTTGTCACAAAAGAGAAGAGGAAGCTTCATTTCACTGATACGTTATATCGAACAAGGTAATGGAAGAGGACCACCACCAATCGGTTCACTAAATATACCTGAAAAGTTTCTTTGACATGTCGAAGCCCTCTATGTTGTAAAATAAAGAGCAAGAAAAGCCTGAAAAAGAAGATGACTATGTCTTGGGGTGTCTCCTCACTGGATAATTCCTCATGTTCAATCCAAAGGAGGAGGGGTGTGTCTGCCTTTGAATGAAAGATCGTGGGTTCAAATCCCACCTCTGGTGCATTAAGGCACCCCTCCCATTTCATTGATGCGGGCTTTGTTTCAGTGGAAAACACTCTGTCCCCCAGAAAGGATGTTAAATGGAGGCCCCATGTAGAGGGGAGTCACCACCTATGCATGTTAAGAACCCACTCCACTATTCAAAGAGTAGGGGGAGGGGAAACCCCTGTGTAGTGGTACACCTGCACATGGCACATGCCAATTAGTTATATCAGAAGGAGAAACTCAAAGGTCACAGTGATTTAAGTTCACTCTTCCCATCCAAGGGGTGGCTGACGCCAAATACTTAATATCCCAATGACCACTCACCAGGATTCTCTTCAGTAGTGCATTAGCAGTGGGGTTCCCTGTGATCCAGAGCCCTACCAGATGCCTACTCAGCTGGCGGTTAGTCAGCATGCGTGTATCCGAGCTCCCTGTGAACATGGCCACATGGAGATGCTTGGGCAGGGCTCCCTCTGCCAACGCCAGCTCCTGCATCTTGGCAGCGATCTCTGCATCTCCCTCCTACACAAAGGAATCAGCCACACCCAATAATAAGTATCGTATTTAGATGCAGATTCTCTTTTCAATGTAACTGATAGTATTAGTATTTCAATGGTATTTTAAAGCAACACATTTCAATTATATTTCTGATATTACACCCATTTCAAGGATATTTCAATTCCATGAACATCTTTTGTCCATTATCAAAATTCAAGTGAAAGTTTTTTCTTTTTAGTTCATGCTATAAAAGTAATCAGACTGTATACCATTACAATGCTTACTTGGAATGATATTTTATCTTGTTGGAAATTATTTGACTTTATGCAACACATATTTTCCATAGACTCTTGCCCAAGTTTTCTAGGGCTTAGCACTCAAAGGGTTTAGCACTCAAAAGGGTTAAAGTAAGCTGACCTCAATGATGGCTTTCATCACTAGTCCTGCTCCTTTTACTACTGTCATGGATGGATGCTACAAGAAAAGAAGATATGAAAAATTAACTCACATATATATCATTCCCAGTGTTGCAGGATTAATAAACAGCACTTATTATTCAGTTTTGAATACTTGTGCAATGAAATTAATAATCAATGAAATTAATCATGTTTCAAGGGCCAAGGAGAATTATCCTGCTGGCTCAGATGTTGGCCTACCTTCTAACATCAAGTTAATTATGTATGGATATGTGAAGAGGACATTAACCAGGACTGACACTAGCAGGCAAATGAGACACACAAGCACCACAAGTGAAGGTTAACACCCCCTAATTATTTTGACCATTTAATCATACAGATAAAATGCATACAGACCATAACACTTAAATCCAGACCGCCAATGAAAAAGGTTCATGTGGAGTCGTGCATTAACTTACACACAACATAGGCTCTGATATATACGTGGAGGAAATTCAAGTTCAGTCACCGTAATAGTAACCTACCTGGAATAGTCTATAGAGAACACGGCCTTGCTTGGCAACTAGCTCTAAGAGTTGGTCAAACAGAGTTCCATCTGTTGTCTCACTGTACGGCGCACACAGACCAAAAGTCAGAAAGTCTAGGAGTGAGACTATCACCAAAGCACCTGTGCCTCGTAGCTGTTGAAGGAAGACAGAAGCAGAAGTGTGGGATGAAATGGAGAGACAGGTGTGGGGAAAGATGGCTCAAGCATAACCTACTTATTGTCATGTTTAAAGGAAATCCAGAACTTTACAAGGAAACTGCTTTTCAAGAGAACCCATCTAAAAGTAATTCAAAATAGTTACAGTACACATCAGGACAAGGAAATTGAAAACAAGTTACAAAACCCTGCATGAAGTTATAACTTTTGAGACCAAATTCGCGACGCCTGGGTATGTGGTTATGAAGTTACCGAACATTCTGTAAGTGCATGTCAGACCCAAAATTGCTCAAAAGCGTGATTTCATGTACAAATCCAATGCAAATTCTGTTTCTAGCCAAAATTCATAAATGTATCATTAATTTTACTTTTACTGATTAAACACAATTAATTTCATGTTTTTTATGAGCGGAATAGTGTTGCCGACGATTTCCATCAAAAAAACAATAAAAAACAAAATGTCGAAAAACAAAGAAATACATAAGAAATAATAATAATAATAATAAGAGGTTCTTAGAGACGCATAATACCATATAAATAGTCTCTATGCGTGTAGAAAGAAATTTTAAAAACAATAAAATACATAAGAAAAAAATTTTGATACCACCATTTTTTTGATGTACATTTGATAAGAATCCTAAAAAGAGTGTCTAGACCAAAATTTAGCAGTTTTGGAGTTGTATTTACAGATTTACAGCTGAATTCTTATTTTATGCATAAATTAGCATAATTAATTTATTAAAAATAAATTAGAATAATTTCATAATAATTAACTATAATTAACATACAATTTTGGAGATTACTTTGTGGATGACGTGCATGCTGATTTTCGTCGCGATAGCGCGATCAACAGCCGAGATCTGAGGGGGGGCCAAATAAGCCCCCCCCCCCTCCCCTGGGCTATGCAATTTCAAAATAGCCCAGGCTATATAGGGTCAAGCTTCTACATATTGTCGTTTTTCTTACCACATGTTGGGCGAACAGGTCTAGGAGACTCTCTAGGAAAGACTTGGATGAAAGCAGAGAGGACTTGTTGAGCTGTTCTGTTCTGAGCTCATAGTCATCATGCATGGGCTGAAAAAAATACAAACAGCCAGGTTACATTTCAAAATCAAAGTCACTAACAAGTAATCCAAACATCAAGGAAAGATGCACACTTGTAACCATAGAAAAATGTTCACAAATAATAGATTAAATCACAGTTCATGGTAATTCAGAACAATATAAGACAAAACATAAAAGCAAATATGATCATCAAAATATTAATAACATGCAAATGAACTGCAAATTGTTGTAAATGCTTAACTGGCAACTCGAAAAAGGTACACCTCTAGGCTTTAACCTATTAAGTATTTATAGGATTTTGGATGAGAAAATGATGGGACTGAAGTGAATTACCTGCATAAGAGCACAGAGCATGTCTATAGCTGCATGCGTTACACCATCATCCTGTCTCTTCAAAGCCTTCACTACACGCAGACCTACTCTCTCACGGAACCTGGACAAAAATGAAATCGCAAAAGCTTCTTTGGCAAAAGGTTCCGAGATCAATCAATCATGAAACACCTCTTAAAAGTTCAGACTGTCCAAGAAGTGTCATGTTATATGATCCATTTTCACACTGAAAATATGTCTTTGTTAGCAAGCTGTGATTAAATTGACAAATAGAACTACATACTTTATTTCTCCAAACAGGCAAAATGAAAAGAATTTCATGGACAACTGTGACCCACCTCATAATTTCATTATGTTCTGATTGATTTCAATCAATTGCCAGTTCTCTATTCAATCACAAAGACAAGATCTGTCAATATTTTCCCAGTTCATATTAAAAAAAAAATTTTAACAAAAATTTCTACATCCCAGAGGTAAGGAATCACAAAGTATTTTTTCACTACTATGATACTTTGATTACCGCACTTGGTCTCTGTTCACTTTGAATTTCATGGTTAAGCAAATGTTCATGTGCAATAATTAACATGCATTTGCTATGGGTTTTTTGGGTTTTTTTTTTCAATTTCTGCTCTCTGATTTTACTTTCATTTTCTTCAATACCTTTTTTCTAGCCTATTCTTTACTTCCCTTTTTCATAATTGCCATAATCATTTCCTCCTTGGTTTGAATGTTTAATGTTATATGTATTTTGTATCTTGTATTTTATTGGATCAAGCTTAATAACATACTGCATTTTGATTGTAAATTCAATGATTGTTTTCAATGAATACACCTGAAACTTAAAAAAAAAAAAAAGAAGAAAAGACTCACTTTGGTAATGTGGTGAATGCTCCAAAGCCAGCCTTGGATGCAACCAGTCTCCGGAGAGCCTGTAGGTGACTTTCAAGGATCTCTGCTTGCATTGTCATGGGGTCACCTATGAAAATAACAATTCAAATCAAGAAAATGCAGAGTTCATGAGATCCCATTAACCTAATGAATACTAAACCCAAGATAATTAGGGCTAGGTTCTATGGATGATGCATGTTATACTGAAACAAAATCGTGCTCAACTGGTTAAAAGGGGAGTTCCAGGGGAGTTCCATATATTGATGTGCATTTGAAGAGGTACACCTATAGCTATTTCAAAGTAACACACTCTGAACACATCTGTGATAACCATTTTACCGCCTACTAATAAAAAACATAGACACCATAGATACAATTCATTTATAATTCCAGATCCTTGGGTTAAGTTATCAATCCTTTTACTAAGTCAGCTTACCTTCATGAGCCAGAAGGGCAGTCAAAGCACCATTGATGAGTTTCTCTTTGTTCTCAGCAAAGAATCCCTGTAAATTAAAAGCAAGAACAAAGAGAGGGAACATGATTGTGACTGCATTTTTCATTCCTGTGTATTTATGAGGCATACTTTTTTTTCTAATTTTCCAAGTCAAAGAAATGCAATGGCAGGACTCAACTACCTATGCCTTTAAACATATCAATAGTTACACATGATCATTTTCATACCAACAACAACATAAACATGATTTAACATGATACACCACAATTCTCTAGGAATGGAAGAAACTATGACATTAACTGTTCATGCACATCATTAATATCAATGTTTCATTCTTTAAAGTATTTGACTCTTGTTTCATACTCAAATTGTTTGATTTTCGTGTCAATACAAACTTCTTACCAATATTTCCTTTAAAA
This sequence comes from Echinometra lucunter, assembly GCA_029962745.1. NCBI lineage: Eukaryota > Metazoa > Echinodermata > Echinoidea > Camarodonta > Echinometridae > Echinometra > Echinometra lucunter. The sequence continues at coordinate 10,499,486 of CM057153.1, forward strand.
AAAAAAAAACACTTCAAAGTTTGAGAATGAATGACACAACTTACATCTTGTGTAACTGCATGTAAAAGACCACTGTATGAGATGTTGTTGTTGAACCTCATTACTGCTTCATCGAAGTTGTTGTCTGAAAGAAAAACAGTCACAATAACAGCAAAATTGGTTGTTGTTTTTATGTTTTTTCCCCTCCCCCCTTTTTTTTAAAATCCCTTACTTCAGTCTTTGGCTCAGTGTGGTATACACAATCAATTTCCATGTTTTATTTGTTACCAACATGACAAATATGTATTCAAGTGACAGCTATTGTATGCGAACAGTAATGCAGATGTTCTTCTCCTCACATTATCAATTTGCTTGATAAGTTCTCCTCCAAGTTTTCTATTATCTCTCAAAGGTAGGATTTTAGTACAAATCCAGCAAACCAACATGGACTTTCACAGAAACGTTACCATGCTTTTGATAAAAGAATAAAAAGGAAACAAAGAAACTGAGCAAACCAAAAAGTTGACATGAATTCAAAGTCAAATTCAACTAATCATTATTAATGTCAGTCTTTATTTTCAACTTGCCCAAACTGAGAAAATCATCTATCCAACCCATTAGGTTGCTCAAGGGAATGTCAAGGGGTTCATAGAAACTTACTGTATGGCACTGCTAGGAAGCGTAAATGGTGGCTCTCTACGTCTTCATCCACTGGTACATACAGAGGCTGTTGTCTCTGGCCCCTGTCGGTAAAGGTCATCTTCACACATACATCCCTGTTGCCACTCGCTCTAACTCCATCTAGAACGCCCGCTATTAAATTATCCCTGTTCCAATCAAATGAAATGAAAGGAGAGAGATCAAATGGAATTCCTTTTTATAACTTTTGTACTTTAGAGAATGCCTTTTTCAAATTGAATGCTTCAAGTGTGTCATGCTCTGGATCCCTCTGAAAAAGCAATAGATGTTAAAAGGGCAATCCAACCTAATATTCAGAATATTACAGGAATAAAAAAAAACAGAGTATTTTCTTTGATCCCTATCTGTGAAGGTCATCTTCACACATAACATGTTGCCACTCACTCTATCTCCATCTAGAGTACCCATTATTATATCATCTCTGTTCACATGAAATGCATTGAAAGAAACCACAATGGCAATCATGTAAAGCATTTTGTAATAAAAGAGAAATGCAAGTGTGCTTTTTTTAACTTAAGGCTTTACATGTATGTCAGTTTTTCTGTGTGCAATCTTCAAAAAAAAAAATCAGCTATTGCTGAAAGAGCAAGCTCTCAAAATGTACAAAAAAAAGACTGTCTCTTTCAAAAAGAGACTTCTCAATCTGAATTCATACAAAAATAATGTAAAAAGAAAGAAATATTAACATATCCCCCTTCACATTTTGATCATATTTTCAATTTATGTCATCATTTGACAATAGAAAAGTGTCTCCAAGAACAAATGCAATACCACTGATACCAAACAATTTAAACTACAACTTCTTTTTCCTTTTTTTTTTGTTTTCAGTTAATGACTTCTTCAGATTCAATCACTTTGAAGGATTATATACAATAGGTGGTAGCATTAAATTTAAACTTACCTATCTGTTGATGTGTATTTCCTAATTTGACCTTTGACATACTCTAGAAAGAACATCTGTGGGTTTTCTTGGCTACGGATTATTGCAAATATCTACAAAACAAAATTAAACAATTCAAAAGTAGACAAAAAGTTGTGTTTGGCACTAACCATTTGTTTTGTTATTGTTAATTTCCACACAATCAAGGCATCTATATCTCTGATTTCTCTCTGTTTATCTCTATGTACACTAAATAAGCATCATATATGTACCACATGAATCTCATGTATATTCATAGATACTGGTATGTGATGGATGTCCTCTCTCTCTTGCTCTCTCTCTCTCTCTCTCTCTTGCTCTCTCTCTCTCTCTCTCTTGCTCTCTCTCTCTCTCTCTCTCTCTCTCTCTCTTTCTCTCTCTGTGTCTTCATTCATCATCTCTCCTTCTTCTTTCTAAATTCAATAAAGTAAAGTTACATTCTCTGTTTTTTTCATCTCCCATCTCCTCCTCTTCCCTTTCTTATTCTTTCTCTGTCCTCTCCTCTGATATAGTTATCTTTTCCGTTTTTTTTTTTCTTCACAATGAACTCTTCTTCAAAATCATTGCACACCCAGAAGGGCATTAGCAGAGTTCCTAATATACCAAATTCCCCTAATGACACTACTCTACCAGGCACACAACAAATTATTCTTTTACTCTCATCCCTTTCCTGTTGATACTCCTGCCTCCCTATCTGCCCATTCGTGATAGGAATTATTTAAAGCCTAATTTGATCAGCTTTTATTCTTCAAATTGGCAACACCAACATTTTTCTTTTATTGCTACATTTTCCTTATAAAACGTCATGTATCTGAAATGAATATAAATTGACAGAATGTATGATGAGAAGTCATAAAGTTGCCAATTTGCAGGGAAAAACAGTAATTTTAACATTTTCATCGCATTGCCAATTTAAGGATTTTAATGCTTATTTTCCTTTTAAAAAATTTCAGCATCAAACAACAAATATTGATGCAACAAAAATGGGCACATTAAGTGTAGAATTTTTTGCTCTTTCTGCTCATGCATTTGGTATGATTTTTAGGGCTTTGCATCAAAAGTTATTAAACCAAACCACATAATGTGGACCCTCTGTCACGAATGGGTTAAAAACCTACACAATACACTTAAGGCTCATTCAGATATTCAGTGACAAACCCGGCAGAAAATCCCTATATTTTTTAATTCTACGGTGCCACTTACGATAATGAGATGTGCATCAATGCTTGATCATGCCCACATAAAAGAGAGGATATCAAAAAGCTCCGCAGACAAACCTCTGATATTGTATTTTGTGCTAACTTTTTAAAAACTTGACTGGTCCACATCTTTTGCCGCAAGGAAGCAATAGATATGCTTTTTACCTCTGCAATTTTTTTTTTTGGCCATCTCATATACCATTCATTTACACAAAAAACAAATGCAGAGGGGTTACCACGGGGCTTGTAGTGTCATATGTGAACAAGCCTTATGATTCTATCAAACAATCATAATAAGATGCTGACTTACATCACACAGAGGCTTGACCGTGATGACACTATAGCTAGCAGGATCTCTCTCTACTATACACGTCTCTGTCAGACATAACACCCTCCTCTGTGGTTCGTTGTGCCTTGGTGTCCACTTCTGAACTCCAAACTCAGCAAGTGATGTGAGAGCTTCGTCCCCACTACAAGAGAAAAAAAAAATCATGATACATTTAGAAAGTTGGAATGATTCATGCACGTGCACCTTAACCTGTTGAGCACAATTTGATTTCAGTATAACAAGTATTTTCCATAGTCTACCCGGAGCCATCTCTTGCTTTAGTGGTCAAGGGGTTATCAAAATGATGTGGAACTTACAAAACTTAAACAGAACTGCATCTGTTTGATTAACAAAATCAGCAATGCAAGAATTTCAAATAAAAAAGGATGTACACTGTAGATAGCTCTGCAAAGTGTATGGCAGCTGAAAATCCAGTCTTTCAAGAAAAGACTCCATCTTGCCAATATTAACAGTAAGTTTATCTAGTTTGGATCTGGCAGTTTAGGGTAAGTATTGTACTGGGAGTAAAAGGACTTGACCTTAATTTTTGGACTGATTATTTAGACCAGTCTTCTACATATTTGCAAGATAATATTGTGGTTTGATGCATCACATATCTTTTTCCTCTCAGTACACACTTCATTACAGTCCAAGTCAGACTTACCAATATTTGCCGAGTCTATTGTTGTTGAACTGCTCAAATGAAATGGGCTCCTTACGTATCCTAATGATGACTCCTGTATAGTTGGCTGCAAACTCAGTAGCTTGCTTGATCAGCTGATCTTTCTGCTCTGTCGCAAAGAGATGCTGAATAAAGAGCAACAGAGAGAAGATATTTTAATGTAGTAAACGGCAATGGTAGCTCACACTTTAATTTGTCACAAACTACCCTTTCCATACTCTTAGAAATTGTATTACAGGATCTCATCATCAAAGCATGATATTATACGCTAGGGGCAAATATCTGGCAAACCATCACAACCAGGTTTGACTTCTCATGAAAATATTCACCATTTTCTCCAGTGACAATTGCTCCAAGCTTAACTTTGTAAGGTCAGCACAAAGATGTAAATTAGGGCTTGTGGCTGTGATTGCACTTTTGGTTTTGTTTCAGGTTAGGGTTAGGTGCGCTGTTTGGTTCAGGATTGAAGTTCAATACCGGTATGTGTTTAGTGTAGAGCAATGGACACTGAAGCATGCACCATACAACCCTCACGCTCTTCACCCACTTCCTAAGGAATTCTCTCATTCACGTGGGATAGTCTTCACAGACCTGTTCAGTTTGGGTGCTGGTTTTATGCTAATGCCTAAATGGGGTGCTTCAAGTATGCCTAACAAAAGCACTAACATCTCAACAGACCTGACTCATCGCATAACCCATAATCTTTTCATCTTTTTGGAAGCCCCCCAGTTAAGGCTAACAAAAACTAGTGTTCTGAAACTGAATTTGTCTATACAGAAACCATTCGTTTCCAGGCAGTAATAGGTTAACCCATTGGTTACTGGAACTGGGTGGACCTTGTCATAACCCTATGGGAATACGAGGCTTCTGTAGTCAACAGATTAACTAACGAGGTACTCACCAGTCTGCTGAAACCCCCATGGGCAATGGCAAAGCCACCAGGATACCCCGTCACCTGGGTGAATCCCTCTATGTCCTTGTAGTAGTACGAGCATATCGTCTTTCCCGACATAGCATCCTTCTGATCTATGGAACAGGGAGTGACCTCGAGGACAACAGACTTCCTGTTGTCACTCCAGTGGTGCTTGTATGCATTGTATCTCTGTCAAGGGACATGAGGAGAGTTCTGTTAAGTCTTTCTTAATCATATTTCCATCAAGATTCAGACTAGGAGGACGGAATTCACAAAAGTGGTTTAAACTACCCCATGGTTTATACCCCCTCCCGCGTTTTTTAAGCATACGTGCGCACAGAATCCGGTCCAATTATCTGTTTTCTTTAACCCTATATAGCCCTGGCTATTTTGAAATTGCATAGCCCGGGGGATGGGGGGGCTTATTTGGCCCCCCCCCCAGATCTCGGCTGTTGATCGTGCGAACGCGACGAAAATCAGCACGCACGTCATCTACAAAGTAATCTCCAAAATTGTATAGTTAATTATAACAAAATTATTCAAATTTATTTTTAATTAATTATGCTAATTTATGCATAAGATAAGAATTCAGCTGTAAATCTGGAAATACAACTCCAAAACTGCTAAATTTTGGTCTAGACACTCTTTTTAGGATTCTTATCAAATGTACATCAAAAAAATGGAAGTATCAAAAAATTTCTCTTATGTATTTTAGTGTTTTTTAAATTTTTTTGTTTTTCGACTTTTTGCTTTTCATTGTTTTTCGACTTTTTGTTTTTTATTGTTTTTACAATGGAAATCGTCGGCGACACTATTCCGATCATAAACATGAAATTAATTGTGTTTAATCAGTAAAAGTAAAGTTAATGATACATTTATGAATTTAAGCTAGAAACAGAATTTGCATTGGATTCGTACATGAAATCACGTTTTTGAGCAATTTTGGGTCTGACATGCACATACAAAATGTTGCATAACTTCGGAAGCACATACCCGGGGGTCGCGAATTTGGTCTCAAAAGTTGTGCGAGACTTGAAAGAAAAAAGTCATGAAACGTCGCGGCGTGAGCTTTTCACATTATGGATATGTCGCGAAAAATGTCGAGGGGGCTAAAAAAGCCCCCCCCCCCCCCCCCCCCCGGGCTAGATAGGGTTAAGCGCGCACATAGCCAATATGCGCCTATTTACGCTTATTTTAGTACGCTGGCCGAGGTTTAGACCACCCACGGTTTAATCTTATTTTGTGAATTCAGGCCGAGACCATTTTTTTAATCAAAATCTATATTTAAGCTGGCACATGGCCAATACTGTAATATTGGTTTAAAGAGACATATATGCATAGCCATTTTCTGTAAACTCACTGCAACATCTAAATTTTTGGATTGAATTTGTTGCTACATGCACAGCACAAAGGAAGGCATTTCACTCATAAAATATAAATTTTCATAAATCATGTCTACATCAATAGTAAGAGTATAATTGGGAGACCTGAAAATAGTGCATTACTAAATGTAAGTTTGGAAAATGAAATTAACAAAAGGTAGCTAATTAATTCATTGTTACAGTACTTACTTGTTCAACTGCTAATTTGCTGCCCCCAAACTGTGATCTGAATTTCTGTATCAAAATGATGAAAATTTTCAACAGAATTAATTCTCAATCAAACATGTCATCCTAATTTGGTTCAGACCACTACACAGGATGTAAATGCTGGTCCAGATCGGGGTGCCGTTGCATAAAGACTTGCTATTATAGTAACTTTGCCATCAATGGTAACTACCATGGTAACGTTACTCAACAGCCAATCAAAATCCAGTATTCCATGAAAGTTACCATCGATGGCAAAATTACTATAATAGCAAGTTTTATGCAATGGCACCCAGGTAACAAACAATTGGCAAAGGTTGTGCACTACACCATTAAGACCTTTTCTATCTTGACGTGTTTACTCTACTGCTTGCTCAATCTGCGTTCTTTCTTTTCATTCCCTAGTACTCGTTTCTTCATGCAGTCAAAATGCATAAAGCCTCTTCCTGATTTTACTTCTTTGTCACACTTTCTTTAATTTTGTGAACTTCCTACACTCTCATCTCTTCCAACAAACTTATTCTGATCTTTCCCCTCTCTGCACACAGTAATTTTCCTTCTACATTTACGTTTTCTTTCTCATCAACTCTCCTTCCTTCCCTTCTTTCCTTCCCTCTCAAAAAGTCATAGAAACTGCAGTTATCACCGCTTCGTATTTCGTATAATAGCTATGCTTACAAGAGCTTCCGTGATGATGTCTGCCCTGTGTTCTGTGGAGAATCTCATTGTCTCTCCTTTTTTACCGCCTTTCCTGATGGTGATGATGAATTCGTTGTTCAGTTGAGCTTTTGTGTTTGGTGCGATCCCAAGGAAATCACTATATGACCACTGTAACATTTACAAAAATATATATATATATATATATAATTCAATACAATTAATATACATGCAGATCACTATAATGGTCAACGTGTTGGGGATATGATTTTTATTTATTTAAAAGAAAAACAAAAATTCATAGATCAGTGTTAAGGAAATGAACAGCTGAAGATCTATATGCAATACATCTACAATTGTAAAGTCAGGTTGGAAATAGAACTGAAATGCAACACTGTATTTTTGAAACATCTCAAAGACTTGGAAATGAATCTCTTAACACATCAAAATATCTATACCATAAATAAGCGATACTTGTAAGTATCTGAACTTAAAGGACATAAGGAGAAACCTCTGGGTTCACCTGCCATCTACTCCACACTACATCACATATTTCCTGATTATTTTCATCATTACAGTAAAATTTAAAACACATATTCATTGATTTTAAAAACTTACTTAATTTTCATTACTGCGTAGATGAAGCTTAGATCAGGCAAGTTTGTCAAAATTTATTGCTTGGAAACATTCGCAGTAATGATTATTATTAATTACAAAGCTCTAAAATACAGCCCTAACCTAGCACCTGAAGAGCTCTCCAAACACCTCTGAGATGTGTGACATCACACGAATACCATCCATGTAATCATTCAGTTTCAATTTCGGGCTTTTCAATTTGAAAGTGTGGTTTCTTTGATTGTAAACATCAAACAAAAGATTTCAGCCATCAGAATCAGTTTCATTTCCCTTTTAAAATGGTGTGAAATATAGGCACGTTTGAATACACTAAATTCTTTATAATTTGAGAAATAATTACACTGCCAATATGTTAATTCTTTATGGGACATCGTCTGCTTGGGCGAGATTGGTGCCTTAATTATGTCATTAAAACATCGTTATTTTTCTGGCGAATCGCTCATATATCACAGATGCTAGGAGGCGGTTTTATTTGTATCATTTGTTTAATTACCTGATACGTAGTTGATGTAAAACTGATATGATTGCTATCTGTAAGCTTGCCAGTTTCTTGTGATACATTATTTGCCATATTTGTGATTTTCTTTGATTGTGACCTTTGACCCACTAAATACTAAGCCCAAGTTATCTTGGGCTAGGTCTATGGAAAATGTGTGTTATGTTGTAATCAAACCGTGCTCAACAGGTTAACAAATCTCAGGATGTGAGATTAAAGGTGCTTTCACACATGAAGCGACAGTGTGGTAACTCACTGTGGCACCACACTGTTTTTTTCTTCACAAGTGAGGGGACTTTGTGTCACCACAGATGCCAATGAACGCGCATTAACGCGTCAACTCTCAATAAGAGAGCATATTGTCAAAATCTGCATAAGCAATCTCATGGCAACAATTTTTGCGCTAAATTTTTAGAAATTTGATTAGTGGGCATTTTTTTTGTATCTAGGCAGCAAACAAAAGTGTGTCCTGCCTCGGCAAAATTTTTTTGTCACCCTATACCCCACAGGCTTGTACACAAAACAGTGTGGTGACACAGCGTGTTACCACACTGTCACATCATGTGTGAAAGCACTTTAAGAGGAAACCTGAAAATGGGAGGAAAGTGAATAAGAAATACACAATGAAACGGCTGAAGAGAAAGATTTCAAAGTACATGTACCTGATTTGTGACCTCCATAGTGCTAGGATTGTAGGTTGTGACGCCATGGGATCCAACTGAAAATACCCTCTTGTATCTGAAAGTATACAAAGAATTAAATTATAATTATGTTCCACTAGTTTATTTGTCTATAAATATACTGAAGAATAATTGCAAAAATGCACATTTACCTGAAAAATTTGTATCCAATGTCTACCTTGTCATCAGCAAAAAGAAAGCATTCAGTGTATTAGTAAAGTGTAACATAATTTATCAATATTTTGATGTTTAAAAGAGCTGGCAAGGACTAGCTCAATTCTGGGGCACTTAACCATAAAACTGGAAATAAACAGGAAAATGTGGACAAGCTGCCAAGTGAATAATGAAAGCTGTGCCTTCCAAAGTGCCAACAGAATATGACTGTGGAGACACACAAGATAACACTGAAGAGTTGCTTCATGTCATCACAGCAACGATGGACTGCTTATACTCATCAAAAAGAAAAGCAAAAATAATATTTTACTTACTTTCCTCTCCATGAGTGCTTTGTAGTGTAGTAACTGGCCACATCTTTATTCTCTCTCATAGCCATCTTGGTGGTTCATTTATAGCTTTCCTAAACAGGAGATGTTCAAAAGAGAAAAAGGGAAATCCAAACATAACTACCAGTAATAAATTCATATGCTGTTGATGTGTTTGATCATATCTTATACATATTATGCGTTTTCTCTCTCTTCCGAGTCCCTCCTCTATCAATTCTTTAAAAAATGGGATAGAAAAATGAGATGTGCACTGCCTTGTATTTGCCATGTATGCTCTAGTCCAACCAACTCAATATTTTGTTATATCTTGCTACTCTTATGTTTACGAACTTACATTGATTTGTATTGTTACTCGTGTAACATAACATAATACAAATGCCACCTTTTTCCTTTCTACTATAATCCTCTCTATCTTTATCTCTACCTTATTTCCTTCATTCCATTCAACATAGAACAATGTTTGAGTATATGCACATGTCATGTTCTAAGTATATCTTTTTTGTCTTCGGCGACCACAACACAAGCTACGCTTTTCGGGTGTTCGCCACCTTCTGTCTGCTGTATTATTTATTGCAATTTTCTATTTTATATTGTTTTTGACTCAGAAGGAAATAAATGTGAATTCAATTGAAATTCAAAAATATCAGTATTCAGTAAAAGGATATACATTACAACATTTTTTTTTTTAAATCAAAGAATTTTAAGTTCCTTCTTGGTGAGATTGTTTAAACCATCTAAAATTGTAACATGAAGTAAGAACTTGGGGCTGAAGTGAAAGAGAGTAGCTGGGCATTGACTTTTCTTGCTGCTTTACTTGCTTGGTTTGCCTTTCACTAAAAAGAATTATTGATACGCTCTCATTTGAATGTTATATCACATCTATTAGTTCCTGGCTATATATGTATATTGTGATGTAACTCAGGAAACTACCCATTCACACGCATGCACAAAACTGAATACAGTCTACTGTAGTCTGATTGACTTCAATAAAGTCTTGACAATTCTGATTTCTGGTTCATGTTTTTAATAAGTATGGCAGAGTGACCTAACTTCGCGCAGGTCCAAACTTCGCGCACAGGGCCATATCCCCAAAACCAGAAAAGAGTGTGAAAAACTGGTAGCACCAACGGAAGAGCACCCTAAAATTACCCTGGAAGTTACTTTCCTTTTGAAATTAGAGAAGGAATTTTGAAATTATGAATGAATAATTGGCAAATTTGGCAGCGTTTTGCGTTCTGACAAAAAGCGGACTTGTCGACAAGGGTCTAGAATTCCTTTTTTCAAGAGACGATGTCATCAAAATTGTAAGTAAAATGTGGTATCAAATTATTCAGTGGCATTTTGCCTTCCTGGTAATGCAATTATCTTACCTTTTATGGATCTCTATTCTGTATTAATCACTTGAAAACTGGCGTGCGCAAAGTTAGGTCTCGTTATTTTTGTAACACTTTTCCAGGTCCAGAGCAGTGCGATACGACATTGAATTTTGCGATTGCAATATCTCGGGAATTCTTCGTAAATAACATGTTCTTCTTGCGCCCATTTGAAATCTAAAATTTTGCTTTGCCTTTGGTGTCATTTAAATCAGAATAATTTTTGGTAAAAATTGAGAAATTATGGATCAAAAATTGCCTTCATTAAAAAATTAAAATGTGCGCGAACTATGGTCCCCCATCATATAACTTGGTGTGTCAAGCAAAGATTGTACCCATATCTGACCACCTGCATTAAGTGTCAGGCTTAGTTTAAGATCTACTGAACTACACTGTCATAAAGAGTCAGAGTCTGATCTATGGAGGGGGAAAGTTGAAGACACCAATAACAAATCGTTTTCATGATGTGACAGATTGAAGCACCATTAACATTATTTATGCAGAGTGAATGAAACGGAGTGAAGTGATTCACTGCTGATTTTCTTTTAATTTCACAATGCCAATATAGGTCTAGGCAATATAGACCGAAGTGTTCTGTCGCTAACAGTCGTTGTTAGCCTCTTATAATGGTAGGGTCAGCACTCTTCCTTTTTAGAGACAGAAGCGCCCCGAAGCGTTGTGCGTGCAATCTCATTGTGTTGGGCAGCACAACGAGAAAACTACGTCAAATCAGTGATTTTTCCCCTTTATTCATGAATATAAAAATATCATTATACACTATAGAGTATATAGCTTACCGATTTCATGATTGATTCCTTTTAACTCTCCATTTTCAGGTAAATCCAGGGTCCTAACGTTACGTCCTCTCGCTTGAAAATCTTGCAACAGCCAACCTCTATCTCTGTTCGCCTCTGCGCTTTTCGCAGGGAGATCAGCGAATTCGCGACTCCTCGCATTTCAACCGGCCGTATTCGAACGATCGACCACGTACATTTGGGCATACGTAAGAAAGATGATGTTTTTGTTGTTGTTGTTTCGTATTGGTCGATCGTTCGAATACTGTTGAAATGCGAGAGTCACAAATTCGCTGATCTCCCTGCGAAAAGCGTGGAGGCAAACAGAGATAGAGGTTGGCTGCTGCAAGATTTTCAACCGAGAGGACCCAACGTTAGGACCCAGGATTTACCTGAAAATGGAGAGTTAGAAGGAATCAATCATAAAATCGGTAAGCTATATACTCTATAGTGTATAATGATATTTTTACATTCATGAATAAAGGGGAAAAATCGCTGATTTGAGGTAGTTTTCTCGTTGTGCTGCCCAGCACAATGAGATTGCACGCACAACGCTTCGGGGCGCTTCTGTCTCTATAAAAGAGGAGTGCCGACCCTCCCAGAATACGAGGCTAACGACGACTGTTAGAGACAGAACACTTTGGTCTAGTCTATAGGCAATATGGCAATAATTTCCTTACGGTAGTTTAATTGAATGCAAGAATCAGTGGTAAACCCAGAGAATAGGGGACCGGAAAGCGCGCATGCCGTTCATACAGTGCAGAGATCGGCAGAGACAGCCGAGAGTCAGGGTATGTGACAAGTCCATAATCGAGTTCAAAATGACTTTAAAATATCTTTTAATCAGGTAATTATGTTCGAATATATTACATTGTCCTCTTGGCTTTCAGATTTTTGGTTATGTGATGAAAATCATTTTGACTTTAACCAGAAATGTTCTCAAACTCACAAATGTTTCATTGCAGAATCTTGTGCAGATCGTCCCCGTCGCCGCTGCCACTGGGCTGCATTTGCTTGCACACAGATGAATATGCGCGCTCGTTCTGGTCCCCTATTCTCCGGGTTTGCCGAATCAGTTCAAAGTCTCACACTCACCATGCTCACAAAAGCACAGAAGCAGTCATACAACATAATTACAAAAAATTGGGGTCCATCATCATCACCGGGGACTTGCAAGGCGAACACTGAACAGGCAGAGCTGCACACTTCACACCCACCCACTCGAATTCAGCTTCCGTACACAACACATCATCACATGAACATGAATGCAATGCCACAAATGGCACGATTATCATTCAATAACAAGACAAGTTACATGGAGTGCGGCCGAGAAAATAACCGTAAAACTACTGCTATGTATACATTCTATTTATACTTTATTAAAGTGAACCACTTGCTCTCAAACTTAAAATCAATATATATTCACCTCCAATAATATCAAACTTTCGCTGACGGTGAAAACACATTTTTAAGAGTGCATTAACTGGGAAATTTTACCACCAGCGAGTCGCCATCTTGTCCCGTGCAGACAATACTGCGCTTGCGCGGTGGGCGTGTATGCAATCATCACAGCAATTCGCAAGCTAGCTGGCTAGCTGTATACTGTATAGTAGAGAGGAGATAATAGCTGATTAAATCGTGTGCGGAAGTGTATTGATTCTGTTTTACACAGCTCAGAGAAGAAAATAGTATAAAACTTTTTATTGAATATTTAGTAAGTGAAGTGATGCGTAAATTTACAACAAAATAAATAGAATGAACTCACGGAGAAGGTGGTATGGGCGTGTGTCTTTACACGTTTACATAATTATGTCACTTAAGTTCATTGTTAATTCCAGAAAACTTATTGTATAATGCGACATGAAAATACCTAATGGCAGGGGTTTAAGTCACTGACACTGGGCTTTTCTCGAAGAAGGGAAAGATCTTAATTTTCTGTGATCCACATCTTTCAGTCGCGAAAACTCTTTTTGGAAAAGGAACGATAGGCCTATACTAGTAGTTTGCGTTACGGAGGGTGGTTTATTCTGGAAAAGAGAAAGCGTTCAAACAAAGGCCCCCCCCCCCCCCCCCCCGCTCCCCGGTGGTCTCTAAAATTCCTAAACATCAGCAGCAAACTGCATGTGTCAGCAATTGGCAGTCAGTCGAAATGTCTTATATACTAACGCCCCTTCCTTCACCACCGTAGATTTGACACCCCCTTATAATTATATTTTGGTTTCCTTTTATTTTCGCTTCATTGTTACTCCTAGACGCGTACACGAATAAAATTTCGGTTCTCGAGTTATTCGCGTGTTTACCAATTTCAGTCCAGGGCTTCGCATAGCGATGACGAACACTCTAGATAGATAATAGATAATCCTCAAATATTTTTACATGATCTTGGCCGCAGAGATGGCTGTAACGGGCAGCCCGGGCCCTGAATTTACGCTGTCATTGATGCATGATGGATGCATGTTAGAGGTTCAGATATTTCACTTTCCTTGGCTGCCTTTTCCTCTAGATATAACCAGGGCCCTGTAACATAAAGCTCAACCTACAATTAATTGTAAATATTAATAGTATCTCCATCCAAGATTCAGTTGATTGTAGGAAATACGTTTGATTTCAGGAAGATACAATCAATTTTATCTCTTTATGTTACACCCCCCCCCCCCAGGTTCGATCAGAGGCAGTGTCTTACCTAGGAAGTTGGGGTTTTTTCAGTAGGGTGTTGTTGCTTTTTCAAAAGGGAGTACTGCCCAATGATTTTTTTTTTTCAGACTCAACTGTTTTATCATTTTTAAATTTGGTTCACTTGCAACTTGGTCGCCTGTCGAGGGGGTGACAGCCCTGCTGGAAAGAACACAGTGTCCCACACTGTGACCACAATGTGAAACCATCTTCACACTGTTAAATTTGAGCTTTTTAACACTGTGAATCTCATATTCACAGAGTCCACTATGTGAACACACTGTGAACACTCACATTGTGGAGGTGTCCACAGTGTGAAATTATCTTCACACTGTTAAATTTGAGCGTTTTAACAGTGTGAATCACATCTTCACATAGTCCACTATGTGAACACACTGTGAACACACTGTGTGACACTGTAATTTTTCCAGCAGGAAGACGAGGCATAATTTTCACTTTTCTACTGTGCCATATTTTCTGACTAATCATGATACGAATGAACAACATATTAGAAGTAGCCTAACTTAACTGGAGGCTGGCAAAAGTATGATTTTGTCAAATACACACTTACCATTTCGCTGCAGAACATTTTTTTTTTTTTTTTTGGTCTACTCTCATCATGATTTTGTGGTGGGGGGAGGCTCACCGTGGGGAACACAAAATGTGTGGGGAGCACGTGCCCCAGCCGGGCCCCTCTAGCTACGCCCCTGATCAGAATGATCCTTTCGTGAGTCTGATCCCCAAGGTGAAGACGAGAACGCAAATTGCTCCCAGGTTGTAGTTGGAAGACTAGACAAGGACGCTTCCGCTTCCCATCATTATGTAGCTCAGGCGCCATACAGTGGCTGGTTGGGTTGACAATGGACCCTACCATCTTTATAGCCAGTTCTGCACGAGGATGCGCGAGGGTGGTCTGCATGCTTGGCAAGTCCTTAGCGAGCACTTCATTGTCTGGGGTTCTCTCTGGGCTCTTGTAACCTGATTTTCATTACTGTTGTCGAAAATATACTTCACACTTCTTCAGAAGGTGATATTCCTATCTTTCTTCAACGTTCTCCTCCTCCGCCCCCTCCCTACCCCCTTTCTCCCCTTTCTCTCACCTCCCTCACCTCACCAAGCACCATTGTTTTATCAGAACTGGACGAGCTGGGCTCGTATCTGTAGTCATCTTGGGGACTCTAGCTCGTATACTCGAACTCGTATCTTTGCTCAACTTGGGAGCTTGTACTCATACTCATACTCATCTTTGGAGCTTGTATGCTCAGGACTTCGATTCTAGAAGCCTCAGAGTCGATCATGCTACTCCGTATCCATGGGGCCGACGTCATCTCGTCGATGTAGACGACACCGTGGTCCTCGCCCCAGACTGTGCGATCACGGTACTTCACAACATGAACTATTACTTCAGCGATATGTTTTAATAGTTTACACACCGGTCCAGTGTAGGTAGTTTATTTCTGTTATGATACAATAATCCCTCTAGGAATTAAGAGTAATTTATTATTGGTGTTAATTTTTGTTGTTGTTGTTGCAAATTGATATACCGAATAGCTGAACTTTGATAATTTACAAATTGAATAATATACTGATATACTGATATATTGATATATGATATACAATGATGTAATTTACTTTGTTGAATATTCAATTGAATCAATTATTTATTTTGTTTGTGTACCTTTATCGAGCAGTTGGCTCTTGATTAAACTTAAGTACACTATAGCCAGTGAGTAATTGTTTATTTTCCAGTGGTATTTATTCATTTTTAGCAGAACCTAATTCATCGTCAGACATAGTAATATTCAGTACTAAGATCTGACAATAGTTATGATTCAATTCTACAAATTTATTTTTAGTTACAAAATGCCATCCTTAGGGGCTAATCAAACCCTAATCTGAACGAGAGCAGACAAATCTAAGGAAACTTTTCCTTTAAAAATTGATTAAATCGAATAAAAGGTCAGAAGGCCAGTAATTTCGTGCAAAAAGGGTGTGCAATAATATTTTCTGACAAAAAACATAAAAGTCATCACACTTGTCAGCCAAAATTAAGATAAAAAAGAAAGCAGTCATCGGCTAAAAGACATTAGGGTTGAATGAAAATATGAAGTTTCGTTTGCCATGCATGCACTGCTTTGACATAAGCACTGCTAAAAATATGAAATCAAAAATATTTTGGAATAGCTCTCTCAAATTAGCTTGTCCACACAGAACACGCAAACATAGACATATAAAAAAAGGTGTGCCAGTGCAGAGGTTCTCCGTTGTTTTCGTGTTTTTGTTTTGTTTTTGTTTGTTTGCTGTTGTCTTTATTTTCTTTACTTGCTTTACTGCAGACTGCACAACATGCAATCCTATACTGACGACAGCCCCCGTGAAGACAATTTTTCATTACTTAGAGACAACGAATTTCATTACATTTTAATGTCGAAATTATGAACAATAGAAAATGCGAATTTGAAATTCATGTCATAATAATTTCATCTTATAAAAACAAGAACAACATCTCTCTCTTTCTCCCTCTCTCTCTTTCTCTCTCTCTCACTCTCTCTCTGTCTCTCTCTCTTTCACTCTCTCTCTGTCTCTCTCTCTCTCTCTCTCTCTCTCTCTCTCTGTCTCTCTCTGTCTCTCTCTCTCTCTCTGGCTTTACAAGCTCAAAATGCTAATTACTTTTACCTTTTATGTCTCTTCTGGTGCACTCTCGTGTGTGTGTTTTGTATGATTTCATCCGTTGCACTTTGTACTTTGCTTCTTGTGGTTTCGGATCCTTACATTTTTTTTGTTATAATTTTTCTTACGAAAACACAGTCATCAGAAGTTAACTAACAAAAATTTACCTACTAACAGGAAACGCTTTAGGTTTAAGTATTTGCAACAGCTACGGAAATGTTTAAAGCGAATGTAGGCCTACTTGGATTTAAGTAAGTTTCTTACGGCTTATGTCGAAAGGGTGCGTGCGCGGAGCGGTATGGGAGCGGGGAGGGAACGGGGATGGCCGCACCCTTTCGAGAGAAGCCCCCCCCCCCCCCCAGTTGTCTCGAAAGGGTGGGTTGCGTGTGGGGAGTGAAATTAACGCACCCATTCGTGGAAACCCGGGGGGGGGGGGGGCTTGTCTCGAAAGGGTGTGCTGAGTAGTCTGATGTACCAGCCATTTTTTTTGTTAATGTAAGTATTTAAAAAAAAAAAAGGAGGAAAGGAGACAGGCGGTTGTCTATCACCTGAGGGGGGAGGGGTGTCCAACGATCCCCAAAATATATATGAGGGAAAGAATTCCCCTTTTCTGTCTGCTAGAGTATTATGGTGGGGATGCATAAAACGGGAGAAGAAATGGATGCCCCACTCCCCCCCCCCCCAAAAAAAAAGAAAAAAAAAAGGGGGAATATGCATTTTGTTCATGAGTATTCTTATACTCAAGAACGCAGAAGCAATAGTATGCACCCGCACACACGCTCACACACACGCCACACACACACACACTTGCAAATATCTTTCTTTAGTTTCTTTACTGTCGCAAATTAAAGGTGTGCATGAGGCTGATTTCGTAATGGAATGCGCATTTCCAAAGGACAGATGAGGCCCGAAGAATAGAAAGTCATATTTCCATTTTATTTGAATTCAGCATGGAGGGACAACGACATGTGCACTTCAAGCAATCAAGCAATCACAACGAAATTAGACAAGAAGTTTTGTGTGTGTGTGTGTGTGTGCGTGTGTGTGTGTGTGTGCGTGCGTGTGTGAGGGTGTGTGTGTGCGGATGCAGAAGATTGCTTCTTTTTCTCACAATTTCCTTTTCAAAGCTCTAGAATCATTTGGTTTTGGTCCGTCTTTTTGTTCATGGGTTAAAACAATGTACAATGGAATAAGTAGTTGTGTGATGAATGGAGGTGTCTCGACAGGGTATTTTGATATTAAGCGAGGGGTAAGGCAAGGTGACCCACTTTCTCCTTATTTGTTCCTCCTAGTAATTGAGATATTAGCACATACAATAAGAAACGATAACGTGATCAAAGGTATAGAGATTGGTGATTTTGAAATTCGACAAGTCTTGTACGCTGATGACATGACTTTATTTGTTAAAAATATAAGTTCAATTTTGAGAATAAAGGATATTTTTCAGGCTTTTTTTTTAATCAAGTGGGCTAAAAGTTAATATTGAAAAAACAAATGTCATGAGGTTAGGGGAAAGCATTGAGGGTTCGCAATCACTTCCCATGGGCCATAGAGTGACAGAAAGTGAAAATTTTAGGAGTTTATTTTTCATTGGATATTAACATTAGGGAGGAACTTAATATAAAGAGATACTTAGTAAAATAAAAAGGCTTCTGGGTTGGTGGAAGCAAAGGGATCTGACCATTATGGGGGAAAATTCATTTTACTTAAAACTTTTGCTCTCTCCAAACTGAATTACGTCTCTTCGGCTTTAGTTGTGCCCAAATGGGTGGTAGCTGAAATTAAAAAGTTATGTTTTGAATTATATGGAATGGGAAAGATCGTATTAAAGAGCGATCTGTTACCAAGATTATGGTGATGGAGGTTTAAGAATGAGTGATTTTGATTTTATTTGTGAAAACCCAAAGACTTATGTGGCTGAAGAGACTTCGTATGGAGAAAGGAATATGGGATGGAAATTGTATTTTGACCATATCTTTAGGACGGTTTGGGGGAAGATTGTTTCCCTTTGCAATTATGATATGAAATTACTTACAGTCAAAGCACCAATATTTTATTTAGAAATGTTAAAAGCATGGCAGGATATGGAGAGCTGCAGGGAATTTTTCAAGAAGGGAAAACTAATCCAATAATTTTTAATAATAAAACTACCTTCATAAAAACCAAAATGAGTTTTCATGAAGAATTGTATAAGAAAAAATATTATTTAGTTGATCACATTCTCGATAAGAATCAAATCAGACCACTGGCATACTTTCAGAATTTAGGTCTATGTAGTGATAACATAGCTAAGGTTTGGGAAATGTGCAATGTTATTTTAAAGAGCGGGAAATTTGATGGGGGGGGGGGCAGACAAATACTACTCAGTAGATGTACGAGATTTTAATTATTACTTTAAAGATATCTGAAAATACGATCCTATTGAGAGACCTATCATCAGAAAGGTCTACGATCATTTTATAACAGGACTTGCAACGTTCATACACTTTAAAATTCGGGATGGTCAAAATGATTTTGAATTCTCAAAAAGGAAACTAAGATATATTTATAAAACCCAGAATACCACGCTTTTGTAAAGATTACGGAATTTCAGTACAAATTACTCCACGGAGCAATTTATACAAAAGAAACATCTATTAAGATTTGGTTTTGTTGAAGACGACCAGTGTTCTTTCTGTAAACAAACGGAGGCGTGAGTCATATTTGCATTTATTTTTTGGGACTGTGTATATGTCAAGCCCCCTGTGGCAGGGAGTGATTAAAAGATTGGACTGTTAAGAACTACAAAACGTAAAGTGGGACAATGTCATGTTGGAATACTGGGAAACTCATTTAGGATTAAGTGCTGCAATACATTAATTTTTACAATTAGTATATCATATATCGGTCACGGTCAGACGGGTGCAATTCCTAAGTTAGAAAGATTTTTTAAAATAATATTGGAATATAAGAGAGGAAAAAAGAGTGGCTATAAAAAGAAACCAAACTAGGTAAACATCTACAAAAAATGGGAGGAAAGTATTAAATTACAAACAGTGTAAGACATTTATCTTTCAGATTCAATTCATCAAGACTGAAAGCAGTCGGTGGGTGCCGGTGTGTGTGGGTGTGTGTCGTGTGGTCGATGGATGTGTGTGCCGATGTATTTTTTTTTGGGGGGGGGG
>CM057153.1:10519936-10558393 GCA_029962745.1 Echinometra lucunter
CAACACATACAAGCCAATAGGAAGATTGTGTCTCGCCCACCCGTGGCTAAATAACACGAAAGTTTCCCCAAGTACAATCCCTTGCCCTAACCAAGTTTGATGTCACAAGAAAGTCTTGCAGGTCGTAAAGTTTGACCTAAAATGACCTTTCACCTTACCATGTGACCTGACAGCACATAGCATGAATGTACCCCTAGTGCATCTATCACCCAAATTTGGTTGCTATTGCAGCAACATGTGCCAAGTTATGCGTCATAAGAGTCTTGCAGGTAAACTTTAACGTTTGAAATACAAGAAATGACAGAGGAAAAGCAAATTCAGAATTTGAAAACATCTGTAACATATGACCTCCAATGACCTTTCACCTTATCATGTGAAGTCCAACAGAATGATAACATGCACTTCCCCTTAGTGATCTGCAACCCAAGTTTGACTGAAAAGTGTGACAACGGTTGCAAAGTTTTGTGTCATAAGAGAGTCTTGCACGTAAACTTTAACCGTTCAACGTTTGACCTGTAATGACCTTTGACCTGACCATGTGACCTCTGACTGGACCATAACATGCAGGTCCCCTTAGTGCATCTACAACCCAAGTTTGATAGATAAGTGTCACACGGTTGCAGAGTTTTGTGTCATAAGAGAGTCTTGCACGTAAACTTTAATGTTTGACCTGAAATGACCTTTGACCTTACCATGTGACCTATGACTGGACCATAACATGCAGGTCCCCTTAGTGCATCGACAACCCAAGTTTGATAGATAAGTGTCACACGGTTGCAGAGTTTTGAGTCATAAGAGAGTCTTGCACGTAAACTTCAACGTTTGACCTGAAATGACCTTTGACCTTACCATGTGACCTCTGACTGGACCATAACATGCAGGTCCCCTCAGTGCATCTACAACCCAAGTTTGGTTGAAAAGTGAGTCACGGTTGCAAAGTTATGTGTGATAAGAGAGTCTTGCACGTCAACTTTAACATTTGACCTGAAATGACCTTTGACCTTACCATGTGACCTCTGACTGGACAATAAGATGCAGGTCCCCTTAGTGCATCTACAACCCAAGTTTGATTGAACAGTGTCACACAGTTGCAGAGTTTTGTGTCATAAGAGAGTCTTGCACGTAAATTTTAACGTTTGACCTAAAATGACCTTTGACCTTACCATGTGACCTCTGACTAGAGCATAACATGCAGGTCCGCTTAGGGCATCTACAACCCAAGTTTGGTTGAAAAGTGAGTCACGGTTGCAGAGTTTTGTGTCATAAGAGAGTCTTGCACATAAACTTTAACGTTTGACCTGAAATGACCTTTGACCTTACCATGTGACCTCTGACTGGACCATAACATGCAGGTCCCCTTAGTGCATCTACAACCCAAGTTTGGTTGAAAAGTGAGTCACGGTTGCCAAGTTATCTTTCATAACGTTTGTGACGGACGGACGGACGGACGACGGACGGACGACGGACGGACGACGGACGGACGACGGACGGACGACGGACGGACGACATTTGGATCCCTTAGTCTCGCCTTCACCTCCGATGGGCGAGACAAAAAATAGAACACTCACATCTTGCTTTGCTTGCTTCTTGTTCTGAAGTCCCACCCGCTGCCTCCAATGAAGGAGGACATTCTCTATCTGGTGCCACTGGAGGTTGGACTTGTTCTTGCCCGACTGGTCCTGGGCCATCTTGAGGTTGTCCCTGATGTGGATCATGTCCCGTTCCTTCTCCGGGACCTTGTCTTCAGAGTCCAGGAATGCCAGAAGACCAGCAGGCTATAACACGAGAAAGTTATTAGTATCTAATGTTAAACCCATTTTGGCAAGCCCTTGATCACTATTTGCTACTCTATGCACTCCAGGGAAATGCTGGATGAGAGATCATACATCTACATGATAAAGATTTGCAAGTGATCCCTTCACCCTTTTTTGGCTTTCATTACACAAGGCATT
The DNA here is from genome assembly GCA_029962745.1 of Echinometra lucunter. NCBI lineage: Eukaryota > Metazoa > Echinodermata > Echinoidea > Camarodonta > Echinometridae > Echinometra > Echinometra lucunter. The sequence goes on from CM057153.1 coordinate 10,521,889, forward strand.
ACTCCATTTTAAAGCACTTACCATGCACCAAGAGTAATTCTTTATTTGTGCTATCCCTAAGACCTTTTTTCTTATATCACGGTTCTCAAATTTCACTGCAGCTTATAAAAAATAAAGGAAGGAGCATTCGGTAAAGCACATTTGTCATGAAAGAGAAGAGGAAGCTCCATTTGACTGATACGTTATATCGAACAAGGTAATGGAAGAGGACCACCACCAATCGGTTCACTGAATATACCTGAAAAGTTTCTTTGACATGTCGAAGCCCTCTATGTTGTAAAATAAAGAGCAAGAAAAGCCTGAAAAAGAAGATGATTATGTCTTGGGGTGTCTCCTCACTGGATAATTACTCATGTTCAGTCCAAAGGAGGAGGGGTGTGTCTGCCTTTGAATGAAAGATCGTGGGTTCAAATCCCACCTCGGGTGCATTAAGGCACCCCTCCCATTTCATTGATGCGGGCTTTGTTTCAGTGGAAAACACTCTGTCCCCCAGAAAGGATGTTAAATGGCGGCCCCATGTAGAGGGGAGTCACCACCTATGCATGTTAAGAACCCACTCCACTATTCAAAGAGTAGGGGGGGGGACCCCTGTGTAGTGGTACACCTGCACATGGCACATGCCAATTAGTTATATCAGAAGGAGAAACTCAAAGGTCACAGTGATTTAAGTTCACTCTTCCCATCCAAGGGGTGGCTGACGCAAAAAATACTTAATATCCCAATGACCACTCACCAGGATTCTCTTCAGTAGTGCATTAGCAGTGGGGTTCCCTGTGATCCAGAGCCCTACCAGATGCCTACTCAGCTGGCGGTTAGTCAGCATGCGTGTATCCGAGCTCCCTGTGAACATGGCCACATGGAGATGCTTGGGCAGGGCTCCCTCTGCCAACGCCAGCTCCTGCATCTTGGCAGCGATCTCTGCATCTCCCTCCTACACAAAGGAATCAGCCACACCCAATAATAAGTATCGTATTGAGATGCAGATTCTCTTTTCAATGTAACTGATAGTATTAGTATTTCAATGGTATTTTAAAGCAACACATTTCAATTATATTTCTGATATTACACCCATTTCAATGATATTTCAATTCCATGAACATCTTTTGTCCATTATCAAAAATCAAGTGAAAGTTTTTTCTTTTTAGTTCATGCTATAAAAGTAATCAGACTGTATACCATTACAATGCTTACTTGGAATGATATTTTATCTTGTTGGAAATTATTTGACTTTATGCAACACATATTTTCCATAGACTCTTGCCCAAGTTTTCTAGGGCTTAGCACTCAAAGGGTTTAGCACTCAAAAGGGTTAAAGTAAGCTGACCTCAATGATGGCTTTCATCACTAGTCCTGCTCCTTTTACTACTGTCATGGATGGATGCTACAAGAAAAGAAGATATGAAAAATTAACTCACATATATGTCATTCCCAGTGTCGCAGGATTAATAAACAGCACTTATTATTCAGTTTTGAATACTTGTGCAATGAAATTAACAATCAATGAAATTAATCATGTTTCAAGGGCCAAGGAGAATTATCCTGCTGGCTCAGATGTTGGCCTACCTTCTAATATCAAGTTAATTATGTATGGATATGTGAAGAGGTCATTAACCAGGACTGACACTAGCAGGCAAATGAGACACACAAGCACCACAAGTGAAGGTTAACACCCCCTAATTATTTTTACCATTTAATCATACAGATAAAATGCATACAGACCATAACACTTAAATCCAGACCCCCAATGAAAAAGGTTTGTGTGGAGTCGTGCATTAACTTACACACAACATAGGCTCTGATATATACATGGAGGAAATTCAATTTCAGTCACCTTCATAGTAACCTACCTGGAATAGTCTATAGAGAACACGGCCTTGCTTGGCAACTAGCTCTAAGAGTTGGTCAAACAGAGTTCCATCTGTTGTCTCACTGTACGGCGCACACAGACCAAAAGTCAGAAAGTCTAGGAGTGAGACTATCACCAAAGCACCTGTGCCTCGTAGCTGTTGAAGGAAGACAGAAGCAGAAGTGTGGGATGAAATGGAGAGACAGGTGTGGGGAAAGATGGCTCAAGCATAACCTACTTATTGTCATGTTTAAAGGAAATCCAGAACTTTACAAAGAAACTGCTTTTCAAGAGAACCCATCTAAAAGTAATTCAAAAATAGTTACAGTTCACATCAGGACAAGGAAATTGAAAACAAGTTACAAACCCTGCATGAAGTTATAACTTCTGAGACCAAATTCGCGATGCCTGGGTATGTGGTTCTGAAGTTACCGAACATTCTGTAAGTGCATGTCAGACCCAGAATTGCTCAAAAGCGTGATTTCATGTACAAATCCAATGCAATTTCTGTTTCTAGCCAAAATTCATAAATGTATCATTAATTTTACTTTTACTGATTAAACACAATTAATTTCATGTTTTTTATGAGCGGAATAGTGTTGCCGACGATTTCCATCGAAAAAACAATAAAAAACAAAATGTCGAAAAACAAAGAAATACATAGAAATTTAAAAAACAATAAAATACATAAGAAAAAAATTTTGATACCACCATTTTTTTGATGTACATTTGATAAGAATCCTAAAAAGAGTGTCTAGACCAAAATTTAGCAGTTTTGGAGTTGTATTTACAGATTTACAGCTGAATTCTTAGTTTATGCATAAATTAGCATAATCAATTTATTAAAAATAAATTAGAATAATTTCATAATTAACTATAATTAACATACAATTTTGGAGATTACTTCGTGGATGACGTGCATGCTGATTTTCGTCGCGATAGCGCGATCAACAGCCGAGATCTGAGGGGGGGGGCCAAATAAGCCCCCCCCCTCCCCCAGGCTATGTAATTTCAAAATAGACCAGGCTATATAGGGTTAAGCTTCTACATATTGTCGTTTTTCTTACCACATGTTGGGCGAACAGGTCTAGGAGACTCTCTAGGAAAGACTTGGATGAAAGCAGAGAGGACTTGTTGAGCTGTTCTGTTCTGAGCTCATAGTCATCATGCATGGGCTGAAAAAAATACAAACAGCCAGGTTACATTTCAAAATCAAAGTCACTAACAAGTAATCCAAACATCAAGGAAAGATGCACACTTGTAACCATTGAAAAATGTTCACAAATAATAGATTAAATCACAGTTCATGGTAATTCAGAACATTATAAGACAAAACATAAAAGCAAATATGATCATCAAAATATTAATAACATGTAAATGAACTGCAAATTGTTGTAAATGCTTAACTGGCAACTCGAAAGAGGTACATGTCTAGGCTTTAACCTATTAACTATTTATAGGATTTTGGATGAGAAAATGATGGGACTGAAGTGAATTACCTGCATAAGAGCACAGAGCATGTCTATAGCTGCATGCGTTACACCATCATCCTGTCTCTTCAAAGCCTTCACTACACGCAGACCTACTCTCTCACGGAACCTGGACAAAAATGAAATCGCAAAAGCTTCTTTGGCAAACGGTTCCGAGATCAATCGATCATGAAACACCTCTTGAAAGTTCAGACTGTCCAAGAAGTGTCATGTTATATGATCCATTTTCACACTGAAAATATGTCTTTGCTAGCAAGCTGTGATTAAATTGACAAATACTGACTACATACTTTATTTCTCCAAACAGGCAAAATGAAAAGAATTTCATGGACAACTGTGACCCATCTCATAATTTCATTATGTTCTGATTGATTTCAATCAATTGCCAGTTCTCTATTCAATCACAAAGACAAGATCTGTCAATATTTTCCCAGTTCATATTAAAAAAATAATAATTTTAACAAAAATTTCTACATCCCAGAGGTACGGAATCGCAAAGTATTTTTTCACTACTATGATTACTGCACTTGGTCTCTGTTCACTTTGAATTTCATGGTTAAGCAAATGTTCATGTGCAATAATTAACATGCATTTCCTATGTTTTTTTGTTTTTTTTTTCAATTTCTACTCTCTGATTTTACTTTCATTTTCTTCAATACCTTTTTTCTAGCCTATTCTTTACTTCCCTTTTTCATAATTGCCATAATCATTTCCTCCTTGGTTTGAATGTTTAATGTTATATGTATTTTGTATCTTGTATTTTATTGGATCAAGCTCAATAACATACTGCATTTTGATTGTAAATTCAATGATTGTTTTCAATGAATACACCTGGAACTTTAAAAAAAAAAAAAAAAAAAAGACTCACTTCGGTAATGTGGTGAATGCTCCAAAGCCAGCCTTGGATGCAACCAGTCTCCGGAGAGCCTGTAGGTGACTTTCAAGGATCTCTGCTTGCATTGTCATAGGGTCACCTATGAAAATAACAATTCAAATCAAGAAAATGCAGAGTTCATGAGATCCCATTAACCCAATGAATACTAAACCCAAGATAACGAGGGCTAGGTTCTATGGATGATGCATGTTATACTGAAACAAAATCGTGCTCAACTGGTTACAAGGGGAGTTCCATATGTTGATGTGCATTTGAACAGGTACACCTATAGCTATTTCAAAGTAACACACTCTGAACACATCTGTGATAACCATTTTACCACCTACTAATAAAAACATCATGAGCATATTCAAAGATCGGGAGGACACAGCTCAGAGATTAGAGCATCTATCATAGAACATAGACACCATAGATACAATTCATTTATAATTCCAGATCCTTGGGTTAAGTTATCAATCCTTTTACTAAGTCAGCTTACCTTCATGAGCCAGTAGGGCAGTCAAAGCACCATTGATGAGTTTCTCTTTGTTCTCAGCAAAGAATCCCTGTAAATTAAAAGCAAGAACAAAGAGAGGGAGCGTGATTGTGACTGCATTTTTCATTCCTGTGTATTTATGAGGCATACTTTTTTTTCTAATTTTCCAAGTCAAAGATATGCAACGGCAGGACTCAACTACCTATGCCTTTAAACATATCAATAGTTATAGATAATCATTTTCATACCAACAACAACATAAACATCATTTAACATAATACACCACAATTCTCTATGAATGGAATAAACTATGACATTGATTGTTCATGTACATCATTAATATCAATGTTTCATTCTTTAAAGTATTTGACTCTTGTATCATACTCAAATTGTTTGATTTTCATGTCAATACAAACTTCTTACCAATATTTCCTTAAGAAAAAAAAAACACTTCAAAGTTTGAGAATGAATGACACAACTTACATCTTGTGTAACTGCATGCAAAAGACCACTGTATGAGATGTTGTTGTTGAACCTCATTACTGCTTCATCGAAGTTGTTGTCTGAAAGAAAAACAGTCACAATAACAGCAAAATTGGTTGTTGTTTTTATGTTTTTTTTCCCCCCTCCCCCCCTTTTTTTTTAAATCCCTTACTTCAGTCTTTGGCTCAGTGTGGTATACACAATCAATTTCCATGTTTTATTTGTTACCAACGTGACAAACATGTACTCAAGTGACAGCTACTGTATGCAAACAGTAATGCAGATGTTCTTCTCCTCACATTATCAATTTGCTTGATAAGTTCTCCTCCAAGTTTTCTATTATCTCTCAAAGGTAGGATTTTAGTACAAATCCAGCGAACCGACATGGACTTTCACAGAAACGTTATCATGCTTTTGATAAAAGAATAAAAAGGAAACAAAGAAACTGAGCAAACCAAAAAGTTGACATGAATTCAAAGTCAAATTCAACTAATCATTATTAATGTCAGTCTTTACTTCAACCTGCCCAAACTGAGAAAATCATCTATCAAACCCATTAGGTTGCTCAAGGGAATGTCAAGGGGTTCATAGAAACTTACTGTATGGCACTGCTAGGAAGCGTAAATGGTGGCTCTCCACGTCTTCATCCACTGGTACATACAGAGGCTGTTGTCTCTGACCCCTGTCGGTAAAGGTCATCTTCACACATACATCCCTGTTGCCACTCGCTCTCACTCCATCTAGAACGCCCGCTATTAAATTATCTCTGTTCCAATCAAATGAAATGAAAGGGGAGAGATCAAATGGAATTCCTTTTTATAACTTTTGTACTTTAGAGAATGCCTTTTTCAAATTGAATGCTTCAAGTGTGTCATGCTGTGGATCCCTTTGAAAAAGCAATAGATGCTAAAAGGGCAATCCAACCTAATATTCAGAATATTACAGGAATAAAAAAAAAAAAAAATCAAAGTACTTTCTTTAATCCCTATCTGTGAAGGTCATCTTCACACATAACATGTTGCCACTCACTCTATCTCCATCTAGAGTACCCATTATTACATTATCTCTGTTCACATGAAATGCATTGAAAGAAACCACAATGGCAATCATGTAAAGCATTTTGCAATAAAAGAGAAATGCAAGTGTGCTTTTTCTAACTTAGGCTTTACATGTATGTCGGTTTTTCTGTGTGCAATCTTAAAAAAAAAAAAAAATCAGCTATTGCTGAAAGAGCAAGCTCTCAAAATGTACAAAAAGAAAAAAAAAAGATGTACAAAAAGAGACTTCTCAATCTGAATTCATACAAAAATAATGTAAAAAGAAAGAAATATTAACATATCCCCCTTCACATTCTGATCATATTTTCAATTTATGTCATCATTTGCCAACAGAAAAGTGTCTCCAAGAACAAATGCAATACCACTGATACCAAACAATTTAAACTACAACTTTTTTTTCCCTTTTTTTTTTTGGTTTTCAAGTAATAATTTCTTCAGATTCAATCACTTTGAAGGATTAAATACAATAGGCGGTAGCATTAAATTTAAACTTACCTATCTGTTGACGTGTATTTCCTAATTTGACCTTTGACATACTCTAGAAAGAACATCTGTGGGTTTTCTTGGCTACGGATTATTGCAAATATCTACAAAACAAAATTAAACAATTCAAAAGTAGACAAAAAGTTGTGTTTGGCACTAACCATTTGTTTTGTTATTGTTAATTTCCACACAATCAAGGCATCTATATCTCTGATTTCTCTCTGTTTATCTCTACACTAAATAAGCATCATATATGTACCACATGAATCTCATGTGTATTCATAGATACTGGTATGTGATGGATGTCCTCTCTCTCTTGCTCTCTCTCTCTCTCTCTCTCTCTCTCTCTCTCTCTCTCTCTCTCTCTCTCTCTCTCTCTCTCTCTCTCTCTGTCTTCATTCATCGTCTCTCCTTCTTCTTTCTAAATTCAATAAAGTAAAGTTACATTCTCTGTTTTTTCATCTTCCATCTCCTCCTCTTCCCTTTCTTATTCTTTCTTTGTCCTCTCCTCTGATATAGTTATCTTTTCCGTTTTTTTTTCTTCACAATGAACTCAAATTCAAAATCATTGCACACCCAGAAGGGCATTAGCAGAGTTCCTAATATACTAAATTCCCCTAATGACACTATTCTACCAGGCACACAACAAATTATTCTTTTACTCTCATCCCTTTCCTGTTGCTACTCCTGCCTCCCTATCTGCCCATTCGTGACAGGAATTATTTAAAGCCTAATATGATCAGCTTTTATTCTTCAAATTGGCAACACCAACATTTTTCTTTTATTGCTACATTTTTCTTATAAAACATCATGTATCTGAAATAAATATAAATTGACAGAATGTACGATGAGAAGTCATAAAGTTGCCAATTTGCAGGGAAAAACAGTAATTTTAACATTTTCATTGCATTGCCAATTTAAGGATTTTAATGCTTATTTTCCTTTAAAACAATTTCAGCATCAAACAACAAATACTGATGCAAAGTGTAGAATTTTTTGTTCTTTCTGCTCATGTATTTGGTATGATTTTTAGGGCTTTGCATCAAAAGTTATTAAACCAGACCACATAATGTTGACCCTCTGTCACGAATGGGTTAAAAACCTACACAATACACTTAAGGCTCATTCAGATATTCAGTGACAAACCCGGCAGAAAATCCCCATATTTTTTAATTCTACGGTGCCACTTATGATAATGAGATGTGCATCAATGCTTGATCATGCCCACATAAAAGAGAGGATAGCAAGAAGCTCCGCAGACAAACCTGTGATATTGTATTCTGTGCTAACTTTTTAAAAACTTGACTGGTCCACATCTTTTCCGCAAGGAAGCAATAAATATGCTTTTTACCTCTGCATTTTTTTTTTTTTTGGCCGTCTCATATACCATTCATTTACACGCAAAACAAATGCAGGGGGTTACCACGGGGCTTGTAGTGTCATATGTGAACAAGCCTTATGATTCTATCAAACAATAATAATAAGATGCTGACTTACATCACACAGAGGCTTGACCGTGATGACACTATAGCTAGCAGGATCTCTCTCTACTATACACGTCTCTGTCAGACATAATACCCTCCTCTGTGGTTCGTTGTGTCTTGGTGTCCACTTCTGAACTCCAAACTCAGCAAGTGATGTGAGAGCTTCGTCCCCACTACAAGAGAAAAAAAAATCATGATACATTTAGAAAGTTGGAATGATTCATGCACGTGCACCTTAACCTGTTAAGCACAATTTGATTTCAGTATAGCAAGTATTTTCCATAGTCTACCCGGAGCCATCTCTTGCTTTAGTGGTCAAGGGGTTATCAAAATGATGTGGAACTTACAAAACTAACAGAACTGCATCTGTTTAATTAACAAAATCAGCAATGCAAGAATTTCAAATAAAAAAGAAAGATGTACACTGTAGGTAGCTCTGCAAAGTGTATGGCAGCTGAAAATCCAGTCTTTCAAGAAAAGACTCCATCTTGCCAATATTAACAGTAAGTTTATCTAGTCTATCTAGTTTAGGGTAAGTATTGTACTGGGAGTAAAAGGACTTGACCTTAATTTTTGGACTGATTATTTAGACCAGTCTTCTACATATTTGCAAGATAATATTGTGGTTTGATACATCACATATCTTTTTCCTCTCAGTACACACTTCATTACAGTCCAAGTCAGACTTACCAATATTTGCCGAGTCTATTGTTGTTGAACTGCTCAAATGAAATGGGCTCCTTACGTATCCTAATGATGACTCCTGTATAGTTGGCTGCAAACTCAGTAGCTTGCTTGATCAGCTGATCTTTCTGCTCTGTTGCAAAGAGATGCTGAATAAAGAGCAACAGAGAGAAGATATTTTAATATAGTAAATGGCAATGGTAGCTCACACTTTAATTTGTCAAAAACTACCCTTTCCATACTCTTAGAAATTGTATTACAGGATCTCATCATCAAAGCATGATATTATACGCTAGGGGCAAATATCTGGCAAACCATCACAACCGGGTTTGACTTCTCATGAAAATATTCACCATTTTCTCCAGTGACAATTGCTCCAAGCTTAACTTTGTAAGGTCAGCACAAAGATGTAAGTTAGGGCTTGTGGCTGTGATTGCACTTTTGGTTTTGTTTCAGGTTAGGGTTAGGTGCGCTGTTTGGTTCAGGATTGAAGTTCAATACCGGTATGTGTTTAGTGTACGAATTGACTGCAGAGCAATGGACATTGAAGCATGCACCATACAACCCTCACGCTCTTCACCCACTGCCTAAGGAATTCTCTCATTCACGTGGGATAGTCTTCACAGGCCTGTTCAGTTTGGGTGCTGGTTTTATGCTAATGCCTAAATGGCATTTTTCTTTTCATCTTTTTGGAAGCCCCCCCAGTTAAGGCTAACAGAAACTAGTATTCTGAAACTGAATTCGTCTATACAGAAACCATTCGTTTCCAGGCAGTAATAGGTTAACCCATTGGTTACTGGAACTGGGTGGACCTTGTCATAACCCTATGGGAATACAAGGCTTCTGTGGTCAACAGATTAACTAACGAGGTACTCACCAGTCTGCTGAAACCCCCATGGGCAATGGCAAAGCCACCAGGATACCCCGTCACCTGGGTGAATCCCTCTATGTCCTTGTAGTAGTAGGAGCATATCGTCTTTCCCGACGTAGCATCCTTCTGATCTATGGAACAGGGAGTGACCTCGAGGACAACAGACTTCCTGTTGTCACTCCAGTGGTGCTTGTATGCATTGTATCTCTGTCAAGGGACACGAGGAGAGTTCTGTTAGTCTTTCTTAATCATATTTCCATCAAGATTCAGACTAGGAAGCTAGAATTCACAAAAGTGGTTTAACCCATAGAGGTACAGTGTCACCTTTAGGAGACGCTTTTGGCAGTATCTGTTGGTCCAGAATGTTGGGCAGTACATATCATACATGAGCAGAAAGAGAAAAATGCACTAACAAATTTGAGCCCATTCCAATCGCTGTATGGTGTGGCGTTCTCGAATTAGAGCAGCTTAAGTGTAACTAATCATTAAACTCTTTAAATTGGCAACGCAGAGAATAATATATAATCATTATTTCTGTGTTCAAATTGGCAATTTCTGATTCAATTTTACAATTATATTTCATTTTGGTTTATGTTATATCCAGATTTATTTTTTTCAAGCTATGTAAACGTGGAAAATTGCCAATTGAGGATTGAAGATGATTAATTTAGACCTCAAGAAAGCTCTGTACTGCTATTGGTTAAACCACCCCATGGTTTATACCCCCTCCTGCGTTTTTTAAGCATACGTGCGCACAGAATCCGGTTCAATTATCTGTTTTCTTTAACCCTATATAGCCCTGGCTATTTTGATATTGCATAGCCCGGGGGGGGGGGGGGGGGGGGGGGGGGGGGCATGGGGGCTTATTTGGCCCCCCCCCCAGATCTCGGCTGTTGATTGCGCGATCACGACGAAAATCAGCATGCACCGTCACCCACAACGTAATCTCCAAAATTGTATAGTTAATTATAACAAAATTATTCAAATTTATTTTCAATTTATTATGCTAATTTATGCATAAAATAAGAATTCAGCTGTAAATCTGTAAATACAACTCCAAAACTGCTAAATTTTGGTCTAGACACTCTTATTAGGATTCTTATCAAATGTACATCCAAAAAATGGCAGTATCAAAATTTTTTTCTTATGTATTTTATTGTTTTTAAAATTTCTTTACTTCTTTGTTTTTGGACTTTTTGTTTTTATTCTTTTTTCGATGGAAATGGTCGGCGACACTATTCTGATCATAAACAACATGAAATTAATTGTGTTTAATCAGTAAAAGTAAAATTAATGATACATTTATGAATTTTGGCTAGAAACAGAATTTGCATTGGATTTGTACATGAAATCACATTTTTGGAGCAATTTTGGGTCTGACATGCACTTACAAAATGTTACGTAACTTTGGAACCACATACCTGGGCGTCGCGAATTTGGTCTCAAAAGTTGCGCGAGACTTGAAAGAAAAAAGTCATGAAACGTCGTGGCGTGAGCTTTCACATTATGGATATGTCGCGAAAAATGTCGAGGGGGCTAAAAAACCCCCCCCCCCCCCCGCGGCTAGATAGGGTTAAGCGCGCACATAGCCAATATGCGCCTATTTACGCTTATTTTAGTACGCTTGCCGAGGTTTAGACCACCCACGGTTTAATCTTATTTTGTGAATTCAGGCCGAGACCATGTTTTTAATCCAAATCTATATTTAAGCAGGCACATGGCCAATACTGTAATATTGGTTTAAAGAGACATATATGCATAGCCATTTTCTGTAAACTCACTGCAACATCTAAATTTTTGGACTGAATTTGTTGCTACATGCACAGCACAAAGGAAGGCATTTCACTCATAAAATATAAATTTTCATAAATCATGTCTACATCAATAGTAAGAGTATAATTGGGAGACCTGAAAATAGTGCATTACTAAATGTAAGTTTGGAAAATGAAATTAACAAAAGGTAGCTAATTAATTCATTATTTCAGTACTTACTTGTTCAACTGCTAATTTGCTGCCCCCAAACTGTGATCTGAATTTCTGTATTAAAATGATGAAGATTTTTAACAGAATTAATTCTCAATGAAACATGTCATCCTAATTTGGTTCAGACTACTACACAGAATGTAAATGCAGGTCCAGATCGGGGTGCTGTTGCATAAAGACTTGCTATTATAGTAACTTTGCCATCAATGGTAACTACCATGGTAACGTTACTCAACAGCCAATCAAAATCCAGTATTCCATGAAAGTTACCATTGATGGCAAAGTTACTATAATAGCAAGTTTTATGCAATGGCACCCAGGTAACAAACAATTGGCAAAGGTTGTGCACTACACCATTAAGACCTTTTCTATCTTGATAAGTTTATCTACTGCTTGCTCAATCTGTATTCTTTCTTCTCACTCCCTAGTACTCGTTTCTTCATGCATTCAAAATGCATAAAGCCTCTTCCTGATTTTACTTCTTTGTCACACTTTCTTTAATTTTGTGAACTTCCTACACTCTCATCTCTTCGACAAACTTATTCTGATCTTTCCCCTCTCTGCACACAGTAATTTTCCTTCTACATTTATGTTTTCTTTCTCATCAACTCTCCTTCCTTCCCTTCTTTCCTTCCCTCTCAAAAAGTCATAGAAACTGCAGTTATCACCGCTTCGTATTTCGTATAATAGCTATGCTTACAAGAGCTTCCGTGATGATGTCTGCCCTGTGTTCTGTGGAGAATCTCATTGTCTCTCCTTTTTTACCGCCTTTCCTGATGGTGATGATGAATTCGTTGTTCAGTTGAGCTTTTGTGTTTGGTGCGATCCCAAGGAAATCACTATATGACCACTGTAACATTTACAAAAATATATATATATATATATATATATATATATATATAATTCAATACAATTAATATACATGCAGATCACTATAATGGTCAACGTGTTGGGGATATGATTTTTATTTATTTAAAAGAAAAACAAAAATTCATAGATCAGTGTTAAGGAAATGAATTAGAATTGCACTGAATACATGTCAACAGCTGAAGATCTATATGCAATACACCTACAATTGTAAAGTCAGGTTGGAAATAGAACTGAAATGCAACACTGTATTTTTGAAACATCGCAAAGACTTGCAAATGAATCTCTTAACACATCAAAATATCTATACCATAAATAAGAGATAATGGTAAGTATCTGAACTTAAAGAACATAAGGAGAAACCTCTAGGTTCACCTGCCATCTACTCCACACTACATTACATATTTCCTGATTATTTTCATCATTACAGTAAAATTTAAAGCACATATTCATTGATTTTAAAAACTTCCTTAATTTTCATTACTGTGTAGGTGAAGCTTAGATCAGACAAGTTTGTCAAAATTCAATGCTTGGAAACATTCGAAGTAATGATTATTATTAATTACAAGCTCTAAAATACAGCCCCAACCTAGCACCTGAAGAGCTCTCCAAGCACCTCTGAGATGTGTGACATCACAGGTGAGACGATGTCCCGTAACATCTCACACATTTTCAGTGCCTGTTTTGTCGTCTTCTCTTCAGTTCTTTCTCTCACTTCACTAGCATCAATCTAAATGTTAAATCTATTGCCTTACTCTAAACCCTGTGCATGGTATTATCTGGATGGAAAATGAAGCGTTAACAGAACAAATGAATTAGTCGCTTATAAACAAAATAGACACCACTGAATTTTCAGCTGCATACGCCACAGTATGTTCAGCGTTTCAAGAGGGAACGAATACCGTCCAATCGTCCATGCAATCATTCAGTTTCAATTTCGGGCTTTTCAATTTGAAAGTGTGGTTTCTTTGATTGTAAATATCAAACAAAAGATTTCAGCCATCACAATCAGTTTCATTCCCCTTTTAAAATGGTGTGAAATATAGGCACGTTTGAATACACTAAATTCTTTATAATTTGAGAAATAATTACACTGCTAATATGTTAATTCTTTATTGGACATCGTCTGCTTAGGCAAGATTGGTGCCTTAATTACGTCATTAAAACATCGTAATTTTTCTGGCGAATCGCTCGTATATCACAGATGCTAGGAGGCAGTTTTATTTGTATCATTTGTTTAATTACGTGACACATAGTTGATGTAAAACATATTTGTGATTTTCTTTGATTGTGACCTTTAACCCACTAAATACTAAGCCCAAGTTATCTTGGGCTAGGTCTATGGAAAATGTGTGTTATGTTGTAATCAGGTTAATGAATCTCAGGATGTGAGATTAAAGGTGCTTTCACATATGATGCGACAGTGTGGTAACACACTGTGGCACCACATTGTTTTGTCTTCACACGTGAGGGGACTTTGTGTCACCACATATGCTAATGAACGCGCATTAACGCGTCAACTCTCAATAAGAGAGCATATTGTCAAAACTTGCGCAAACAATCTCATGGCAACAATTTTTGCGCTAACTTTTTAGAAATTTGATTAGTGCCATTTTTTTTTGTATCTAGGCAGCAAACAAAAGTGTGTCCTGCCTCGGCGACATTTTTTTATCGCCCTATACCCCACAGGCTTGTACACAAAACAGTGTGGTGACACAGCGTGTTACCACACTGTCGCATCATGTGTGAAAGCACCTTAAGAGGAAAATGGGAGGAAAGTGAATAAGAAATACACAATGAAACAGCTGGAGAGAAAGATTTCAAAGTACATGTACCTGATTTGTGACCTCCATAGTGCTAGGATTGTAGGTTGTGACGCCATGGGATCCAACTGAAAATACCCTCTTGTATCTGAAAGTATACAAAGAATTAAATTATAATTATGTTCCTCTAGTCTATTTGTCTATAAATATACTAAAGAATAATTGCAAAAATGCACATTTACCTGAAAAATTTGTATCCAATGTCTACCATGCCATCAGCAAAAAGGAAGCATTCAGTGTATTAGTAAAGTGTAACATAATTTATCAATATTTTGATGTTTAAAAGAGCTGGCAAGGACTAGCTCAATTCTGGAGCACTTAACCATAAAACTGGAAATAAACAGGAAAATGTGGACAAGCTGCCAAGTGAATAATGAAATCTGTGCCTTCCAAAGTGCCAATAGAATTTGACTGTGGAGACACACTAGAAAACACTGAAGGGTTGCTTCATGTCATCACAGCAACGATGGACTGCTTATACTCATCAAAAAGAAAAGCAAAAATAATATTCTACTTACTTTCCTCTCCATGAGTGCTTTGTAGTGTAGTAACTGGCCACATCTTTATTCTCTCTCATAGCCATCTTGGTGGTTCATTTATAGCTTTCCTAAACAGGAGATGTTCAAAAGAGAAAAAGGGAAATCCAAACATAACTGACCAGTAATAAAATCATATGATGTTGATGTGTTTGATCATATCTTATACATATTATGTGTTTTCTCTCTCTTCCGAGTCCCTCCTCTATCTATTCTTTAAAAAATTGGACAGAAAAATGAGATGTGCACTGCCTTGTATTTGCCATGTATGTTCTAGTCCAACCAACTAAATATTTTGTTATATCTTGCTACTCTTATGTTTACGAACTTACATTGATTTGTATTGTTACTCGTGTAACATAACATAATACAAATGCCACCCTTTTCCTTTCCACTATAATCCTCTCTATCTTTATCTCTACCTTATTTCCTTCATTCCGTTCAACATAGAACAATGTTTGAGTATAATGTACATTTCATGTTCTCAGAATTGTATTTTGTCTTCGGCGACTGCACAAGCCACGCTTTTCGGGTGATTGCCAACTTCTCTGTTTGCTGTATTATTTATTGCAATTTTCTATTTTATATTGTTTTTGACTCAGAAGGAAATAAATGTGAATTCAATTCAAATTCAAAAATATCAGTATTCAGTAAAAGGATATACATTACAACATTTTTTTTTTTAAATCAAAGAATTTTAAGTTCCTTCTTGGTGAGATTGTTTAAACCATCTAAAATTGTATCATGAAGTAGGAACTTGAGGCTGAAGTGAAAGAGAGTAGCTGAGCATTGACTTTTCTTGCTGCTTTACTTGCTTGGTTTGCCTTTTACAAAAAGAATTATTGATACGCTCTCATTTGAATGTTATATCACATCTATTAATTCCTGGCTATATATGTAAATTGTGATGTAATTCAGGAAACTACCCATTCACATGCATGCACAAAACCTGAATACAGTCTACTGTAGTCTGAAAGACTTCAATAAAATCTTGACAATTCTGATTTCTGGTTCATGTTCTTAATAAGTATGGCAGAGTGACCTAACTTCGCACAGGTCCAAACTTTGCGCACAGGGCCATATCCCAAAACCAGAAAAGAGTGTGAAAAACTGGTAGCACAACGGAAAAAGCACCCTAAAATTACCCTTTTGAAATTAGAGAAGGAATTTTGAAATTATGAATGAATAATTGGCAAATTTGGCAGCGTTTTGCATTCGTTCTGACAAAAACTGGACTTGTCGACAAGGGTCTAGAATTCCTTTTTTTCAAGAGACGATGTCATCAAAATTGTAAGTAAAATGTGCTATCAAATTATTTAGTGGCATTTTGCCTTCCTAGTAATGCAATTATCTTACCTTTTATGGATCTCTATTTTGTATTAATCACTTGAAAACTGGCGTGCGCAAAGTTAGGTCTCGTTATTTTTGTAACACTTTTCCAGGTCCAGAGCGGCGCGATACGACATCGAATTTTGCGATTGCGATATCTCGGGAATTCTTCGTAAATAACATGTTCTTCTTGCGCCCATTTGAAATCTAAAATTTTGCTTTGCCTTTGGTGTCATTTAAATCAGAATAACTTTTGGTAAAAAATGAGAAATTATGGATCAAAAATTGCCTTCATTAAAAAATTAAAATGTGAGCGAACTATGGTCCCCCATCATATAACTTGGTGTGTCAAGCAAAGATTGCACCCATATCTTACCACCTGCATTAAGTTTCAGGCTTAGTTTAAGATCCACTGAACTACACTGTCATAAAGAGTCAGAGTCTGATCTATGGAGGCGGAAAGTCGAAGACACCAATAACAAATCGTTTTCATGCATGTGACAGATTGAAGCACCATTAACATTATGCAGAGTGAATGAAACAGAGTGAAGTGATTCACTGCTGATTTTCTTTTAATTTCACAATGCCAATATAGGTCTAGGCAATATAGACCGAAGTGTTTTGTCGCTAACAGTCGTCGTTAGCCTCTTATAATGGTAGGGTCGGCACTCCTCCTTTTTAGAGACAGAAGCGCCCCGAAGCGTTGTGCGTGCAATCTCATTGTGCTGGGCAGCACAACGAGAAAAACTACCTCAAATCAGCGATTTTTCCCCTTTATTCATGAATATAAAAATATCATTATACACTATAGAGTATATAGCTTACCGATTTCATGACTGAATCCTTTTAACTCTCCATTTTCAGGTAAATCCAGGGTCCTAACGTTACGTCCTCTCGCTTGAAAATCTTGCAACAGCCAATCTCTATCTCTGTTCGCCTCCGCGCTTTTCGCAGGGAGATCAGCGAATTCGCGACTCCTCGCATTTCAACCGGCCGTATTCGAACGATCAACCACGTACATTTGGGTATACGTAAGAAAGATGTTTTTGTTGTTGTTGTTTCGTATTGGTCGATCGTTCGAATACTGTTGAAATGCGAGAGTCACAAATTCGCTGATCTCCCTGCGAAAAGCGTGGAGGCGAACAGAGATAGAGGTTGGCTGCTGCAAGATTTTCAACCGAGAGGACCCAACGTTAGGACCCTGGATTTACCTGAAAATGGAGAGTTAAAAGGAATCAATCATAAAATCGGTCAGCTATATACTCTATAGTGTATAATGATATTTTTACATTCATGAATAAAGGGGAAAAATCGCTGATTTGAGGTAGTTTTCTCGTTGTGCTGCCCAGCACAATGAGATTGCACGCACAACGCTTTGGGGCGCTTCTGTCTCTATAAGTATAAAGGAGGAGTGCCGACCCTCCCAGAATACAAGGCTAACGACGACTGTTAGAGACAGAACACTTCGGTCTATAGGCAATATGGCAATAATTTCCTTACGGTAGTCCAATTGAATGCAAGAATCAGTGGTAAACCCGGAGAATAGGGGACCAGAGCGTGCGCATGCCGTTCATACAGTGCAGAGATCGGCAGAGACAGCCGAGAGTCAGGGTATGTGACAAGTCCATAATCGAGTTCAAAATGACTTTAAAATATCTTTTAATCAGGTAATTATGTTCGAATATATTACATTGTCCTCTCTGCTTTCAGATTTTTGGTTATGTGATGAAAATCATTTTGATTTTAACCAGAAATGTTCTCAAACTCACAAATGTTTCATTGCAGAATCTTGTGCAGATCGCCCCCATCGCCACTGCCACTGGGCTGCATTTGCTTGCACACAGATGAATATGCGCGCTCGTTCTGGTCCCCTATTCTCCGGGGTTTGCCGAATCAGTTCAAAGTCACAAAAGCACAGAAGCAGTCATACAACATAATTACAAAAAATTGGGGTCCATCATCATCATCGGGGACTAGCAAGGCGAACACTGAACGGGCAGAGCTGCACACTTCACACCCACCCACTCGAATTCAGCTTCCGTACACAACACATCATCACATGAACATGAATGCAATGCCACAAATGGCACGATTATCATTCAATAACAAGACAAGTTACATGGAGTGCGGCCGAGATAATAACCGTAAAATTACTGCTATGTATACATTCTATTTATACTTTATTAAAGTGAACCACTTGCTCTCAAACTTAAAATCAATATATATTCACCTCCAATAATATCAAACTTTCGCTGACGGTGAAAACACATTTTTAAGAGTGCATTAACTGGGAAATTTTACCACCAGCGAGTCGCCATCTTGTCCCGTGCAGACAATACTGCGCTTGCGCGGTGGGCGTGTATGCAATCATCATCACGGCAATTCGCAAGCTAGCTGGCTAGCTGTATACTGTATAGTAGAGAGGAGATAATAGCTGATTAAATCGTGTGCGGAAGTGTATTGATTCTGTTTTACACAGCTCAGAGAAGAAAATAGTATCAACTTTTTATTGAATATTTAGTAAGTGAAGTGATGCGTAAATTTACAACAAAATAAATAGAATGAACTCACGGAGAAGGTGGTATAGGCGTGTGTCTTTACACGTTTACATAATTATGTCACTTAAGTTCATTGTTAATTCCAGAAAACTTATTGTATAATGCGACATGAAAATACCTAATGGCAGGAGTTTTTAAAAGTCACTGACACTGGGCTTTTCTCGAAGAAGGGAAACATCTTAATTTACTGTGATCCACATCTTTCAGTCGCAAAAACTCTTTTTGGAAAAGGAACGATAGGCCTATACTAGTAGTTTGCGTTACGGAGGGTGGTTAATTCTGGAAAAGAGAAACCGTTCAAACAAAAGCCCCCCCCCCCCCCCCCCCCCCCCCCCCGCTCCCCGGTCGTCTCTAAAATTCGTAAACATCAGCAGCAAACTGCATGTGTCAGCAATTGGCAGTAAGTCGAAATGTCTTATATACTAACGCCCCTTAGATTTGACGCCCCCTTATAATTATATCTTGGTTTCCTTCCCGGGTTTCCTTTTATTTTCGCTTCATTGTTAATCCTAGAGATGCGCACACGAATAAAATTTCGGTTCTCGAGTTATTCGCGTGTTTACCTATTTCAGTCCAGCGCTTCGCATAGCGCGATGACGAACACTCTAGATCGATAATAGATAATCCTCAAATATTTTTACATAATCTTGGCCGCGGAGAGCTGTAACGGGCAGCCCGGGCCCTGAATTTACGCTGTCATTGAGGTATGGATGCATGTTAGAGGTTCAGATATTTCACTTTCCTTGGCTGCCTTTTCCTCTAGATATAACCAGGGCCCTGTAACATAAAGCTCAACCTACAATTAATTGTAAATATTAATAGTATCTCCATCCAAGATACAGGTGATTGTAGGAAATACGTTTGATTTCAGGAAGATACAATCAATTGTATCTCTTTATGTTACCCCCCCCCCCCCCAGGTTCGATCAGAGGCAGTGTCTTACCTAGGAAGTTTGGTTTTTTTCAGTAGTGTGTTGTTGCTTTTTCAAAAGGGGGTACTGCCCAATGATTTTTTTTTTTCAGACTCAACTGTTCACTTGCAACTTGGTCGCCTGTCGAGGGGGTGACAGCCCTGCTGGAAAGAACACAGTGTCCCACACTGTGACCACAATGTGAAATCATCTTCACACTGTTAAATTTGAGCTTTTTAACACTGTGAATCTCATATTCACAGAGTCCACTATGTGAACACACTGTGAACACTCACATTGTGGAGATGTCCACAGTGTGAAATTATCTTCACACTGTTAAATTTGAGCGGTTTAACAGTGTGAATCACATCTTCACATAGTCCACTATGTGAACACACTGTGAACACACTGTGTGACACTGTGATTTTTCCAGCAGGAAGACGAGGCATAATTTTCACTTTTCTACTGTGCCATATTTTCTGACTAATCATGATACGAATGAACAACATATTAGAAGTAGCCTAACTTAACTGGAGGCTGGCAAAAGTATGATTTTGTCAAATACACACTTACCATCTCGCTGCAGAACATTTTTTTTTTGTGTGTGTGTCTACTCTCATCATGATTTTGTGGGGGGGGGGGAGGCTCACCGTGGGGCACACAAAATGTGTGGGGAGCACGTGCCCCATCCGGGCCCCTCTAGCTACGCCCCTGATCAGAATGATCCTTTCGTGAGTCTGATCCCCAAGGTGAAGACGAGAACGCAAATTGCTCCCAGGTTGTAGTTGGAAGACTAGACAAGGACGCTTCCGCTTCCCATCATTATGTAGCTCAGGTGCCATACAGTGGCTGGTTGGGTTGACAATGGACCCTACCATCTTTATAGCCAATTCTGCACGAGGATGCGCGAGGATGGTCTGCATACTTGGCAAGTCCTTAGCGAGCACTTCATTGTCTGGGGTTCTCTCTGGGCTCTTGTAACCTGATTTTCATTACTGTTGTCGAAAATATACTTCACACTTCTTCAGAAGGTGATATTCCTATCTTTCTTCAACGTTCTCCTCCTCCGCCCCCTCCCTATCCCCTTTCTTCCCTTTCTCTCACCTCCCTCACCTCACCAAGCACCATTGTTTTATCAGAACTGGACGAGCTGGGCTCGTATCTGTAGTCATCTTGGGGACTCTAGCTCGTATACTCGAACTCGTATCTTTGCTCAACTTGGGAGCTTGTACTCATACTCATACTCATCTTTGGAGCTTGTATGCTCAGGACTTCGATTCTAGAAGCCTCAGAGTCGATCATGCTACTCCGTATCCATGGGGCCGACGTCATCTCGTCGATGTAGACGACACCGTGGTCCTCGCCCCAGACTGTGCGATCACGGTACTTCACAACATGAACTATTACTTCAGCGATATGTTTTAATAGTTTACACACCGGTCCAGTGTAGGTAGTTTATTTCTGTTATGATACAATAATCCCTCTAGGAATTAAGAGTAATTTATTATTGGTGTTAATTTTTGTTGTTGTTGTTGCAAATATACCGAATAGCTGAACTTTGATAATTTACAAATTGAATAATATACTGATATACTGATATATTGATATATGATATACAATGATGTAATTTACTTTGTTGAATATTCAATTGAATCAATTATTTATTTTGTTTGTGTACCTTTATCGAGCAGTTGGCTCTTGATTAAACTTAAGTACACTATAGCCAGTGAGTAATTGTTTATTTTCCAGTGGTATTTATTCATTTTTAGCAGAACCTAATTCATCGTCAGACATAGTAATATTCAGTACTGAGATCTGACAATAGTTATGATTCAATTCTACAAATTTATTTTTAGTTACAAAATGCCATCCTTAGGGGCTAATCAAACCCTAATCTGAACGAGAGCAGACAAATCTAAGGAAACTTTTCCTTTAAAAATTGATTAAATCGAATAAAAGGTCAGAAGGCCAGTAATTTCGTGCAAAAAGGGTGTGCAATAATATTTTCTGACAAAAAACATAAAAGTCATCACACTTGTCAGCCAAAATTAAGATAAAAAAGAAAGCAGTCATCGGCTAAAAGACATTAGGGTTGAGTGAAAATATGAAGTTTCGTTTGCCATGCATGCACTGCTTTGACATAAACACTGCTAAAAATATGAAATCAAAAATATTTTGGAATAGCTCTCTCAAATTAGCTTGTCCACACAGAACACGCAAACATAGACATATAAAAAAAGGTGTGGCAGTGCAGAGGTTCTCCGTTGTTTTCGTGTTTTTGTTTTGTTTTTGTTTGTTTGCTGTTGTCTTTATTTTCTTTACTTGCTTTACTGCAGACTGCACAACATGCAATCCTATACTGACGACAGCCCCCGTGAAGACAATTTTTCATTACTTAGAGACAAGGAATTTCATTACATTTTAATGTCGAAATTATGAACAATAGAAAATGCGAATTTGAAATTCATGTCATAATAATTTCATCTTATAAAAACAAGAACAACAACATCTCTCTCTTTCTCCCTCTCTCTCTCTCTCACTCTCTCTCTGTCTCTCTCTCTCACTCTCTCTCTGTCTCTCTCTCTCACTCTCTCTCTGTCTCTCTCTCTCTCTCTCTCTGTCTCTCTCTGTCTCTCTCTCTCTCTCTGGCTTTACAAGCTCAAAATGCTAATTACTTTTACCTTTTATGTCTCTTCTGGTGCACTCTCGTGTGTGTGTTTTGTATGATTTCATCCGTTGCACTTTGTACTTTGCTTCTTGTGGTTTCGGATCCTTACATTTTTTTTGTTATAATTTTTCTTACGAAAACACAGTCATCAGAAGTTAACTAACAAAAATTTACCTACTAACAGGAAACGCTTTAGGTTTAAGTATTTGCAACAGCTACGGAAATGTTTAAAGCGAATGTAGGCCTACTTGGATTTAATAAGTAAGTTTCTTACGGCTTATGTCGAAAGGGTGCGGAGCGGGATGGGAGCGGGGAGGGAACGGGGATGGCCGCACCCTTTCGAGAGAAGCCCCCCCCCCCCCAGTTGTCTCGAAAGGGTGGGTTGCGTGTGGGGAGTGAAATTAACGCACCCATTCGTGGAAACCCGGGGGGGGGGGGGCTTGTCTCGAAAGGGTGTGTTGAGTAGTCTGATGTACCAGCCATTTTTTTTGTTAATGTAAGTATTTTTTTAAAAAAAGGAGGAAAGGAGACAGGCGGTTGTCTATCACCTGAGGGGGAGGGGTGTCCAACGATCCCCAAAATATATATGAGGGAAAGAATTCCCCTTTTCTGTCTGCTAGAGTATTATGGTGGGATGCATAAAACGGGAGAAATGGATGCCCCACTCCCCCCCCCCCAAAAAAAAAAAAAGAAAAAAAAAGGGGGAATATGCATTTTGTTCATGAGTATTCTTATACTCAAGAACGCAGAAGCAATAGTATGCACCCGCACACACGCTCACACACACGCACACACATACACTTGCAAATATCTTTCTTTAGTTTCTTACTGTCGCAAATTAAAGGTGTGCATGAGGCTGATTTCGTAATGGAATGCGCATTTCCAAAGGACAGATGAGGCAGAATAGAAAGTCATATTTCCATTTTATTTGAATTCAGCATGGAGGGACAACGACATGTGTACTTCAAGCAATCAAGCAATCACAACGAAATTAGACAAGAAGTTTTGTGTGTGTGTGTGTGTGTGAGTGTGTGTGTGTGTGTGTGTGTGTGTGTGCGGATGCAGAAGATTGCTTCTTTTTCTCACAATTTCCTTTTCAAAGCTCTAGAATCATTTGGTTTTGGTCCGTCTTTTTGTTCATGGGTTAAAACAATGTACAATGGAATAAAATTAGTAGTTGTGTGATGAATGGAGGTGTCTCGACAGGGTATTTTGATATTAAGCGAGGGGTAAGGCAAGGTGACCCACTTTCTCCTTATTTGTTCCTCCTAGTAATTGAGATATTAGCACATACAATAAGAAACGATAACCGTGATCAAAGATATAGAGTTTGGTGATTTTGAAATTCGACAAGTCTTGTACGCTGATGACATGACTTTATTTGTTAAAAATATAAGTTCAATTTTGAGAATAAAGGATATTTTTCAGGCTTTTTTTTAATCAAGTGGGCTAAAAGTTAATATTGAAAAAACAAATGTCATGAGGTTAGGGGAAAGCATTGAGGGTTCGCAATCACTTCCCATGGGCAATAGAGTGACAGAAGTGAAAATTTTAGGAGTTTATTTTTCATTGGATATTAACATTAGGGAGGAACTTAATTATAAAGAGATACTTAGTAAAATAAAAAGGCTTCTGGGTTGGTGGAAGCAAAGGGATCTGACCATTATGGGGAAAATTCATTTACTTAAAACTTTTGCTCTCTCCAAACTGAATTACGTCTCTTCGGCTTTAGTTGTGCCCAAATGGGTGGTAGCTGAAATTAAAAAGTTATGTTTTGAATTTATATGGAATGGGAAAGATCGTATTAAAAGAGCGATCTGTTACCAAGATTATGGTGATGGAGGTTTAAGAATGAGTGATTTTGATTTATTTGTGAAAACCCAAAGACTTATGTGGCTGAAGAGACTTCTGTATGGAGAAAGGAATATGGGATGGAAATTGTATTTTGACCATATCTTTAGGACGGTTGGGGGAAGATTTGTTTCCCTTTGCAATTATGATATGAAATTACTTACAGTCAAAGCACCAATATTTTATTTAGAAATGTTAAAAGCATGGCAGGATATGGAGAGCTGTAGGAATTTTCAAGAAGGGAAAACTAATCCAATAAGTTTTAATAATAAAAACTACCTTCATAAAAACAAAATGATTTTTCATGAAGAATTGTATAAGAAAAATATTTATTTAGTTGATCACATTCTCGATAAGAATCAAATCAGACCACTGGCATACTTTCAGAATTTAGGTCTATGTAGTGATAACATAGCTAAGGTTTGGGAAATGTGCAATGTTATTTTAAAGAGCGGGAAATTTGATGGGGGGGGGGGCAGACAAATACTACTCAGTAGATGTACGAGATTTTAATATTACTTTAAAGATATCTGAAAATACGATCCTATTGAGAGACCTATCATCAAGAAAGGTCTACGATCATTTTATAACAGACATGCAACGTTCATACACTTTAAAAATTCGGGATGGTCAAAATGATTTTGAATTCTCAAAAAAGGAAACTAAAGATATATTTATAAAACCCAGAATCACAACGCTTTTGTTAAAGATTAAGGAATTTCAGTACAAATTACTCCACGGAGCAATTTATACAAAAGAACATCTATTAAGATTTGGTTTTGTTGAAGACGACCAGTGTTCTTTCTGTAAACAAATGACGGAGTCATATTTGCATTTATTTTGGGACTGTGTATATGTCAAGCCCCTGTGGCAGGGAGTGATTAAAAGATTTGGACTTGTAGAACTACAAAACGTAAAGTGGGAAAATGTTCATGTTGGAATACTGGGAAACTCATTTAGGATTAAGTGCTGCAATACATTAATTTTTACAATTAAGTATATCATATATCGGTCACGGTCAGAGGGTGCAATTCCTAAGTTAGAAAGATTGTTTAAAATAATATTGGAATATAAGGATGAGGAAAAAGACATTTATCTTCAGATTCAATTCATCAAGACTGAAAGCAGTCAGTGGGTGCCGGTGTGTGTGGGTGTGTGTCGTGTGGTCGATGGATGTGTGTGCAGATGTATTTTTTTTGGGGGGGGGGGGTCGGGTCGGGGTGATAAAGGTGTATGTGTGTATGCATGTGTTTTTGGTTTTTTTCATATATATGTGTATATAAGGGGTTTCATTCCTCCTTGTTTTGCTCATTAACTGATGTTTTATCAAAGAAAATTATGCTATAGAAACAAAATGAAGACTTGTATTATGTTATTTTGCTTATATTGATTTATATGGATGTATTGATGCTTATTTTGAATGAAATCTCCAATAAAAACATTATGAAAAAAATAAATTCTGTGTTCTTGAGTGTAAGAATACTCATAAACAAAATGCCTATTCACTTTTCTTGGGGGGGGGGGGTGGGGCACACAGTTCTCCCGTTTTATGCATCTCACCATAATATTCCAGCAGACAGAAAAGGGGGGAATTCTTTCCCACATGTATATTTTGGGGGATCCTTGGATCAGCCGCGGATCCAGGATATGATGGGGGGGGGGGGGGGTTGTAATCTAGCGACTTAAAAAATTTTTTAAAAAGGTTGTACATTACATTCCGGCAGTGAACCGGAATGTGCATATTTTTTTTTTTTTTTTTTGCGTTTGTCATAAAAAACGTATTAGGGGAGTAGGCATATCCTATTATCCTATTACAGGTCGAAAAATTTCGCGACAAGTAAAAAAAAAAAAAAAAAAAAGTTGTACATTACATTTCCCATTTCAGGGTTCTTCTTTTTGGGGGGAGACCCCTTTCTTTTTCAGGGGCGCCGAGATACCCAAAATGGTCAAAAATGGGCTGAAAAGCACAAATTTTGGGTCGGGGACCAAGGCCCACCCCCCCCCCCTCCGATCCGCGCCTGCCTTGGACACCCCCGTCAGGTGATAGCCAACTGCCTGTCTCATTCCCTACTTTTTTTTTTTTTTAAATACTTACATTAACAAAAAAAATGGCTGGTACATCAGACTACTCAACACACCTTTTCGAGACAAGCCCCCCCCCCCCCCCCCCGGGTTTCCACGAATGGGTGCGTTAATTTCACTCCCCACACGCAACCCACCCTTTCGAGACAACTGGGGGGGGGGCTTCTCTCGAAAGGGTGCGGCCATCCCCGTTCCCTCCCCGCTCCCATCCCGTTCCGCGCACGCACCCTTCGACATAAGCCGTTTCTCTCTTCATCTCGGTTCAATTGCAAAAGATGACGGCAGCATCAAACATTAAACAAAAAATATATGTTGGTGAGAAGGTGATTTCAGTTTTCACTGATATGAAGGCACCTCTACAGGTTATTATCACTCTCTAAATACGATCGCTATATAGGTTTTCTCGCGGCCAATCCATAGCTCTCATCCAAAGTTATCAAATAGCGTCGACAATGCATAATGTTACGAGACTGTCAGATCCACTGGCATAACCAGACTTACAGAGAGAATAGTTACCTGCACACACACACACACACACTCCCGGGGTAGGGTTGGAGTACTGGGGGTATAAGATTGAGGTACTGACCCCCTATAATGGACGTCCACTTCAAGCGGATGAAAAGGAGGGAGGGGCATGGCCCCCTCATGCCCGCCTTGACCTATTAAGCCTATGGTCAGATCTAAAACTCCAGTGACGCCAAATAGATATTCGCTTCAAAATGACAAATATTACTGTCACCTTCCACTTCTCACTTGCTATACAGTCATGTAGACTTTAATCTGTTTTCTATTCATCACCGTATGGGCAAATCCACAACATATGGGACACAGAGCTCAAAATTTGAAGTCGCACTGTGCTCTGTTAATTTCAAATAAAAATCTAAAATCTTTAGAGTCTTCTTTTTGTTACAAATAAACATTCAAGATTAAAAAATGCAATTCGACTTTCTTACGGAGAATAACCTAAACAAACAAAAAATTACACACATGGGACTATGATCAGGGAAAAGTGCTTTAAATGCCTCTTATTCTCATATTTATTCATTTTTTTCAGATCTGTTTTCATTTAATTGATTTGAATGGATTACTTTAACAGATTTTGGGTAGTTAATGGATGAAAAAATAATGGTAATGTGCAAAACCTACGTTGAATTTTAAGCGTAATGTCAGTTACGTAACGTCGGTTACCAACATGTCTTCAGTAAATTTTTCATGGCACTAAAACAAATTATTCAAATGGCTCATTATTTTGCACATCTCTTCCCAGGAACCTAGGTGTAATGTCACATGAATTACATAATCCTTACAAATCTGAGACATGAGATATATAAATTTGATTCGACATGCACCATCATTTTCCATGTCCTTTTTGCGTAACATCAGTTACCGACAGATTTTCGCTTGCTGTGTGTTAAGAAATGCAGTTTGAGATGAAAACTGTCCGTGTGTTTCTTCCCTATTATTAACTTATTTATCTATAGTAATTACAAGCCGAAGCAAGTGTCATTCACAAAACAATACCACTAGTACTCTATCTTGGTAACGTCAGTTACCGTGGAATTGCCCGTATGCTGTGATCGAGACGAATTAGCTCTTCAGTGCATGGCTACTTTCTAAGAAGATCAGAAATACATGATCAAACACATACTTGAATAATGATGCATCTGTCTATTTACAAAAAGTCTGAGAACGAGTTAGTGCAGCCAAAAAATATTTCAAGCACCCTTATCTGGGCAGCAGCCTACGAATAAGGCAATGATCCACAGTGAATGATAATGACATACATGTACTTTATCGAACAAATTTATACTGTAGACATATCAATTGTATTCACTATGGTAAAATGACAAATTTTATATTTCAGTGACTCAGTGATACATAATAATCATAATAGTCTGGACGATAAATGACAGTCCCAGATGAGTATGTGATAATTTGCGGGGTTTTATTTTTAACAAATTTATTTCTCACCAAGAAATTCTATTGCCTCTCCTTTGGCGATCTGTTTACATTTTCACATTTATTTACAAGGTGAATGAAAAAATATTTATGCATGCATTTTATGTACATCTGGGCAGTATGTTACTTTCCTTCTGTTTACATAACCAAGGGCCGCGAAAGCAGGGGGCTGGGGGCCGCACCCCCCCCCCCCCCCACACACACACACACACCACGCACATACAATTTCGGATAAAAATTTTTTTAAGGAAAAAGAAAAGGAAAAATTTTTAAAACTTATATATAAGTTATATATATTGCTCATAGGCTCGCAAAGCCATATCAACCAAAGGGCTTCAGGGGCTCCGTCCCTGGACCTAGTGGCGGCACCAAGGGGGGGGGGCATGGGGGCATTTGCCCCCCCCCCCCACTCAGAAGCTTTGCCCCCCAGTCGCCCCCAGAAATTTTGAGGACTGAAAAGAAAAAAAATTATACAGTAATTTGTAAATAAGTAGATGTTGTCATAAGCATCATATTCAAGCTGTGATGTGCTCTAAATACCATTTTCCGCTCTTCAAAACTTGAAAATTTTCTCACTCAGTCGCTGTTGACTTCCTCGCACACTACTAGTTTGTAATGTAAATGTTCAATTCATTATCTAGTTTTGATCAATATCTTTGCTCCCTTAAAAAGTGAGAGGGATATTTGTACACGCCATGCCCCCCTCTCCAAAAAGTGGGGGGATATATCCCCCCATCCCCCCCCCCCCCCCGCCCGGGATTTACGCCAATGCTTTTAGTGGCCCAATAAACATTTTTCTGTTACACTTGATATAGAGAGAATTTTTTGTAAAATCAGGTAATGCTTAATTTAAGGAGGAAAATATATTTTGATTTATCAGTTAGTAAAACTTTTGAATATCTATCATAAACAACCATCATATTTTAGAATTTCTATTTGAAAATGCGATTGAAAACCAAAAACAAGTTGTTATTTTTGGCTCGCTCGCTTCGCTCGCTCATCATATTTCAAAATATTTATTCGAAAATGCGATTAATAACCAAAAAAGCGGTTATTTTTTGTTCGCTCACTTCGATATTGATATTAAAATGTGTGTAAGAGGGGGAAAAATCGTCCGAAAATTCAATTATCCCCCCCCCTCACTCCTCAAAGTGGATTTACGTCGGCGACTAAAACTCGCGTTTCACGCTCGATTTTTCCATACACGCAAAAAAAAATTTAACTGCCTCTGCCCCCCCAACATTTTCTTTTGCCCTCCATTTGCCCCCTCCCCCTCCCACTTTAACAATCCTGGTTCCGCCACTGCCTGGACCCCGCCTGTTTGAGTGTCAGTCCCCCCCCCCCCTTCACTCCAAACACGTTCCGCAGCCCCTGATAATGGTACACACATTTCAAAGAGGAAAGAACAATGCAGTTGTGCGCCTGCATTTGCCCAACACTTGTTAAAGTTTGTATAACATTTTAATCAAAAACTTCTTAATATAATATACCATGTATACTGTTTTAAAACCAAACTCGGTTTTCCTTGTGCAGTGGAGGTGAGACAAAACACTGCAAAAAGGCACTCCTGTTCGAGAATTGTTTCCCTTTCTGATTATACTTGTATGGATAAAAAGGTGAAAAACAGTAACCCCCCCCCCCCCCGACACGTTTTATCATCACCCAAGAAATATTTGGTAAATACGTTGATTTGAAATAAAAGTATACCAAATTCTTTTTACCTACATTTTTTTTGGTTATTTGTGACGATTGAATATGTTTCTCATGATAAAATTGGGGTTTGCACTGCAGTCGGCTCTAGAAAAAAAAATGTTGCACTTTCCTTTTCTAAATAGGGTAATGTAGGGTTTATATGTAAATGCTTTTTTCAGCACTGGCGTAGACAGGAATTTTCAACGGGGGGGGGGGGGGGGGCAGGCGAGGGTGTGTGAGGAGGGTATCCTCCTTTCACGGTAGGGAGATTTTTGAAAATTCGTGCAGGAAAATGGCATTTTCTGAACTCTAAAATTTAGTATTAGGGGTAACTTACATGAGAAGTGGCATATAGTGGGCCAAAGGAGCGAAGCGACCGAACTGGGGAGGGTGTGGGAGGGGGTATCCCCCCTCACACGGTAGGGAGATTTTTTAAAATTCGTGCATGAAAATGGCATTTTCTACACACTAGAATTGAGTATTAGGGGGTAACTTATATGAAAAGTGGAATATAGGGGGCCAAGGCGAGAGAGCGAAGAGACCGAGCGGGGGAGGGTGTGGGAGGGGGTATCCCCCCTCACACGGTAGGGAGATTTTTTTAAATTCGTGCATGAAAATGGCATTTTCTGCACACTAAAATTCAGTATTAGGGGGTAACTTATATGAAAAGTGGAATATTGGGGGGGGGGGGCAGGCGAGAGAGCGAAGAGACCGAGCGGGGGAGGGTGTGGGAGGGGGTATCCCCCCCCCCTCCTACGATAGGGAGATTTTTTTTAATTCGTGCATGAAAATGGCATTTTCTGCATACTAAAATTCAGTATTAGGGGTAATTTATATGAGAAGTTGCATATTTTATGTTTTACTTTTATTTCGCGGGGTAGGGGTAAGGTAAGTTATGTGAAGTGGACTCGAAAGTTTTTGTTTAATTTTTAAAATTTTTTAAATGTTTAATTTTTTTTTTTTTTTTTGCTCGCCGATCAACGGGGGGGGGGGGCATGGCCCCCTTATGCTCCCCCTTAGCTACGCCAGTGCTTTTCAGCTTTCTCTTGTATCTTCTGTTCACATATGGGCGCATGATCTGCCAATAAAATTCATGAAACTGCACAAAATCAGGATTTTTTTGCAGTTCTATGAATCCGAATTATGGGGCTATATCTGAACAAAAGAATGGAGTACACAACCATGCAATGCTTAATACAAGGTGCAACGTTTTCTTACCCCAACTTCCAACAAAACCATCACTTCATTAAGGAAACATAAGCAATAGTTCACAAACTAATCAAAAGTATGGATAAGGAAATCATACGTGCTTTGCTTCTTGTGTGAACACATTCCATCACATATTTAATGAGTTATATTACAAGTCTTCGAAGGAACTTACCCCATAGCTTACGTCAACCGGGTAGTCCCTGGATTAAGTCTATGAGAATTTTGGAATTCAGTCGTCAACGGGTTACCTTTCGTTTTCAGAATATCGTGGTGTATAAAAATACATAAAACAGATTAACTCGGCCTCGTCAAGAGAATCAATTAATTAATTCAAGAGCTTGGGAATGGTAGGATGTAGCAAGCCATTATTACCTCATTATGTGTGAAGTGGACTCGAAATGAGTTATATTACAAGTCTTCGAAGGAACTTACCCCATAGCCTACGGCAACCGGGTAGTCCCTGGATTAAGTCTATGGGAATTTGGAATTCAGTCATCAACGGGTTACCTTTCGTTTTCAGAATATCGTGGTGTATAAAAATACAAAAACAGATTTAACTCGGCCTCGTCAAGAGAATCAACTAATTAATTCAAGAGCTTGGGAACGGTAGGATGTAGCAAGCCATTATTATCTCATTATGTGAAAAAGTCGCATGATATACGAATGACGATTCAGTGAAACATTTCAAATCCAGGCATAAAATATCAATTAAACCGCACCCGGCCTTGGTGATAAACAACACTAACTAATCAAATGCTAATTGGCATGGCATTCAAATGACAATAAAATATTAACATAAACCCTGTCAGTAGAACTACATGTATACTCTATGATGTTACAATATTAGTGCAAATGCCCTCCACTACTAGAAACGTCTATTCGAAATATCGTGTATATGCATGCCAAACCAGGCACAATTGATTTCTAGGTGACACAGATGAAACGTTAAGGCTGATCAGTTTTGAGAGCCACAGAAGAACCCCTCTTTCGGTCTTCTTAACATTTAAAAGGATAATGAAAAATTTTCTGCCAACGCTCTCTTTCCCGCCCATTTAGTATGTTTTGTTTTATTTTGGGATGCTTTCAAATGCATAATCAATCAAGGTTTAATCCCTCTCCCTCTCTCTCTCTTTGCATAATTTATTTTCAAGGTATTACAATGTGTATAAATCATTAAACAGATATTTTGATTTGTAAAATAGTATAGATATTTTTGTGTTTGTTTTCAAAGCTTTCACTGAATACTCATGTATGTATATCATCATCTGATCATAGAAGCGATGACAGCCAGAAAGTCATCTTAGGTCCGTTCCATCGACATGCTCGTATATAAAATCTTTCTTTACACCCATTCCACAACATTAGGTAAAAGCAGTAAATGCAGTTTGAATATTGAAAAGTAACAAACCCTTCATGCGTGAAAACAGAAATGGTTGAATCGTTGTCGTGAATTCGATGTACTTTAAGTCTTCTTTATAATCCGCCATTATTTTTGTAAGACATTTTGAAATATTCATGTATAGCACTGTCAATGTTGCGAGGCACTCTATACCAAGTTATAAAAAAGTCGTCGCATCATGTGGATGATATTCTCATGCAAGGTGTGAATCAATGAATATTGCAGTGAAATGTCAAGAATGATCGAACCTTTGTTAAGGTGAGCTTGAGTATGAACAGTGCAGTAAGACGTGAATTTCACTCTACTTCATCAATAAATATACACTGTAAAATACTGTAGCCTATGATTTACAGTTAAATACTCTTTATTTTACATTTTTATATGTACTGCTGTTTACAGTTTTACTGTAGAATAAGCAGTACAATACTGGGTTTAAAAAAGAAAAGAAAAGAAATACAGTAAATTACTACAGCAATTTTTACAGTGTACCGATAACAAGAGTATTCGTTAAAGGCACATTCTACAACTCTCTACTATAATCATATATACACGAACATATTGGAATGTGTACACTGACACACAGCATAATACGGACGGTGTATTTTTAGTAGAAAATGTCGTTACTGTTGTTGGTGAGATATGGCCCTGCCCCTGACGTTATATAGTTCACACACGTACATGGTCAGACATCAAACATATCAGAAGAGGGTCATGAACCCATTCTTGACTGAATACCACATTGTGTGATTTGGCCCAATAACTTTTGATGCAAAGCCCTAAAAATATACCAATTACATGAGAAGAAAGAGAAAAAAATCTATACATACTATGCCCGTTTTAGGTTGCATCAGCATTTGTTGTTTGATGCAGTTCACGTTTTAAAGGTAAATTTATAACCACTATAGTTCTTAAATTGGCAGTGTGATGAAAAAGTGAAAATCACTCTTTTTTTTTCTCTGCGAAATGGTAAAAATTTAACTTCTCAACGAAATTTTCCATCAATCTTTATTCATTACAGATACAGGATTTTTGTAAGAAAATGTAGCAATAAAAATAATAGTGTTGTCAATTTGAACAAGAAAAGCTGATCAAATTAGGCTCTAAATAATTCTTATCTTGAATGGGTTAAGCAGTAGTCCCTTGGGTTTGGCTAACAGGCATGACTGTATTGGATGTGACCAGTGGTCCAGAAACCTTTCCAGAGAAGATGTTTCGAATGGCGGCTCTAAAATGCGGATGCTTTGTGCCGTAGATCACCGGGTTCATGCAAACATTGAACAGGAGGAACGCTTGACCTAATGGTGTACCTTCGGGCCCAATGTCATGACTGAGAACGTTGACGCCGTAAGGAACGATGCACACGATGAACCCGACAACAACGTAGAAAGTGTTCTTAGTGATGCGGGTCTCAAGATCGTTGGCTTTCTTGACCGGGGGCTTACCGGCGGCAGCGGTGGGATTCTGGTGAGAAAGCCATAAAAACAAAACGAAATACATGCCATTGGAGCACTAAAAACTCATAACAATGTGAAAAAGTTATTTAGGCGTAGTATATAGAAAAGGTTCTTGGTGATACTGTCATTGTGACTCTGATCGGACCCAGGTTCAGACCTGAGTCACGTCTTTCGGATGGTGACATTAAAGGTCGACCCAGACTATCCAAACCTAAGTCCAAATGTATAGCAGCCTTTAGGGGAAAATCCCCAAACATCCCAGGGCCAGGCCGCTCTTGTTCTTACTACAAACATAACAACGGTCTTACATCTGTAATAGATACCATCATCACACACATCTCAGTCCAAGCCAAGACTCTCTCGGGAAACAAGTTTATCCCACACCAGGCCATCCGACTTCTTAAAGTCTCAGCAGCCATGCATTGTCTCCAACTGTGTCATCTATTCAGGGGCGTCAATCCTTTTTATATATTTTGGGAGCACTCTCAAAAGGAAAAGGGGCCTCGATCAGCTTAAAGTCTGGGATAACATACCGTTTTGTGTCCCCCTGCGCGCCCCCCCCCCCCCGGCCCCCCCCCCCTCCCCGATTGACGCCCATGCATCTCTTAGACCCTAATGGTTATAAAGGCTCAACATAACTTGCAAATGAGATATGAAATTCAGATTTGCAATGGGGTGGACAGCAATATAAATCAAATATGAAACAACACCGATGAAATTACCTGTGTCTTTTGTGCATTAGCTGAACGGGAATTGTCTTGAACAACATCTGTGCTGCGTCCATTCCCATCTTCCTTGCCATTAGAACCTTCCTTGCCGGTTGATCCCGCGTTTTGCACGGCCGAGCTGACGGCAGATACCGCAGCACTCTGTTGCTGTTGCTGCCCAGCTGACCAGGCATTTTGCCGCCTCACGTGCAGTTTGACGTGTATGAAGATGCGAAGGTACACGCAAAGAACGATGGCCAGTGGTATACAAGTCAAAAAGGTGCCTGCCAGATATGTGTGGGTGAGATTCTCTGTTCCGTCTGGCCTATCTTCCAGATCGCTGCAGAGATGGGGCCCGTCATCGTAGCCGAGTTGCGTTGCACCAATGGCGTAAGGCATGACGATCACCGAGAAGGGAATTAGCCAGGTGAAGAAAAGAATTATACCAGTGTTGACTGGGCTGTATATCTAAGGGGCAAGCAAGAAATTACAAATATGATTACACATTTTGCAATTTAAAACTGTATACATTTTCAAATCTAACATCATGACTTGGAAACATTTTAGATATTCTATTTTGGATGTCAGCAGGAGTTTGATGGAAACTGAAATGGCGAATTCTGTACCAGGAGATTAAGAGGAAGAGGGACATCTGCAGAAAACGAAGTACTATTGTCATACCTTCCTATACGTTGCATTCGAAGTAGTGATGAGAAACATTCGGTTGAAACCAATCGCAACCAGATGCCATACACTGCTACCGCTGCAGGTGAACCGCAGCACGGCGACCATGATGCAAGTCTCCTTCGGTAGCGGCCATCCTGTGGTAGATACGAGCCCGACGATGATCCACGGGATTGTCAGACTCAAGAGGATATCACTACAGGCCAGACTGGTGATGTAGACATTGGTGATCGTACGGAGCTTGGGATACAGGATTACGGCGAGAATGACGAGGAAGTTTCCAAAGAAACCTAAGGTGCCGACCGCACCTAACCAGCCCGCCAGACCTTTCCGAGCAGGCAAGGTGTCTGCGTCGTTTTCATCCTCTTCTTCTAGTGCCATGGAGGTAACGTTTGAAAAATCTAACATGGTTTATAAGTCATCAAAATGGTAATCTGCAGAGGGAGAAAAATGTGGAAGAAACACAAATCAACAAGACTGCAAAGGTTTTCTAAAAGAAAAGAAAAAGAATGGCATGAAAGAAACAACCTCAGGCCATGTGTCATCTGCTGAAATGTGCGAACATGCCAAAGACCTATCATTCGCACGTGATTTCTGTTGACAACTATAGTATTGACAATACAGCAAGGGTACTGAAATTAACCTTAGTCGAATTAATCGGAACTTTTCGATCTTGTTCACTTTACTATAAATCATTTAGAAATGAAATCGTAGGCTAGTCCTAGATTTACCTATCTAAAAACAAACTTTCCTACAAAAAAATAGGAGTTTCAAAGACAATGAAATTGGAGATTCATTAAGTTTTCATCGGCCTATATAATTCTGATGCTAAAGTTTGGAAATGAGAAGGTGTAGAATCGAGAGAAAATTAAGGGAGTGTGATCTTCTTCTTCCTCTTCTTCTTCTTCTTCTCCTCCTCCTTCCCCTTCTCCTTATTCCTTCTCCTTATTCTTCTTCTTTTCTTCCAGTCTTCCTCCAGCTTCCTTTTCTCATTCTTCTCCTTCTTTTTCCTCTTCTTCTTCTTC
>CM057153.1:10558893-10848945 GCA_029962745.1 Echinometra lucunter
CGCCTGAATAATGCACTCGGCAAACATTGAACGCAGGGGTATCGATTTAGGTTTGCCTAATGCTGTTAATGATGGCTGTCTATCGTAAATTGTCTCATAGACTGAATATTATTATGATGAATTCAATGGAGTATAATCAAAAGAAAGGCCCACATTTATGTGCCTATGTATCATATCATCGCATCATATCATCTTAAACTTAATGATAAATTATCATGTTTGTTTGTATTAACCCTATGTAAACATGCATATTTCTGCCACTGGCTGCCTGTCGTAATATTTTTGTTTTAAACAAATGAACTGATTACTCAACTCAACCGGATTGAAGGGGCAAAACATAACAACCATTCATGAGTTATGCTGTCTTTTTTTAATGAAATAGATATAACAATGGATATTGCTCATCTTGAGCGAACAACTGTAATTCGTTGATATTATCTTTTAACAAAAAAGAGATGTAGTTTAAACGAAGCAGGTTGTGTGTCGGTATGAAGAGTTTCTTTGCAAACCGGGTTATATCCATATCCATTTTTGTCAATTTCCGATTAAAGCTCATAAAATATAGTGAAGATAGTAAGGAATTTCTTGATACTATTGATTATAACTTCAAAATTATACCCTTATATAAAATGAGCTAGGTATCATTTGAAAGCCATAATTTTGTATTATATCTATCCTTGCTTTAAAATGTTCTTAAATTGGTGCTTAACCCGTTAGCAATAAAACTCTTCATATAATACTACGTGTGTCTCTAGTAAACCACT
This sequence comes from Echinometra lucunter, assembly GCA_029962745.1. NCBI lineage: Eukaryota > Metazoa > Echinodermata > Echinoidea > Camarodonta > Echinometridae > Echinometra > Echinometra lucunter. Next base: position 10,559,658 of record CM057153.1, read on the forward strand.
TTTTCAGACTTCTTGAAAATTAGAAAAGAAATTAGATAATAATGTCAATAATCATCATTATGTCGATCTGACTGCTTGCGGGTATTTACATATACAATAATGGCCACCGGTATAACATGAAATAATTATCAAATCTTAATCGAGGCCTAGGCGTATATACATCGCAAATCTTGTGTTTCATCCGAATATTATTGTGTCTGATTCAGTTTCGTATTTATACACACAACGCAGAACTCGAAGAGAATTCTAAAACTGCTGTCTTTTTTAGTTCTGTGACATACACCCAATAACGTACATTATGATAGTTTATACATAATATAGGTGACTTTTTATGATGTCATGTTGCTTGTGGCTACCATGTTTATTTAACAACAAAATTCAAATAAGATTAGTTTGTTATCTATATTTTCGTTCATTGCTTTTGAATAAAAATCAACTGTTTTTTTTTTTTGGTAGTTATTTTTCACCCTGCTATACGCTTTACGACTAAAAAATACAGAAGGAAATATATTTCCACATTAGGCCTATTTACACAAAACAAAACAAACAAAGTGATTTCTTTTTCAAAAACATGATTTTGAATGAGGTAGTTTTGAAATGATCAGTTGAACAGGTTGAAAAAATGTTTCTGTATTTTTTGTCTATAAAGTGGACGGTATTTTTATGTCATTTCCTGTTATCCGTGGGTGTGTATCTGGAGTGTCTTTATTGAGTGCCTCAATTTGTTTTAAGTGTGCTTGTATGCGTGAATGCACCTGTGTGTGGGCGTGTGGGGGTGTGTGTTATCCGTGTCTGTCTATTTCTGTTGTTGTTTTTTTCCAGGGGCCTTCTGCCCACAAGCCTGGCTTCCTTGGCCTCTGCATTTCCAAAAAAAATTGTGTGTTTGTCTGTTTGTTAGTTCTAAATTGTTAATGTGTTAGCAGGTTTTTTTAAAGATGATGTTTTTTAATAATGTATTTGAGAGTTTATTTGTTACAATGATAATCTATATGTTCCATTTATGTTACTACGTTACATTGCCTGCTTTGTTTTGTTTGGAAATGAAAATAAATAAATGGAATGAAATAAAATTTCCTGTCTTCCTTTTAGGATAAACTCAACTTCACATTCAATTATTAACCAATCCTTTCAGAGCGTTTGTTCTACTTTAGGAGCAGAAGGGATTAGGACTCCAAACAAATTAAGCCATTCCAAAGGCATAGACCCTTTCATTTCCATTTACCATTAACTGCATAACTGTTACATTCACATCCAAACACGAAACGTGAGACTGAATTAAAAATCACTAGAAACGTATGGATTTAGCAATGGCGTATAACAAGAATAATCCAGAATGATTCGGTCGCTGTCAGTATAAACGCCCCATAGCACAGCGACCCGTGGGGGGGGGGGGTGAGCAGGGGCATGCTTCCCCCGAAATGTTTAAAATATGTGCCTTTTTCAGACAATCTTAATTCTCACTGCTAATCATATAACACACAAACGCACCCCACCCCACCCCCACACGCCACACGCACACACATACACACACAAATAACCGGTGATTTGATTTCCAGGTCCAAGGGATGAGCGTTTTCCTCCCCCACCGTTCGTTGGATACGCCACAAATTTCTTTGTCACCCGGGTTACCAGCATGAGAGGATCAATATCCGTTATCTATATGATATCTCCGACAATATTGACTCTCGGACTAAAATACGTGCGTATCATCAAAAGCTCTCTCGACTGGCCTTTCTTTTAATCCTCTTTTTTCAGCTATGAGCAGTAGAGAGATTTAGATTTAGTGGCACAATCATTTTCCATAAAAGCTTCCACTCAATTTGTAGCTGGCAATTTATGTTATGGACACCATTACTCACTGTAGTGTGCAATTGTTCTTCCAACGTATTTCAAAGCGCTTTATGTATACATGCACGTGTGTAAATGAAATATAGAAACTCCGTCGATGAATTACTATTGGATTTCATCCTTAATTTGTTGGCAAAGATCTCTCCAAGTTAGGCAATGAAAAGGACAAAAAGCATGAAAACGATTATAAGAAAGTGTAAAAACGAAAGTTACTTTCAACTGCTGATGATGAAACCTTCTAATCCAAGAATTTCGCTGATTCGCACTTTGCTAAAGACCATCACTTTTGTACAAATGAAAGAAATTATTTCTGTACACCATAAATATCTTGTGATAAATCTATTCTAAATATTCTACATGAAATAATAATTCAGCTATACAACTAATAATTTTTCTTGATGCTTTGATTGCTTTGACATTCTACAATACTTTGGGCCACGAAGACATGTTTCGGCAAACAGATAAAACAAGGAGACAAGTGAGTGTGATTGCGGGGGTAATTTACATTTCGCCAATTAGCATATTCCTTTTATTTGCTCAAATACTAACAAGTGTTTTCAGCTTATACAGAATCGTGCAGGGTGTCCATTAAAAAGGAAGCTCTATCTTATAGGGAAATTATTCTTAATTCTAAAAAAAAAAAAAAAAAAAAAAGATTATTAATATATACCCATTTGTTTAAAAGCTGATTTTCTCTTTTCTCATTTTGACATTAAAAACATGACTAAAAAACATGACTAAGTAATTGCAGTGGTATAGGGCCAGAAACCCAATTGTCCAAAATAAGTGGATGGGTGCTGTATTTGGGTCATTATGGTAGGGGAAAGATTTGGGATTATTAATTATCAACAATCCCCATCAATAAAAGACTCACTCAGTCACATTCTCATCTTCCATCAGTCACAATCACGGGCGGCGCTACAGGTGGGGCAGGGGGCGGCCGCCCTATCATTTTTCAAGTGACAAAGAAGAAGAAGATTGAAGAAGAAAAGAAGAAGAAGAAGAAGAAAAAAAAAAGAAGAAGAAGAAGAAAAAGAAGAAGAAGAAAGTGTTTGGGGGAAGAGAGGACATGGCCGTGTAACTATATATGATAACCTTATTTGTTCATTTAAAACGTAAACTAACTCACCTGTAGGTTCAAGTTTAAAATCTGGCCCCACCCCTATCAAAATACCCTGGCGCCGCTAACCCTGTACACGATAACCATGAAAGCAGGATCACGCATGACTGAGCAGGTACAGTTGTAATAAGGCACACTGACAATTATTCAGCTACCTCATTCAATTTCCTCAAACGAAATGTCAATTTGCCTAACGAAATGCAAATTATGTTGCCTGCTCGACCACGCGTAATCCTTTCACCATAATTAGAATATTATTTATTCACTTATTTGTATTTCCTTTTCCTTAATCAGTTATCCTGAATAATTTCAAATATATTTGTGCTACCATCACAAACATGTTAAAGAAAATGTGATCGGTAGGCAAACGGGACTAAAGTACATTTATAGGCATATTTTTCTTTTAAAAAAACACGAAACATTTTTTCGGGCAAAATTTGGCTACAATATCATTTTGGCTAAATCATCCTTTATTTGGGTATCTCTATTTCCCACCACAAACATTTCACCACAAAAATTTCATTTCGTTAGGGTCCAGGGTCCGAATCCAGGGTTTTCAAAATAGTGGTGGCGCGGAACAGAGAAAATTACCGCCGAAGAGCATTGATATTAAAAGAAAATGTGTCCCTTCAGTGTCCCCCACAGCCGCAATCTTAGACCCTAAAAGGAACCTGACCTCGAGTTTATTTGCTGTATGTTCTACAGGAGAGTTCAAATTTGCTTGGGTTTTGTTTGTTTGTTTGTCTGTTTGTTTGTTTTTTGTTTGTTTTGTTTTAATTTCTTGACCTGAATTATGTATAACTTCTATGCATTTTTATATCATGCACTGATTGCAGAAAACTTGGGCTGAGGCAAGGTTTCCGTGTTGAAATGAAATTAAATAAATGAAATGAGTCTGAAGAATGATGAAACTTCACTGGAAACAAAAACAAAAACAAACCTAATGAAAACTGATCCAGGTTACATATTTTGTACATTATTTTTATTTTTTCCCTCCTACCTTTCACTTTGTTTCTGTTTTCCTCTCTTTATTTCTCTCTCCCTCCTTTTCTCGTTATCTACCTTAAGTATTATCTGTAACCCTTTACATTTCGAGGAATTTATGTTTTACAGTAAAGATGAAATAAACAATGGAACCTACGTATACGTAATTAAACACATACACGCATACACACACGCGCTCGCGCACTTTTTTTTCCTTTTTTTTTTTTTTTTTTTTTTTTTTTTGGGGGGGGGGGGTGTTTTTTCCATATTTTTAGTAGATATTTAATTCAAAATACATCCATACATGTAAATTAAAGTCTATACAAATACAAATCCTTATTGCGACTGCGTAATATATTATAATATATGTTATATATTATATAACATAATGTTATATTATAGATTATATATACATTCACAAATCACTGAGCAAAGAAGAAAAATAATGGAATGAAATCCCATATTCACGCGGGCACGCACACACACACACACGCACACGTACAACCCCCCTCCCCCCAAAAACACCCCTGAATAATTACAAACATGAGCGCATTTATGTCTCCTATCAACTTTGAACAATTATTATGCCAAGATTGTGTGATGTCTTTCCCATTTAAGCTATATGGTCGATTATCCCTAGTAAGTCACTTTATAAGAAACTAGTATATTGTTATCATCATCATCAATATGATATATAATTGGTGGGAGTATCATAAATGTTATCATTTTTCATTATCATCATATTATTATCATTATTATTATTATTATTACTATTATTCATACCATATTTCAGGAAAGAATGAAATGATTTTCAGTCTGCTTTTTCCGTAAAAGAACAATATACATTATATCTATATAATTTTCCCCTCAAAAACAATCTAATAGCCTGCAGTTAAGTTGGGACACAAAATCTTGACTTCTTGACTTCCGGCAATTAAATGAATTTGTAAAATCCAAAGTGCGGTTCACCCGAGGAGATATGTAAAATAAATTATCTTGGCCTGTCATATTCCCACGGTCGAACGTTCATGCTTATCATTTTTAAGAAATGTGACGTACGCTTATGAAAGGAATATTTGACAACCCATCGTCTTCTTTGTAATCTTATCAGTCATTCAGAGTTATATTTCCAACTTTTTAAAATGCGGGCTGATTAAGAAGCTGACTTACATGCCTCTTTCCAATTGTAAACTCGTATTACCCTTCGTTGTGCAACATGATACATTATAAGTGTTATGAAGTGACATATGCCGAGAAAAGGTCGAAGTCATCTTTGGTTTTCTTTTGGTGACCTACCAAACACATAATTTATTTGCTGTGTGTCTTCTCGAAATAGGGAGAAAGGCTGCCTGCCCCTGTACACCGGTTTATTAATTATACCTCTGTGTTGTGAAATAAGGGTGGAGGTTCATAGCATTGTTCTGTATTAACATTATTTTTATGAATAGGAGTAGGCCTACATATTCGTCACCTTACATCTAAACCGAATCAAATATTCAGGTCTCTTTGTTAAAAGATCGATAAGTGTCATTACACTTCCCGAGCAATTTCAGCAGAAACAGTTTTGTCAAAGGATGGGCAAACTCTTTCTATACCGAATAAATTCAGAGAAAATTTAGACGTGCTGATCAATGTGATAAGCTTGCTGATGGATGGAGGTATTTATAAGCGTATTTTACTGACAAAACAGTACAGATACAGATTCATGCATAATGGGCAGAAATCCTGGGGGCAGGGGGACGCCCTCACGATTTTGTAACTTTAGACTCATTTTGGAATCTTGGAGTTAAATTTAGGAGTCAAAGAGGTGCCCGCAAGCAATGGCAAGGGCTGAGATCCCTTTTTTTCGTGCTTGCTTGTCAGTGAATTATGTTGGGGTAAGAAGGGATAAAAAGAAATATCCCACAAGGGCGAAGTGCTGCCCCCCCCCCCAGTTCTCTAACTGAGAAATATTAAGGTTAACAGAGAACACGAATGAAAGTGTCTTACATATCGAAGCAGCAACTCGTGTTTTTCTTTAAGATGATCTAGAAACAAGTTTGTGGAAATTATCGTGCTGTAATGGCGAAACGTTCACAGATTAATCTGAAACCAACACTTTCTGTATTTCATTATATACACAATGCGGAAACATGACATCAAATGATATGTAAAACACCTTGTCAGATTCCTTCATGAATGATTTATGTGTGTATCTCTCCGTTGAAGAATTGTCACTGAAAATTTGTGAACCGATGAATGCCTACAGTGGCGGCACCAAGGGGGGGCATGGGGGGGCATTTGCCCCCCCACTCAGAAGCTTTGCCCCCCCAGTTGCCCCCCCCCCAGAAATTTTGAGGACTGAAAAGAAAAATTATATTGTAATTTGTAAATAAGTAGATATGGTCATAAACATTATATTCAAGCTGTGAAGTGCTCTAAAATACCATTTTTCGCTCTTCGAAACTTCGATTGAAAACAAAAAAGTGGTTATTTTTGGCTCGCTCGCTTCGCTCGCTCGTCATATTTTTAAATTTCTTTTCTGAAATGCAATTAATACCAAGAAAAGTAGCCATTTTGGGCTCGCTCGGTCGTCATATTTCAGAATATTTATTCGAAAATGCGATTGAAAACCAAAAAAGCGGTTATTTTTTGTTCACTCGCTCGTCATATTTTAAAATTTCTTTTCTGAAATGCAATTAAAACCAAGAAAAGTAGCCATTTTTGGCTCGCTTGCTTCGCTCGCTTGTCATATTTCAGAATATTTATTCGAAAATGCGATTAAAAACAAAAAAAGCTGTTATTTTGTGGTTCGCTCGCTTCGCTCGCTCACAAAATTGATATTAAAATGTGTGTAAGAGGACGCAAAAAAAAAAATTGACTGCCCCCCCCACCATTTTCTTTTGCCCTCCATTTGCCCCCCCCCCCACTTTAACAATCCTGGTGCCGCCACTGAATGCCTATAATGGACAATCAACGCTACATTAAAATGCAGGAGACAGATTATTATGAAATCAAAGCGGTAGGCAAATTTGACATTACTGTTACATCCTAGATTTTACGTGTAACATTGTCTATGTGCATAGAAATGGAAGTGATCTGATTGAGTCTGAGTCAAGACAATGCATCTATTCCTTGCTTATGGGCTATTATATTCGATCCGTAACTGATAAATGAATGTTTTCATCAGACTTTTCTAAGTGATCCAATTGTTAAAGGAATTGATGAATAGAATATTGAAAAAAATCGTGTCATGTAATAAGAAGATATGATGAGCAGGCGTTCTAAATCGGAACAGAGGCCTTCGTCCTTGTATAGACTTCATGATTCAATGTGAAGCAGTTATCAGAAGAGAGGATACAACTGTACAAAGAGACATGGCAGATTAAAACTAACAAAGCCTTAATGACAAAATATATTGTAAAATTGTTCGGGCCAACTGTGGAATTACCAAACTCAACCCTATTCTCACCTTACAAAAGCGGGCTCTCCGTATCTGTACATGATCGTCTTATTTTCTCATTCTGATCCACTATTCTTTAAGCTTAAAACATTGAAGGTTTCTGATTTCAATGTCATTCAAGTTGCACTTTTTACGTTCAAATACAAAAACAACAAACTTTCCCCCTCATTTCAAAATTTATTTAATATAAACAGTACAATTCACCTATACCCTACCCGTATTTCTAGAAATTTTCACCCTAACAAACCCAAAGTTATTAATAACTCATAAATCAATTGGACACCATGGACCTGACTTATGGAACAATTTACCCGCAACTGTAAAAATGTGTTCCTCAATTCCTTAAGCGCATAAAAAATCATAAAATTACGCAAAATGTTGCAAAAACTAGCAAACAATAATTGAAAAATATCATTATATCACTGAAGTACTCACTGCGATACGATGACGACTACGAAGCAATCGACTTGATGAATGCTCATGCATGAAATCCAAACCTCTACCAGCATTTACTGATATCGTCTGCACGGATCGAGGAACGACACGACAAATGACAGACGTCGAAACGGAAAGTATCATCATTACCACATCAATACCACCTCAAACCGAGTGAAGCCCCTCCTTCTAATACGATAAACCCATCACTTGAAGTGGTGGAATCGAACAAGAATCTGAAAAACCTTAAAGTGCATGTTTGCAAAGCATATAGTTTCTGAGTTCACGCATGCGTATTTGGTCGCCACCGTCGCTTTCTCAGTCATCCTGACAGTGGTAAGCATCAGTTCAATGGCGGATACAGCCACATCAATCTATCCTCTTTATCATTGGAAAAGTTAGTAGTGTCGCCATGGAAGTGAGACGTGCGCAGTGATGGTATTTGCTTGTTATTGGTTATCCGGTTATCATGTAATTGATGAATTCATTTTAAACTAATCAAGTAGGATCTACATGATAATTATGCAGTATATTGATGGAAATAATCGTATGATCAATGCAAAGCCCGAGGAATGAGTGCTTTGCTTGTGTATCAATGTCATTGAAAGCTATTGCGGTATTGTCATTCTGTCATTCGTGACAGCAGGATAATGAATTTTTTTTAGTCGTGATGTGCGCTTTTATTCGCCTTTATAAGTCCTGATTGATGATAGGAAAAAGATTATGAATAATTATATATCTCTGCTTCCGTACAAGGCTTCGTGTTACAGTTTGATGGATAAGCCGAAATGGCTATGTAATATCTATAATTTTATGGCCTGATTACGAAATAGATTTCTCGTTCATTATGGAAATCTAAGCTTTTTGTTGATTTCAAGGGCAGAGCTTTTTCTTGAATAATTAATGTATAATAGCAATATACTCACTATATACATCAGATTTTAAACCATTTGATGAAAGATCAATGTCCTTGTCACCTGTTTTGACGCTACCAAACCTTCAAGAAATATGGATGAAGAATGGAAGCAAATGGCCCCAACATACAATGGAAGTTTATCTTTAAACCATGGTTTCGCTCTCCACGCGTGTCGATGTCCCCAAAAGAGCAAAATATGCTTTTAGTCCTCAATGGAGGTTTAAATCATGACTTTGTCTTGTTCAGTTTACTTTAGTTTTTATTGTTTTCTGCATAATTATATAGACATAGATTTCTCGTTCATTATGGAAATCTAAGTTTTTTGTTGATTTCAAGGGCAGAGCTTTTTCATGAATAATTAAAGTATAATAGCAATATACTCAGTATATACGTCAGATTTTAAACCATTTGATGAAAGATCAACTATGTTCTTGTCACCTGTTTTGACGCTACCAAACCTTCAAGAAATATGGATGAAGAATGGAAGCAAATGGCCCCAACATACAATGGAAGTTTATCTTTAAACCATGGTTTCGCTCTCCACGCGTGTCGATGTCCCCAAAAGAGCAAAATATGCTTTTAGTCCTCAATGGAGGTTTAAATCATGACTTTGTTTTGTTCAGTTTAGTTTAGTTTTTATTGTTTTCTGCATAATTATATAGAAATAGATTTCTCGTTCATTATGGAAATCTAAGCTTTTTGTTGATTTCAAGGGCAGAGCTTTTTCATGAATAATTAAAGTATAATAGCAATATACTCACTATACACATCAGATTTTAAACCATTTGATGAAAGATCAACTATGTTCTTGTCACCTGTTTTGACGCTACCAAACCTTCAAGAAATATGGATGAAGAATGGAAGCAAATGGCCCCAACATACAATGGAAGTTTATCTTTAAATCATGGTTTCGCTCTCCACGCGTGTTCATGTCCCCAAAAGAGCAAAATATGCTTTTAGTCCTCAATGGAGGTTTAAATCGTGACTTTGTTTTGTTCAGTTTAGTTTAGTTTTTATTGTTTTCTGCATAATTATATAGAAATAGATTTCTCGTTCATTATGGAAATCTAAGCTTTTTGTTGATTTCAAGAGCAGAGCTTTTTCATGAATAATTAAAGTATAATAGCAATATACTCACTATATACGTCAGATTTTAAACCATTTGATGAAAGATCAACTATGTTCTTGTCACCTTTTTTGACGCTACCAAACCTTCAAGAAATATGGATGAAGAATGGAAGCAAATGGGCCCAACATACAATGGAAGTTTATCTTTAAATCATGGTTTCGCTCTCCACGATTGTTCATGTCCCCAAAAGAGCAAAATATGCTTTTAGTCCTCAATGGAGGTTTAAATCATGACTTTGTTTTGTTCAGTTTAGTTTAGTTTTTATTGTTTTCTGCATATATAGAAATAGATTTCTCGTTCATTATGGAAATCTAAGCTTTTTGTTGATTTCAAGGGCAGAGCTTTTTCATGAATAATTAAAGTATAATAGCAATATACTCACTATATACGTCAGATTTTAAACCATTTGATGAAAGATCAACTATGTTCTTGTCACCTGTTTTGACGCTACCAAACCTTCAAGAAATATGGATGAAGAATGGAAGCAAATGGGCCCAACATACAATGGAAGTTTATCTTTAAATCATGGTTTCGCTCTCCACGATTGTTCATGTCCCCAAAAGAGCAAAATATGCTCTTAGTCCTCAATGGAGGTTTAAATCATGACTTTGTCTTGTTCAGTTTAGTTTAGTTTTTATTGTTTTCTGCATATATAGAAATAGATTTCTCGTTCATTTTGGACATCTAAGCTTTTTTTGTTGATTTCAAGGGCAGAGCTTTTTCATGAATAATTATTAAATCATAATAGCAATATACTCACTATATACGTCAGATTTTAAACCATTTGATGAAAGATCAATGTCCTTGTCACCTGTTTTGACGCTATCAAACCTTCAAGAAATATGGATGAAGAATGGAAGCAAATGGGCCCAACATACAATGGAAGTTTATCTTTAAACCATGGTTTCGCTCTCCACGCGTGTTCATGTCCCCAAAAGAGCAAAATATGCTTTTAGTCCTCAATGGAGGTTTAAATCATGACTTTGTTTTGTTCAGTTTAGTTTAGTTTTTATTGTTTTCTGCATATCGGGTACATTTTTGTTAAACTATTGTCGAGAGGGGGGGGGGGGGGGGTAGGCCTACTCATATAAAGCTGCGAAGTGCGAATTCATGAAAATATATAGACACAAAGAGATGTGTTTTTGCATCCAATATGCCAAGGGACGGCAAGGGGTATACATGCCCCCATTTGTTTGTTTGTTTGTTTGTTTGTTTGTTTGTTTGTTTGGTTGGTTGGTTGACTGGTTGTTTTTTTTAAAAGATGTCTCCACCCCCTTCCTACGAAATTTTGGAAGAAAAAAATGTATAGAAAATAATGAATCAAGACTATACATCACTCCTACAGCCTATGAAGTGCCCTAGAAAACATAGTTTCATTATTCAAATGTGAAAAAAAAATATTCCTCTTCGCTTCAATCCCTGGCATAAAATACTTTCACTTCAAAATGTCATACAACATAATGGGCCGTATCGATAAAAGTGGCATTTGCTTGGAAGTAATTGAAGGTGCCTTTTTAGTAAAAGCTTAAATATGCTCAAGTAAATGCTTAAGCGATGACTTGCGCCCGACCTTTTTCTTGGCCTGAGAGCTATAGCTCGAGCAAAGCCTAACTGTTAACTAACTGGTTAAAATTGTTCTGAATGAGCCTAATACTTAAAACTAGCATCTCCTTGGGCTCTTAGCTAAAAATTATCAAGTAAATGATATATAGACTCCTGCTAATGCTTTGCCAGGTAATATTGCTGGCAAGTAATTGGAATATCTGAAGATGCAAACAAAAGGTTTGAAAAAGAATTTGCTATAGGCGTTTGCTATAGTTTTCTCGATACGCCTAAATGTAAACTAAGTAGTAATGCAAGGGCAGACTGCATTGTGTCTTTACAAGAAAAGGAGCTGAAGCACATGTTTTCAGAGAGGCCTATTATACGAAATGCAGAATGGGGATAGAAGCGGGCCTAGGGGTTCTGTGCGATGAAAATTTCCCCAAATTACCAACATCCCACTCGGAAACTTTAGAATTTTCTCGCTGTACGACCTTCGTAAGTACAAAATCAAATTATGCACTGCAATATCGGTGGTGTATCTGCAGATATATATATTTTTTCAATAGTTGATAAGCTTCCTCGAATGCCATGTCCCCCCTCCTCCCGGTCATAAAATATCCTTATTCTTACTTCTTTTTTTTCTGGAAACACGAATAAGTTACAGTACATCAGACCCCATGATGAGGTGACTATATGGTATTCTGGCTTTATCGATGCTTGTAAAGTGAGAGAACAATACTGCAACATGAACCTTTTTCACTGTAAAGCTTAAATTTGGCAGTATAGATCTTCCCCTTTTAGCTGTTTGCATTGTATTTTATGCTGATATCCCAATGATTTATTTTCAGATTATAAAATAGAATTTGAATATGTCATAAAGATGCAAGCAGGTAAACACCTGATAGTAAATTCATTGCTTTCTGCTTACACACTTTCTTTTCTTTGTCTTTCTTTAATTTTCATCTTGAAAATGGCCGAAAACATCTCAAATGCATGAATAGTCATTATAGTCATCTTCTCTTTCACTGTTCGTCGAAGTGTGTTCGAATAATCTAAAGTAACCAGTGATGTAAAAAAAAAAAAAAAAAAAAAAAAACTCCAATTTTGTTGAAGAAAAAAAAAACTTCCAAAGTGCTGGCATTTCCTTGTTTGAATGTTAAAGGAACATTTCACTCTATTGCGGTACATATACAAAGTGAAGATGTTAAATGTCCCGTACGAGTAATATGCACACCGATAACTGTACTAACAAGTGAAACCGCCATAATTCCAGTGAGCTTATAAACATCGCTCATTTGGGCGATTCAATTGAGTCGGTTTAGTCATGCATTTATAGTTAAACGATGATATTCGTCACTGGCATGAAAATCATTAAAGTAAAGACGAATTCTTACCAATGGGCCTGCAATTTCATCAACAAAAAACAAGAAGTTTGTGGGTGAGATCAAACGAAAGTGATATGCATTGCTTTGGAAAGGAAACTTAAAAACGGAAGTTAAAAACATCACTTCAAATGACTGAAACGACAAGGACAAGATATGTTTTAGTTTTATAGGTGTATAAAAAGCTTTTATTTTTACTATGAGTAAGCTGACTCGCGTACTTTGGGGAAGGATGGGCATATGAGAGTGGAATAGTTTAAATATGTGAATCGATATTATCAAAACACACTGTGGGAGACAAACTTTCTTTTCTCTCTTTTTAATTTTTTTTTATTGATTCCATGATAAATTTTACTCAGATTACCATCTAAAATCATGTGAAATACAGCTTAACACATTTGCTACTAAACCGGGTGACCCCTGTAATAAACTTAAGGGCACTGGCGTAGCTGAGGGGGGCACGAGGGGGCCATGCCCCCCCCCCCCCTCGTTGATTGGCAAACCAATAAAAATGTTGCTGCTAACAACACAAATAAAACTAATTCCAATATTCCGTCAGTGCTTGAATGAGGACATAGGTGTGGATGGGGGGGGGGGCACAAGGAGGCCATGACCCCCTCTTGATCGGAGAGTACAAAAATTAAGAGAGAAGGGGATTGGTCTATACCACTATTACCTTTATCTAATAATGAAATGAAATGCGCAAAAATGCCATTTTGAAGCACATATTTTCAAAAATTACCCTACTGTGGGAGGGGAAACACCCTCAGTGTCGAAGAGGACAGGGAATGCACGTAAAGGGTTAACCGAATCTAGCCTTGCACTCTTAGGAAAAAATGCTGCTGATTAGAACCTGTTCTTGTCCCATATTTGGAACCTTTAAAGGTTTATCAAAGAACCATTAATAGCCTATAAAGGTTCTCCAAAGGGTTCTAAATGGGGTCTTTAGAACAATTTTTGGTTGTACAAGTAACATTTTAGGGTTCTTGAAAATATAAAGAACCATTTAGCATAATTATATAGAAGCCTTTTTCTGGAGGTTCTAAATACGGGGACAAAAAAGGGTTCTATAAGTGGAACATTTTTCTATTAGAGCGTGTATAACAACATAAAGTTGGAATCCAGCATGTTCAAAGTGTTAATCTATATCATTTTGAAAATGTAGTCATCCCTCAGCCCTATCAAATGGTGATTTAAAATTTTAGTGTTTAGCGTGTGGTCATGTATTTTATTTCTTTTTGCTATAGGTCGTTTCATTGGCTGACAATGACAGATCTGATGTTTTTAAGGCGAGCAAAACTCATTGCTTTGTTACATAGATAAGAAACGTTTCGTTTAATATCCCTAGTACTTATATAGAACCTCCTGTATGCTTCTTGGTTGTTTTATTATCAAATTGATTCTATCAAATTTTTGTTCTCCTTTTATTTCATCATAGTTAGGAATACCTAGAAATTTCCCGTTATAATGTAATATAATTGAATTTCAAAACTCTATTTTCGCCCCAATTTGTTTTTTTTTTCTTTTTAATATCCTGCATTTTCCAGTAATTTGGATATAATTATATGTCCGGGAATTTTTTTTCCTGCTTTATTGTGGAAGTTCAGTCAATAAGTGATGTTTAAAAAGATGTGTTCAATTTTTCTCATGCAGCCCTGCAATGACACGCGTAAGTAGTTATTTACAGGCTTTATTTATGATAAATCTAATAATGTAATTGAAAGATTTGCAGTGGTTTTGTGTTAAGTTCAAATAAACATTTATTTTTTTCTCCCAGTCTTCCAGTGCCATGGCAGGATTAGATTTTTTTTTTTTTTTTTTTTACTAATTATTATGCAATTCAATGCAGTAACATAATCTGACGGTAATATTGCGGTAAATATTTCACTCGATTTGAATAGCTCATGCCATTACAAGGAATAGGCCTAACTAAGTCCCCTGAAGAAAAGGTGGATTTAAAGGTGGATTAGCCCAGGCCTGGATCTAGGGATGGACTGGGACTAAAATCAGTTTTTTTTGATCTTCTGTGACACCAACCCTGGCCACTCAATGTATGAAACATGCATCCCAAAATTCTCCTATTCATCATAGTTGTAATAATAATTATCGCTATATATCACGATTCGCCTTCATAGGCGTATGTAAGCAATTCTGCCAGGGGACTCTCTCTGCAATGAAAAAAAAAATTACCCGTTCTGCATCATTTTGCGAGTGAGCAAAGTGAGCGAACAGAAAATACATATAGTTAAAGTGTGACCGGGCAAATGAAAAGGATCGCAGTTTCATAAACATTTTGTGTGTATTATGATTGATGAATATATGCATCTGTTTGCTTCATTTCATTCGTAATATTTTATTATTTTACCAGGCCTTGTATGATGTTAATCTGAATTTTTGTGGCCATTTCAACAAACTTATTGACCGGCCCGTGGGGAAAACTCCCCAAATCCCCATGGTCAATCTGCCCCTGCCCGAATCCACCCCTACATATTCATATACAGGGGTAATTTTGAAAATTTGAAGGAAGCAAGGAAGCTCTAGTCATTCCTGGAAACTAAATCGCAGTCAGTGGAGTAGATTTAGAGAGCATCCTCTCTTCGATCGCAGGAGGGGATAAAAAAATAACAAGGGGGCGGAGATGGAAGAGGCAGTGCGTAATCAGTGGCAACGTAGTTTTATTTTGGAGTTTCATAGGCCTTGGCGCCTTTCTTTGGCTCTGCATCCTTGCTAGCTGCCGTAAGTCCCCTTGTATGTAATGCATTTGTCGTGAGAGGGGGTGTGTCATATTCTTGCAAAACGTCTTTGATCATGCATTCGGCTTATCCGGTAATACTTCTGCACAACATATGGTTGTCGAGAACTGCCGTCTATGGAGCTTTTATATTCCACATATGTTCATATTTCTTTGTTGTCAAGCCTCACATGGACCAAGAGAATATGGTGAAATACCTAGACTTTCTAGTGCACTAGGTGATATCTGTGAATTTTTCATTTTAACAAGAGCTGAGACCAATTTTCCTGGCAAGAGCTTCTCTCAAGACACGCAGTTTACAGTCATTGTTCTACCGGGGCGAATCCCCATGCAGCAGGTGTTCGAGTTCGGTGTTATTAAACTCGAATACATTTGCCTGTGGAACTGGAGTACCAGATTTTTGATACTATCTCAAATACTGCCGAGCTAACATGCTAGACATTGTACCGGAAATAGAGAACACTAACAGTTCTGACACCACGAGAGGTAAATTATGTGTTTTTAATGATGCATTTCATTGAAATGTTAGATGAGTCAAATAGTGTTTGTCGAACTCCTCATATTATAATTATTAATGAATTGATGATGATAATGACGTATTTGTGTTGATGATGATGATGATAATGATAGTGAATTGAAATTGATAATGCTGATGAAAATAATGGTGATGAGAAACTGATGATGATGATGAATAGTAATGTAACAAAAATTATAATACTGATAATGATAATAAGAGTAATAGGCATCATCATAATAATCATAGTATTAATGATATTGATAATGATGTTACCAATTAATAGAAATAATGATGAGAGATTTTGATTTAATTAGACTTTTTTTTCAAATCTTGTTTTTCTTTAAATAATCATCATATATGATGATGAATATCATCAAAATATAAACAATAATACAGAAACATGAGTATCATACAAGAGTTTATTGAAGAAATCAAAATGATTGACAAGGAAATTATAATAAAACAAAAGTGATGGGACTTGATATAAAAGGTCCCTAAAGATATGAATACAAATTATACATTTGGTTTATTTTTCAAAAAAGGAAATGAGCCCAACACGGACCTTAAACATCAACATACAGTACAATACCAAACAAGATGAGAAATGAAGACAACACAAACACAGGACAAAATTTGGACATAAGAAAGAAAAAAAAAGAAGTAAAGTTCAAAAAAGAGGGGAAGAGGTTGGAAGGAAAGGAGACAGAGAGAGAGAGAGAGAGAGAAAGCAAGTCAACCAAGGTTATTGAGGAATATTTTATTTACTATATATTTTTTTTTTCATTTTTTGTTTAAAAGTGAACAAACTTTGTGGCTCCTATCATCCAATGAACCAGGTATTAACCTACCTGTACAGAATCTACCTCATAGTTTTCTTCATAATGAAGACTTATTATTTGAAAACACCGTATACTTTTTTATGCTTAGCCTTTCACATACTTTTTGTACACTAAAGAGTGATCACCATGTACACAGATGGTGTACATGTACATGTTTAACATCTTGTCAATTTTGCTGGTTGATGCACTTCATACAAACCATCCACTGAAATTTTTTACCACAAGTATACACAGTAGTTCAACCTTTGCAAATATATGGTAGACATTGGGAGAGCCACATAAGTCACTACAGTATATTTCTCTATGTATGTTGGATTTATAAAAACTAAACAACTTTGCACAGAGCAGGTTATTTCTCCAAATATTTTAGTTCATTAGAAATTGAAAAGGATTGATTCGGTTGGGTTTTATGTTAGAAGAAGAATTAAGAAGATATACGGTGTAGGTTATGAAACAAACAAATGAATATAAACAAATGTGTAAATCAAACATGGTCTCAGTCGTGGGGGGGGGGGGGTGGACAGGGGATCACATCCCCAAACTTTTAAAGGTGGGAGATACAATAGGGTATGTCCCCTTCCCTTGAAAAAAATTAAGCTGAGGAATTTTTTTTTTTTTTCTTGCTTGTCGCAAGTGTCCCTCTCCAAATTGTCCCATTTAAACTGAGGACCTTTTTCTAGAGTGTCCTCCCCCCCCAAAAAAAGAAAGACAAAACGGATTGATGCCCCTGAAATCAAAATTGCAAAAGAAAAATCCAGCTGGAAGGTTCTATTCAGAGACATTATTCAATGCCTCTCTCCTTTCTAGAGGTCCAGAATACACTGTAATACTGCTCAGCAGTGGAAATGTAAGAAAATGTTGTGGAAACTTGCTTGATTTAAACTGAAGATCTCAGTCATATCTAATTTTTTTTAAAGTCTTGAAACACAAACATGTTTTAAAACAGTGATTTTAGACCATAAAAACCTTTGAAGCAGCCTTTTTTTCATAGTGAAATTGTAAATTGAGAAGTCAGCTCATGCAATAAAATGCAGCGTATCATCACAATATCCCAAGGGAATTTAGATAGCCATCTAGCTTATCTCTTGGCGAATACATTATTGCTTCAGCGAGTCTGGATTAATATCATCGCTAACCAAGTGTGACAGGTATATCAGAGAAGGGTACATGTAATGCAGTCCGTTACTTACTCATGGGGGGACTTGGTTGGACAGAGGGAATATTCATGACATGGAGAGAGATTTAGAAAAACGAGGATGGCTAGAATGCCTGCAGAGTGTTTTGCAATAACATTGCATGCTGTCTGGTGTTGGTTGGTACCTTACCTTGGATGCTGAATTTTGTGTGCTTTTGGGAGAATGTTTTTTCAAGTTCAGGCTGTGTTCATAATGTTTATTTTTAGAGTCAGGCTTCCAAGTGAAAGGTGTTTGGTTTAAAAACAGGGTAGCATTCATTAGATTTTTTTTTTTATTATTTATTTATTTTTTACCAAATTGAAACTGAAAAAATCCTCTTTTTTCTGTTTTGAAAAGCTAAAATTGTGTTAATATGATGTTGAATACTACTGTAATGCACAGTTGCTTCATTTGGTTATTTAATGGATAAGTAAATGATCTGTTTTCTCTGAATGGTATTAAGGTTGAATGGTTATGAAGCAGTGGTACAATACATGTATTTAAATGCTAGCAATCTTAGGGATAAGAATAAGATACAAACCCTTTACTCTACCTCTTTTTAAAACTCATTTTCCCTTACCAATGCCAGAACCTGTTACATATGGTTTCCATGAAAAAAAAAAAAAACACCGTATGGCAGAGCCAGCTTCATTACATTGATTTCATATACATGTATACTCATGGTGACAAGCTTCTAGTACCAGGGGGTGTTTCATAAAGCTGTTCGTAAAGTTACGAATGACTTTGCGAACAGCTTAAATATGGCAAGCCAAATGGGATTTTCGATCATTATAAATTGCATCAGCTAGAGGTGAAATGTATGCAGATGTACATGTAGATTAATATAAGTATTATTTACAAACATTTTTATTGCAAAGTATATTTTTTGCCACAATTTAAAATCGAGATTAAGGGAAATGCAGTCACACTTTGTTAAATTGAATTAAATTGAATTGAGTTAAAATGTCAGGAAAATTTTTAATTATCACATTTGGCACTTCATATTCAAGTCATTCGTAAAGTCATGCGTAACTTTAGGAACTGTTTTATGAAACACCTCCTGGGGTATATCAAGAGGCATTCATTTTGCCATATGCTCATGCATTAGCAGCAGCAGCAACCATATGGATACTAATTATGCTTTCCATTCTTCTCTAACATTTCTAACATTTGATTTCATAAAATAACCAATTCGAATTTCAATCATTCATTCATGTTTGAGGTTGATAATTTTAAGTGACTTAAAGATTGCTTTTAACCCATTCATGACAGAGGTCCACATTTTGTGGTTTGGCCTAATATCTTTTGATGCAAAGCCCTAAAAATCATACCAAATATATGAGCAGAAAGAGCAAAAAATTCTACACAAACTGTGCCCATTTTGGTTGAGTCAATATTCGTTGTTTGATGCTGAAAATTTTTTAAAGGGAAATAAGCATTAAAATCCTTAAATTGGCAATGTGATAGAAAGTTTAAAATCACTGTTTTTCCCTGCAAATTGGCAACTTTTTGACTTTTCATCATAATTTCTGTCAATTTATATTCAGTTCAGATAGTTAGATGAAGTTTTATAAGAAAAATGTAGCAATAAAATAAAAATGTTGGTGTTGCCAATTTGAAGAATAAAAGCTGATCAAATTAGGCTTTAAATAATTCCTGTCACGAATGGGTTAAATACATGTACATGAACAGGTATTGCATGTTGAAGCTCTCACAATATGCTTTTAAAATTTAATCTGTACATGTCAGCCGTGGATCCAGGATTTGATGGGGGGGGGGGGGGCAAATTTTTTTTGTAAACTAGCAGGGGGGGGGGGGGGGAGGGGGGTGCATAAAAAATTTTTTTGCGTGTGTCATAAAAATCGTATTAGGGTATCCTATTATCCTATTACTGGTCCAAAAGGAAAAATCTAAATTTACAGTGTGTAGTGACAAGCAAAAAAAAAAAAAAAAGGTGTACATTACATTTGCCATTTCGGCATTCTTCTTTTTTTGGCCCCTTTCTTTTTTTATTGATGGGGGGGGCCCAAATGGCCAAAAATGGGCTGAAAACACAAATTTTGAGACGGGGGGGGGGGGGGGGGGGGGGGGGGGGGGCTCGGCCCCCCTGGATCCGTGCCTGGTACATGTATACATACATGTATATGATTCTTGAAGTAAACCTTTCCTCTCTGGAAACCTGAAATATTGTATGCTTCATCAATATTTTCATATTGTCATTTTTTAATGCACATTTGGGTGGCAAGACAGCTGCATGAAATAAGCAGGGATTTTCATATGTTTCACCATTTCTTATTGCACTAACCATCTTATTGTACTTGTTTGATTCATGAGGTAAGGTACATGTAGCTTAGTGAAATATAGTGGTGCAAATAAATGTGTTTGAAATGCAAAATGCCTGTTATTGCTCGTATTGTTTGGATTCCGGATGCATATTTTTGTGCCACTTCGCTTCACTAAGCTCCCTAATCTAGCACTGGTTTTTGTTTTTTGTTTTTTTTTCTCTCTTTCATCTCTTCTTTCAGATCGTCCATTGCACCTAACCACTAGCAAGCCTTGCCAGTAAACAATGGTTCCAATTCTGTAGGTTCCCTGACACTTTCTAACAACTATTGTACCAGTTTCAGCACACCAACATGTAATTCATCTTCCATTTGTTAAAACCTTATTAACACACTTCAAGCATTGATCATCCTGGTTAAAATCACTCTTTATTATTTTTTTTTTCAATGTAAAAGAAGTAACATATGCATTTATTCGTTCTTGGATTTGAATTCTTAAAGGATTTGATGGCAGCTCTTCCTAGTTAAAAATCTCTCTAATTTTCCATTTCACTAACCAAACTTTTCTATAGATTTTGGAAAAATCCATCATTCTCACCAAAGACTTCTCTGCTTTGTATGCTAAAAGTCTCCAAGTTTTGCCTTTAAAAAAGCTATAATTTTACACATGAACCAGATGTCATTTGAGTCAATACATCCTAACATCACACATTGAGACAGTAACATCACCTTTCTGCCGCTCCCCGTCAGATGACTGAATTAGTCGCAGAAGAGGAGTTAGTACCTTTTATGATGGATCCCCAAACGCTGGAGGATGGTTCCACCCATACTGAATCACCATATTCAAGTTCAGCATATAAAAGACCTACTGCAGGTAAACTTGCATTCTCCATCTTCCTGTTACCAGTTGTATGCTTGATTTTGCTAAATCATCTAATACTGTTTTCACACTGCCGAAACGGAATATCCATGCCGTTATATTTCATGATGCTTCACTTTCAAAACGCTTCCAAGACGCTTCTGGTTTCTGTTCACACTGAACCAATGAAGTCCGTTTTGAGCGAAAGCGTAATATTACGGTGTGAGAGAGTGCGGAAATACGTCATTACCCACCATGCATTTTGCTATCTCTAGCTGTATAAGCGCGTGGTATACAAACACCCAACGTATACGTAAACAAGTCTAAAGAGCTGATCATTCTCGCTAGATCGCTGAGTTTCATTTGTTAGGCATAAAATTTCTCTATTCTTATTGCAATTTGTTTAAATTTACTGAATAATTATTTTTGTTATTTGTATGTATAGTTTAATTTTCAAACTCATGTACGAATGCTAACATGTTTGTTTCTTCATACATGATTCGCGTCCATGCAGCTAGTAGCGTCAAACGTACGCTGCACTGCCATGCCGATCCATGCAGCTTGCTAGCGCTGCGATCGAAGATACCCACGCTTTCACTCGTTTCCCGCATTTTCCAGGTTTTTGGTGGGAACCTGGTTGACCTTTGACATTTCATTCCATTTTATTTCCTTTTTTCTGTACATACCAAAAAATAAAGCATCATATTTGGAATATTCTGTTTTCAAAACACCTCAAAACCTAATGATAGACATCACACGTGGATTGCGGAATATTTGATTCCGTTTTCAAATATGACACTTTGCCGAGTGTTCATAACAAAGCGTTTTTTAAAAAAAAACGCTTTTATTCCGTTATATTTGGTTGGTGTGAAAGTGGTATTAGATTGGGGTACCAAATGTCTTTCATGTTGTATTTATTTGTTTTCTTTATATACTTTTGGTGTATGTTTGAAAGTCGACAGTTGCGAAAGCTGTCGTAGGCATATGTGTTTCCTTACAAATACAGAAGAAAGAAGAGGAAAAAATATTCTGTTTCAAAAGTCTGCAGAGGCTATTCTTTATTTTTCTTCAGTTGTGAATTTTAATTCCAGTATCAACTGTATTGTCCAGTGGACATTTGCATTGCTCACATTTTACTCAAAGATTTCACATCATTTAGTGTCAGTTGCATTATCAAATTTACCATCCAATGAAAAATTGCTCGCTTTTTACACTAACAGCTGTGATACTTATCATAACACTGCGGAAATGCTTCTTATAGCTTATTTGCTCTTTAGTTCTGTATATATTTCTATCCCTACCAATTGCTCTCTGAATGTACATGTATACCCTACCGTCTACTCTTTTCTCATTCATTCAACTAGAACCTTATCCACTTATCCACATACATGTACATGTAACCCTAGCCTAATGGCTTCAATCCCTGGATTTTTTTTTTTTTTACAGTCATGTATTACTCAGCATTTGAAAGAGACAAGATACTTACGTATAAATGCCTTTTTTGTGTGTATGTTTGAAAAGATATCTACAGTACGTGCAGAGTGAATATTGTTATGTGGATCATTTTTTGCTCCCAAGTTCTTCTTTGTCAAGTACATGTACCTTCCCTCCCCCCCCCCTTCTCACAACATAATATTGTGTTCACCTTCAGACTGTTTTATACTGCATTTCAGTAGTCAGAATTCAGATTACATCCATGATACTGTATAAAGCTGAAATTTTCACGGTGGTTTAATTTTCACTGATTTTGCGAGGATGTCCTTGCCAAAATTTGCACTCAGTAAAATGCCTATATATTATACATGTACTGGATGCGCATTTTATGGTATATCTGACGACAATGAGCATGTACTATGCGTTATATAAGATAGGAAACTTCTCTTGAGATCAGAGCTCACCAAACTATACATTGCAACATACACTGACAAAGTGCAACGAACTCTGTATTATCGATAATTCATAAGTTATCAATGCATTTGCCTATGTGATTTTGTACACAAATAAGCGTGCAATATAATGGCGTTATATACCACGGTCGTGGCCATAAAACAAATTACGCAATGGCAAGAAGAGCGAATCTGACCAATCAGGAACCTTGTTTTATGTAACCCATCTTATATACTTGCATAGAATTATCTTTCAAAACGTGAAAATAATAACTCGCTAATATGGCAAACTTGTCTCAAATCGCTAAAATATCTGTATGCTAAAATATTAGCTTTATACAGTACTGTATATTCCATTTTAAGGTCGAAAAATTCATTTATCCTACCTAACTGCACATACATGTAATTTATGTCATCTGCCTTTGACTATTGTAATATAATACTAACTAGATAGATACTGGTATTGTAGAGCCTGCAAGGTCACCAATCGATTAGATTTGTCTGTGTCTTTATGGATTATGCATCAAATTATAATAAATGTACATATTGTTGGTATTCAGCTAATAAGGTTATGCAAATGTAATTTTTTTTTATTCAGGAGGATGGGGGGAGGGGACATTTTCATTGTTATCTCTGAAATCATGATTACAAACATTATGTAGACCTGGAGAAACACAAGTGTGCATCATGTGATGCTGGAGTATGGCCCTGTTTCATAAAACTTGTTATCAGTAACAACTTGCCACATTTCTATGACAAATTTGCTCTCAGCCAATCAGATGCACGGATTTCAGTAGCTTATAACAGTTATTGCAACTTGTTATTGATAACAATTTTTATGAAATGGGGCTAAGGTGCTCTTGATGTAGAGTACTGTAACAAATTAATGCTGAAACACCCTACAATCAGTTGTAAAAGCAAGCAAACCCAGTCAAAGGAAGCAGCTAGGAGAAGCACCAAATCAAACATCTGAAGAAACCTGAATGTACAATTGTGGTTACTGAAGAAAGAAGTCAACAATAAGAAGTCCAACGGTGCCCTGCCTTATTGGTTTGCTCTGCAAACCTGTCAACACATTGGCTTCATTACAAATATATTTAAATACATGTACATGCAAATGAAAGATCAAGTAAACTAATAAAACAGAGAATGGAAGAACCCAGACATGTACATGTAGAAGAACCAAGGGTGAAAGGTGAACCATTGAGGATGATGTGAGTCATTGAGATGAGACTCAGTAAGAATGATTGTTCTGAATGATAATGAAGGGTGAACTAAGAGTCATGAGCTTAATGGAGATAAATGGATACGAGGTGGAGTATAGAATAGGTACATGTGTAGGAAAACAGGTTTGAAGAACTAAGAACAAATTAATCTCTTATGGTACTATGATCTTTTTAAACAACATTTACGTGTCTAAACTAAGTGTACGTGTCATCAGCAAGCAATGCTGCTTGGTGATCTGACTTTGTAAATCATCCTTTTGGTAGTTAGCCTGATTGGTTAGGAGCTACATAATGTGTTTGTCCATGACACTGATCATTTTTTAAATCCTAGTTTCAGTAGACAACTAGGGCAACCAAATTTTATTGAAAGAACAACTCCTTCAGTGATGCCCTTCACGTTGAAACATAAAATACTTCATTTCATTGTTTATATTTTACAAGCCTTCAACCTTTTAAAATTTGTCGAATGCCCATCTATGACAAACTGATCAGGCTCAAGTTCAAATTATATGCATAGTATCATACATATTTTTAACATACTCACCTGCAGAATGTTTTTTTTTTCTTTGCTTCTTTTCTTCTCTTTGTTATGTATTGTTATAGGGAGCTCCCTGATAGATCGCCCGCAGGAGCAAGCCATCAGTGGGAAAGGATGGGGTCGTGTCAGGGTAAGTGCATATTGGGCAATTGCATATGGGAAGCACAATCAGCTTTACTTCAGGTTTATTGTAAAAACAATCACTTTGATAGTCCTGAACAGCCAAATCTTTAAATTGAAAGAAGCTTTAAAAAGGGAATTTAACCATCTTAGTCAATAATGGTATAATGCATGTTTGATTGTACATGACATATTTGTTAATTGAAAGTGACTGTCACACCATTTTCTGGTAGTTCCGTTACCGAGGTACATATACCGCAATATCATGAAGGTAAGTAGAAAATTGTTGGAATGTAGGAGTTAAGGTTAAAGAATGGACATATTCGCAGGGTATTAAATTGTGAGAAGGGGGCAGAGTACAAAATAAGCACATAAACTCATTTGTTTGATCCTAGAAATTTGTGACGGGCCAATCTGGGTTCCCAAAGAGCGTGTTCTTCATTGTTGGCACAGAGTTCTGTGAGAGGTTCTCCTTCTATGGCATGAAAGGTACGGTAAAAAACAACAACAAATCTACATCAGTGTATGTTACGTGTACATGTATATAGTATATTAAGTAATTTCAAGATAAAAATACATAAATATGTGTTTTTCAATACTGTCATTCTTCTTTTAGCTCTTGCTTCTCCCTCTTTCTTTCTCCTTTTCTTCTTCAGCTGATGCTTTTTTTCCTTGTTATATCTCGCTCCTGTTCCTTCCCCCTTGTATCTCTCTTACTTTTTTTTTACCCTCTCATTTTGTTTCCTTGTTCTACATTTTTGTGAGTCTTCATCTTCATTCTTCTTCTCCTCGTCTTTTTCTTTTCATCTTCTTTCTTCCTTCTTCTTTCTTCCATTTCTAAGTCCTATTCAATGTCCTATTAAAAACAGATGATCATTGTGCTAACCCTGTGGGAATTACTAAATCAGTCATCAACAGGTAAACTCCTGTATACTGATTTTTTTTTTTTTTTTAATTTAGATTGTGTGATATGGTCATTTTACAGTTCAGTGATCCAGGAGCAAAAGTTTCTGGACATCCCATTGACATGCATGTTGAAGTGATTACACAATGGTAAAATTTTTTTGGATATATGATCGAGAATAGAATTCTAAGAAGAATAACATTAAAAATTTGATGATTTTCAATCGAAATCAATGCATTTTGGCTAATTTTCTCATAAAAAGTCGAGAGCTGACCAAAAGATTTGAGTATGAGGTATGACGTAAAAGTGGGTACCCAGCTTCGTGCATTGCAGTTGTGCTGCGTGCTAGACTGTACAATATATATTATACCTTGCACGCATTTTGCTAGAATTGCGTGACAAGGTACCCATTTTGATGTAAAAGTGGGTACCCAGTTGAAACTCGGACACAGCTGAGGGGTCAAAAATATCCTGAAATCTTACCGCATTTGGGGGTTTCCTTGGCAACATGACTTTAAAAAAAAACTTTAGGCAGATGATTTTCTGCTAATAAAATGCTTTTTTAAATGAACTACCATTGTTTCAGCATTGGGTACCCCCTTTAATTCTACCACATGTGTCCCTATGGATTACCCAAGAACTTCGACTCATGACATGGTTTTGAGAAACAGGCCCCACAATCCTGGAGTGCTTTTTGTCATGCTATTCTTTTTGCAGCCATCTTGGTGTTGTACCTGACCAACATCCTACTCCTGAGTGACAACACCTCCACAGCAGTCTTCCACTCCTTCAACATGCTGTGCTACTTCTCTCCCATCTTTGGGGCCATGATAGCTGATGGTTGGCTTGGAAAGTACAGGTAAGTGCCAATGTACATGTAGTTATTTATTTATTTATTTATTTATTTTATTTATTTATTTCATTTATTTATTTATTTATTTATTTTATTTGTTTATGTATTTATTACTGATATCTAGACAGGGTGACTCATTATCACCAAAAGTGGTGGTCTTCCATGAGGCCCTGTTAACAAAAGTAAACAACAATAGGCAACAATATCATGACAAAAAAATTACAAAAAAAAATAAATATATACACTTGGTATCTCTCATAAATTTTGGTTTTCACATAAATGTTGTAGCACATTAAAATAAAGGATAATTATTTTCTAAAATTAGTTGGAAATAACCATGTACATATAAGTCATTTAAGTCATTTAAGTTAAAGACTCAGCAGCAATTGCCCTTTTGTAATTTTAGTATACATTTGCTAAAACATATAACCCAGTGGGAAATTCGATCCAATTCATTATTCATTCCTTCTCGGCTTTCAGAGTTGATATCTAGTTTGTATTTTATAAGACATGATGAAATGCTACACAATATACACTGTACTATCAGTCATTCTGTTCTGTGCAAGCTTTATGATGGTATCCCTACTTAATTAAAGGCATTGGCTAACTTTGTGAGCAGCTGATTTAAAAAATTCTCAAACTAAGATGAAACATGTGTATGAGTACTTGTATTTGTACTCACAAACCCTGAAACCAACCATGATTTGAAATGAAAAACTGTTAATAAGACAAAAACGCCGATTATATTAGTGTTGGTCTCATGAGACAAATAGCTAGAGGAGCATTTTCAACCAATTAAAAAAAAAAAACGTTGGCTTCACCTCTCTCCCTGTACTATACATGATATGCATATACACACATACACACACCACCGTACTATACATGATATGCATACACATACACTGTTCAGGTGAACTCTGTGCACATGCACGCTCCTTATGTTCAGTCTGTGCAACCGACCACTATATTTTCTTCAGACACTGGTTTACACTTTTAATATTTAAAAATACTTTCCGTCGACATTATACTTTGAAACTTTCAGACTGGTATTTTTAAACTATAACTCTTGTGTTTATACCATTGTCAAGTAGCAAAATGAGATTTTTTAAAATTCTCACAATGTTAGCCTTTTACTTTAATCTGTTGCTTGCAAAGCATTTATGGAGTTCAAAGGCCAATTTTCAAAGGCCTGTTTACAATCATTTCAGGCATGCTTCAGCATCGAATTAAATACTGTGTGAATTAATTTTGAGCATGAGTGTACATCTTCGGATTTCTTTCCTCATACAATGTACCTCTTCTTTTTCTTTTCTTCTTTTATTTTTTCTACAGTATTTCTCTCTTACCTTAATTATTGTATTGATTCTTTGTGAAATTGCCAATGGAAATTGAAATTCTTTGTACAAACTTTAAAGATGGAATAAATTCTCTCTGTGACTACTTCATGTGTTACTTTCAATGTCTTTTCCTTTCAGGACCATTGTATACATTGCTCAGATCTACATGATAGGGAATGCTGTCATGTGCTTCACTGCACTACCTCCCCAAACTACAGGACATCCGGAATTGTAAGTAAACAGATATCCCTATTACCTAGTGCATCCATTTATACAAGCATCTTATTTTTCCATATAATCACAAAATCAGTTTGTAAATTAACCCTGTAAGATGAAAATATATAGCCTGGGAAGTGTTTTACAAAGCTGTGCATAAAAGCTAAGCATGACTTTAAGAATGACTTGAATATGGAAAGCCAAATAAGATTCTCACTCCGTTTTAATCGCATAAACTAAATATCTATGTAGATTAACATTATTATAAGTAACAAAGCAGTTTTAATGTGAAGTATAGTTTCTGCCAACAATTTAAATGAGATTATGGGGAAATACAGTCAAACTTTGTTAAAGCAAGAGGAAAAACTTTGAGCATCCCATTTGGCTCTTCATAGTTAATGTTATATACAGTCATGTGTAACTTTACACACAGCTTTGTCAAACACCCCCTTGTATTAAATGAAAATTGAGTTTGAATTAAATTTAAAACTGTTATGTCAACTCTGAAGGGCCTATCTTTTTTCCGTATATGACATCATCACAAGAATGAAAAGGAATTTTTTTCCTGAAAAATCTGAATTAGATTGTGGCACCATAGCAGGAACAACCATCAGCATAATCATCATTATCATCATCATCATCATCATCATCATCTTCATCATCATCATCATCATCATTATCATCATCATCATCTTCATCATCATCATCATCATCATCATCATCATCATCATCATCATCGTCGTCATTATCATCATCATCTTTATCATCAACACCCCAACTGTCATTGTTGCTGTTGATCTATTCAATTTTATGGGGAGATACTTTTACTCGTCACAGTAGAAAAAATTGATGTGGTGGTTGTCTTAAATTTTGTTTTCAATGTTTCAACATTGTTTTTAGGGTTGGTCCTATGATAGGCTTGCTTCTGATAGGTCTAGGAACAGGTGGAATCAAGCCCTGTGTAGCTGCCTTTGGTGGAGACCAGTTTAAGCCTGATCAGGTTAGTTTCAGTCATATACTACTGGTACTTTCTCATCTATTCTGTGTCACAAAGTTAAGTATAGAGAATGAATTTGATTTTGTAGTACAAGTTTGTAATTGTGGTCTTCTTTCCAGAGTTAAGTTTCATATGAATAATGATTTGATATGTACAGTTTAAACTACCTACTACACATAGAAAGTAAAAAATCACATGAATCTCTCAACAAATTTTCTCCTTCTCTTTTTTTCCCTTTTGACAAGGAAGCACGAGAGCAATTGATATCATGTCCATGTAACTAATTGGCCCATATTCCACCAAAGTTTTAAACCTTATGCCAGGATGATGCTTGATCAAAGTCCAGTTAAGCACAAACCTACATGCATAGTAGGTCCAAGGTACACATTGTGTAGGTTTGACTGCAGGGGTAGTACATGTAAAGCATTTTGTGTACATAGATTTTCAAAACTCAGCCCACAAATTCCTCTATGATTGGTAGTTAATTTGTTTCTTCGGAAAAGAGGGAATATGATATCAAGGCAATACTATCAAAAGAAAACCTCATGCAACTACATGTATGTATTATTCTCTTTATTCCGTTTGATTTTCTAGGAGAAAGAAATCCAGCGGTTTTTCTCTGTCTTCTACTTTTCCATCAACTGTGGCAGTCTTCTTTCTACTTTCCTGACTCCCATCCTACGTCATGATGTCCAGTGTTTTGGGAATGACTGTTACACACTTGCCTTTGGTGTCCCTGCTGCTCTCATGGCGGTTGCCATTAGTGAGTTTTTAAGATCGTCCTTTATTCATCTTCTTCCATTCAGAACTGCAGCAATTAGAATTCATATTTGAAAAGGATTGCTGTTTATGATGAAAATTAATCAAAATTTAGACTTGGGCATTGTGCCACATTACCCTTATGTTAAACTGTCATTGTGCCAGTGAGAGTTTACTATGTTGCTTGTTTTTTGTTATGCTTTCTTTTGTGCTCATCTCTTGCAGAGCTGTATGCCTATATTAAATCAGCTGTCAGCCTTTACTGAATATGCTATAAAAGTAAAGTTGTACGCTGTTCATATAGAATTATCTGTATAAGATGTCCATAGCCAATTTTTATCCTTGACCATGTATTTATTTTTTTTCCCCATCCCATGCAGTTATTTTCATATTTGGACGCTACTTTTACCAACAAAATCCACCAACTGGCAATGTCGTTGGAGAAGTTATTAAGGCAACTGCTGTGAGTAGCATTCCTTTTTGTTACTGTATGCATTACTTATTATTCTAATAATATACTTCTACAAATCTTTCTGTTGTTGTTTGTGGTGGTGGTGCCTTTCTTTGCAATGTATGTTTATCCAATATGTTATTTTTATACTTGCTTTATTCTTGCTATGCCATTAACCTTATTGATAGAAAAATGGATCTCTGATATTTTTTTATCAGTATGCTGTGAAGAATCGATTCCAGAACAGAAACAGCCCTGAGAAGAAAGAGCACTGGCTTGATTGGGCAGAGGAAAAGTATGGTGTAAGTATTGAATAGATATACTCATGCTCGTGATTTAGCAACTAAGACCCCTTTTACACCAAGCGGCCACGGCCCGGCCCCGGCCCGGTCCCGCAGTTTTGTGCGTTTACACCAGGACCCTGGCCGCGGTCTGTATCTAGATCCTTTCAAAGTTTCGTCGTAGGAGTGCTCTACAATTTGACAAAGCCTTTTTTATCCCCACGCGCCCGGTTTGTAATTCTACAATATTGGCTTTATGACGTCATTGAAAACGGAAGATGGCCCCGCTCCTCGTTTACACCGAAACTGGCCACGGCCCGGCCGCGGCCGAGACTACCTCCAGAGCTGGTCCGAAACTGGCCAAGCGCGGGCCGCGGCCCGAGGCTTGGTGTAAAAGGGGTCCAATTGATATCATTGTTAAATAATATGGAAGAGTTTGTTTGCTTATTGTTACATCATCAGTGAAGAGAGACAAAGTCATTAACCTTTTTTCCAGGTGCCTTTGATTGACAGGTTGTACATTACACAGGACATACCATCAGTGTGAAATTCACACCGGTGGTATGCATGCAAGCCTGATGTGTTGTAAATTACAGGACAGGAGGAATCTACATGTACAAGAAATCTGCAAGGAGTTAATTTCTCTGCCAAAATTTGTAAACAAGGAGGAATGTGTAATTTACCCTAAGTCAGTGACCTTGTAGAACTTGCCCTTGTTTTAGATTCATGTAATATGTAAAGGGATACTGGAGCTAAACATGGAATTCAAGTATTGCTTGTGCTTATGAAGTGGTATTTGAAGCAATTCATTCTATCTTATATTTTGTTACTGATGAATTATTTTTGCAATGAAATTTGATATTTGGTATTTAGGGTGAACTTTTGTTGTTTTGATATATCTTGCCAATTTGTCATCAGGATTTATTTCCACAAATACTGCACTCTCATTGTAATATCTGAAAAGTCATTTGAGATATGAATTCCATATCCAGGAATATTTTTTTCTGTTTGATAACAATGGTCATTGAAGTGATTTACTGTAAAATTTATTATGCTACCTACCTGTATACATGCTTGTTTGTTTTGAAATCAAATATTTTTTTAGATATTGTACAATAATTGTAGGTATACATAAAAGCTGGCCCAAATTGTACATAAAGTTGAACATATTCATTTCATATTCTTGTTAGGGTGCTAAGTATCTAGTAAAGCAAGAAGCTCCATTTTGTTTTTTTTAACATATGCCTTACAAAATGTAAATAATTATTTAAAATGGAAATGTGT
Source organism: Echinometra lucunter (assembly GCA_029962745.1). Lineage (NCBI taxonomy): Eukaryota > Metazoa > Echinodermata > Echinoidea > Camarodonta > Echinometridae > Echinometra > Echinometra lucunter. The sequence goes on from CM057153.1 coordinate 10,591,735, forward strand.
TTGTGTATTCACAGACTGCTTTGATAGAAGACATCAAGGTCCTGCTGCACGTCCTCTTCATCTTCTTACCTCTGCCATTCTTCTGGGCCTTGTTTGACCAGCAAGGCTCTCGCTGGACACTGCAAGCAGAACACATGGACGGCAGACTGGTCAGTTGTGTGATAAGTTTAAACCCGTTTGCTGTTGCTATTACATTTATATGTGATGGAGACCCTTAGGGATTTGTGTGAAAAGAAAACCTATATGTGGTGTTTATATTTATTGGATTACCTGCTTACATGTATATAACATTGAGGGAAGATATGAAATAAGATAGCAGAATTTGATTTTTTTTTCTCTCAGATGCGTACTAGGCATTCCTTTTAACATATACCTGTATATCACTGTTCTTTTGTGTCCATCAATTTAACCCTTAAGCTGCCAAAGTTCCCTACAGTGATCTGCGTAGGGATGCCAGATACACGTATAGTAGCATGCTCACTCATGCCTATGACACAGCCCTGCAATAAACTTGGCACAGGGGGGATATGTGGATGGCACTGGAAGGGTTAAAGAGATGTGCATCACTTGTATACAGTAGTTCTTTGAATTACTATGTATGCAGAGGTACTCAGTGTCCTGTGAATTGAAAGTCTTTTGCAGTGCGTTTGCATGTATAAGTAAGAAAATAAGTCATTTATTATTTTCCAAATACTGCATGTTTTCATGTCAAGACCATATATTGATTTTTGTTTTCATTTGATATGTTACGCACTGTCCACATGTAGTTTGATGTTTTTAAGCAGAAGAGGAAGGCGGGTAATAAACCCATTACATTGGAACCGTTTTTATTATTTCATTTCAGGGTTCGTATCAGATAAAACCAGATCAAATGCAGGTGAGTTAATGTGTTTATGATTTATCTGTAAGTATACTTCAATTCCATAATTTGATAGTTACAAGATATAAGTAATAATTAATTATGCACAATACGTCCATTAAAAAAAAAATCACCCTGCATGTTGCTGCAAGGCGTATGCATGAAGATTGCATGTGATCATGTTATACATTATACATGTGTATGTGTAGGAACGGTATATTATGTTGGGGAAAAAAAGAAATATTTTTTCTCATTTCAACCTTGATTATGTAAATAAATCTTTGTAAAAAGAGAGGGAGAGAGAGAGAGAGAGAAAAAAAGCTTGATGTTCTCAAAGTGGAGAAACAGCCTTAAATGACTGTGGTTAAAATGTACTTTTGTGTAATAGAAATATTCTCTATATTCCCCACACCTATTTTTTTAAATGCAGGCCATGAACCCGGTTTTCATCCTGATCTTCATCCCTCTCTTTGAAGGGGTCATTTACCCCCTCCTTGACAAATGCAATGTTCCAAAGCGACCCCTGCAGAGAATGGCGGGTGGAATGATCCTGGCAGCCATTGCGTTTGTCTTCGCTGGTTTCCTGCAAATGAAAATCGATGTAAGATCACTGATATTTAAAAAAAATTCCTGTTCATTTGATCTTCAAAGTCTTTTTCGATTGCAGATTTTTATGACACTTAGCAATGTAATTCACTTATAGGGATGTGTGAACACATCTTATCTACTGTTATTCGTGTCTATTTGTTTACGCGTCTTGTCTAGTAATTCATGTCTAATATTTATATGTACATGTACATTATATCTTTACAATTGTGTCTTTTATTATTTAGTTAAGTGAAATTGTTAATTTGGATAAAACCTACTAATACATTTTTATTTTCTATTTCAGTCTACAACTTTCATTGTGTTGTTATACAGGCATTCGGTCATTCACTTGACTACATGTTTGCAGACACAGTTAGAGAAAATGAATTAAAAATTAAAATATCACTTTTCAAGTGATGATTTTTCCCTTTATTGTTTGATGTATTTTTTTTGTATCACTACAGAGTTACGAGATTTCCTTACCAGGCCCTGAACAGTCAGTTGTCAGTGTGATTAATGCCTCACCTTGCCCCATCAGTGTGGAAAGTGACTTTTATACAGGACCAATTGATATAGCAGAGGTGAGTCAGTCATGCATGGCACATTTTGTTTTAGACATGTAGTCTAGTATGTTTATTGGGGGTTTCAGACTTTAGGGTAAATTTCTGGCCTAAGTCCAGGTCATAGCTATAGTAATACATTCTTTAAAAATACATGTATACTCTTTTACAGATGAGCTTTTTCATGAGCAAGGGAGGAAAATTACAATTTTACCAATTCTAGAAATTTATTGTCAGATTTATCATGAAATGGAAATAAGAAATCTGTTATGTATCAAGCATTTGCTGAAAGAATGTATTTGACACATACAGTATTCACTGTACATGTATGGATTGCTTGTTTTGAATAGGTATGTACATGTATATTGTGCAATTGAACTCATCTTGTTTTTTTTTCTTGGATACAACTTGAATTTTTTAGCTGCAATTTGTCATCCTTTTTTTTTCTTACAGGGGACCAAAGAAATCAATTTTCCAGTAGGAAACTACGATATAAAATTTGAGCCTGGCTGTCCTGGAATGGGCTCAACTCACACATTTTCTGCTAGTCTAGGCAGTCAACAGGCGGAAACTGTCATAGTCTACAGTACAGCCAACCAACTTCAAGCCCTTCAGGTGAGTGAAAATTTGTCTTCTGTATAGCTGCATTTCATAGTGATGTGAAGTATATTTTCTGAGGGAAATTCCTAGAAATGTAATAAAAATGTCCATTATACTTGGTTTGCCTATAAAGATAATGTGCTAATAACTACTTTTTCAAAGAATTAAATTATTGACTGGTTATAGTATTTCAGCAAAGGTAAAGATATAAAGACATAAGTGGTATTGTAAAACATGCTAATTATGAGATAAGGAATGGGATTTATATTATTTATAGGAAAGATTAAGTCTTTATTCAGATTAGTGTATGCATATTATAAAAGCTTTAGATATAACAGTCATTGTGAGGGAAATATGTGTATTATGAATATTTGTTCAAATACTGTTATTTTAAGATATAGACATGAAGACCCCAGAAGTCCAGCTACTGCATCAGTATCCTGTGTTAAATGTATGGCAGACATGTATTTTTTTATTCTTTGAAAAACGTATTTTGAATTTTCAAATGTAAGTTTTGAATGCCGCAGTTGTACATGTTTTAAACGACAGCATTTCTTTTATCTTTGTCTATAGGTCAAGGGTCATTTAGAGAAGCCCCATAAAGGTCTGGGAAAAATAAGGTAATACTTCTGATTTTAAAGCACTTCTTAGTAATGAAAATGATCAAAATGAAAAAAAAAATATCACTCCGGTGTGGTAATTTATTGATATTGAGTACCAGTATTTTATTTTTCAAGGACAAAAATCCCACCATTTTATTAAGCTCAGGATTTGTAATGTTGTAGCAGGTTCAGTACCTTTGAAAACATTTGTTTTATTTGTACATTATTACAAATGAATATTCACCATTCTGCATTACATCATGTTGCTTTAAAGACATTGGCTAACTTTGTGAGTAGCTGATTTAAAAAATTCTCAAACTAAGATGAAACATATGTACGAGTACTTGTATTTGTGCTAAAAAACCCTGAAACCAACCATAATTTGGAATGAAAAAGTGTAAGTTAGACGCAAACGGCGATTTTATTATCTTTCGTCTCACGAGACAATCACTAGGAGGACCACTTTGCTTGAATTTGAAAATGCCGTTATGTGCCTCCCGCAGCGTGATACGCCAATACACACAGTACGGTAAGGTGAGTCAAACGCGCATGCGCACTCCTTATGTCTATTCTGTGCAACCAACCCTCGTATATTTTTCAAACATTGGTTCACATTTTTGATATTTAAAAATACTTCCTGTGGATATTATACTTTGAAACTTTCAGACTGGTATTTTTACACTATAACCCTTATGTTTATCCCATTTTCAAGTAACAAAACGAGATTTTTTAAAATCATAACAATGTTAACCAATGTCTTTAATATTTTTGTATGAATATCATATACATGTATGTCATATACATGTATATGGATAAACAAAGTACTTCCAAACAAAAAAACAAAAATAATTTACCGTCTTCCACATGCTTCCATCATTCCTCTTGTACAGTTTGGGATACTTCATATCTAATGAAGACCTGCCTGATAATCTGACTGTCTCAATTGAAGAATCATGGAGGGTTTATAAAGCGCAGGTTCTCCTCAACAATGTCAGCTCATCTCTTGATGTGGAACCTGGAGAGTGAGTCATATGAAAGATATGCTTTTACATAGCACACTTAAAGTGATTACACAATGGTAAAAAAATTTTTTGATACATGATCGAGAATAGAATTCAAAGAAGAATAACATTAAAAATTTGATGATTTTCAATCAAAATCAATGTATTTTGGCTAATTTTCTCATGAAAAGTCAAGAGTTGATCGAAAAATTTGAGTATGAGGTATGACGTCAAAGTGGGTACCCAGCTTCGTGCATTGCAGTTGTGCTGCGTACTAGACTGTACAATATGTATTATACCTTGCACGCATTTTGCTAGAATTGTGTGACAGGATACCCACTTTGACGTCATTTTGACGTCAAAGTGGGTACCCAGTTGAAACTGGTCACAGCTGAGGGGTCAAAAATATCTTGAAATCTTACCACATTTGGGGGTTTCCTTGGCAACACGACTATTTAAAAAACTTTAGGCAGATAATTTTCTGCTAATAAAATCACGCTCTTTTAAATGAAGTAACGTTGTTCCAGCATTGGGTACCCCCTTTTAAAATCCTTGAGCCAACATTTGGCAACGGTGGAGTAATGTTAGGCCAGATTTAAAGCCTAAGAATCTTTGAAAATTTATACAGCACATATTCCCCTCAACATTATCAGCTCATCTAGGGACACAGAACCTGGAGAGTGTTTTCAAAAATGGGTCTGTAATTGGGTATATAAATTGCTTAGCTGGTATTTGTGCTAGGTTAAACCCCTGACTAAGATTTCTTGAAGGCTTTTCTCATCATTTAGGTTCTATTATCCTGTATTTCTGTGTAGAAAAATGATTACATTTCAATTTTCATATCAGGCAACCCCAGATTTGACCATCAATTCATTTGATGCATGTCATCCAGATGTTTAAATTTTTTTTCAATGTGTGTGCACCTTTTCTGTTGATGTAGATTTCAGGGATGCCAGTTTTCAAGCCATTGCCTGAGTTCAGGTTCTGAGGAAAACACTAAATTTCTGGCTTTTTTTCCAGGTTTCATATTGTTCAGAATGCATCAGGTGTTCATACGCTGTATGAGACTCACTGGATTAAACAAAGTGATTTACCTGTCTAATGATAATAATTTCATTGTTTTTTGTTAATTACAGGTATGATGTGTATGGAATTCCGGAGGGAAACGGCAGTAAGATTCTCCTAGGTCATGTAGATGTTAATATGGGTGGTATCTATAGGCTATTGATACAACCTGCTAATATATCACAACCAGACACAGTAAGTACCCATTGATTATGATTTCCTTCCAGACTAAACAAAGGCACATAGGTGGATTAGCAAAATTCTTAATAGCTTTGAAGCATTTTGAAGCCTCAAAGTCCACATCTTGTGCATATCATGAGGGATATTTACCAAGTGCTAAAATGCAGTACAGTTTGTCTTTTTTATTGGCTTTAATGCATTGCTGTACAAAGTTTAGGAAACAAAGCAAGATTACTGATTAAAATAGTATTGCAAACAGTATTTTTTTTTGTAGTTTACTTCTCATTGTTTGTTCCTTTCTGATTATTTTGCTTGAACATAAAATTTAAAAAGAAAATTTGACCTGTAAATTGGATTCATGCTCAACTGTAAGATAGAGTGAGGTTGTAGAAAACTTTTATCTTTCCCCTCCTATACTTGGCCTGCTAGTTTTTAAAAGAGAGTTGTAATTCACTATTTATTAATTCTCTTTCTCTGTTTTATATCTATTTTTTTAGATTCGTCTAGCAGTTCACGTTGAGGTACAACCGAACAGTGTGTCCATGCTACTACAAATACCTCAGTATATTGTCATCACTTGTGGAGAGATTCTCTTCTCAGTCACAGGTCTAGAGTTCTCCTACTCACAGGTAGGTGTTAACAAGTCTTGTGTTAGTGTCAGGTGTTTGATTTTTTTTTTCTCAGTAACTAGGTTCATGTATGTGTATGTGCTCACAAGTCTTGTGTCGAATCAGTGTTACAGTAAAATTGTTAGTGGTTTGGTGTTTGAGTCTATTCTCAGACAGGTAGGTTACAAATAAGGCTGGTGCAGGAATATTGTTAGTGTAAGGTGTTTGACTCTCTTCTTAGTCACAGGTCTATATTGAGTTCTCCTATTCACAGGTGCTCACCAATCTGTTGTAGTAAAAGTGTTACAGTACATGTAACATTAACAGTGTTAGTGTTAAGTTTTGGTGGGGTTGAGTACTTAGACATATTTACCGATTATTTTGATGTAAGTTCTTTGTATGACATCCTGAATATACATCTACTACATGTAATTTGAGATGTAGTAATGTGGATATGAACACTCAAGCAAGGTGTAATTACACTCTGTCAGTTTAGGAAGAAAGATCACAAACTTTCTACTCTGATTTAGGTAAGTGTACGTGAGCCTGATCAGTTTGCCATGGATGGACATTTGACAAATTTTGAAAGTTTGAAGGTCTGTAAATGATGAGTAATGAAATGCATTGAACTACATATATTTTATGTGTCATTGTGAAGGGCATCATTGAAAAGGTACTGTTGATATTCCATAAACTTTGCTTCCCCTGGTTGTCTACTTACATGTGTAAACTAGAATGAGTAAAATGATCAATGTCACATAAGGACAAAAATGTCACTCTCGACTGATCAGGCTCACATGCAGATATTGGTGTAGAGATAATGAACATATGTACATACACATAATTGATGTGATGTAGATGTGCTCATGTTTGATGTGGTGACAGTGTCAGTTTTAGCTGTTCATTGGGAATAAAATTTGAAATTTGTAAACCGCTCTCCCAGATTCAGGTATGCTCTACATGCCAGAAATTGTATGAGGATTTGTATCAACACAGCTTCTAGTTAGCAGCGTTTCTTGTACATAGGGGCTTCAGACATTTAAGGTTATTTATTGCTTATGTTTGTTGCAGGCTCCACCTAGTATGAAGTCCTGTGTGCAAGCTGCATGGCTCCTGACTGTTGCCTTTGGTAATCTCATTGTTGTTATCATCGCTGAATCACAACTCATCAAAAGTCAGGTAGGAACCATTTTAAACACCTAAAATAGTGCAATATACATACTTATGTCTGCTATCCTTCAAAACTGGACAAGCTGAATCTGATGTGTCAGGCATCTCTTTGTATGAGTTTAGCGAGCATGTGAGTTAAGTAAAAATTAAATCATAAATCATTACATAATTTTTTTTCTTTTAAATCATACCATCTTTTTGGAAATTCTGCATGTGTTGAAGCAGAACTACATCTACATGCCAGCTTTGTTTTAAATTGGTCATTTTGATTTTTTGTATTTTCATATTGTTAGATGTAAGGATTTCTTCCTAAATATCTTGAAGAAAGAAATTCTTTCAATGTATCTTTGAAGCTTGGCTTAATTCATAAATCTTTTGTAAGTGGAATATGAATTCTCCATTTTCTTGACTGTGTAGCAAATTATGAATTGCTTTGTAGTGCTTTGTATCTTTGAAGAGAATATGCTATACCGGACACTTTTTGGATTCGACTGATAATGCAAGTCGTGTATTTCAGAACCAGTTAGATGACCTTTGACACTTGTGTGTTCCTCTCCTTCCCATCAGGCCATAGAATTCTTCCTCTTTGCCGGCCTGATGGGTTTCGTCATTCTCATCTTCTCCATCATGGCGTGGTGTTACGTCTACGTCAAACCGCGAGGTCCGGAGATTCAGATGCACGATACGGCAGGCCTCGTCGCAAACAGTGAGATGGAGGATACGAGTACTACGGGATACCAAAGCTTTGAGGATTCTCAGAAATGATGATCACTTCTGGTGAAAACTTGAAGAATTTATTTATTGTTTTGAGGTCCTCTGTAATGCAGAGTTCAACTCATTGAGAAATACATGAATTATAATAGAATAATTTATGATTGTTTCATTGTGGAATGCGATTATGTGGGATGTCTAACATGTTATTTTTAAAATAGATTATTATATGTGATTTATAGATTGATATGTACCTTGTGTTCAGGCAAGCTTTCAGGTTTCTCAGAAGTGATGAACATTCCTAATGAAAAAGAAATCACAGAAGTACACATTTTCTTGTTTGTTATTATTGTGGTTCTTAAGTTGCGCAGGAGTAATCTTGGCAAGGACCGAAAGTTACTAGCTAGTAAAATGAAGTTCTGAAATATTATCTGATTGTACTAGATTTGTGACTCTCTGCCTGTATACAAGGTTTCGATATTTATATAACATTTTCAAATTAGGAATGTAAATGAAATCAAATCTTAGAAATAGAATCTGTGATTTTATTTTTACCTTTTGAGTATAACATATTTCATTGAGTGTTGTAAATGAAATTAAACCTTAGAACTTGTGGATTTTCCCCTTTTTTATTATTTGTGTTGAGTCAATGATTATGAGCCCAGTGAATAGCAACACTTATATTACTTCTATCACACATAGCTCACTTTTATTATTTCTATCACACAGTTTCACCCCACACATCTTCCATACATGTATTATGGCTTTTTTTGTTCTCCTCAACATGTTTTCTTCTACAATGTGTGTGTGGCCTTCACATTCCAAGTTTCTGAGCCATAGATATATATATAGGTCATCGCTGTTCTCTCAGCCAAGCAAATTCACTAACATTAGTTCTATAGCACTCAACAGTATTATACCACTACATGGAAACTTTTCATTGATATCAAAATTTACGAAGCAGGGCTCAGGTGTTGCTCACATACACATAGTTATATAAGCTTCCCGATTGAAAATCTTCCTTCAAAGCAGGTCAGAAAAGTTGACTTAATTGATATTCTACTTATCACTGTTTGTAAAAAAACATGAAGTATACATAGCCTTTTATGTATAATTTAGGAATATAGAAATTATAGTAATATATTCAAATGCTGTCATTGTATGATATTTATTCTGATAGTCAAGCACTGCATACTCTTTCTAAAGCTTGAACTGTTTTCATACTTCCATGTATATACGTTTGTTTATGATTCATCACTGCTGTATGCTTGTATACATTAGTACAATCAAACCTGATTTAGCAGCCACCTTTATAGAAAGACCACCTGTCTACAAAGACCACAATTTTGGTTTCTCTTGAAGAGTGTTTCTCATCCAAACAGTAGTGCAGTATTGATACTGGTAATTATTCTATAGATATCACTTAAGCGGACTAGCTATTTTTTAGTTTCACTGTTACAATGGTGAAGGAGAAAGCTAACTATTACAATTGTTCAAATTAATTCATGCACTGATGCGAAAAAAAAAAAACTCGAAAGGAGATAAAGAAACCTAAAGATGACCTGTTCATAAAACCACTTGGCTTGTCTCCACTCAGCGGTCTTTCTATACAGGTTTCAGTGTATAGCTACATGTATTGGTCATATCTACTTAGGTTATGTTAGAATGTAGCTACTTAGATTTTTGCTGAGTGTATTTTATTGGTGGTCTTCTGTGTGGGATTTATCGAGTTACTGCTATCAGCATGGTAACTTTATTACCATGAACAACGACTCACAGATGTGCTATGTGAAGATGCAGCTCTTAGAATCTACTGCCTTAACGGATGCATTGTCAAAAATTTGTTGCCCAAATGTGCTAAGGTAGAAAATTAGACCACATTCAATAGCATTTTGTGATATACATTTACAATTTTCTATTGGGAAAAAGTATGAAATTTATTATACACTGAATACATTTCTTGAAAAATTGCTAATTTTGATGGTTATGAAGTGGTGTTGCTTCCTTAGATTGATATTCATAACTGCCTTTTCCCCCCTATGTGGCATTTTCCCAGGCTGGTATTCAGCTATGTACCTGGAAGCCTTGCCCATGTACATGTACATGTGGATTTACACATTAACATTACTTCTGCAGTCTTCATTGCATTTAAATTTTAATCTTAATGGTGCTTTGCTTTTCATATGTATTTCTTTAAATGGCCGATATGTTCGATACTCCCACTATTTTCAAAGAGGCTTTATTTAAGGGGCTATGTACGTTATGCATGTACATGTAAAGTAGATATTGCGTGTGTTTTAGTGTATTGCTTCTATTCAGTGCCTGAGCAAGTAGTATATAGAGACTGCCTTGATAAAGCCTTGACTAAATGGTGCAGAGGCAAAATTCTTTTTATATCTTCAGAAGTCATTTCCAGCTTTTCACGGCCATAGAGTAAGCCAGTAGATGTAGAGTCTAATGTATTTTGAAAATTTTAAAAATTTTACTCTTCATGTACATGGTAAAGAAATAGTTTTGTTTGAATGATGAGTACAAGGTTCCTCCTATCTCCTATCTATACGTGTAAATCCTAGTTTTCAGAGCTTCCAACATCAGTTGTACACAGTATATTTTTGGCCTTGTATCTGGATAAGACAGTCTGTTTGACCAGGGGGGGGGGTGTTTCATGAAGCTGTTCGTAAAGTATGTCAGCAGGACTTTACAAATGACTTGAATAAGAAGTGCCGAATGGGATGCCAAAAATTTTTCTTGACGTTTTAACAAAGGGTGACTGTATTTCCCATTGTCTTAATTAAATTGTGGCAAAAAATATACTCAGCAACAGAAATGTTTGTGAACAGTAGTAATTTTAATCTACATTTGCATATCTCATCTTTAGCTGATGTGATTTTATAATCATGATTGAGCATCCCATTTGGCTTGCCATATTCAAGTTGTTTGTAAAGTCAGTCGTAACTTTTCAAACAGTTTTAATGGAACACCCCTGGAATGATTTATTAAATAAGAGCCTTGCATGCCTGTGCCTTGAACTACGGTACACTGACACTTTTTTGAATAGAAGATTTTTGTGAAATGTGGTCTTGTATACAGTTAAATAGTAATTCAGGGTATTATAATGATGATAATTCTACAATTCTTCCCTTTTCCTCATTTACATATTCATTCCATCATACACATCTACTCACAAAGATTTATTGTTGTACTTTATAATATCATAGCTACATGCAGCTTTAAAACTGAGATTTTCATATTAATGATGCATTATGCATTTTGTATTACTTCATGAGGCTTAAAGTGCATTAAGAGAGCTGGTTTCAAGATTTTATTCAATTTAAATTTTTTACTGTACTCCCTTGCAGTGACAAATGCAAATTGCCATTGAATGAGCCTGAAATGAATGCAGGATGCCTTGTTTCAATGTTTAGAATGTATCTCTTGCCACATGAATTAAAATGGTGCATTTCAAACTTTCGTGAGCATTGTAGTTTAGAAATAATTAGCTTCATTCAAATTTACTTCGGTGTTTTGCAGAAGTGAATGAGATCGAGAGACATTGATTAAAAAGAATCGAAGAAAATAAATTCACTACGTGAATTTTCTCAAGTACTGACATGCATTATGCAATGTATATGTGCATAAATTCTCCCTCTATGCATGTAGGTACAAAAAATACGGGCAAGTAATGTGTGCCAGTATTTCAATTATGCTAGCATTTTTACTGTATTATGTGTAACGTGACTTGTATCTAGTTCTAGATATTTCATATATTTTTATAAATACTTGTATTAAAGTATAGTATCATTTATCGATATGAACTCAGAGGCTTTGAGATGCAAGGTATGAACTTTGCGTACATATGTACTGTACTCAAAATGTCTGCTTGTTGAATGCACATGTTGTATACTGGGTATGTTTGAAATGTTTCATTTATTCAGTCTTGCTTACATGTACATCAGAAATTATAGTACTGGGGATTGTGTTTCATAAAGAATTAAGTTGGACTTAGAGTCATGCATAAGCGCCAGTGCGCATCCGGTATTTAACACATAATCTCATTGATGGACTTCCCAATAGCGCGCGTCCCTTGAGCATGATATGACCAGTGCGGTGGTGCGTAATATACAGCACACAACTAGGAATTTAAGTGCAACTTTAAGCCCAACTTAACTTTTTGTGAAACACCCCCCAGTTTATTCAGTGGTACAGTTTGTGTTCAAAGTATGCACAATGTATTTCTTAGAAGAGATTATATGCAATTGTGCACAAATGATTTCCTTTGTCTGACCATATGTTAGATCATATTTCATTCTATCAATGTTATCTGCAATTGGAATGCTGATGTTACAGCATTTTCTTTTACTAGAAATCTTTCAATTAATGAGATGAAAGCAATTAATGTACAAAAATGTGCATATTTTTTGCACACCATTTTGTATAGACAGGTATATTTGAATGTGCAATTAGCTTGAATATTTCAGTTCGTAATGGGAGTCAGATCAACATGTTTATGTGTTTTAGCATGGCTAGCAAGTAAAAATTTTCCTGCCATTGTGTCTGGATATTCCTTTCTGAATGGATAATGGTACTGGGGGGTGTTCCATAAAGCTGTTCGTAAGTTACCGCACTACTTTACACAAGACTGGAACATGTTCTTGGGGGCTAATCAGATTCTCAATCATTGACATGTAGCACAAGAACACATCACCAGTCGTGCGTTAAGTCATGCGTAACTTACGAACAGCTTTTTGAAACAGGCCCCAGGTATACAAATATTGATTGCTTTGATGGGCTCGGTTGAAAGCACATAGGGACTTTCTTGATATGCGCTATATAAGCAATGTTCATTATTATTATTATTATTGTTGTTATTATTATTATTATTATTATTATTATTATTATTATTATTATTATTATTATTATTATTGTTATTATTATTGTTGTTATTATTATTATTGTTATTATTGTTATTATTATTGTTATTATTATTATTGTTATTATTATTATTGTTATTATTATTATTATTATTGTTATTATTATTAACTGTAACACAAGGTGATCTTGAAAATGTACTGTGCAGTCTGAAGATTGTTGATAATATTTTTAACCGTGATCTGTAAAATAGGCAGTCATTGTTTGTTTTATACACTGCATCCTGTGTAAGGAAATTCCCCAAAATGGGTATTTTGACAAAATATGCTGGTTGAAATGCTTTCATGTGAAAGGAAATTTACCAGAGTAGTACATGCATCTCTTTGTGCATCTCCATTGTTAACTTCATATGCATCCATTACAACACTGCAAGCAAAACTATGCCTCATCAAGATTTTATGCCATGCTCCCTGCTTGGATGTAGTGAATTTCATGCCTGCATATTTGACCAATCAGAGGACTGTAATCTTGATATGTGGTATGTAGATATATTTGCTAATAGGTGTATGACAGGATTTATTAATTTTTTTATACCTGCATTAAGATCATGGAAGTTAATGAAATGTATTTACTCATGAAAAATCTTCAAATGAAACTATATTTTAGTGGTCAAAGAGGGAAAAAAAATTGCTGAGTTATTCTGTATTTGCAAAATTTGTCATTTCATTTTGAAGAAATACATGGTTGAGTAATGTTTCAACTTTGGATTTGTAACTCGTGAATTGTACATCCCACAACAATTTGGGTAGACAGTATACATTCACTCGTGCAATTCCTTGAGTATGCTAATTTTTCTCCTAGGAAAGAAACCTTTTGCTGTCTTTGAATCTTTCTCTTTGTATTCAGATATGTGCAATTAAAAACACAAGTCAAATAAAGAGAATATAATTATGTTTACAAATTTTATTAGTTACATGTACATGCAAATGTACTTTTAGGGTGGATATCATGCATGTTTGTTTAGAAACTTTAATTGTGTTTGTCAAAAAAAACCTAATTTGGGTGCAGAATGTTGTAGTGTACAGGCTCTCAGCTTGATCAGTCAACATAATGATACATTGTTCGTATGCACTAAGGATGTAAATCATGGCAAATTTTTCTAATAGTCAATACTAATTTAATTTGATTCAACATTTTCAGATGATACTTACTCATCACAATTTCATCCACAGCATTTTGTGGATGGGGATACTGTAATAAGGATGGTCACTAGGTAACAGGGGCTAAGGAAACAGAAAGATCAACCATACCAATAAAAGTCAACAATGAAGAGCTTTATAATTCCAGAAATTATGTACACATACATGTACATTACTTGGGGGCAATACCCTCTTGTAATTTACAAGATTTATCATCTACAAGTTTTTGAACAAGGACAGAATGGTAATTCATAAAAAAAAGTTGTGTAATTTTGCTGATGTCAGTTGCTTAGGGGAAAAGTAGACACAAACTCAGACATTGCCAAATATGTAGCTTATGTTTGACTAGCATACATGTATACAGAGATGCCAACTGTTCCTTCTTTGCAGTAGTTTATACTGTTTTTTTTTTTTATCGAAAGTATTGCAGTTTTTATGGAAAATACTTTTTTCCCCAAAATTGCAGCACATGTACTACACGTGTCTATTGCAGAGAAGATGAAAATACCGTTTTTCCACCCAAAATATTTTATTTTTTTCATCCCTCATAATACTGCAATGCTCTTTCCCTGTTTATGTGGTATGTGACATTGACATTCATATATTCACTGATGCCAGTATTGTGATTGATGTACATGTACAGTTAGTCAACAGTCCTCTTCCTCTGTCATTAAGCAGTCCTTCTGCAGTGTTACATATTCATGTATCTATTAAATGAAGAAGAAGAAGCTTAATGGGAGAAATTTATATAATTTGTAAACAAATTTTCGGCATTACTCCCAGTGTTAAAGATTGTATGTTCGATCTGTAATGAAAATCTCAAGTCAGAAAAAATTGGAACCAGCGGGATTCGAACCTGCCATCTACCGCTTGCTGGGCAGCGACTTAACCACCAGGCTATTCTGAATCACATGGAAGTCACTATGAACTGGAGTCAAATACCCAAAATCCTCTTCTTTCTGACTCATTAATATGCAACGGTCCACCGTGGACATTAGATAGTAAATGAGGAAGTATGGAATGGTATGGATATAAAGCTCAGTAAAAGCTCATTCACACATCCAGCGGCAAACCACCATGATATTTTTTAGTGTTCACATATATGGCGTGGTAGATCGTTTCACTATGATAATGCTCAGTAAATGAAGGAGAGATGTGCCAAAAGCTGCACAGACTATACTTACAGCATCATGTTTTGTGCCAGCTTTATCAGAATTTTTATTGTTCCATACCTTTCTGCCACCATGGAGCACAAAATATAATTTTTGCTTCAGCATTTTGGGTTTTTCTTCTTCCTCAAATATGATTCACTCAATTTTTTGTGCAGAAAAGAGCCTGCAGGGGTTTGCCATAATTACATTTGTGAACAAGCCTTAGAGAATGTTATAGTGCATAGAATGCAGAATGTGCAAGTTGTGTAAACATGGGAATTTTATGTGATGATTCCATGATGTAGATCATGTATGAGATGTAGTAAATCTTTTACTGGTGCAGAGATTCATCGAGGTATTACTAATAAAGCTTCTATCTTGTGAAAATGTGAGATGTTTATCTCATAGTATAATGCTGTTAAAACTGATTTTGAATGTCATTTTCTGAGCTAGAATGGAATAGTAGACTGTTTCAAGAGGGATTTGTATATGGAGAGGGAGAGGTTAGGAAAGATGTAAATGAAAGAGATGGAGTACAATGAAGAAATAGAGTGAGAGACTGCATGAGAGGCAGGAGGGGAGGGGGGTGGGGTGGGGGAGATGGAGAGAGAAAGAGTGAGAAACAGAAGGACGAGGTAAGAGCAGCCGTGCGAGAGAGGGAGAAAGAGAGTGTGAGGAAGAGGAGCATGAGCAGCATGAGAGAGAGAAAGAAAGAGAGAGAGACTAAGAATGATTGAAAACTAAGGAAAGAGACACAGAGAGAAGGGGAAGATGGGGAGGAGGAACAGAAAGAAAATGAGAGAAATAAAGACCTGGAAAGAGACTGATAAAAAGAATTAAAGAGATGGAGAGATGGAGATGCATGTGTTCAGTGTACATTACAAGAGTGAGAAACAGAAACAGAAGCATGAGGTACAAGCAGCCGTGCGAGAGAGGGAGAAAGAGAGTGTGAGGAAGAGGAGCATGAGCAGCATGAGAGAGAGAAAGAGAGAGACCGAGAATGATTGAAAACTAAGGAAAGAGACACAGAGAGAAGGGGAAGATGGGGAGGAGGAACAGAAAGAAAATGAGAGAAATAAAGACCTGGAAAGAGACTGATAAGAAAATAATGAGAGAGATGGGGAAAGAGAGAGACAAAGGGAGAGAGGCTTCTACATGTGCATATGTACATGTATGTCCCGGGGGGGGGGGGGGGGGGGGTCACTTCCATTGAAGAGTGGACAGCATCCGCAAGAATCGTCCTAAAAAAAAGCACCCTAAACGAGGATTCAAGGGCAGGCCGCTAGGACACCCTAAACATGGATTTTGTGCAGATGTCCCAGATTTGCACACCCTAAACGAGGATATTCATATTTTCATATCTTGAGAGTATTCGAGGGGTCCATTGAAAGTTTGGAGCCGTTTTTATCTCGAGCCGGATCTCAAGATAATTCACTGTCTCATTATGTTTTACACAGGCATTATAGGATTTTCCGTTCACGGGTATTGTTACAGTCGGTCTCGCAGTCGGTGCAAATTACATACCCTTTTCGCGTTTTAGATTATCGTGATTTAGGGGGCTTTTTTTCATTTTGGGGCGTTTTTGACACTCTATTCGCGTTCCGCGCCTACCCCTGAAAAATACCCTTTTTCCGCGTTTTTTTTCTCGCAGATGCTGTCCACTCTTCAATGGAAGTGACCCCTCCCCCGGATGTATGTTTATACGCATGTGTACAGTGTATATCAACTTTCAAATGAGAAGCACCATCTAAAGGTTTATCTTGGCTTTTAAACAAAAATTGATTGAAAATAAAAACAAGACTTCACTCCAAAATGACCTTCTTTTGTACCAATTTATTCTTGATTACAGTAGAGCAAACATCTTTCAACTTCACCAAAAGATGTGAAATAATCTTGCTACAGCAAGTGGATCCTGATATCAAGTTTATCCCTCAAAAAAACGGCAATCATTAGCTTATAACATACATTAAGTGCTTGATAGGACATGGTGCATACGCAAATTAAACCTACACGCACAACTTACACTAACATTTTGTAAAGAGCATAACACTTCACAAGCCTAACTTCTCTGACAGCATTTCCTCAAATTCATCAAGTTCCATGGTGCAATAAAGAAAATACCTGTAAGATTTCAGAGTTAAGTGATTGATTTGGCTAAAAAAAAAATCTAGTTATCATAAATCAGAAGAGAAAGAGAGAAAATGGAAGGCAAATAGATAGCGAAAGAGAAATAGTAGACTGTTTCAAGAGGGATTTGTATAATGGAGAGGCAGAGGTTGGAAATGAGGTGAATGAATGTGATACATGGATACAATAAAGAAAGAGAGAGAGAGACTGAATGAGAGGCAGGAGGGGAGGGGGTGGGGTGGGGGAGATAGAG
This sequence comes from Echinometra lucunter, assembly GCA_029962745.1. Taxonomy (NCBI): domain Eukaryota; kingdom Metazoa; phylum Echinodermata; class Echinoidea; order Camarodonta; family Echinometridae; genus Echinometra; species Echinometra lucunter. The sequence goes on from CM057153.1 coordinate 10,609,278, forward strand.
AAAGAGTGAGAAACAGAAGCATGAGGTAAGAGTAGCCGTGCGAGAGAGGGAGGAGAGTGCGAGGAAGAGGAGCATGAGAGAGAGAGAGAGAGAGAGACTGAGAATGATTGAAAACTAAGGAAAGAGACACAGAGAGAAGGGGAAGATGGGGAGGAGGAACAGAAAGAAAATGAGAGAAATAAAGACCTGGAAAGAGACTGATAAAAAGAATTAGAGATGGAGAGATGGAGACGCATGTGTTCAGTGTACATTACAAGAAAGAGTGAGAAACAGAGAGAAACAGAAGCATGAGGTACAAGCAGCTGTGCGAGAGAGGGAGAAAGAGAGTGTGAGGAAGAGGAGCATGAGCAGCATGAGAGAGAGAGAGAGAGAGAGAGACCGAGAATGATTGAAAACTAAGGAAAGAGACACAGAGAGAAGGGGAAGATGGGGAGGAGGAACAGAAAGAAAATGAGAGAAATAAAGACCTGGAAAGAGACTGAGAAGAATAAATGAGAGAGAAGGAGAAAGAGAGAGACAAAGGAAGAGAGGCTTCTACATGTCGATGGGGCAACAAAAACCTCGTATCTCAAAAATATCAAATGTTCAGGAAAGTGAAAAAGCATGGCTGCCAAAGCATTATAAGCAATGGGATTGCCTTTCCTTTGACATGCCGTGGTGGCTTCATTTTTGTTGTACGAGAGCTGGGATTTGGACAGGACATCACTTAACTGATAATCTGGAGTCTAATACAAAAAAGTAATTTTCACTAAAATTTGAGATACAAGGTCTTATCACCCCACCAACGTAACATGTAAGTTTATACATGTGTACAGTGTATATTACCTTTCAAATGAGAAGCACCATCTAAAGGTTTATCTTGGCTTTTAAACAAAAATTGATTGAAAATAAAAACAAGACTTCACTCCAAAATGACCTTCTTTTGTACCAATTTATTCTTGATTACAGTAGAGCAAACATCTTTCAACTTCACCAAAAGATGTGAAATAATCTTGCTACAGCAAGTGGATCCTGATATCAAGTTTATCCCTCAAAAAAACGGCAATCATTAGCTTATAACATACATTAAGTGCTTGATAGGACATGGTGCATACGCAAATTAAACCTACACGCACAACTTACACTAACATTTTGTAAAGAGCATAACACTTCACAAGCCTAACTTCTCTGACAGCATTTCCTCAAATTCATCAAGTTCCATGGTGCAATAAAGAAAATACCTGTAAGATTTCAGAGTTAAGTGATTGATTTGGCTAAAAAAAAAATCTAGTTATCATAAATCAGAAGAGAAAGAGAGAAAATGGAAGGCAAATAGATAGCGAAAGAGAAATATAGAGAGCAAGCAAACAATACCATAGAACAAGAAGACCTTTAATACCATCTAAAATACATGGACTAAATGTTGAAAGAACAGAAAGATTTATATGTACATGTAGGTGAATTACATGAATCTGCAACTACAGCGTACTTTATGTCTTTATTGTAAGAAGCAAAATTGCAAAAAACCTTAATCACAGACTATCATCCTGCTCGTGAATATGTAACATATAAGATACGGACTAGCGAAATACATGTACTTACTTATTCACATGAATAGATGTCAGCTTATTTCAACATAATTATGCAAAAGACAATTTCATGTTATTCCATAATCCACTACATCAAATTTTAACATTGATCTGTCTATCTACCTGTTTTATTCTCAATTATTAAATGGCACACACAAATAGTCTCAAACTCACTACATATTCATGATGGTTTGGTACGATTATTTGATACAACTAACTAATCCATCATGATTTGCTTTTTTCAAGTAAGACTAACTGCCTTGATGTCTATTCAGAACAGTTGCCTTTGTCTTATTTTGAAAACAATGTCAACCTCTGGACATTGCTCATCAGCTTGGCTGAATCATATGCAAAACAATAAATAGTTATGGCATATACATATATAGACAAACAAAATATTCCACATTCAATGTGACAATGGGTAAGTAAACATAATTATTTAGAACTCCATTAATCTACAAAGTATGAAATATCAACTAAAATGTACTACTAAATTATAAACATATACAATGACTGATGTACATCCAGAAAATAAAAAGTACAAATATTTAATCCGACTTCATTTAACCTATAAAACTATCAATCTACATAATTACTACATCAACAAAATAACCAAACAAAAAAGATAATCGCACTTCGTTCAGCTGCATGTCAATCACTTGGCAATCACTTTCTGTTTTCCAATAAGGCCTCTTTGTCTCTTCCATTGACAAATATCTATTTATGAATTAACTTTTCAAAATGTAAGTTCCATTACAAAAAGGAAAGGTATATCATACTAAAGTTGGTCAATATTCTATTCAAGGCTTGGAATTATCTTTATCAAGTAAACTGGGATACTGTAAGCTATAAAATATGAAAAATAAGACCATTTTCCATTGCTGCAATTTACATGTACATGTACGTTAGCTTATTTGAAAGGTCTACTAGACGTGAAGGCAAAGGCTCCTTTTTAAATGAAGTTTGATGAACATACACATGATTGTATTATGTTCCTAGAATCAATCTTAACTATAAAAAAATCTTTACGGAAAGTTAATTACAATATTAACTACCTGCATTTATCAGAAATATAGTCAATTTCAAGAAACTGCACATCTTCAAGGCTTCAAAAATTTCAAATAATTGCAGCTATTCTCTGATTTGTGAAAATGAATACCAAAGTGAAACAAACAAAGTAATATTAAACTAAATTAAATCCTTACTCATACAAACATTTAAACAAAAAGCATCAAACATCTACAAGGATACAATTACATATGCGATTCACTAAATTACTTTTCATTCAAACATATTCAAAACTTCAACAACAAAAAATAGTACAAATTAACTCTGATCGTTTACTGGAATGGGTATTAGCGTGAAACCTGTGTAAAGACTAAAATTCACTTTGCCTTAGAAAGCTTCCTGATTGAGAAAAAATATAGCAATGAGCTCACTTAATTGGAATGTTGATGCTATGATTTCAGTAGAGAGCTGTAAAATAAAGCCAAAGAAGGAAAAGAAACCCATTCCAACTCAACATAGTTTAAGTCCCATACGTATCGGCTAACATGTGTACGATGACAATAACTTTTTCACTGCAGCACTTGTGACTTGGTATGAAAATAACACAAAAATAATTTCAAACACAAAATACAAAATGAAAAGATTTTCTAATATCTTTGACAATATCCTGCCCACTTTCAAAGCTACATGCACATGTAATATTTAGCAAAAAAAGTACATGTCCAAAAAAAAATTATTTCAAGGCTACCTTATTACACACATACACACACTACTAGTATATAATCATCAAGATTCAATACGCAAAAAAAGAAAGAATCAAGAGAAGAAAAATTAATCTATCTTTTTTGTTTATGTTGCACAAAGACTCTTGTATCGCCAAGACTGACCTACAGCTACACACTCACAGTCAATTTCTTTTGGATTGTGCAACTTCTACTACACTTAACACAGCATACAGGAGAAAGCAAACACAAAAACATTCCCTATACACTTGAAATTACTTGGAACTAACTAACTGACTACTGTAATAGGAGGAGAAACCCCAAGGGTCAAACTGATTAAGTTTGCTTATCCCCTCACAGGCGTAGGTGATGCCACATACTTAATAATAACATTATTTAGATTCAAGACACATACTACATAATGTGTAAATGATACACATGCATTAACGTAATTTGTAAAGATTTCACAGTCTGTGCTACTGAGAAGACGAAGGGTGTCAACATGATTATGATAAATGACATCTATACATCACCTGATTCAAGCAGCAAACCAGAAATCAGAGCAGACTTGATATAATTAACATATACTTGAAACAAAAGATAAATGCTATCTCAAACAAATGATCACACCAAAAATAAATCTAAATCTGAGTAAAAAATAGTACTTATGAAAAGCAAGATGTCAGTTGTTTTAGAATTGCTCTTCTTTGCTTGAATATACATGAAGAATTATCTTTACAGAAATTTGTGGTAAGCAAAATATGGCACATCGCAAGACTGAATAACTTAGCTATGAATAACCATTTCTATTGCATCAGAAATATATGGTAAGGAAATACACGTATTAACAAGTGTGGATTAGTAATCTCATACATGTCGCTTATCATACATGTACTTGCTGTATACATGTAACTAACAATATCTAACCTATTCTTCAATTCTTGGTCATAAGGTAGGAACTTTCTACATGTAGCCCCCATGATCAAGGCCAGGTCCTGTTCAAGTGACAGGTTTAAAATGGGCAATGCTTAGCCCACTACGCATTAGTCCTGGTCCTATAGAAGTGACAGGTCTTCATAGTACCTGTAAGGTAGGAGTTGCTCTTCTTTGCTATGATATAGTCCTAGTCCTAGAAATGGGACATGTCTGATTAGTAGCCATAAGGTGGGAACTGTCTAGCCTCCATGACGCAGTCCATGTCCCGGTATTTCTTCAGTAGATCCCTCCATCTTGGGTGAGTTTCCAGGAGGTGTTGATTGCCTGTAAAAGTGGGAAAGGTATGGTAATAATTATGATAATAAACAAAAATAATTGATAGAGGATGCAAAAATGTGATTGTGTTTATTGATGCATATTCTCAAAGTGATAAAACTATGTTCAGGTAGAGCAATGAATATCTCAAAATTTCTCAAAATTACATAAATGACATTTACAACAAAACAAGTACACAGAGAACATTCTAATAAACCTCATGAATTACTGTAGATCATACTTGTACTTTCAAAGCAGATTAGAACCGTAGAGATCAACTGCATAAAATGTGATTTTAAAGGAAGGGTGTATACACACGTATGGCTTTTGTCTTTTCTGAACTACATGTGTGACAGAAGGCCTGTTAAACCAATACGTTACAAAACTCTAAAGCTTCCTCTCTTACCATTTCTTTTCGTCAATATCACAGAAAAAAATATGACTTTGTAAAGGCTTGTTCACATATACCACAGTAAGCCGCTTTTAAAAAAGTACGGATTTCAATGCAAACAGGTTTCACATTTTAGTACACTGTATAAATGGATTGAAGTGAATCAAAGCACATATGTTTCACCTTTTACTACACTGTATCTCATTATAAACAGATTAAAATGAATCCTGAAGGACACATCATACTTGTTTTACATAGGTCCCTTTTTTAGGTTCCCTATTTGACACTCTTTTTACAAAAACATGTTTCACTGCAGTATGTCTGAACATATCCTGAAGGGCAAATGATACTTGTTTTACATACCAATGATGATGAGCCCTCTCTTGGCTCGAGTCAGAGCAACGTTCATCTGATTCTGGTCCATGATGAATCCCAGATGCTTGCGTTGCCATCCCTTGCTAGGTTTATCATCTATCTCGATCCGAGGCATGGAACGGACTGTTGACATGACCACGTAGTCCCATTCACTTCCTGTAAAGGTCATGAAAAGTAAAATTCAACACTCACTCAGGCTTCTCAGCAGAAAATTGCCCAAGCACAGTTCAACTTGACAGATACATGGCATTTCCAAATCCCAAGGGGGTGATCCAAGAAGACCAAAGTAATTTTGCAAGCTGAAAGTACACTTTGGCACATTCACTGGTCTAAAGTGAGTGAAATATGACTTTATGGCAGCCTAAGGAAGAGGTTTGGGGAAACCAAACAACCTTGGAGGCTAATAGAAGTACTGACCCAAATAAAATTGAACTTGAACTTGAACTTGAACATTTAATTCATTTGACATTTCGATATCTTTCTCACCTTGACTGGTGACGACTGTGCAGACTTTGACCCCTTTGTGACCTAAGACCTTTAGCCTTTCCTCTATCTGAGTGCACTGTAGCTTGTACTGGGACAGAACTGCAATGTCACTGGCTTGTGCTCCCTTCCTCAGAAGCTGCTGGACTATTCTGGTCTGAAAACCAAAAGGAGAAATTTTAAGCTGTTATCTGGAGAATAGAAATCCAATGCATGTATGCATTGGGAGGGGGGGGGGGGGATAATGTATATCATGCCTTTGCCTACATGTACATGAAGACTGTGATAGCTGTCCCTTACTACATACCTGCCAATTCCTTTTAAAGAGTAAATCAGGAATCTCTAAAGGAAAAATTAGAAATACAGTTCATTTCAAACAGAACTTTCAAAGAAAAGAAAAATAGACTGGGACTTATAACATCAGTGCCAAGGCTAAAAATTAGGGCTCATTCCTCCCAAATACGCAACCATTCTAGAATAATCAATAAGATGAAGTTTAACCCATAGAGGTACAGTGTCACCTTTAGGAGACGCTTTTACAGTATCTGCTGGTCCAGAATGTTGGGCAGTACATATCGTACATGAGCAAAAAGAGAAAAATGCACTGAAAAAATTGAGCCCATTCCCATCGCCGTATGGTGTGGCATTCTCGAATTAGAGCAGTTTAATTGTTACTAATCATTAAACTCTTTAAATTGGCAACACAGTGAATAATACATAATCACTATTTCTGTGTTCAAATTGGCAATTTCTGATTAAATTTTACAATTATATTTCATTTTGGTTTATGTTATATCCATATTTATTTTTTTCAAGCTATGTAAACATGGAAAAAAATAATTTTTATTGCCAATTTGAGGATTGAATATGATTAATTTAGACCTCAAGAAAGCTCTGTACTGCTATGGGTTAATGTAATTTTCTACAAAACAACAATGACATATCATCTTTGCTGAAGAACCTGATTAACATTTTAAAAACAGGACGTGAATTATTTATTGTTCAACTGATATTCACAGTATGACAGCTGCAATTCTATTATGTTTGTCTTCAAAAGATTGTGCAGAATATCTAACTTAAAAGCAGCGCTAAGATTTCACTTTGGGCCAATTAAAGTTCAACAGGCACATTCATACGGCACATGATCACAATTTGACTGCAGTATAATAAGCATTTTCATGAGACCCCAGCCCGAGTTATCTCATGCTAAGCATTCAACAGGTTAATACAGCACACATAGTTTATCATCATGACAAAAGCACCTACAGCATGCATCACTTCAGCCATGTTGCCCTTGGACTTCTCGTTTCCTTCGTCTGACTTGACCGTCAGGGTTTCCTCTTTGCCGTACACATGGCAGAAGACCATTGGGGTTTGACCCTTGTTTGGCCAGATAGCCCTCAGAGGGTCGGGGCTCCGGCGCTTGACCGACAGGTCCGTTTCCAGTTTGTTCTCGTAGAAGCTCTCAGACGGGAAGGAACAGATCATCTCATGCTGAAGGGTGAAAAAAAATTGTGTGACAGTTTGCATTTTTATTTCCTGGGTGCCGTTGCATAAAACTTGCTATTATAGTAAATTTTAGAATACTGGATTTTGATCGGCTGTTGAGCAACGTTACTGTGGTAGTTACCATTGATAGCAAAGTTGCTATTATAGTACACTATGCATTGGGCCCCTGGTCTTTTGTTTCTGTATGCGAACAACATGGGTAAATTAAATCAAGAGTAGCACACTCCTATACATATACAATTGCTTCCACTCGACTGATTTCTATCATTAACCATATTCCTAACTTCAAAGCTGGACCTTACTAAACTTCACCATAACTGTAACCCTCAACATAGTCTGCTGTAGCAACCTGAACCATCAATCTCTTGATTGAATGTCAAGTGAATAAATAAATAAATGTGTGCCTGGATGCCTCACCTAATGAACCATCATATCATAATCCCCTCTTACGTCATCACCCATCTCTCTCAAATAATCCTACAAAGAACAAGACCTACCATACGATATTGGATGGTGAGCATACGAGCTTTACGTTTGTATTTCTCCAGGAGCGACTCTTCCATATTAAGATCTCGTGCGTTTGGTTCAGTGATGATTGGCCTGAAACAGAAAGATGGAAAAAGTGATGACTTGTCAAGATTTTCAAACATGCTGGGTTCCAGGCAAACCTCTAAGGCATGGCTATGAGCAAGTTCAGTGAATGATTTGAGATTTTAGATAATGTGGATGATATTGGAAAGACATCAATTTAACCCCCTTTTCCCCCCAAAAAGAAATTATATGCATATATCACATATGATTACATATCACATGAATAAAGCAGCCACACATCTTAGAGATTCACATATTGGCTCAAACAAATTGCAAGAAAAACTGCTATAATCGTCTGTAATGCATTGTGGCCAATTTTATTTCTTCAACTCAAATTTTTGACGGAGTCCTCCGTCTTCCTCAGGAGTATGCATGGATAAAGAACGTATACTACCGTAGCTGTGGATAAAGGTTGTTTATACCAAAAGTTTGAAATTCACTGAGACCAATACCGATGTGCTCAAGAACAATGTTTAATTCATATATCTATTCATTAATATATCAATCTTATCTTAATATATCTCATGTATCTTGATACCGGTAGGAGCATTCTTTTCAAGGAAAGGGAAGGGGACAAAGTTATTCATGAAGAATCTCCATTAGTTAAATAGTGGTTACTTTCAAATGCAAGAAAGGGACCTCTGTATTTTATGTTTTCGATGGATATTTGGCATTATCAGTTGTATTAACTGGATTTATATAGCACCTTTTCCAATGGATACAAAGAGTTGAAGACATATATGATTTGGCAGGCCGTAACCTGGGGTACGGGCATAATCTGGGGTATGGCATTGTGCAGCACCATCTCACGTCTATCAGAGTACAGTTATGCAAGGTTGTCGGGCAACTTTTATGTCAAGATCAGCGACAACGATCCCAAAGCTCATTTTCCTTCTTTAATGACGACATATGACGAGAAATTTCTTAAATTCATCAAAATCTTCTTGCATAAAACACTTTAGAAATGACTTTCGCAAGCGTTTGGCATACAGGGTACAGCGCTGAAAAAATTGAATAATTCAGCAAAACAGTGTATTTTAAAGGCATTGGCTAACTTTGTGAGTAGCTGATTTAAAAAATTCTCAAACTAAGATGAAACATGTGTATGAGTACTTGTATTTGTACTCAAAAACCCTGAAACCAACCATAATTTAGAATGAAAAAGTGTAAGTTAGACGCAAACGGTGATTTTATTATCCTTCGTCTCACAAGACAATCACTGAGAGGACCACTTTGCTTGAATTTGAAAATGCCATTATGTGCCTCCCGCCGCGTGATACGCCAAAACACACAGTACGGTAAGGTGAGTCATACGCGCATGCGCACTCCTTATGTCTATTCTGTGCGACCGACCATCGTATATTTTTCAAACATTGGTTCACATTATATTTAAAAATACTTCCTGTGGATATTATACTTTGAAACTTTCAGACTGGTATTTTTACACTATAACCCTTATGTTTATCCCATTTTCAAGTAACAAAACAAGATTTTTTAAAATCATAACAATGATGATGTTTGAAGGTTTGCATGGTGGTACGGGTTTTCGTAGAAAGGGTTTACGGTTCACCATGTGGTAAGTCCTAAGGGACTATAGATAAAGTGGATAGAGATGGAGGTGAAATAGAGAGGCGAGAAAGTAGGAAAATTGGAGGGTAGAGTATCTTTCGAGAACTGGGTGAAGTCCTAAAAAGGACTGTAAAGCAGAAGAGGTGAGATGATCGAGTTGTTGAAGAGATGAGGAGGCTTGAGTCGGCGAGAAGTGAAGACTTGAAGAGAAGACTCGACGTTTCGGGCAGCTTGACTGTCCGTCTTCAGGAGTGAGTGTTCGCTTTATCTATAGTCCCTTAGGACTTACCACATGGTGAACCGTAAACCCTTTCTACGAATCATAACAATGTTAACCAATGTTTTTAAGTTGGCACCCTAGGGTACCAAACACAGCATCATGTATTGACGATATTTGGAGTCAGTTAGAACATTGGGGTTACTCTGACATGGTCTACAAGTATACCTGAGTTGCTTGTGGTCACCAATAAGTACAATCTGATGAGGAAGTGTGCTGGTGAAGGGTATAAGGGTCTCTGGCTCAGGACACATTCCAGCCTCGTCTACGATGCACTGGATGATGTTGGTGTGCTTCGCGATGCGTTTTGTCCCAGCGACATTACATGTGCAGAGGACAATGGAATGCTTCCTTAGTTCTTCAGCCTAGCAAATGACATTATAACGATCATGTTAACTTTATTTCAATTTACTTTACTTCAGAGACTTCATGCCATGAAGTTTTTTCTGCTAACATTACTTCATTAATCTGTTGAACACCAAGCCTGAGATTACTCAGGCTGGGGTCTATGGAAATTGTGTGTTATAATGATATCAAATTGTGCTCAATGGGTTAAGTTTCATTCTATCAATAACCATACTATGTACGTCTCTCTCTGAATTATTTTCTCTGAATTATTTTAAAGTACCTCATGCCAGCTCAGCATTTCACAAAGATTTTTTTTTTTGAACATCATTACCTTTCCAACCAGAAGTATCACTGAAGGTGATCAATACCCCACCTCAATGTGTACTAAATTTCCAGAGCAATGCTCGAAAAATGAGGAAATTTCGATCTGCAATATTTCCCCCTGATTTATTGCTATTATAGGTCATTACCAAGGCAACAGTTTCAGACACATTAAAATAATATGTCTTGCACATTTTTGCCACAAGACCAATGAGTGTGCAAAATTTCATGACTTGAGCATTGCTCAAAACCTGAGGATTCAGGAAGCAGTTCGGTCCGCAAGATTTGCAACAGACCGAATGGCTAACCAACCAACAACCATACGCTGATTCCTGTACATGTACCCCCTTTAAAATTTGTTTGGTGGGGGTATAACAAGTATTTTCTCTTCTTGTGCAGAAAAACCTGTGCATGGAAATTTGTTCCTGTTACACTCCTACCTGCCTCTTCTTTTTTTTCCTCTTTCTTTCTTTCTTCTTCTTCTTCTTCTTCTTCTTCTTCTTCTTCTTCTTCTTCTCCTTCCTCTTCTCTTTTTTTCCTTTCCTCCCTTTTCTCCTTTCTCCTCTTTTACATTTTTTCCCTTCTTCTTCCCTTTCTCCATTTTTTCTTTCCTTCTCTTTCCCCCTCTCTTCCTTCTCCGCTCTACATTCTTAGTTTTTTCTCATATTGTACGTCTGGTGTACCTGACACTTCTATTCAGTTTCGCATTATACTGCATATTGATTAGAATTATCAATGTCTCTCTTAATGGGAGCCTAAGCTATGCTCTTTATTTAGGCTCCCCACATTTTGAGTTCTCTTCTTGTTTTGCCAATCCTTCATGTATCTCGAAACTTTTGACTTATTTACCGTACATGCGAGTTCTTTATACTTTTACTTTTTGAAATTGACTCTTTCGTAAAATCTGAATTGTTTCTTTGATGTAAAAAGTGGAACAAAAAATAAACAAATAAACATTGACTCTCTCTCAAAAGGAAAAAAATTTATGGACTCACCTCCGCCTCAAGAATGAGCTCTTTGTATGTCTTCATCTCTCTTACACTAACAGATGTCATGTGTTGAAAGTTGAGCTCCGTTGCTCGGATCTCTTCTGCATACGGGGCTCCGGGTTTGCGGATCAACTTGTGAAGGGACACGTCGTCCAAGCGGTCGTCGATGCGGGCCTCGTTGGCACGCTTCCACTTCGACATGGAGCCAGCCATGCCTGGAATGGGGTAGATCTTCTCAACCATGGAATCACTGTAGACTCTTACAATAGAGATGTCAAACTTTTTCAGGTAGCCTGAAAAAAAGGAACAATCAAAGGGGTATTTTACAGGGAATCACCATGGTCATGTATATTCTATATATCACTACTGCAAACAAAAAATTATAAATGAAATGTTACGATTCATTCACATAATCTGCTGCATGCATCTTAATTGCATAATTCAGGTCCATATTAGCAAGACTTGCCCACAGAGACAACACAAGCAGCATCAATGAAGAATATTTCTACTGGATAACTAAGCTCTGACCTTTTTATAATATGAAGTCAACAGTAACACAATGTCAACATGTACAAGTACATGCATATGCTAAATTGATCTTCAAGTAATCTTCATGATCGAGGGGAAAAAATGAGATTCTGTGACTCATCAAACTCTTTATGCGTTCACCTACAAACCCCCCGTGTGTTGCATTATTTTAGCAGCGAACATCATTCTGGATTTACAGGGTTATTTAGAAGGCTTGAACTTTTTACCTGAAAAGTTTGAAGGTAAATGTTGTGTAGCAAAGTTGTAGATTTTTTTATGAGCTTTCTTATCATGTATATAATTCATTCAGTATACTAGTGTGCTTTGTCTGTATGATACTTGTGTTTCTAAACATAACCCTCTGGCTTTTCGAACGAAACTTTAGCACTCTTTTTTGTCTGTTGCAGCTGTTTTATATGCACAGTGATTAAATAAGCTTTACAATTAAACCAAAATCAAATAAAATCCGACCAGAAGAAAAGCTCTTGCATCAGAGAGAAAGAACGCATAATAGGGCGATGCACAACATACAAGTGTTTGCTATCAGTGTGTCAATAGGGATTTGTGTAGTTGTGCACAGGTGTGAGCAAAACACAGGCCCGTGTGTGCACTGTTGCGAATATAACACAGGAGGAGTTAATAGTTCCTCAAGTCTAGATGAGGCTTTACATATTGCCTACAGGAACTGTTAGGTTCCTGCATTAAGCCCATAAGAATTGGAGGAGACAGTAGTCAATGGGTTCAGAGATGGAGGACTTACTGGAGATGACATCGACAGCTTTGTTGGATGGTCCACAGTAGAGCACCTGAGGGGTACCTTTCCCCATTGGTGGCACCTTCTGGTTGACTTGAGTGAAGAAATAAGCTAGGTATGCACCTGTCACAGTCTTGCCAGTACCTTTATTGGAAAAAGAGCAGCAGATAGTGAGAACCAAATCATGAATATTATAAGCACTCAGGGACCACAGTGCACTCCTCCTCCTCCTCCTCCTCCTCTCTCTCTCTCTCTCTCTCCCTTCCTCCCTCCCTCCCCTCCCTCCCTCCTCACTCCTCCCTCCTCCTCCTCCTTGTCCTTCTCCACCCTCCATCCTCCTCCCTCCTCCTCCTCTCCCCTCCCCCTCCTCCACCCTCCTCTCCCTTCTCCTCCTTCTCCTCCTCTCCCTCCCTCCCTCCCTCCCTCCCTCCCTCCTCCTCATCCTCCTCCTCCTCCTCCTTGTCCTTCTCCACCCTCCATCTTCCTCCCTCCTCCTCCTCTCCCTCTTCCCTCCTCCACCCTCCCTCCTCCCCCTCCTCTCCCTTCTCCTCCCTCCTCCTCCTTAGTAGTAGTAAAACAATGCACAGTAAATTTCATAATACTAACAATAGCATGATACTAACAATTAAAGGAGACTAAACCTGCAATGAATCATTTGTCAGGATTTATGAAGTCATTTGTTACCAGATACATGTACAAAATATCAACCTGGGGGCCCTTGGATGAGAGAGAAGGTATTCTTCAGTGCCATCTTGACTGCCTCTGCTTGAGGTTTATTGAGAGGGTGTAGTTCGGTCTCCTGGACACGGAGGTCTTTCATCATTCCACCTTCCTTCAGTGCGATCTTGGTGATTTCATCTGCAGATATAGATGCAATAAGATTTGAAAGCTTTCAACTCACTGAATGGTTGGCATAACAAATATCTGGACCAAATAAATGGAATATATGTGATCCATCAAACCTAAAATTGCATTAAAAGGACACGAATGATAGCTCAAGATGGCGAACATCTTGAGTGCAACTCAAATTCACAAAGGAGGTTTAAACCATAAGTAAGGTTGAAACCTCCATACATGTAAGTGTATTAAAATAAGAATAACGAGACATTTGAATTCGTCACTGGAGACGAATTAGGTGGTCTGTCAAATTGATTTAAATCAATGTCACCCTTTTCTAGAAAATAATATCAGCTAGAACATATTCGAAGCTCCGCCAAAAGAGAGGAGAAATAACAGATGTATTGCTCAAAGAAGACTGGAATGCAGAATCAAGATTTGAGAAAGAGTTTCGTCCCCTAGAGAATACACATAAAAGGGGACAAATTTGAATGTATCCGTTAATTACAGAATTGGAGCATGATGCTGGTATGAAAATCAAGAAAAAAAGGTTAATAGTTAGTAGGAAATTGTCTCAGCTACAACATACTGAAATGCGGAGAAAACTGACCAACCATGAGGGAAATATCGCCAATCAAAAACAGAAAATATGATGTCATAAATTTAAAACCGAAATTTTGACTTGAGAGGAGAATATCACGATTTTCTAACCATAAAAGTCCCTTTTTCTTCATGAATTCAAATCTAGACGTCATTAGTTTTCAGAATATGTCAAAAAATTGGGGTATCTCAAACCTTTCTAAAGAGCTATGCCGGAATATAAAACGGTATGTTTTTGCGCATTTTTGCATTATTGTCAACAGAGTTGTGTGCACGAATTTTGAAAATAGTGGAGCTGTTGCTCAAAGAAGACGGGATTGTAGAATCAATAATTAAGTAAGGGTTATGTCCCATAGAGAATACACGTAAAATGAGAGAAATTGACATGACAATATTTATCATAAATTTAGACCATGATTCCATCATCAAAATTAAAAATTGTGTTGACAAAATTTGTAGAGAATTGTCTCAGCTACAACATATCAAAATCCTGGCCAAAATCAACCAACAATAAGCATGATAATTTTGATTAAATGTAAAAAATATGACGTCATAATTAAAAAAATGAAATTTTGAGCTCAGATGAGAATATGGCGACGTTCCGACTGTTTGACCCCCCAATTTTTTTCATGAATTTAAATCTTCAACTCATAGGCTTTCAGAAAATGTAAAAAAATTGGGGGGTCCCCATGCTATTTAACGAGCTATGGCGGATTTTAAAGGGGCGTGTTTTTGCATGTTTTTACGTTATTTGCCCCATAGACGCGCGCATGGATTTTGAACTTTGTCACGCATGTGTGGCCTTATGGTCAGTTGAAATTGACCTTCAATTGATGAGAATTGTTAAGAAAAGCATTAGGATTGCAAATCAAGTGAAAAACCGGCGCGCATTTGAAGAAAACACATAATTGGAAAGGATTCTGTGTGCATGTATGCTAAAAAAAAAACCAGGAGCAACTTTAAACCACCCAAAGATTTTGACTACTTTGTAAATTTGGGCCATTATATTTCACTGATGGAGTCCAATTCAGTCTACTGGAAAACGTGTGTTCCACCAAAACCAAACAGTATCAAACTGGTTACGAAAAGTAGCTCAATATGACATAATATACTGAGTTGAGGATGGCTTACTTGAGTTGAAGACTCCGTCATCCGCTTTGCATGGCTTGTGAAGACAGATGTTGCGGATGAGAGGGGTGGAGTCTTGAAGTTTCCTCACAGCATTTTCCACACGCCTAAAGGCATAAAAAACAAAATCAAACTTAGATACAGTATTTGGCATCACCTACACCTGGAGGCGGAAAAGTGACCTTAATCAACATGGCCCTCAGGTCTCTCCTCCTTGTATATTCAGGTGGGTTTCCCCCACTCTTCTGCATCCAAAGCTATTTTCTTTTCTTTCTAATATCTGTAATCAAAACGTTCTGGTTGAAATAATTACATGATCATTCTTGAAGCTAAAATCTTTTGCATATTGAAAAATATCAATACCCTTCATACATCAAAGAATCTCCTAAATGCCATTCTCATAAAGTCCAAGGTTTATTCAGTACCCTTTAGAGGCAGTGGTAATATGTGTCGTACACCATCAAAGCATTATAAACTAACCGGTATATTAAAAATGTACACGCATAATCAAATGTCCCTTTTCCCCTTCAATAACACTCATACTGCTCATAACAATTCAAGAGCCTTTCCATATTGTTTTGCAAATTCACGCACTCAAAAAGGAGATACATGTATGCCATTTGGAACCAGAAGCATACATGTAATTTCTATTCTCAAATACTCTTGTTAGTCTATGAAAGTACATGTACAATTCCTACTTACACATCTGGAACTGGCTTGGGGATGATTTCAATGGTGCAAGTCTTCTGCTTTCCTTCATGTTGGTAGAGTAGTGTATCCTCTGGGAATGGTATGGAAGTGGTGTGAAGCTGGAAGGTGATTGTCCTCAGCTGAGCAGTCTTATCAGTCTGGACATCTATGGTGTATCCATGGGCTACAAAGGTTTGCTCAGTCCATGCCAGGCGATTGTAGGGTCCTATTGTCTCTTGACTCTTGGAACTATTGTCCAAGTCGCGCATCTTGAGAAGCCTGCGACTGTGGACACGGAGATTCCTGTATCGTACACAAATGAAGTCTAGCTGATAGTCTTCTTCCTCTTCCCCTTTCTTGTCCCTTTTGTCTGGTTTGCGGGTCATGCTAATGAAGCGTTGCTCAAGGAATGGAAGGGGTAGATTGAAGTAACCCTGGTACTTGTTGCCATCTAATTTCTGCCAATTAATGACCACATTATGGATGGTAATGGTGTCATCAGAGGTTACTGCACTGTAAGCACTGATCATTGACAGGATGGGGAGCCAGGATTTCTTGTAGGCAGCAATAGATTTCTCCTTGCCAGGGATCTTGGTGGCAACATCTGAAAAGCAATGCACTGGCTGATCACGGTGCTCTGCACACACATCCAGTTGTGGAGTCATATTGAAGAGCTGGATATGAGGAGTCAGGACACCTTTGAAGAGATAAGCGTGCAACTGGACCTGGCTGACATCACCTCTTTTGAAGGAGCGGCAGAAGTCAATGAAATACTGCTGCTTTCCAGTCATGTCAACATACTCACACGTTACCTCAATGGAGGATTGCTCAGTGAATCTCCTCATTGGATCAACATACTGACGAAGCTCCTGCCCTCCTGAATTGATGGTTGCATCAATGGCTCTCTTGATTTCACTGTAGTTTCCAGTTTTTGCACTGTTTTGGATGTCTTCCCAGTTGTCCTCTGGGATATTCACAATGTGGCGTCTGTTGTCCAGTTCTATGGCATCCCTTCTGTGTCCACGTCTCTGTTGTCCTTGGTTTACATCATAGATTCTTGACTTCCATGCCAGGTCAACAGACTCTGATCCAGCAGTGGTCTCGGGTCTCTTTGAGGGCTTGAGGATATTGAAACCCATCTTGCACTGTGTTGGGAGAATGTAAGGCCTATGTGGAAAGAGAAGCTTCAAACCAGAATCTGAAATGCTCTCCACAAATGTCAGCAGCTGCAGAGGGGCCTCCTTCAACTTCAAAGCCAGCTGGAGAGACTTGCTTTCTTTCGAGAAGCGCTGGGCATGTACAGCTCTGCCGGAACAGTTGTGGGTTATGTTGGCCAGCTCCCTTGCTTCATAAGGACATGGTTGACCTTCCAAGCTTGCAATCAGTAGCCGGTGTATCACCAGATCGATGAATCTGCGAATGGGAGAGGTGAAATGGACATAAGCCTTGAGCTTCAATGAGAAGTGTGCCTTCTGTTCAGGTCCTTGCTGATCTCCCGAGTTCACATATTCTGATCGCTCCATGATCCGATGAAACTGAGTTAAGGCTACAGCTTGAAGAGGATGATTTGGATCCATGCATACCATATTTATGACTTTATCAAGTGCTTTCTGGGTGTTCTCACTGGAGGCCTGAACAATTTCCTCCCAGACTGGTTTGGTCAAAGGAATGACTGGGTCTTCCTCATCATCCTGGTCAATATCTTCTTCCTGATCCTGATTCACAGTAGCAGTCAGCAAAATACTGTTTCGGATACCATCCTTGTGAGTCTTCCTCCATTCCTCCACTTTGTCTGGAGGTGGTGCTAGTTGCCTTCTAAGGGGAGTACAGTCTGCGTACTTCAACAGAAGATGGTCAGCAATAATTTCATTGGCAAGAATCATTATCTCCTCAATCAAGCTGTGGGCAAGTGGATCCTGCACCTCGCCATCATCATCCTCTGCATTGAAGACATATTTCTTATCTCCAAGACGAAGCTTTCGTTTCGTGCTTGCCAATTTGTGCAGGCAGCGGATGGGTTCAACAACATCTTCCAATCCATCTGGACATTTCCCATGGATGATCTCTTCTGCCTGGTGGTAAGACAGCTTGTGGCAAGAGCGAATGATAGTACGGTACACATTTGGTGGCTCAACAAGTTTTCCCTCTGAGTTGAGCACCACCATCAAAGAAACAGCCAGCCTATCCTTGTTAGGATGAAGACTGCAGAGGTCAGTGCTAAGTTTCTTGGGGAGCATGTGGATGGGTTTCTCATAGAAGGATGGGTAGAAAGAAGTTGAACGAATCCTTGCCTCTTCATCTATCTCACTGCCCTTGGGAATGTAGTAGGAAACATCAGCAATGTGGATTCCAACTCTATAGCGATCTCCATGAATGGGTTCCACACTGACCGCATCATCGAGATCTTCTGACTCAGGAGGGTCAATCGTGAAGATCTTCATGGTTCTGAGATCTTTTCTTTTCTCCAAGTCAGCCTTTGGTATGGTCCACCCCTGAGGAAAGTTCTCTCTAAGGTAAGCATTAACTGAGTCCTTAAATTTGTCCTTCACATTATGGATCAACTTCAGGATGTGAAGTCCTTGTCTAGGATCAGTCCCTGGCTCCAATTCCTCAATGACTACTCCAAGTGGGTAGGGAGTCTTGGGGTACCATTTCCAAAAACGAACCACAAAGAGCTTATGAGGGCGTTCTTTGTTTGTGACGTATACATCTCTATCTGGTGTGAAGCGGCCCTGTGTCTGAGCAACTGCACGTGAGATGGTGTGGATTGTGACCTTTGTTACGTTCTTGTCTCTACAGTCTTCTTTTTTATCTTCCGTCTGTGTGATGTAGAGCTTTGGGAATGTACGGTCCACTGGCACCATCAGGTTGTTGCTGAAGGGGTCAAGCGTACACACAAGTTTGCGTAGATAGGGATCAGAATCTCTCTTCAGAATGTGAACAACCTTCCCATAGATCTTATTCTCTTCTTCCTCTTTCACAAGCAAATCAACTCCCTCTAGCTCTTCTGTACCTTCCTGGTTCTCTAAGATTTCAACCACAACCTCATCATTGTCTAAAGCTTGTCCTCTTCTCTTCTTACTAGTGATGGATATAACTTCTGACGCCACACGCTCATGAGGGATTGCAAGCGTTGCACCCTTCATATCATATCTGAAGGTGCAGACTTTAAACTTGTCAGGTTCTATGACTGTTTTTTCCAGGTAATCATCTTCAGTCTTCTCCTCTGGTGCAGCTTGTGCTTCATCTTCATCTGAATCATAATCCTCTGCTTGGCTGAGAGCCGTCTGGGGCATGTGTCTAGGCAGTAGAGCAATACGACCAGTCCTTTCAACCATACGGAAGCTTGGAACATTTTCATCAGCTGAGATATCCAAGTCTGGCTCTGTTGGTCGAGCACTGGCAGTTCCCACTGGAGCTGAAGACTGCTGAGGCAATCGTGTTTGAGGAGTAGGTTCTTTCACCGATTCTCTCTGTGCTTCAGGCTGACTGGTCTCTGCCACATGAGGGGCATCTCTTGCCTGGTGTGGTGGAGCCGGTTCACCCCGTTGCAATATGTGAGGTGGAGGTGGAGGTTCCGGGGATGTTTCTGGTTCGGATTCTGGTGTGTCATCTTCTGTACTGTCATCAGACTCACCCCTCTTCTTCATCTCCTCCTGAAAGTCTACTTTCACTTGAAGACGTAGCTCTTCCAGCAGATCATCATCTTGGATGTTTGTCACAATGTCCTCAAACTCATCCTCATCTTCTACTTCATGCAGAGTGCTTTGAACATGGTTTTGCACATGGTGCACCTCAGGTAGTTCTGGGAATTCATCACTGTTGAGTCTCTGATACCCTGGGTTGGCTCCAGCTGTCCAATCTGCCTTGCGTGCAGACTTGCTCCATATGCCGTTGTCTCCAGTCCATCGAGAAGGAGATACACCAACATGATTAGTAGCAGCAGGAGCAGCTGCCTGGGGTGTTCTGGACTGAGATGCAGATGATGCTGCCTTGCGTGGTTGAAAGACAGCAGCAGTTGGATTGAGCCGTTGCTTCGCAGCAGCTATCTCCTCCTGAATCATATCTACAGTCATGTCTGGCGGCATGATACTTTTGTTCTTCTGACACTCTTGCACGTAGCGCATCCAAGTCATGTGACAGGCTCCGACAGAGCAGAGTGCCACCGGGTCCCCAACAACAAGGATCAGGGACTTGGCTCGGGTGAATGCTGTATTAAGGAGGCGCTCATCTGACAGGAAAGCATAGTAGAATTCATTCTCCTGTTGATTTCCACTTGCTTGAGGGATAGCAGTGATGTGAGCCTTGTTCACTGTCTCTCTGGTACGTACAGTACTGATAACCACTGCGCGGAACTGCTTCCCTGCAAATGTCAACAAATATCCATTCAGTTTTTCACTATAGAAGACTTACAGGGCACTGATCCAATAACGCAATAACTCACTCCTCCCCTTGGGCAACAACTCAAGTGAATAATAATAACACTAACATATTTTCCTGCAATGCTAATTTTAAAAACAGAATTAAGCAGAATCTTTAATGACATATTTATAGCACTACAGAACCCTTTTGTTAGAAAGAGTGCATTCAAGTAATGAATAAAACATCTGTGAAACAACTTGGATAAGTGTATCCTTATCCATTGTTTAACACATACATTGTAGACTGTAAGTAATCATATTTCCTTTCTGTATCTTTACTTGACAATATAATTCCTCCCTGAAATAACATGAAATACTCAGAACAACACTGGGAACTTGTCCAAACCGGAGTCTCTAATCAGTCATGTGTCAAATAAGGGCCAGACTTTTAAACTACCACGTAACAGAAGAAATTCTTTATCCTACCATCTGTGTATACTACTAGCTTAATGCAAGCCAAAGAACAGCATTACAATTCAATAATCACTAAGAAGAATTTAGAACAATTTTATGTTTTTGTCAGTTTTTTCTCCTTTTGCTTTTCTTTTGCTGTCATCCCCCGCACCTTGTACATTCTGTACTGTGTCCACAGTGACTTGTCCCAAACTTCGACGTCTCAGTTCTTTCCGTATCAGGTGCACCTAGAGGAAGACCAAACAAGAAAGGCAAATTTTTCAACCACCTCCCGAGATACTCAGAAGCTTACTTGACACACTGTATAATGATTATAGACATTACAATCATTTCTTGAAAAAATCAAATTTCATATACTGAGCTCTAAAGTCTATATTCAATGGAATATCAAAGCATAGAAGTGCCTTGAAGTATTTTATAGATGAGGTCCAAGTTTATACTAGTATGTCAATTATCATACTCATTCTTACTTGGAGGGTGTATGGAGTCAGGACAGCTATGCTCTCCTCATTGAACGAACCCCAGGCATCAGGCCAGTTATGATACAGATCTTCTACTCTGAAAGCCACTTCTAGCATCTCCTCTGCATTCACATAGGATGTTCCCACCAGCCTGTCCTCTCCCTTCACCACATAGAAGTTGAGAGGGTAGAACAGAGGATGTCTGGGGTGAGTACCCCTTGCCTCAAGACGAGCCTGGTAGTACGAGGCCAAGAAGTCCAGGATTTCACAGCAGGAGCGGTAATTGAAAGTCAGGAGGAGGTGAAAGAAGCACTTGTGTTTGCGGCTGTAGGAGAAAAGTCGTTCAAGCAGAGACGTGCTGAACCCTGCACTGCGTGCACGTGCGGAGTACACCTATGAGAAATGGAAAGAAGGAAGATGTAACACTCTGCTCTCCTAAACTGGTCACAGATTTGCAATATATGCAAGTGGTTACTTTGGGGTTACTCTTGGGCAGAAAAAAGAACGGCAGATGGTTGGGTCCTAGAAGGTAAAGAAATTCCTCTCCCATTATGATTTTCTGTACTATTTTGATCCTTTGTAATGGTGCCTAAAGCTGTTTTGGGCCAACATGCTAGTTTAACCCTGTTACAAAAAGTGCTATGCACTCTAAGAAAACAACACGTATCTACATGTAGGGATGAAAAAAAGGCATTCTAACAACCATTCTGATCACAATCAAAGACTATGAAATTAACCTTATTTGTCTAGGATAATCCTATCAGTAATAATTCTGTTCTTCCTGATGGGCCAACAATCATGTTTACCCACTCCAGCTGGGCCCATCTACTGGGTACCCATTTACTACACTCAGGTGGAGAGAGGCAAATGCCAAGCAATATCTTGCTACAGGAAATGGGCACGATGACAGGGCTCTGAACTCTGTACCCTTTGCTTCATTACAGGCGTTCACACGACCACTAAACCTTCCAGTTTGAAGTTACCTTGGGACTAATCTGCTTGTGATCACCTGCCAGCACAACGCAGGTGTCATTGGTTGCTAGCTGGAGAGGAATGATAGCTTCTGTCTCCCTGACCTGCCCAACCTCATCGATGATAATGTGAGTGAAATACTCCCTCAGGTCCATGTTACGTGTCAGGTGCACAGCAGTGTTCAGCGTTGCGATGACTATGTTGGGAGTGCGTTGCCTGCCTTCTGTCTGCGTCTTGGCATAACTGGCCCAGTCTGCAAAATAAACAAAAAGATGAAAAAAGTCAGAACAAAAGGCAGGAAATGTGCAACTAAGGTATCGAAATGTGTCACTGTACATGTTACTTCTACAAAACAAGTGAAACGCCCAAGGCGGTCTCGGCTGCTTTACACAAATCATCATGGCAGGATTCTGTTTTAGTGAGTCACTGAGGTTGGGACACTTAAGGGGTGCTACCCCCGAGTCCCTTATATTGAATTCTTACCTTAAAAAATTTGCCAAGTCCCATACTATCAGTGGGGCTAAGGTCCCTTTAGCCCCACCAATAGTACGTACAGCATGTGTATGACACCACATATCTGTTTAAAACGGGCTTTTCCAGTTCAGTTAATATCTACACATCTGCTGAAACAGGTAAGTTTTGAGGCACGATTTGAGGTGTTCTTGATTATCAATTTCATGAAAAAAGGAAGGGAAGTGAATTCCGCAACCAAAAATGCACAATAAGCAATCAGCGTATCTTACCATGCAATTCACGGTCGTATGGGTGCCTCAAGTTCCCGTCTTCGTCTTTCAGAACGTATTTCATGACCTTTTCATGGATAGTGCCCTTCTGACGACTGATATAGTACATGCGTACCATGTAGACCAACCCTGGATACTCACAGCAGAACTCGTCTAGGTGCTCTGTGATGTACAGGTCTGCCGCACTGAGAAATGACAAACCCATATGCAGAACATTCAGAAGTAGACAAGAGCATATATCTCACTAAGATTTCATGTTTTCCTTAAGTCTACTGAGTTCTATTTAAACACATCTTAAATTTTGACAAATAGTTTATTCCCCAATCCAAATACCCCCCCCCCCATAAAAAAGGAAGTGGAAGTGTACAAAAGACACCTGCTTTACATTTATTCAACCAAAGTATCCAATGTTTAGCCCAGTTTAACAAAAAAAACTAGATGAATCCTTGACCGCGCAAGGTTGAAATTTATGCCTCCGCCATTGCCAGATCAGAAATATATGGCACATTCATGTTGATTTATTTTCATTTGTAAATGACATCTTTGACCTTGACCTTCAACCTTGTGACCCCCAAATCTAAGAAGACCATTGCCCTTTCCATATGCATACATGAGCCAAATTTGAAGTTAAAGCATCACAGAGTTGTTGATTTATCGCAAGAACAAGCAAGTTCCATGTATATAATGAACTCTAAGACCTTTGACCCTTGACCTTGAGACCCCCAAATCTAATCGGATCATTGTACCTCCCATATGGATACATGAGCCAAGTTTGAAGTTGATCCGTCAAATGGTTATTGAGTTATTGTGAGAACGAAACATTTCTATGTACTTAGTGACCTCTATGACCTTTGACCTTTGACCTTGAGACCCCAAAATCTAATCAGATCATTGACCCTCCCATATGCATACATGAGCCAAGTTTGAAGTTGATCCGTCAAATGGTTGTGTAGTTATTGCAAGAACGAACCATTTCTATGTACATAATGACCTCTATGACCTTTGACCTTTGATCTTGAGCCCCCAAAATTTAATCAGATCATTGTCCCTCCCATATGCATACACGAGCCAAGTTTGAAGTTGATCCGTTGCACAGTTTTTAAGTTATCGCGAGAACGAAAACGGTACGGACTAACGTACGGACGGACGGACAACCCGAAAACATAATGCCTCCGGCACCACCTACGGTTGGCGGAGGCATAAAAATATTACTTTTTTATCACCAAATTTTTTTTGAAAATATGAAGCTGGAATTAAATGAACTGGATAACCTTGTTGACTAAATGTCCAAGTGAAACACTTAGCGAAATAAACTAGATGAATCCTTGACAGCGCACAGTTGAAATTTATGCCTCTGGCTTTGCCAGATAAGAAATACATTACTTTTGATTATGGGAAATGTATTAAGAATACATTTAGAGTAAAAAACTGGAAAAAATGGTTCTATGACCTTTGCCCTGTGACCCCCAAATCTAATAAGATTATTGTCCATCCCATAAGCATACATGACTCACGTTTGAAGTTGATCTGTCAAATGGTTAAGTTATCGTAAGGAGTCATTTTCATATATATAATGACCTCTATGACCTTTGACCTTCAACCTCGTGATCCCTAAATCTACTCAGATCATTGTCCTCCCCGTATGCATACATCACCCATGTTTGAAGTTGATCCATCAAATGGTTCTTAACTTATTGCGAGAACGAACCATTTTCATGTATATTATGACCTCTATGACCTTTGACCTTCAACCTCGTGACTTCTAAATCTACTCAGATCATTGTCTTCCCCGTATGCATACATCACCCAAGTTTGAAGTTGATCCATCAAATGGTTCTTAACTTATTGCGAGAACGAGCCATTTTCATGTACATAATGACCTCTTTGACCTTTGAACTTTGACATTGAGATCCCAAAATCTACTCAGATCATTGTCCCTCCCATATGCATACATGAAACAAGTTTGAAGTTGATCCGTCAAATGGTTATTGAGTTATTGTGAGAACGAACCATTTCTATGTACTTAATGACTTCTATGACCTTTGACCTTGAGACCCCAAAATCTAATCAGATCATTGACCCTCCTATATGCATACATGAGCCAAGTTTGAAGTTGATCCGTCAAATGGTTGTGTAGTTATTGCAAGAACGAACCATTTCTATGTACATAATGACCTCTTTGACCTTTGACCTTTGACTTTGAGCCCCCAAAATTTAATCAGATCATTGTCCCTCCCATATGCATACACGAGCCAAGTTTGAAGTTGATCCGTTGCACAGTTTTTAAGTTATCGCGAGAACGAAAACGGTACGGACTAACGTACGGACAACCCGAAAACATAATGCCTCCGGCACCACTTACGGTTGGCGGAGGCATAAAAATATTACTTTTTCATCACCAAATTTTTTTTGAAAATATGAAGCTGGAATTAAATGAACTGGATAACCTTGTTTACTAAATGTGCAAGTGAAGCACTTAGCAAAATAAACTAGATGAATCCTTGACCGCGCACAGTTGAAATTTATGCCTCTGGCTTTGCCAGATAAGAAATACATTACTTTTGATTATGGGAAATGTATTAAGATACATTTAGAGTACAAAACTGGAAAAAATGGTTCTATGACCTTTGGTTCTTAAGTTATCGCGAGAACGAAGATGGGACGGACGGACGGACAACCTGAAAACATAATGCCTCCGGTACCCACCTTCTGTGGGCAGAGGCATAAAAAAACCTTCAACTTTGGAACAAGGACTACATCTTAACCTAACCCTAACGTCATAACTGGGCTTTGTGACGTGTGCCTATAATCCAGCTAACAGTGGAAGTTATAAGCTGATTCAGTGGGCCCAGGTTTGAGTCTGAGTTACATGTACGTCTTCGGATGGTGACATAAAAGGTCAGTCCCAGACATAAATAATCATATCTGATTGATACACGTTTATAAAATCCCAATTCAACAACCTAGCTATAATCATAACATAAAATACAGCAGCGCTCAGTCTCACTGTTTATCTTTAACGATATAAAACCTACAGCAACTGTCGCCGGAGCCTCTTTTACCTGTTGGATCTTGTGCAGATCAGGATGCGAGAGTCGTTCCTCAGGATCAATGTTCGCTTCACAGAGTTAGCCATGGTGTAGGTTTTGCCCGTGCCGAACGGTCCAAATATGATGACTGGACCCTTGCCTCGGAAGTAGCTGTTGCCACGGAGACCACCGGCTGTGCAGATGAAACGGGCTGCCTTCTCCTGTCTTGGATTCATCTTCTCTTCACGGCTCTCCACCTCCTTCCAGGTCACATACTCAAACCTACAAAGATCATTCAAAGTTTTCATTTCAAATTCACACAAAACCTCTTCTAATGTCACTGTGTCATTTGCCGAGGCTAAGAAGGCATTATCTCCGTCAACTGGAAACTATCTCACAGCATACATAATGTATATATATGCTGTTTTTCCATGCATTCCACCTGAATATACATGTACCATGCAAAACTCACTTACAACCAATGATTGCTGCACCATTTGGACTCTACGCAATAACTGTCATTAGTGCACATGTCTATCAATGCACAGGACATACGTGTACCACTTGCATTTAAGCAAATCTCACGCATCCGGTCCAATCACAATATCCAGACTAGTGCTGCTCCCAACATGGCCAGATAAAAGAGCTTGAACCATATACATATAACAAATTTACTAGACGAAAAGCAGCACGTGCGGATATCATTACGCGAATGACATTGGCCCCGCCTCTTTCGGATCATTTGAAGGGGCCGATAAGCACCCCGTTATCGCCATGATATCAATAACACTGTTGCATTATTCATATCTATTGCGCGTATCAATTTTATTGCAACACTTCGATTTAATGCGCAATTGTTGCGCATTTATTGTGCATTCATTGTGCATGTTTTTAGCTGATGGGCATGATGTTATAAAACATACACAAATGCACGCTACCCCTTGGAATCATCTTACATACTTGGAATCATCTTCATTTTTGATCATGAATAAAGATAGGTGCTTAGGTCGCCCTTCTTATGAATCTGGACAAAATGGCGAAGCTTTAGGGGCCTGGCTTGATCTACATTTAGGTATATCTTTTATATGAATTCCATTCACAACAAGTCAATGGCTTTTTCAGTTTCCCCCACTTCTTTTCATAAGCAATTACTTGGAACCAGAGTGCAAATAAATGAATGAAATGAAATAAAACATGATTCCTGTACAAAAGAAGCAATAAAAAATCCTGAGATATCTAGAACAGGATGCACATACTTGTCCTTCTGAGGATAAGGGGGGAAGAGGACTGACATACAGCTCAGGTTATCCACAGCGTGATGTTGGTACACAAAGTTCATGCGGTCCAGCTGGAATTGGATAACCACAGGTACAAGCTTCAGAGATGCAGTAGTGCTCCCAGTGAAGTTGACAAAGGACATCAGATTCTGCTCCTTGACGCACTGAGCACTGAGCTGAACACAGACGTAATCATCAGATTGGTCCTTAGGCATCGCATTCTGTATGGATTCAAAATGGAGATTGAAATTGAGGTTATCATTTTATAACAATAATATTATAACTTTGTTTACCCAGGCAAGCCTCATTAGCATGAGTGCTGATCTCCTTGAGGGCCTTGCAATTATCATGACCTCAGCAGTTGCTAGACCACTATTTACACCCGAGTTGAGGGAGACAAATGTGATTAAAACGTATTGTCTAGGTGAGGATGGAACCCAGCTGCCCCACTAAAGACTTGTTCAGATGTGACGTGACAAATCCCACGACAAACCCCCACGTTTTTTCAGCGTTCAGATATGGCGTGGCAAATTACACCACCATGTTAACAAACGCGCTTTAACATCTCAATGCTCGGATAAAAGAGATTGTCAGAAGTTGCGCAGACAACCTCATGACATCATGTTTCACACTGACTTTTTAAGAATTTGATTGGTCTACAGCTTTTTGCCACCAGGAGGCAAAGAATATGCCTCTTGCCTCTGTGTTGTTTTTTTTGCCGCCTCATATCCCATTGATTTACTACACAAAAAAACCGTGGGGGGTTGTCACGTCATATCTGAACAAGCCTTAAAGGGGGTACCCAATGCTGAAACAATGTTAGTTCATTTAAAAGATCATGATAACATCTGCAGAAAATCATCTGCCTAAATTCTTTTAAAAGTCGTGTTGCCAAGGAAACCCCCAAATGTGGTAAGATTTCAGGATATTTTTGACCCCTCAGCTGTGTCCCAGTTTCATCTGGGTACCCACTTTGACGTCGAAATGACGTCAAAGTGGGTACCTTGTCGCGCAATTCTAGTAAAATGCGCGCAAGGTATAATACATATTGTACAGTCTAGCACGCAGCACAACTGCAGTGCGCGAAGCTGGGTACCCACTTTTACGTCATACCTCATACTCAAATTTTTTTGTCAACTCTTGACTTTATATGAGAAAACTAGCCAAAATGCATTGATTTCCACTGAGAGTCATCAAAATTTTAATGTTATTCTTCTTAGAATTCTATTCTCGATTATATATCAAAAAACTAGATGAATCTTCGACCACGCGTGGTCGAACTTTATGCCTCCGCCATTACCAAATCAGAAATAAATGGCACTTTATGTTGATTTATTTTCATTTATACAATGACATCTTTGACCTTGAACTCTGACCTTGTGACCCCCAAATCTAATGAGAGCATTGCCCTTTCCATATGCATACATGAGCCAAGTTTGTTGAACCGTCAAATGGTTACTGAGTTATCACAAGCACGAACCATTTCTATGTAGATAATGACCTCTATGACCTTTGACCTTTGACCTTGAGACCCCAAAATCTAATCAGATCATTGTCCCTCCCATATGCATACCTGTGCCAAGTTTGAAGTTGATAGGTCAAATGGTTCTTAAGTTATCGCGAGAACGAGCCATTTTTATGTGTTTTATTAACTCTATGACCTTGAACTTTGACCTTGTGACCCCAAAATCTAATCAGATCATTGTCTCTCCCATATGCATACCTGTGCCAAGTCTGAGGTTGATAGGTCAAATGGTTCTTAAGTTATCACGAGAACGAGCCATTTTTATATGTTTTATTACCTCTACATGTATGACCTTGACCTTGTGACCCCAAAATCTAATCAGATCATTGTCCCTCCCATATGCATACCTGTGCCAAGTCTGAGGTTGATAGGTCAAATGGTTCTTAAGTTATCGTGAGAACGAGCCATTTTTATATGTTTTATTACCTCTATGACCTTGACCTTTGACCTTGTGACCCCCAAATCTAATCAGATCATTGTCCCTCCCATATGGATACACAAGCCAAGTTTGAAGTTGATCTGTCAAACGGTTCTTAAGTTATCGCGAGACCTCTATGACCTTTGACCTTTGACCTTGAGACCCCAAAATCTAATCAGATCATTGTCCCTCCCATATGCATACCTGTGCCAAGTTTGAAGTTGATAGGTCAAATGGTTCTTAAGTTATCGCGAGAACGAGCCATTTTTATGTGTTTTATTAACTCTATGACCTTGAACTTTGACCTTGTGACCCCAAAATCTAATCAGATCATTGTCTCTCCCATATGCATACCTGTGCCAAGTCTGAGGTTGATAGGTCAAATGGTTCTTAAGTTATCACGAGAACGAGCCATTTTTATATGTTTTATTACCTCTACATGTATGACCTTGACCTTGTGACCCCAAAATCTAATCAGATCATTGTCCCTCCCATATGCATACCTGTGCCAAGTCTGAGGTTGATAGGTCAAATGGTTCTTAAGTTATCGTGAGAACGAGCCATTTTTATATGTTTTATTACCTCTATGACCTTGACCTTTGACCTTGTGACCCCCAAATCTAATCAGATCATTGTCCCTCCCATATGGATACACAAGCCAAGTTTGAAGTTGATCTGTCAAACGGTTCTTAAGTTATCGCGAGAACGAAAACGGGACGGACGGACGACCCGAAAACATAATGCCTCCGGCAACCACCTACGGTGGGCGGAGGCATAAAAATTTACCATTGTGTAATCACTTTAAGAAGTACCAATAATGGAAAATATATAATCTTACCTTGATAATGAAAGCCTCATAGACCACATTCGATTCTTGATTGAATTTGAGCAGGACCGTGGAAACACTCTCTCGGACGATCTGTGATGTCTCAGAGTCATCGTACAAGGGTACCTCAATCTTGATGGTGCCGAAGAGTTCCCCATTTGAGGCATACAGAGACCCGTAGGGGTAGCCCATTTCAGCCTGGTTGGAGACAGACATCTCAGAAGCGGTGCTGTACCTATGCTCATGGAAACGAGAGATGAGGAACTCATAAAAATTGCGGCTCTTGGACGAAGAACATTCAAAAGCATCAAGAAATTAAGTAAAAAAGAGCAATGTTATCTCAGATACAAATATGAACACTATCAACCTAACACATAAAGAACATCTAAAATGAATGACGGCAAAAGTAAGCATGGAAGCATAATGTTTGAAAATCATTATCAACAATGTACACTCATATCAATGACACAAAATGTTACATTTGACTTCTGTTTATCCCTACAAATTTATCTTCAGCAGGTTATTACACTATTCTTTCAAAATGTTCTACAAGAAGATAAAACCAAGTTAAATGTAGAGTCCATATAATTCTATTTCAGTCTGAATCAATCTAAATCAATCGGAAAGACACTCCAAATAGAAATACCATGTTTCATACTCAAGAGCAAGTCCAAAAGATCTCCCATATATACATGTACAAAAATTTTGGAATTGTGAAAATAACAACATAACATATAATTTATTTGATCTTTTGTACGATTCAAGCTCATTAGGATTATCAGCCTCATAAAGTCAATCAAATTTATCAAAATCTTTGATGTGGTTTGGTAGAATCCTGGAAAAAGTAGCGTGAACTAACTTCCTACAATATTACATGACATTTGTGACAGGCAATTTTCTTCTTGTTTTCAAGATGAAAGAGGAACCTTTGAAGATACCATACCTCAGGAGTCTTTCCATGCATGCTAGTTCTTCTAGATTCAGCATACGATGCATGTGGAGTTTGTAGTTCTCCTCATTCAGTCTCCTATCTGTTTCTTCGTCTTCCAGACCTGACAGGGTCGTGGGTTGTTTGTAATGAGCCATCAGTCTAGGAACAAGAATACCGGTAGTTAATATGTCAAAAGCCTACAAAACACAGCATAATAAGAATTTGAATGGATATATCATTTGATGATCAGCAGTACACTGATCCTCAAAGCATGCTGATTGTCAAGCCATATGAAACTACATGTACAAATAAAAGAAAAAAAATTATTAAATTAAAATTCCATTTTCCACTTTCTTTTATTCAACTTTCAATTAAACAGGTGAATCATACTGAATTGCACAATTATGTTTTTTTTTTTTCCAGCAATTTTGGAGACTTACTGCTTCTCCCATTCATGGACATCGGGTTTAGGAACCTTGACAATCTGACTGTTCCCACTGTCCCAGAGTTTGATCTTCTCTCTCGTCTGCTGCTGCTTGGCAAACTTCTCTAGCTCATTAGATGATCCAACATGGATGGAGATCTTACGCACCAACACCGGTTTCTCACCTACATGTACCAGCACAGAGAAGAAAGTGAGTAGCGGTACTAAAAAAAGATGATCATCAACAGGTGATCATAAAGTGAGTGGCCTTTTTTCTCCCAAAGATTGGCAATAAAAGAAAGAAAGAGAAAGAGAGAGAGAGAGCAAGAGGGAAACATTAAAAACAAAACAATACAGCCAACTTCCCTGTTCTTTTTCTCACTCCTGGGCATTGTTCTGTCGCATTCATTCACATATAATGAAAAAGATCAGTGTCCTCTCCCATCATTATAATCATTATGATCATCATCATACCAATGACCATCACTATGGCCATCATCATCATCATCATAATCGTTGTCGTTATCACCATCACCATCACCACCACCACCACCACCACCATCATCACCACCACCATCATCACCATACCATCATCACCACCACCACTTTCATCATCAACACCACCACCATCATCATCATCACCACCACCACTTTCATCATCATCACCACCACCATCATCATCATCACCACCACCACCTTCATCATCATCACCACCACCATTATCAGCACCACCATCATCATCAGCAACACGACCATCACTAATACCACTACCACTATCACCCTAACAACCATTATCACTGCTACCAGTTTCTTAATCATAACTTCTCCAACTTACCAAAGTCAAAGACAACCCACTGATGGAAAAGACCCAAGATGTGGGTGTGGAACTCGATCTTGATTTTGTAGGATGTACCACCAACTTCAGATATCAGACCTCCAGGACACACCTGAGGGCGATCTTCATCTTCAGGTTGTGACAGATGGAAGTGGAGCCGGTGTTCATCATAGAGGAGACCAACCCTCCTCAGAGATTTCTACAAAGCAAACAATATAAATACATGTATTTGCTGATGTCGTTTAATGATGCATATTTGGTTGGTTTATGACATTATTAACACACAAATACTTGGAATCTTACAATATTGGAAATAGTTTCTATTGCTTTAAAAGAAAAAAATATGCGAGGAGATTAGCAATGAATATCAATTTGAGGTACATGCATAACACTATAATATACTAATACAAATTGCCATAAGGGTCATTTGAATCAATAACATTTTATATGATCTAAACGAAAACATTAATATTTGGTCATAATTCAAAGATTGGCGGAGGTAACATCAGTAAAAACAGAAACATCATTACAGAACCAATGGTCTGAACATTTTTCACTTCCACATACTGTTAACAAAATTGAATATTGCATTATCATTGGAGGAATTCAACTGACTGCAAAAACCACATATTTTTCACATCCGCAATTCACTAGTCTCCACATGCGCCATATGATTTTTGTTTAAAAAAACATCATCACTTGTGCTCACCCTTGCTGACTGTACTTCAAACTCCCACTGGAATGTGATCTCTTCACCATGCTTCCTTTCTTTGACTGGATATATAGCCTTCAGATCCTTGGAACATTTGGTACTGATCCCGGGAATCTCCTCTGTCATCTGCAACAGAAACAAAGATTGGAAAGTCCAAATGGCTACAATGCATCTGTTGACAAGCTACATGTATCTCTGTTTGCCATAAATCTCCTCGCAACATGATATTTATAATATCACAAGTGTCCGAACTGTTGAAAATAGTTCAAAAGATGCATGTACATCTTGTTTCCAATTTTACACAATGGTGTTCTAGGGGTGTGACAATGCATAACAGATCATTACAATCTAATATGTGATATGTGGCTAACAAGAGATAACGAAAAGGAGATGACCTGTGGAATACATTTTAAAATATACAAAGAAATTCTCCAAAATACATGTGTAGTGATGAATAAGGAATAAGGAGAAACCTAATGCTGCATTGCATGTGTCAAGTTGGGAAAAACTTAGAGCAGGTGACCACCTACCACGTCATACTCGGCATTGGAAGACTGGTTGTACTCGGCGAGGAGTTCATCCACGAAGGAGTAGAGTCTCTGCTCCTTGGCTTTGGCAATCTTCATCATACGATACTGGTGTCTTTCCTTCCATTCCTCCAGTTCCTCCTGGCTGTGAGCTTCAGCACAGTCGTTGCGCTCCTGAACTACCCCTGAGTAGTCACATAGGTTCCGCAGGTTTCTAAAGTCAGACAAAAGTGGATAGAATGCTGCTTCATCATGTACTTAGGAGGAACAGTTCATTTTAGTGATGTGGCTAAAAATGTTTCTCCCACATTTAACCCATTTGTGACAGGAATTATTTAAAGCCTAATCTGATCAGCTTTTATTCTTCAAATTGGCAACACCACCATTTTTATTTTATTGCTACATTTTTCTTATAAAACGTCATGTATCTAAAATGAATATAAATTGACAGAAATTACGATAAGAAGTCAAAAAGTTGCCAATTTGCAGGGGAAAACGGTGATTTTAAACTTTCTATCACATTGCCAATTCAAGGATTTTAATGCTTATTTTCCTTTAAAAATTTTTCAGCATCAATAAACGTATATTGACGCAACCAAAATGGGCACAGTTTGTGTAAAATTTTTTGCTCTTTCTGCTCATGTATTTGGTATGATTTTTAGGGCTTTGCATCAAAAGATATTGGGCCAAACCACAAAATGTGGACCTCTGTCACGAATGGGTTAAAAAAGAAAATTAAAAATGATGAAACTATATGATAAATAAAAAATGATGAAACTATATGTATAATAGAACCTATCATATAAACTCTTGGCAATGCACTATGAAGTAATTATAAATTACTTTACATCTCGGTGAGAATACAAGGAAGCTTAGAAGCACTGTAAGTTCAACCACAACAATAAACCACAGCAATCCAAACAGATATCCGCTATAAGATTACGAGGAACATGCCAATGGCATTTGATTTCAGATTTAAGAATTAAGAATCAAATACTTCATTAAGACACTGTCCAGGCATTTCTATGTAAGCCTACAGGTGTGATCAAGTGTCCTTTCAACAATACAACTACAGACCTCTGACAAAGCTTGTATTGTCCATTTGTGACATTCAGTGGAGGGCTTCTGTACTTCCAGGAACGTTCTGTATCTGACTTGATCCTCATCTTGTGTTCCATGGAGTTGGTGTGTTCCTCATACTTCTGCTTGGTACGGAATGGCTTGTCGCAGTAGGAACACAGATAGTGACTGGTCATCATTTGCTGGGGGACGTTTGATGGCCTGGCTGCACCTGCGACCGATGCTCCAGCTGCAGCAGCAGCTGAGGCTCCCCCATCACCACCAGCATTGGGGACGCCCTTGTTGCCTGCAGCAGCCTGCTTCTGGATGGCTACAACTTCTTCAATAGTCCTGACTGCAGAATGGCATAAATGCAAACGAACAGTGGTCAAGCCAAGCACTGACTGAAATTTCATTAGCAATTTCTAACACTCGAGATCCACTCTATCAAAAAATGTACACGTTTCAAGTCTCAAAGATGAGATACATGTAAATTCATCCAAATCTAGAAAAAGGTTAATACTGGACTTTATAGAACATCAAGGGTCTATCTACACATTCAGAAATCTGACATAAAAACAAAAAAGTTTTGCCACTAGCAAGACTGGAAAGGATGCGATGTCTAACCAACCTTCCAAAGACTTTTTATGCATGTAGCATCAAGAATAGTGGATTTCTGATTTAATAACCTTACTATGGATGCTCCGACACATGCTCTGCTGTCAAATGCTTTGGGCTTTACATTATCAATTGCGATGTCTAACCAACCTTCCAAAGACTTTTTATGCATGTAGCATCAAGAATAGTGGATTTCTGATTTAATAACCTTACTATGGATGCTCCGACACATGCTCTGCTGTCAAATGCTTTGGGCTTTACATTATCAATGATATACGTCCATATTCACACAAGAGGTTTAAACCAAGGTAAAGGTAAATAGAATAAGAGTAAATAAGAAATAAGAGTATAAAAGTGCATTCCTATCCACCTACTGGACAGGAGGATACTTGTGTTTAATGCTTTTGGAGATTTAGACCATGGTTTAATCTAAACCTCTTTTGTGAATTTGGGCTATAAAATTAGGATTGGGGGTAGCAACTGAGTCTTAGGCTAGGCTTATAGGTAATAAGCAATAGTGGGAAAGGTGGCGCTTTGAATATTTAACTACTTTGTTAGGTGGAATGAAAATTACTACATGAACTGATGTAGAATGACTAATTTTGAACATATGTTTTTTTGAAAAATATTTCTTTACTAAATGGCTAAAATATCAACGGAAGATACATCGAGTTATCAGCATGGGCCCGCGTCGAAAATTCACACACGTGTAAACTGTGCGTGTGAACTGCTATGCGCCGTTGAGCCGAGAGTGTCAAGATAGGTGATCCATAGCGAGGGTATGAGGTAATGGTTGATATACGATCATTTGAACTGCTTTACTGAAAATCACTGGAAATCGTGAAAAGAATACTAGATTATCTCTTTCATGCATCTTTTCATGCAAGCCGAATAATATGAGACTATATTTGAGCAGTTTCATGCCAACTTTCATTTTGCTACCACTACTGTTTATTACCTTTAAGTCCCCAGTTTTCTGCAAAAAATGAAAAAATTCACGGAATTCACAGAATTTCACAAAACACTTAATTTTTTTTGCCAAAACATTTGAATTATGAAAAATACAGCGAAAAACAAAGAAAAAAGCAAAATTTGATAAAACAAAACCGTGCATCAGCGGAAAATCTGGATCAAACCTGTTTGCAGTGTTTAGCATGTGTTTAGCATGTGTTCTGCAGATATACATTAGGGTAACTTTACATGTTTTTTTTTTTTAGACTTTTACTATTAACATTCGCTTTGTCCTATGTTGTACATGTCATCGAAGAAAGCGGAATTTGCATTTTAGTAAGCGGAGAACTTGGGACTTTAACGTAGGGTTACTGTTAAGGTTAGGTGTATAGCTTTCGGTTCAGAGCTGAAGCTTAGAATTCTGTTACCGTGGTAAAAATTACCTTTGGCCTTGACCTGATAAATCCACAGGAGGCGCTCTTGGTCCGTGTGAGGAAACATGCACTGGTTGTTGTGGATCTCCCTGAACTGACACTTGTCCCTTCTCCTACACAGGACAGGATCAATCTCAGGCCGAAGACGTGGGTGGCGCCCTTGCACCATTATCCAACGATGACCATTGCCGGTAGAGTCAACGAAGTAGACTGGGTTCTTACCCCAGGGGTGACCTACTGCACACTGGTTACGCTTGCGAGGATTCTGTTCGATCAGCTGCCTGGTCTTGGTGTAACAGAGACCACACACAACCTACGAAACACAAATTTTGTTGGTTATCACAGCAAAGAGTAGGAGCATCATGATTTCCTGCATATTATCATCAGGCATGAAAAGTGATTTTCAAAAAAAAAACACTGAAAATTTTTTTTTTACCATTCTGTCGAAGCGAGAGCGCGGTGAGAGCAGCGTGCCAGCCGAGTATTTGTGCGAAAGGTTCATGGTGGGTCCAGAGGGCAGCACCCCTTATAAAAAAAAACAAAAAAACAAAACAGGGGTTCACCCTATCCATGCATGTAAATAGTACAAATAGCTTCCCATCATTTAAAAAAAAAAAAATTGTGTGCATGTATGTGTGTGTGTGTGTAAAAATTTCACAGTTTCCAGGAGGTGAACACGCCACACCACCAAAAATCAAGAAAAGATAGGCCGCTAGTGCTGGGGTAGAAGTGCAGCTATTCCTGGCTGAAACAGGGGCTGCTTTAAATCAATTTAACTTCAACTAGACAGGCCAAAAACAATTTGAAATTACCTGAATCATGGAAAATGGCAGTAAACTTGGTCTGAACTCATTTCTGCTAGCCACAAATACTTTTTGAACGCCAGATGCCGATATTCAGGCGTGTGATTTCTGATTTTGCTATCCAGAAACGTCGCAGATAGCTTGTGCATACACTGTATTGCATGTATACCAGCTGCAGTGCACGCTCGCAGCTGTAGGTACATGTATTATGAAATCGGTGCTGCACTGAAGTTAGACAGTGTTTTTATGCGA
Organism: Echinometra lucunter; assembly: GCA_029962745.1. Lineage (NCBI taxonomy): Eukaryota > Metazoa > Echinodermata > Echinoidea > Camarodonta > Echinometridae > Echinometra > Echinometra lucunter. The sequence goes on from CM057153.1 coordinate 10,646,849, forward strand.
AATTTCATCATGTCTATGGCAGCACTGAAATACAAATTTTTAAAAACTGGCAAAGGCAGAATGTCCGTCCTTGTATGCTCTATACGAGGAAAAAAAATCCAAAATCAGAAAAAAAGCAGAAATCCGCGAAAATGCGGAAAATTTTCATGCCTGTATCATTATATCAGTGGCAGAACAAATCAGGTATAAGTGGCGATATATTCATTACGAGAATCTCTCGTTTAAAATTTACCCCACCACAATAACACAGGAACCTACGTATTATAGGTGGGGTAAACCAACCCCGAATCCCAAAATTATGTTTAAAGTCTTATCAGTGCCTAGCATCTTCGCACGAGAAGTGGTGGTTTTGGATTACACCTGCACTCCTCATCATCTTACGTAATAGTGTAAACAGACTCTTACCACGGCACTGCCTGAAAGGAAATGAGAAGTATGAAATATATATTTCACGTCTTTTAAGATATCGCCATGTCCCAAAATCACTCATGATTTAGATGAAAACCAAAATTAAACTTTGAAGCGAAATGATCCAGAATTGGCGATAATAGTAACATTTTTAACTTCATAACCTACATGTAGCTGGGACTACACATGCACTAGGCACATGTATCCCCAGCTTGTTTCTCTTTCTCCCTTTCTCTCTATCAACCTGTGAAGGTCACCTCTCCGGGGAAGGGGGATTACGTGGGGATTATGCTGCCCAGCGCTTTTGTTTATTTAGGCTTACTGCAATCTCAGATGTCTAGGGCTGCGTTCAAGCGACCATTTTTCACCCTAGAATCACGGTTTTCAAAGACGTTTAGTTTAAACCACGGTTGCGTTCAATCGATTTTTCGCAGGTCATAAAAATAAACGTCTTTCAAAACACAAACATGAAACGCTGAAAAAGGTGCGTTTTGAATCATGATTCTGCAGAACCACGGTCGCTAAAAATCGATTGAACGCAACGGAGATCTCAATCATGATTCTATTGTTGCTTTCACACCAAGTTTGAAGAAAGATAAAACAAACAACATACGGAAAGCTAGAAAAGAAAATAGGAGAAAACAAAGAATAATATAAAAAGAGATTGAAAGATAAGGAGATAGAAGGAATAACATAGAATAACAGGAAAAGACGAAAAAGAAGACAGAAGAAAACAAAGCATAAGATAAGGAAAGATGGACAGAAGAAGATAGAAGGAAAAAAAAAGAATAACATAAGGAAAGATAGAAAAAAAGAGAGAAAACAAAAAATAACATAAAAGATTGAAAGAAAAGATGGAATGAATAACAAAGAATAACATAAGGAAAGATAGATTCTATCTTCTTTTCTTAAAAGAAGATAGGAGAAAACAAAGAACAAAAGATACATTGAAAGATAAGAAGATAGAGGGAATAAAAAAAGAAAAAAAGAAATGAATAAAAAGAAGATCAGTAGAAGAAAACAAAGAATCATTTAAGGAAAAATGAACAGAAAAGAAGATAGAAGGAAAAACAAAGAATTACATAAGGAAAGATAGATTCTATCTTCTTTTCTGAAAAGAAAATAGGAGAAAACAAAGAACAAAAGATAGATTGAAAGATAAGAAGATAGAAGGAATAACAAAGAAAAAAAAGAAAAGAAAAAAAGAAGATCAGTAGAAGAAGAAAACAAAGAATCATATAAGAAAAGACGGAAAAGGAAGAAGATAGAAGAAAAAACAAAGAATAAAACAAGGAAAGATGGACAGAGAAGAAGATAGAAGGAAAAACAAAGAATAACATTAGGAAAGATAGAAAAAGATGGGAAAAAACAAAGAATAACATAAGAAAAGATTGAAAGGAAAGATGGAATGAATATTAAAGAATAACATAAGGAAAGACGGAAAGGGAAGAAGATAGAAGAAAACAAAGAATAACATAAGGAAAGATGGACAGAAAAGAAGATAGAAGGAAAAACAAAGAATAACGTAAGGAAAGATAGAAAAGAAGATCCTATAGCTAATCACCTATTTGGATCAATTTTTAGCACTATTTAGGAAACTGATTAATTACAGTGTATACATCAGTCTCAAATTCAAAGATTCACTTTACTAGTCATCCAAGTTCCTCATGAAAATATACAATTTACTTGCTAAAAATCACACAGGAAGATATATCTCTGCAATAAACCAGTTCGTAGGCCAACCTTGGCAATGAGCGGGTGGTGTATGAAACGGCGACCAATCAAAACGCAAGCTGACTTGAACTTCGGAGCATACTGTTCTCATTTGCATATATATGCAAACTAGGTAGCTTTCAAATCAGCTGGCTTTTTCTTTTTAGGGGAAGTAATTGAAGAATATGGGGTCGGACTCAGAACCAAGATCCCTCATGAGCACAGCATGTGGATGACGATTTGAGCTTTTCCACAAAACTTATAGGTTTGTATTCTGATAGTTAACCCCAGGCTAAAGTTAACCCTGGGTCAAGTAAACTACACTTAGACCTCACCTCTGGTCTAAGTTTAGCCCTATCTGTGTCCGGATGGTTGTGTATCCGGACAGTCGATTTAAAACAGCCGTGTAAAGAAGTTAACAATCAATAATTCTTTAATTTTCTAACACTGGTGTTACACAATATTACAGATAGCAAGTATTGATGATGATAAATGCCATTTAATGAATAATTTTTGTTGAATATAAAGACAAAAGAGGTGGCTTCTTTTTTGTTAAGCGTCCGGACACAAGCCCCCCCCCCCCCAAGAATTGCAGTCAATTTAGCGCACGGTAGGTCTCTACTAGCTGTGAATAGGCCTAACATTATCATTAGGGCCAGGGGTCTTGTTACTTATTCTTATAATAATGTCGACCGTAGATCTAACAGTTAACTGAAGTGTAACTTTGTCTTTGGGTAACAGATCGTTGGATCTATGTATCTTGTCGCTGCCGCAGCCTGGCCTGCGCTGCATGCACTAGCTGGATACGCCGCACTGCACTTTCTACGTGAATGGGAGATAAACCAGGCTTAAACTACCCCCTGCGTGAGTCTAAATTTTGAGGGATTTATTACCACACTTAGACCAGGGTTAAGCTAAACCTTGCTATCGGAATACGAAATCTTAGCCCAGGGTTAAAATGACAAGTTAGACGAGGGTTATGCGCCTGTCAATTGTTTCTCCGGCCCCCGGGTACCCAGGCACTACCGGGGACTTCGGCCCCTCTAAGCTGACAAACCCTCGCCGACTTCCCCCCCTCCGACTTCCCCGCTGGGCAGGGCATCTTCGGCGGCGGATCACTGACTAAGTTCCAGCCCCCATACCACCGGAGAACTTTTCAATCGTGAACGAAGTCCCGGCCCCCATACCACGGGGAATTTCTCAAATCGCGGACGAAGTCCCGGCCCCCATAATTCTAATGTCGGGAGAAAGCACCCTTAATAATATTTTATAGTATTAAATATGAAAAACAATAGAAGAAATACGCTGTAATAACCATTTATCATCATTTCAATCACAAAGAATGAAAATTGAAATAATGAGAAACAAACAACAAACAGGGCAGGAAATGGAAAGGGTCCGGTACGATCGCTGCTGCTAAGCTCGACACTCGAAGTCGGCGTGAGATGAAAAGAATGCTGGAATGAAGTGAAGAATATTTGGTAGTACTTCGCATGGTAAATCTCATCAATATTATCAAAAATATAATTTATTCTAAACCGTATACCCGTTCAATATATGATACAGGTACAGTAATGATAATTTAAGGCAAATTCAAACCACGAGGCAAGAAATTCCCGGCCCAAATGAACACCATCGAGCCACAGCCGCAACCCCGTAAATGGTCCCCGCCAGGCCAGGACATTTTGCTCGAGCCACCGCCGCAATGTCGTACATGGTCCCCGTCTGGCAGGGATGTCTGCACTCGAGCCACCGCCACAACCCCATACATATTCCATGCCGGCAGGGACGTCTGCCTGCACAACCCCCGACGATACACGGCAAGTACCCCAGTAGTGCCCGGGTACCCGGGGGTCAGAGAAACAATTGACAGGCACATTATTACCATACTTAGCCTGGGGTTAAGTTAAACCTGGCTATCAGAATACGGGCCCAAGAGTTCTGTTCTAACATATCCTCTTCTGTTGTTGTTTTTGCTGTTGTTGTATTTGTTAGACTTTTTATGAAACCATAATTACGGATTACCCCTATCTTTTGATAGAATTCAGTAGTCCACAGGTTAAGACCACAAACTACCAAGTTATCAAGAGTCAAATCTTGCCTACAAACCTTGATCTTATACTGAAAGACTGGTCTGGGAGGTGGTTGGGGTGCAACTATTGGCTGTTGCATAGGAGCTGCTGGCTGTTGAATAGGAGATGCAGCAGGCTTGGTTGGAGATGGGGCCACTGGAATGGAGGGACCATATATCAATTCATGGCTGACACGCACAAGCATCTCACGATCCAGGGGCTGGTACGCCTCGTACAGCCAGATACAGGTCTCAACCTAGAAAAAAAAAAAAGACAAAGTCACTTAATGATTAAAGTCTTCTTCAAATATGAAGTCCTATGCTGTTTAAACAAAAAAGAAAACCAACAACACAGCTTACATCAATAGTTTGCTTCAAATTTAGGTATCTTGCAACACACATGTATGGAATATGCATAAGTTCTTTGTTACATTATTCATCCCAACTTGTCACTTGGTATTTGTTCGCTTGAATATTCAAATGGTAAATTTGGTATTTGTCCCAGGCCTAATATCGACCTATGTAACCTTCAACCTTTGACCAACTAAACCAAACATCTAATCTGATCATCTTATGGTGATACATACAGTACCAGCAGCAAAGTTGAAGTTCACAACTTAAATGGTCAACATATCACATTAGCAAGGTTAAAACCTGAAATTTCAGTAATTGACCTCTACAACCTTTGACCTACGTACTCCAAGATCTACTCAGATCATCTTCTTACATACATACTAGCACCAAGTTTGAAGTTCATACCTCAAATGGTTCTGAGATATAGCACTAACAAATTCACAGACGGATGGATGGATAAACATTCCGATATAATGCCTCTGGTACCACCCTCTGTGGGCAGAGGCATGAATGAAGGAAATGAATGCAAACTGATTTCATATACCTCATTATGTGCATAGGTGCATTTCGATCCTACAGGGCACCCGTAAGACTTGTTGCGATGCCAGCAGAGAAAAGCCTTGGGGGGAATTCCATTGGGACGCTTTCGTACCTTCCAGTAACGATCCCGGCCCCCCTGGCACAGGCGGTGCACCAGGCATCTGTTGGGGCCATTCCACTTGTGGCTCTTTTCCCCTGTGCATATATCAGGGTTGGAGCTGTTCTGGACACTGAGAACTTGGGGGGCATCATCGAAGCAGAACCGACAGAGGAACAGGAACTGACCTCCTAGGTTCTTGATGAGGTTGGTGAGTTTTTCCCTTGTCTGGGGGTCAATGACCTTATTTGTAGATGCTGGTGGGGGTCCTTGAGACTGCTGTGGGGCAGGAGTAGGTATCAAAGGAGGTGCGGTACGGATCACAGCAGGGGGCTGTTGGAAACCATTCTGGCTCTGTAGGGTGCTATGTGGGTATGCCCCTGGAGCTTGCGCACCTCTCTGGTTGGATGGATATGCCCCAGGAGCTTGAGGACCTCCCGTATTACCAGGATAAGCTCCTGGTGCTGCTCGACTAGAAGCATTGTTAGGATATGCCCCTGGAGCTTGGGCAGATGCTGCAGGTGGATTTTGATTGGAAATCTTGGCCTGGGCCATGGCTTTCTGTTTCATCTCAAAGATCTCCTGATTGAGCTTGTAACGTAACCACGTCACAACCTCCTTTCCATTGAAATGGCCATTCCTGTCTGCCTCCCATACTTCCATCTCTTCATTGCTGTGAGGAAACCAGCAGCTCACTGTACTAATCTGAATTCAAAGAGAAAAAAATGACACATGTTCAATGATGATGTAGCAGTTTTTTCTATAGAGATGACAAAATGATGGAGCAAGCTTTCCTATACCGACTGCAAAATGATGTAGCAAGCTTTCCTATACCGACTGCAAAATGATGGAGCAAGCTTATCTATGGAGACTAATACATGTAAAGTATATTTTCCGAGCAATTTAACAAAAATCAACCAATCTTAATATCAAAATGCAGAGACCTTTATATGATATGTACAACAAAAGAATACAATTCTCTAAATAAACTGATGGGAATTAGAGAATTCCAAAGCCAGAAGCGAAGTTTTTAAATCCATACAGAGAAAGGGGATTAAAAAGCAATTTTGCAATGAAAGAAACGCTCTTAGTAAAGGCTCATTCACATATAGAGTAAACAACTGAAACATACCCCTGCAGTTATTTTAGTGTTCATATATAACGCAGCAAACCATGCTATTTATGATAATTAGATGCGCACTACACGTCAATATTAGTGCATGTTCTATTTACAAAGGAGGACTTTACCAAAAGTTGCACAGGTGCTACTGGTGCCATCATATTTTGTGTATATTCCTTTTTTGCCTCACCATTGTTTTTTCTACCTCCTCATATAACATTCATTTATGAGCAAAAGAAACATTGTGCCACTTCGTATGTGACATTAGGGGCCTTAATCTTCTCAGTTATGAATAAAGCTCGGCATCCCGGAAGCTTGGCTACCTACCATCCGCCGCCATGCTCCCCCCTACACGACCAATGGGGGCGCTGTCCCATTGGCCTCCGTATCGGCCAATAGCAGCATGGCCAGCGCTCCGAACAATAGCAGCAGCGTCACGGCGCCAACCAATCACAGGGGCGCTCCCAGTGCGGTTAATGCTCGCGACCACTATAAAAGACGCGTGCACGGCACTCGTTCTGCATTGCCTGATGAAGGCTAGCAGTTGCAGCCGAAACGTCGCAATCTCTTTTCGTTTGCTACATCGTGTGACAACTGATTCACTCTAGTACTCTCTCATCTTGATACCACGATGATCAACATGTTCTGATCTAAAGCTAAATGGATTTATCTTTGTGTATTTAGCTGATTAAAAGCCAGCAAAGAAAAATGTGAAGAAAATCTTGAAAAGTTACAAGTCAGGGAAATCATGGTTGAATACCTTGCAAGGGATTCCCGTGATAAACTGTTGGCAGAGGTTGTATCTTCCCTTGAAGTCTTGCTTGGTGCGAGGGCGAATGCGACCATAGACTTCTTTCAGGCCATTCTTGGGTGGAACATGAAGACGGCATACCAACATGCCACCCCTACAATGAGGCTTGTGGTTAGGGTTCTTGTTCAATCTACGATAAATTGAAAACAAAATTAAATTTCAAGATTATTTTTTCTTGGTTTCCTTGTTAAAATAGAATTGCACTACTCAATGATTAAATTTGCTCTTCTGAAGGTTAAATAAATACATATGATTTTCAATTCACAATTGCTAAGGTTCTTACTTCAGTCTAGTCTTTATGAAAAAGCAAATAAAATGGAATTGCTCTTTGATTTTAAAAAAATTTCTCTTCAAAGGAAAGGTGAACTCCATGCCCTAGCAATGACAGGATGCTGCAATAGTTTTAACCCATTCGTGACAGGAATTATTTAAAGCCTAATTTGATCAGCTTTCATTCTTCAAATTGGCAACACCAACATTTTTCTTTCATTGCTACATTTTTCTTATAAAACATCATGTATCTGAAATAAATACAAATTGACAGAATGTATGATGAGAAGTCATAAAGTTGCCAATTTGCAGGGAAAAACGGTAATTTTAACATTTTCATCGCATTGCAAATTTAAGGATTTTAATGCTTTTTTTCCTTTAAAAAAATTTCAGCATCAAACAACAAATATTGATGCAACCAAAATGGGCACAGTATATGTAGAATTTTTTTGCTCCTTCTGCTCATGTTTTGGTATGATTTTTAGGGCTCTGCATCAAAAGTTGTGAGACCAAACCTCGAAATGTGGACCTTCTGTCACGAATAGGTTAATAGTTTTGTGACTAACAGTATCAATGCCCTATTGAAATTATTTTACAAAATACAAACATGCAAGATATAAAACCCAAATCATACCTGAAAGAGTACAGGCCAAATTGTTGAGGCATTTGTGTGTAGCAGAGCTCACAGGCAAGTCTAAACTCATGGCCAGCCAACCACTGACGAGTCTCTAGAGAGACATTGGGTGGTGGAGGGCAGGTGGCAGCCATGGCTTGGCCTTGGGGCCTGGTCACTTGAGGGGCAGTTTTAGGGATGGCTCCACTAACCGGTGACGAACGCTGCCCATTCATTGCTAACCGCTGTGCAGTGGTCTTTGGGGTCTCAGGGGGTTTAGCTTCTCTCTGTGGAGGCTTGTGCTTGCCTGTAAGAAGACAAAATTTGGAATATCTTACTATTTACAAACTAAAATTCAAGACATCTAACAATTTGTTTTCCAAATCCATGAGCAACACTTGCTATCCAGCACCATTTTCTATCGGTGAAAGTGGACCAGTAGATGTGGCATACATCTACACACATACACACATGCATGTAAACAAATAAATTGTTATGAATTACAGAACCAATGCTTTTTAAGGTTATCTACTGCCCTGATCTACTGTACATGCATGTAAAACCATTAATTGTCATAATTAAGCAATGCTTCTTAAAATTACATATATCATTTAAACTCAACTTACGTTTGGGTGTCTTGTAGCCCAAGTCCACGTCCAGATCAGATAAACCTTCATGCACCTTCCCGGGCTTCTAATTAAAAGAATAAGAAACAAAAATGCAAATGGTCAATCTTGAATCTTCAAGTTTAAAACTGTGGAGCAATGTCAACACCAATTTCCAAAATTTTACTATGATTTGCTGCTTTACTTGAAATCATTTCCAAGGGTACTTTTTTGATGCACACAGCATATACAGCAGAATGAATGGCAACTTTTCATGTTCTGTTAAAGAAAATCACATCATGGATGGCCCTATAAAGAACAAACAAATGAATTATCGCAGATTTCATTACAAAGAATAAGAATAAAATCTATTCCAGTATATCCGAGCACGGTATGGATGTCTCCATAAAGAACAAGCAAATTAGTAATTACATTACATGACTGAGAAATAAGCTATTCCAGTAGACCTGCACCACAGTAAACTAAACAGGAGACCATGACTTACTGTAGCCTTAGATCCAGGTGGAGAAACTCCAAAGTCGTCTAGAGCAGAAATGTCTGTTCCTGAACAAAGAAAATTGATAATATATACAGGGTTATACACCTGCAGGTAAATACAATTTTACCATAAACTAATCAGGTTAAACATGTAAGTATATAAGAAATTAAGTACCAATTTCTTCTTTTCCTCCTTGTCCTTCTTCTTCCCTGTCTTTTGCTCTCTCTCTCTCTCTCTCTCTCTTTCGAACACTTGAGGTTCCAAATATGTATCTTTTATTCAAACCATCAGCTTCAGATATTTATTCTCCTTTTTAACACCAGAGGATTCTGTCATCAAACTGAATTTGATCATTTCAACACGTGGAAGTAGTAGTAAAAGTCACGGTAGTAGTGCACATTGTAGTTGTAATAGTGTAGTCGTAGCTGCAGTCATAGTCAAAGTATTAGTCGTAGTGTAATGGACTTTACAGAATAACATGTTTTTCACAAAGCTAATCTCCCACAGGGTAAAATAAAACACTCAAATGATATCAGCTTAGTTTTAATTTGATCTCAAAATGTAATTTCTGACTTTTGCAACAATACAGCTCTTAACAACAGAGGGCACTTTGATCCAGCCATACATACAGTACTTCATAGTGTAAATTTGTAATATGGGTAAAGGATGCATTAAATACCACCAGAAAGTAGAAAAATACATGTTCCACAGACACGACACAGAAAGGCAATCAAGAAACAAACTAAACTCTACCTCTCTCGGGGGTACCATCAGGGGATGAAATCGTGGAACCACTGGTGTTAATTTCTGAGTCTGTTCCATGTTCCTCCTCCTTATCATCATCGTCCTCATCCTCCTCCTCATCCTCCTCCTCAGTATAAATGTCCCTCCTTGGCCTGTTCTGTCGGCGAGATCTCCCCTTCTTCTTTCCTTTCTGAAAGAGAGTAATTCACTGGTCATAATACATACAGTGAGAGATGTGTATTTAGACCACCCAAGGGAGACAAGAAAAGCAGTCTTTATGAGCAGGTGGTCTTTAGGGACAGGTTTCTCTAGTACATATTCCAATAGCTATTCAAGGGGGGAAAAAAATTGCAGTCTTTACAGACAGGTGACCTTACTTGACAGGGCGGTTGCTTAAAGCAGGTTTAAATGTAGTTGATACAAATTTACAGGTAACTGCCGGTGCTTTAAATGCCAATAGTCTCTACATAGTAGGATAACCAGTAGGTCATAATTAAAACTCTTTTCTTCTTTTATTTCAGAAGAGGATTAGGATAAAACAGCACACACATAACCTGCATCCTGCAGCTGGCAGACCAGACAAAGAAACAGACCTTGAAAACCTAAATTACCTTTTATTGAAATAAATAAATTGCAAAAGGAAACACTAATCGCAATGGTTCACATCTCAAAGCAAATCGAAGAGTACACAAAATGTTCAATTTTAGCCTTAAATATTTTAGTTTCTCAATGCAATATGTCAAACTTTGGGTACCAACTACGAATGGTTCAAAAGTGAACCAAATACATTAAATGGCAATTTGGCTGTAAACAGGATGTCAAAAAGGCAGTTGACTAGCAGAACTTGGGCTAATCTTTAAAGTTACATCTCTTTTCACTGAATACTTCCTACACTTTCAGGAAATCAACTCACAGCATTACATTGGGTGAGTGCAAAACCTAGGCCCTGTTTCATGACATTTGTTATCAATAACAAGTTGTAATGACTGTTGTAAGCTACTGAAATCCTTGCATCTGATTGGCCGAGAGCAAATTCGTCATAGAAATGTGGCAGTTGTTACTGATAACAAGTTTTAAGAAACAGGGCCTTGACGATAAAGAAATGATCTACTCACAGGCGGCTTCTGCGGCTGTTGTTGTTTGGGAAGCCCCTGCTTGGGCAACCAACCTTTGTCCGCAGACTGTGTGTTGTGCGATGAATCAGGGGTAGCAGCCCTGGGCTGGTTGCCAACCCGACTGGCCCAGGACATGGTCTGAGCTTGGGGTTCTGGCTTGGGCCCCAGGATGTCGTCCAGTTTTTTGCTTAGTCGGTCAATGTGATTCTTGTCCCATTGGAACTGATGAGAAAGGTTGAACAGTCTTGATTAGTTTACAGGGTAACCATGTCACTGACGCCAGTGGGTGTTGTATAGCATTCAGTGTGTACATGTACAAATCGTCTGTTCACAGCCAGAAGGGTGTTAAATCATATCATTTTATACAGACTTAATGCCCTTCTGGCTCAAAACAGATGATATGAAAGTTTTCCATGACACATTTGGCAATGCAGTACTATCAGCCTGGCTTTAGCATGGCTGTTAAACTGGCACTCTTGCATTCAAAGAATTGATTCGTCTCATGTACATTTCTTTCACCTAGGTATTGAAAAGTACTATATAAAGTGAATTTCCACAGTGGTTTAATTTCTGTTAATTTCGAGATGATGTCCTAGCTAGAATTTCCACTCAATGTACTTATGTTAGGGAGCATCATTCAAAATGTGAAGATAATAAACTCTCCAACATTTCAAAATTGTCCCAAATGGCTGAAAATAACTGCCAGCTAAAATACTGGCTTATACAGTAATACCGGTACATGCAACACTATATCAAAAGACATTGTTCATGGCTACATGTATAACTGGAATCCTTTACCCAGGCCCCTAAAGCTCTGCCATTTTGTCCAGATTCATTAGAAGGCCGATCTAATCACCCATTAATATTCATGATCAAAAATGAATAATTATTTTGTAAGACGCTTCCAACTAGTAGTATTTGTTTGTACGTGGTATGAATCATAACACGCATCGGCTTACCACATGTGCAGTTAATCCGCAATAAATTCGCAACAAATGCGCATTAAATCAAAGTGTTAAAATAAAAATGATAAGCGCAATAGATATGAATAATGCAACAGTGTATCGATATCATGGCGATAACAGGTGTTTAGCAGCCCCTTCAAATGATCTGAAATAGGCGGGGCCTGATGCCATTCGCGTAATGATATCCGCGCATGCTGCTTTTTGTCTAGTAAATTTATTATATGTCTATGCCTTTACCTTTCAGGGGAGCGTTTCATGAAGAGTTTTGTCGGTGAAAATCACCGACAAACGTTATAAGCTACTGAAAATCCTCGCATCTGATTGGCTGAAAGCAAATTAATCAGTGAAAATCACCGACAAAATTCTTCATGAAACGCTCCCCAGGTGAACATAAACATTCCCACTTGGATCTCACATCCATAAGAGGAGCACCTAATATGAACTTACAACTATTTCTACTGGCCATTGACTTTCGCATACAATATCAGATCCCCCCCACCCCCCCAAAAAAATGGTTCCTACAAATGAATGATGGGGTCTCATCCAATTTAAGCTCAGCAAAGCTTACAATTCAATCCACATATCTCAGTGCTAAGACTGAAACTACAGGCTTAATTAAGATGAACACGTTGTGCAACTAGTTTACATTTTCAAGAATACGCCTTCGGCGGGAACACTGGGAATTTCTTCTTTTTTTTTTTTGATCTTTGAACTCACCGGTTTTGTTGACATCCGTTCAATATCTCTCCGTACTCGCTCCATCCTTCCGCGTAAAGCAAAAGACAGGCCAAAGCGTTGATGTTCATTGAGCGTCATCTCCCCCTCTGCTAGGGTCTTGATTTCCTGCGCATGTCGATTGTCTATACTACCCTCTAGAACTGCAATGTAAAATATGACGGGAAACGAATCTTACTAAACTGATTATGGTAAATGAAGTTCAAATATCACCAACTGAATGTAGAAAAATGTTTTTATTAACAAAAAGCATGCAACTGAATCTACTGTACCTTGAACTATCAAAAGAATTACATTCCTATCAAAGATAAGATATTCCTGGTGCATATTCCACTCCTCTTCAACATCTAATCAATCAATAAGCCAATGTGCCACAGTTGAAGGCAGAAAAACTACTGTTGTTGTACAAAATTGTCTGAAACCATTTGAAAGTCAGATTTAGAGTAATCATTGAATGGATATCCTAAGAAAACCAAGGGAACTGTGCCTCATCTAGAAAGATACATGTAACTTAATGTGAATGTACATTACCTCTTGTAGCATCCTTGAAAGACACATCATATGCACCCTAGGGACAAGAAAACATATCAGATAATAACAGAAAATAATCATATTCTTCATCTCTCCTTAATCTTAATTTTCAAACTTTAATGCTCTTTCACTACTATGCTTGTGATAAACTTTGCAAATTTCTCTGTGATAACTGAGGCTTTTTAATTTCATCTTTTCACTAAACCTACAAAAACAGACACACACAGAAAGGTAGTGTGCTGACTTTTGAAAATATAATGTCCTCAGTATTATTTCAATTTCAAATTTAACATCTGCTTCTACAAGCTTAATGTATATATTTCCATTTCCTTGGGATGTATAAAGACATTGATATGCAAATCATTCCGTAATGCAGGCTGTCTCTCCTGCAATACAATACGTGCATGTAAGCAGCTCTGTGGGAATCCCCACAAACCGAATATTGACAGTCTGTTGACCTTTCACCTCAGAGCATGCCCACTTCAGGAAGAGGCAGATCTTATCCTTCGCCCACAATCAACCGTTCACATACCAATGATCATTTACGTGTTTGAAATAGGCGTACAGTGACAATACTGATTAAAAACAGCTTCATCTATGTCATATACACATTCATGTGTGCCAACAAGACCTTCAGCTTTAAGTCCTCTGTCAGTAAACTCTTAATAAACATAAAACCTTCAAGCGAGTAGACTAGCTGACACATTACTTTGAGCGTTTCAATACAGAATTGAACTGCCCATTCAGTTTTGCATGTTGTGGTCTTATGTTATCCTTTTATTTTCCTTCAAACTATTCGTTAATCCTTAAAATGCAGAGTACAGGTTGTAGTTATGGTACATGTAAGTCTGCTAGCTGTACACATTTTTTTTTTCAGATCACAGTGAGCTGTGGAGGAATTTCACAGCAGGCATTTTTCACTACCAACCTTAACTGTAGTGATCTGAGTGTGAAAAAGCTGGTCTTTTGCAGTGAAGTCTCTGTGAAAAAGTTTTTAAAATGTAGTGGTTTACTGTTTAAAAAGGGTGTTAAATAATGATCAGGCTTTAATTGGTGTTCACCAGCAGAATAATCAATAATGTTCAGGATGTGTTAAAGCTCCTTATAACAACAGATAGATTACTGCCTTGAATAGGGGGGGGGGGGGGGTGGTCTATTCTTCCATTTTCACACTTGATTAAAAAAGACCTACTCAGGACAGGTGATGGTGGATCACTTAATGACAGGATGTCTACTATTGTGCTGGAGCAAAGATTATTGCCTTGAATAGGGGGTGGTCTATTGTTCCATTTTCACACTTGATTTAAAAAAACCTGCTCAGGACAGGTGATGGTGGATCACTTAAGCCTTTGCACGCTGAATTAATTCTGAGGGGATAATAATGACAATTGTTCGTTTGATATTTTCTTTGAATCTGGCTTTCTTCATTGCATCTTTGATACTAATAATTATTCTATAGATGCTACATTATAGCCATTTGTTAGTCCTGTAGTACAAAGGTGACAGAGAAAACTAATTATTACGATTGTTGAATTTAATTGTACGAATGTGCAAAATTGCAGCTTTCGCGTGCAAAGGGTTAATGACAGGATGTCTACTATTGTGCTGGAGCCTAAACCACTACTTTTTTACAACTAAAGTACTACCAATCTACACTCATTCTACTATTATTGTACAGCTTATTTACACCTCTTTCACACCTTAAGAACAAATGTTTCACAACAAAAGCATGGACACTACAAAACACTACAAAACCACAACTTTTCTACAACCATTTCACAGCAAATGCACTGCAAAAGAATACACTATTTCACAATCTGATCACTATACCTCAGGTTGGTAATGAAATTTGCTACTTATCCACATATTTAATCATTTGCTTATGGAAACAGAGTGGTTCCTGTATTAAACCTATGGGAATAAAAGTACTCAATTAACAGGTTCATTGTACTGTATCTGTTCAAAAGCCAAAAAGAGCCCTACTCCATAGCAATCTCTTCCTGATTTATACTGTTTTTTTTATGGCCATGTACTAATATTTCAATTAGCGTTTTTCAATTCTCCTGATAACAAACAGTGGTGTGCGATTTTCACGTCATTTCAAGGACATGACACGCACTGAAAGTAAACACAAGTTTATCTTAATGGGACTGTATAAAGAATTCAAATGTCTCTATTCATTAAAGGGATATTATAGCGCCGAGTCTACGAGATTTAGCGTGGTCCACATTTGGGATGGAGCAGCAATGCTTGGCCGTATATTGCGCTGTCAAAGTGTTATACACAATCAATACCGAACACACATGTAGCACCGCGAATTGCTGACAATATTTTTCACTTGCGCAAAAATTGAGAAAGTTTGTTGACCTCTGCGCCGATGTATAATTCAATACCAAGAGATACATTTTTTTAGTAGAAGCAAGGGGAGTCAGCAAACAACTCAGAGCCCCATATACTGTGACTATAAATATCCCTTTAAAGATGAAGCGTTGACAACCTACCAGCTTCAGACCACAGGCTGCACGAAGGAGAAGGGTGTTCTCCTCCCTCTGGCTGTCATCTTTCTTCTGGTAGCCGGCCTTCTTGATGTAATCATACAGGACCAGGCTCTGGGTCAGGTAGTCTCCGGCCTCCATCCATCTCTTCTCATCAAGAAATGAGTAGCTCAGCTTCTGAAGGTCGTCGATGATGCCCCGGAAGAAATGCTGCAAGTGTAGGATGAATATCAACACATGGTCAGGTCTGCAATATTGTTGGGCTGCGATAGGACCCAAAACTCAATTATGGGCTCCTTTTTTCACCCTTTATTTGCTTATTTAAAATTTTGTAAAGCTCTATTAAAGGACCTATTTGCAGGTAACAAAAAGAGTTTATCCCCAAAAAATAATACCACAGATAACTTGTAGATAATTAATAATAATCAAACCAGTACAATGGGTTTCCCCCTACCAGTATGTCTTGTCCAAGTGTCAAAAGGCTTCCTATCAATTCTCCCCGGCCCCCAATCCCTCTTCCCCCCCCCCCTCTCCCCCACCTCCCGTCCCATTCACCTAGTATGTTTTGTTGTCTGTGTGTACAATGTACATTGCATTGATCCAAATGCTTCCCACAGTCCCACCAACGTATTACCAAACACTATTCCAAAAAGACATACACAATGTACTTCAAATTAGTGGTGGCTCTAACAAGATTTTTTAAAAATCATCTAAAAAATATCTTCTAACTTTTATCAACATACATATCTCACAATTTTTTTTTTTTTAGTGCATTTGATATCAAGCATGATTGCACTTTCATTCACCCTAGTATAAAGTACATAGAAACTTTTGTGTATTCGAATGAACACGAGCTTTGTCTGTCCACAAGCACCCACACACTGAATGACTACAGCATGTACGAAAAACAAGAGCATGAAGTCATGAGTCACAAACAATTACCTCTGGTAGTGTAGGCAGGACAAAGGGTGGAGCATTCCTGGGGTGCAAACACAATAAAAATCAAAATAAACAATCAAATTGTTGTCATGAATAGTTAAAAACATTTCATAATGATAATTCTTTTACCTTGAATATGATGGAGTATGCACTGTACATGGTCATTAAACCCCTCAAACCCAAAATAGATTTATAATTAGAACTACTAATTTCAAAGAAGGCAAATACACCTCCAGAACCCAGACATTTAACTCTTTGACTACTGAACAGCCTCATTCCCATAGGCTTTATACAGGGACCACCCGGTTCCAGTAGGCAATGGGTTAATAATACATCAATTTTTATTTACTGCTTAGTCAACCTTTTCCAATTGCTCTGAAATAGTCTCTTTCACATTGTGATCACGTTATCTTCAAAACCTGTGTGTTTTAACAGTTCCATGACATTTGCTCCGATGACAATTGCTCCCATGGAAAACACAAAACCTAACCCCAAACCGAACACAAACCTTAATCCTTATCCTCACACACCTCCATCTAAGCCCAAACTCCTATCAAAACCGTAACGCTAACCCCATGTCTTCAGAGATATCAAGACAGCACAGGAACAATTATCGCAGGACCAAATGTTGTGTCACCGTTTTAACCCATTCGTGACAGGAATTATTTAAAGCCTAATTTGATCAGCTTTTATTCTTCAAATTGGCAACACCAACATTTTTATTTTATTGCTACATTTTCCTTATAAAACGTCATGTATCTGAAATGAATATAAATTGACAGAAATTATGATGAGAAGTAAAAAAGTTGCCAATTTGCAGGGAAAAACGGTGATTTTAAACCTTCTATCACATTGCCAATTTAAGGATTTTAATGCTTATTTTCCTTTAAAAAATTTTCAGCATCAAACAACAAATATTGACGCAACCAAAATGGGCACAGTTTGTGTAGAATTTTTTGCTCTTTCTGCTCATGTATTTGGTATGATTTTTAGAGCTTTGCATCAAAAGATATTAGGCCAAACCACAAAATGTGGACCTCTGTCACACAGAGTTTTTGGCTTTAAAGGTAATAAACAGTAGTGGTAGCAAAATGAAAGTTAGCATGAAATTGCTCAAATATAGTCTCATATTGTTTGGCTGGCATGAAAAGATGCATGAGTAAGGTAATAGTATTCTATTCACGATTCACATATCAACCGTTACCTTATACCCTCGCTACGGACCACCTACCCCGACGCTCTCAGCTTATAGCGCATAGCGGTTCGCACACACTGTTTACATGTGTGTGAATTTTCGACGCGGGCCTGCGCTGAGAACTCGACATATCTTCCGTTGATATTTTAGCCATTTAGTAAACAAATATTTTTCAAAAAAACATCAACTATGTTCGAAATTAGTCATTCTACATCAGTTCATGTAGTAATTTTCATTCCACCTATCAAAGTAGTTAAATATTCAAAGCGCCACCTTTCCCACTACTGCTTATTACCTTTAAAGGCTATGTACAATTTTAGTAGGCCATCAAAATCTGTACTTATTATTATTTGCTTCCACATGTAGCTGCTCAGAGGCAAGGTAAACGCAGAACTAAGATGCTTTTTTTTTCCTCCAGAAGTTGAATTTCAAGCAAATGAGAGGCGGAACAACATCATCTACTGCATGCACACGTATAAAACAAATGAGAATTTCTGTTGCGCGAAAAGTACAACGAAACGCTTATGAATGTTGTGTGGGAACCGTCGGTGTGGTCATAGAGTTGGGCAAAGTGTAACCAATCTATCTAATGAGTTCCTCTCAGAGATTTACACTAAAATTCACCGGGAATCATGAATGGAATATCACACGATCTCACACATGTATCTTTTCATGCAAGGCAGACAACGGTGAGACTCACTCAGTTTCATGGCAATTTTCTTTCTGCTACCAATACTGTACATGAGCTTTAACCCATAGAGGTACAGTGTCTCCTTTAGGAGACGCTTTGCTAGTATCTGCTGATCAAGAATGCTGAGTATCACACATTATACATGAGCAAAAAAAGAGAAAAATTCACTGAAAGTTTTGAGTCCATTCCTAGTGCAGTACGCTGTTGCGTTTTCGAATAAGAGCAGTTTGAATATAACTAATCATTAAACTCTTTAAACTGGCAACACAGTGAATATCATATAATCACCATTTCCGTGTTCAAATTGGCAGTTTCAACTTAAATTTTGCAATCATAATTCATTTTGGTTCATGTTATGTCTATAATTATTTTTTTCAAATCATGTAAGAGTGGAAAAAATAATATTTGTTGCCAATTTGAGGATTGAAGATGATTAATTTAGACCTCAAGATAGCTCTGAACTTCTAAGGGTTAACACAGGCAAAATGCATCATCAAAAAGTGGGTGGTACAAAGTGCCAATGACGCTGTTAAGATGAAAGTACAGGGATCTTCCTGAATGTCAGAGCTGGACATTTGTCCTCCAACTGAACCCAAATACGATGAAGTAAACAATATACATGTATCTGCAGTACGCTGACGACTACATGTCCATCATGTGGGGATTCCCACTAGTGTTTCCCACAGCCTGGTGTATTGTTGGCACTAAATAATAGAGTACAATACACACTTGTCCATGGCTTACATGCAGCAAGGTAAAAAATATTTACCATATGCTTCACAACAAAAACATTACCTCCATACATGTTTTCTAGTTTTCATACACCATTATTTCAAAAAACATGCTTGCCAGATAAGAGACATCTTCATCATGTTCCCAGTTCATCAGTTACAGTGTAGTATTCAAGTACGTGGGTCATGGATGACCAATGAATAAGCAATGGGAGGTTTTCAAGTTTTATTTTAAGATTTAAACCTAATCAATCTACTTGTATTAGATCAAGAGTTTGGGCTTTATACATGTAAGCTGGTGGCTGGTCTAGGGTTAGATTTAGTATTAGCCTTGCCGAACTGATTGAAAGCTAAACTGTCCAGCATCCAATGAGTAGCATGTTCATTAGCATGACGTTTGAGATTCGATATATAGCTAACAGCACCTCCAAGACATGCTATAAAAAATTAATACACAGTTCTACCTGAATCCTTATAAAGGCCTGTTCAGATAGATGAGGAGACATTGTAGCACCACAAAATCCCTGCAACATCCAACAAGTCGATGGGGAATGCGGCAACGAAAAAATGTCGCAGAGGCAGGACACATTTTTATTTGCCGCCTGGCTGCAACAAAATGCGCAGCAATCAAAATCCTAAAAAGTTTAATAGCCCAAAATATGATGTCATGAGATTGTTAGCGCAAGTTTTGACGAAGTTGTCTTTAATTTGAGAGTTGACGCGTTAATGCACGTTCATTAAAATATGTGGCACAACAATATAGTGCCATATCTGAACACTAAAAATGTGGTGCCACAATGTGGTGCCACAATATAGCCTCATATCTGAACACCCCTCAACAAGAGCACATCATAAAAGGAAATTACAAATTTTAAAAGTTATTGATAAAGTGTTTCTTTTTGAACACTTTGCCCTTTGAAGGGCTCTCTGCTTTTATAATTTGTTTTTATAATTTGCCCCCTGACCCTCTTTCCCTGTATTCAATACAACATTCCTCCTATTTTTGTTTTAGAAAAGAAGTACCTGTGACTGAAACTGATTCCACTTCCTTCCTTGAAGCATAACATGTTTTGTCCTATTTTCATGAGGCAAAGATGTGCTTGATCTAAACACTGATGTGCTTGAGAGTGATATCTATGAAACGTAAAACTACCGGTACATTTCATACAAGGTGTACGTATAAAAACTAAGAAAGTTTCCTCTTATCAAAGCAACTGTCACAATAGCAAAGGTCGGGTCACGGGACTACATCCATTGATGTAAATGCAAAAAATGAAAGTATGCTATTAACTAATTCCAACTGTACTGATTTATTCCAGCTGTATTGTGTTATTGTTTTGTTTATGTTAAAACATATGTTAACATCAACTGAACAAAAAAATAACAGTTTTCCAAGGATGCTAAGAGACTGTTCTATAATAAAATATATCATATTTTACAAGATATTCATTAATGAACATCAAATATAAACATGTACATATATGTACCAGGCTGATGGCATTCATCCAGTGTACATGTATGCAAGTTTCCAAGCAAGTCAACTAGTCAAGGCATTGTTTGGCAAGACTTCCTTTTGCAACAGCTACCCAAAATGAAATATATATATATATATATATATATATATGGGTAAATTGGGAAGCTACACATTTAAGAATTTTAGGTGACTCCTGGTTAGAATTAGGGTTAAGGTTAAGGTTAGGGATAGAGCACGTAAACGCAAATTTGGATGGATGTCGCAAAATGAAGTCTTTCCCATTGTTTTTATAAAATTTTGCTTCACATTTTGTAAGATACCCATGACCGGTAATCTAACAATACAAGGAAAACATGTGCTCATGAGCATTAAAATCCAATGTATGGCATTGCCTAATGCACTGTCTGAAAAACAAACAAACAAACATACATATTACAAGCCAAGTCTTGCTTTCAATCTCCCATATACTCAACTGACTCTACAAGTCCAAAGGTGGTTTCTTCGCAGTGGCAGAGACTTGAATTCAATCATCTTTGTTTTCTAGCATTCTTGCACTTTAACCCAAAGAGGAATATTATATTTGGTGAGCTATGATAGCACTATTCACTAATTAAAGTCACATGTAGTAACTAAGTCCCCATCTTATTAGTGTTTGTTTTCATCTGTAAAATGACGAGTAAGAATAAATGCAAATTACTTATTTATTTTGACTGTCAAAACAAGGCACTGCACAGTTAATGTACGGCATTGAAGAAGCATGCTACGCTTTATGTTAATTTTTTTTTCAAAAAGGTCTCATATAAAGACTAATAACAGATGTTGAAACAGCCTCAGCAATAAACAATACATTGCGCAAGTCTACGTCTGGGCTCTTAATGCATTTCTGGCAGTGAATTTCAGGAACTAGGCAAATCATACAATGTGTACATGTATGTGAAATGTCAATTCATGTCCATATCAAAGTCCCTACAGACGCATCTCCCGGAAGTGATTGTACATGTCCACACTCTAAGCTCAGCCTGCTTTCAAAGATAGTCTCCTTGCACTAACCAGTTTGAAAAAAAAAAAAAAAAAAAAATTGATGCTTGAATACATCCATCTACATGAAGTTTCAAAGTTCATTCAAGTTCAATTGTAGTTTTTGTTTTGTTGGTTCTTTTCCTCCTGAACTCCAAATTATTCCTCCCAAAATCATGTGACTATCCTTTTTAACTTTATCCACTGTATACTAAGCCCGAGACAACTCAGGCTGGAATCTATGGAAAATGACACGTAATACCAAAATCTAATCATATCCAACAGGTTAACATCACTAGAAAATGGTCTGGACAGATTTTGGCTTCTTGGTTTCTCCACTCTATGTACGAGTAAATTTGCATTTGTATGTCATATGCCATCAATTGTATGGTTGAATGTTGCTTTTCTTGTGAGTGGAAATGAACTTGAAATTAATTTAAAAATCTGCACCTTTTCTTGGTTTCATATACATGTATTGTAAAATGTAAGGGTAGAAAACACTGTAGTACAAGTACATGTACATGTATGTGTCCTTTTGCCCCTTAGTCTTGAAATGAATAATACATGTATTTCATTAAATGGCACAGTTTGAAAATTTTGCAGGGTGTTGCAGTACATGTTAACCCATTCATGACAGGAATTATTTCAAGCCTAATTTGATCAGCTTTTATTCTTCAAATTGGCAACACCAACATTTTTATTTTATTGCTACATTTTTCTTATAAAACGTCATGTATCTGAAATGAATATAAATTGACAGAAATTATGATGAGAAGTAAAAAAGTTGCCAATTTGCAGGGGAAAACAGTGATTTTAAACCTTCTATCACATTGCCAATTTAAGGGTTTTAATGCTTATTTTCCTTTAAAAAATTTTCAGCATCAAACAACGAATATTAACGCAACCAAATGGGAACAGTATGTGTAGAATTTTTTGCTCTTTCTGCTCATGTATTTGGTATAATTTTTAGGGCTTTGCATCAAAAGATATTTGGCCAAACCACAAAATGTGGACCCTCTGTCATGAATGGGTTAAAATACAAGTACGTGTACTTAGGGACTGGAATAAACAAGATGGTATAGCTGTGTCTACTACAAGTGTATGTCTCTACCTAAATTCAGTTATAATTCAGAGCCATATGTTTAGGGCGCAAACTTAGTTTGAAGTTCATACCTCAAATGGTGTTTGAGATATCATGTTGACGAGAAAGCAGGACAGATGGACAGACAGACAGACTACATTGTACCTGAAAAACCATAATGGCTCAGGCACCATCTTCGGTGGACAAAGACATAAATACTTAAGCATGCCAGTGACAGACGAAAACGAGTATTTGTTGTTCTTGAATATGTGAATGAGTAAATACCTTATACCATAATTTCATAAATAAATGTCTTATACCACCATCTTGTGAGTTCTCAAGTCTTTCTGATAAAATTTTTGAATTTTATGACTTTTGTTTCAAGATTAAGGCATTGAAAGGCTGATGTTCAAAAGCACCAGAATATATCACTACAAAGTACAAACAATGAAGTGTAGCTTTTTTATTGTAAAAACAGACACATGATTGAGTTTTGAGGTTCTGGAAAAAAAGGATTTACATTTGCTGGGGAAGTAAATAAATACAAGAAGGTGTAAGATAGTAGTTGCATTGCTGTAGAAATGGGGAGCAAATAAATGCATGAGCTTAAGAGTGTCTGTTTTGTTTTTTTGCTGTTGAAAAAAAGGGGTGGATGCTGAACTGGCTCTTTTGTTCACTTAATCCCCCTGTTGATCCAGAGATCCTGGAGATTAGCAGCTCACGCCAGGTGGCAGGAATTCTGCTTTTATGGAAGGCAAAACAATAAACTATTCTATTTAACTAAACCATCACTAATACACCCTGGCTTTGCATGTTATGCACACCTCTTTCACAAGCCACTCACAGCAAAAGAACAATGAAAGGAAACCCTCCTAAAACAAAATCATATATAGGCATTTTCAGAGAGTTTGTATTGGGAAGCCCAATTTTAGTCTCACCTTTCTATGGTTGTGAGCCACAGTACATCTCCATGTACATGTTGTGTGGGTAGTGGGTAGTATGATAACCCTAAATGCAGGCCACATGCCTTTCAATCTGACTACTGATTTTTAGACAACCATGTACACTCAGTTTTGGAAGCAAAATGAAAAAAATTGGCAGGAAACTGGCTAACTATAGTCTCACACTGTCCACCTTGCATTAAAGCAGATATTCATTGATTTTAAAAACTGACTTAATTTCATTATTGCATAGGTGAAGCTTAGATCAGACTTGTAAGTTTGTCAAAACTCAATGCTTGGAAAAATTTGACATAATGATTATTATCAATCAAAAGTTGCTAAAATCCAGCCCCGACATACATTTGTAGCACCTGAAGTGAAAAAGCTCTCTGAATTCCGCTAAGATGTGTGATGTCACAGATAGGGCATTAATTGCACAAGCAGACTATGTAAAAAAAAAAACATCTCACACATTTTCAGTGCCTGTTTTGTCATCTTCTCTTCAGTTATATATCCTTAGTCTGACTGTTTTATCTATTGCCTCACTCCAAACCCTGTGCATGGGTCTATTTGGATGGGAAATAAAGCGTTAAAAGAATAAAGGAATCAGTTGCTTGTAAACATAATAGATGCCATAGCATTTGCAGCTGCATATACCACTATATGTTCAGCGTTTCAAGAGGGATAAATTCCATCCTTGCAATCATTGAGTGGACTTTTCAATTTGAAAGTGTGGTTTCTTTTAGTATTCATTAACCCTTACACTGTACTTTTACAAACAAAAGATTTCAGTAATCGGAATCGGAATTTGAGAAATAAATTGCACTGCAGTTATGTTCATTCTACATGGGACGTTGTACAGGATTGGCCCATTTTGTGACGTCATTGAAACGTTGTTTTTTTTTCTGGCGAATCGCTCGTATATTACAGGTGCTGGGAGGTGGTTTTATTTGTTTTAATTTTCAATTACCTAATACACAGATGATCTCCAGGGAATATAGCAGAGAATTAATCATTCTCATGTCTCATATCTAAATCCCTCAGAGAGAAGTCAAAGCTGTCAGTCCCCCACAAAATCCACTTGCTTTCTAACCAGTATATGAAAATAAACCATTGTCATCATCATCAGAAAGATTAAAACGTACCTGGAGAAGATGGTTTATCATACTTACATCAGAAATAGCATTTTTTCCTCCACCCTAATCTGCCTGTTGAATCTGTCGGCCATCTTGCCGACCTTATCAGCACGCAGAGGGAAATCCCCCTGCACGCTATAGTTCGAAGAGAAACCGTAATCTGGTTTTGTAGTTACATCAACTGGTGCCTTTCATACCTGATAAAAGATAACGAGAGTGGGAAGAAAGAAATAACATTACGAGGTAACAAGTAAAATGCCCGTGGCATTTTACCAAATTTTATCAAATCTGAAGGCTAATGTTTAGCATCATGCCAGCATAATATATGCAAAATGTCTGCCTTCAAATGTGGTGAAATTTTGGTAAAATTCTAACCCCATATCTTAATGGTTAAAGGCATTGGCTAACTTTGTGAGCGGCCGATTTGAAAAATTAAGTAAGATGAAACATGTGTAAATTAGTACTTGTATTTGTACTAAAAAACCCTGGAACCAACCATAATTTGGAATGGAAAACTGTTAGATAGACACAAACCGTGATTTTATAATTTTGGGTCTCAGAGACAATAAATAAGTCTAGAGGACCGTTTTGCTCGAATTTACCTTTAGCCTGTTAAGCCTTGTTGCATCATCAGCTTGAGTCATCCGCATGACGCATTTAGGCAACCAAAAAGGCCCAAAATCAGGAAAAAGGGTATGTTTTTTTAGTTTGTTATCATGCATTTAAGGTATCCCTTTCCCCATCCTTAGTGTGGGCTTTGTGTGGCCTTGTATTTGTTTAGGGTATGTTCAGGGAGTTTAAACTACTTTTAGGGGGTAAATTTTTCAAGAAGAGGCTAGAAAAAACATTGAAAAAGGGGCGATTTTGACCAGTGAATAGAAATTGTTTAGAGTGGTTTTGAAAAACCTGTGGTCCGGAATGTGATAGAAATTATACTGACCCCCCCCCCCCCCCCCACCCCGGGCCTCTAAGTCTAACTGACCAAAAAATTTGGTATTCATTTGAAAAAGGATGCCATAAAGACAATTCCTACCAAGATGGATAACAAGTTTCATGGAATTTATACTACAAGTACATGTAACACTTCTGAAATGACACTAAAATCATTATGCCTCATGCTCATACATGTATGTAGTCCAGCATTTCTGAAAAAAAAACTAGATGAATCCTCGACCGCGCACTGTCGAAATTTAGGCCTCCGTCATTGCCAGATCGGTAATATATGGGACAGTCATGTTGATTTATTTTCCTTTATTCAAAGACATTTTTGAACTTGACCTTTGACCTTGTGACTCCCAAATCTAATCAGATCATTGTCCCTCATGCATACATGAGCCAAGTTTGAAGTTGATCTGTCAAATAGTTCAGTTATCACAAGAATGTACCATTTCTGTGTACATAATGACCTCTATGACCTTTGACCTTGAGACCCCAAAATCTAATCAGATCATCGTCCCTCCCATATGCCAAGTTTGAAGTTGATCCGTCAAATGGTTGAGTTATCGCAAGAACAAACCATTTCTATGCACATAATGACCGCTATGACCTTTGATCTATGACCTTGAGACCCCAAATCTCATCAGATCATTGTCCCTCCCGTATGCATACAGAGCCAAGTTTGAAGTTGATCCGTCAAATGGTTTTTTAGTTATTGCGAGAACAAACCATTTCAATGCACATAATGACCTCTATGACCTTTGACCTTGAGACCCTGAAATCTTATCAGATCATTGTCCCTCCCATATGCATACATGAGCCAAGTTTGAAGTTGATCCATCAAACGGTTCTTAAGTAATCGCGAGAACGAAAACGGGACGGACATACATTGTACGGATGACCTGAAAACATAATGCCTCTGGCACCACTTACGGTGAGCAGTGGCATAAAAAAGAAAATGGTGTGAATTTATCTGAACATATTTTATTTCTCCGCACTCTGAATCTGCTTACATTATGTATTTATCAAAGGGGCCAGCAACTGGGAAATCATGGGGAAAATGAATTTGCAAAAGGCTTGTTTACTTGTACATTATAACCCGTCCGTTATGCGGGCCTGTCGTACTAATGCGATAAAAGTTCGGACAGCACGAAGTTTACCAAACTCAGTCTAGTCTAGTCGCCACGGATTACATAACACCCCTCAGGCTCTCCCAGGGAGCTGGCCATGTAAATGTTTTTCCATATGAATAGCTGTTTCATTGCTTTTTCATTGCGCGGAATTTGAAACATGGCAACAAATCAGTCATTTAGAATAGATTATCCCTTGTCTCGAAACTCAAGCGACCAACTGCATTCCTCCTCTCTCATCTGAGATCACTCTGCTTTTCCCCATGATTTCTCATTTTCTGGCTCCTTTAAAAGCTTCCCCATCATATTTCACTCAAACTTGCAAACACTTAAAGTGAGATTCAAAACCAATCCGTTGTCATACATGTACTGCACACAATATTTTGCAACAAACACTTTTTTTTTGAGATATGAAAATAGTGCAGGGGAAGCAGGTATGGAAAGAAATACGGAAGACAAAAGTAGGAAGAAGGAGAAGAAGAAGAAAACAAAAAGAAGGAAAAGAAGAAAAAGAATAAATTGCAGAGGAAAAGAAGAATTCAATTAGAATAGAAACAACTAACTTAAAGACATTGGTTAACATTGTTATGATTTTTGAAAATCTCCTTTTGTTACTTGAAAATACATATTAGTTTACAGTGGGTTTTCTTGTTGTTGTTGTTGTTGTATTAGCCTTTTGCAACATGTACTTTTACAATGCAAACATTTGTATTCATCATTGTAAATATGTTCATTTTTATACACATATTCATTATTGTGAATATGTTCATTTTATACGCATATTCATTATTGTATATATGTTCATTTTTATACGCAAATTCATTATTGTAAGTATGTTCTTGTTGAGACTCTCATACTCCCGATCGGGGGTCGATAGACTTTACTAAAATCTTATCTTATCTTATCTTTAAATGGGATAAACATTAGGAAAATACCAGTCTGAAAGTTTCAGAGTATAATATCCACAGGAAGTATTTTAAAATATTAGAAATGTGAAGCAATGTTTGAAAAATATATGAGGGTCAGTTGCACAGACTAGACGTAAGGAGTGCACATGCACGCATGGCACACCAGACCATACTGAGTGTATTGGCGTATCATGCGACGGAAGGCAGATAACAGTATTTTTTAATTCGAGCAAAACAGTCCTCTTATTTATTGTCTCTCAAGACGAAAAATAATAAAATCGCGTCCGCGTCTAACTTATAGTTTTTCATTTCAAATTATGGTTGGTTTCAGGGTTTTTTAGTATGGTACAAATAAAAGTACTCATACACATGTTTCATCTTAGTTTGAGAATTTTTTAAATCAGCTGCTCACAAAGTTAGCCAATGCCTTTAAAAGTAGCCCATCCCTTTTGCAAAATCTACGAAAATCCATACAACTTGTCATGAGTTTAGGATATGCTCTTCTGATATTGTTCATTTAATCTTACGGTAATGCGTTGCTTAAGTTATTAATTTAAAATGAAAATCTGGCTACCAACCTTGAATAAGCAAGTTGGATCAGCTCACTGGCAGTAGCGCAGCCAGTTATATAGCTAGCTAGCTCAGCCGCGCGCAGCTCGCGGCCCACATGTACCGTACTATAGTGCTCAGCGCTATAACGTGAATCCTTTCGTTGTGCACTATCTCGAATCTACAGGTCTTTTTTTCGTGGTACGAAAAAAGAAAGTTCTGATAAATTATCGAAGATTATTTCCTTAAAACCGAATTTTATGCTTTGTCAATTTCAGGGATAAGCTTTTATAGCCTTCCTCTCTCAAATGATGACAGAGTCAGGGAACTTTCAGAATTAGGTCTGCAAAAGGGACAGACTACCTATAACATTAACCAGGTTAACATGGTTAATACCTTCTACATTGTCATACACATTATAATTAGTATTAACTGCTAATAATACAAGTTACATGATGCGCAAAAATGTGGCCAAAAAGATGAAAATCGACAGAACAAAACTCTGTAACTGTTATAACTTAAACTGACAAGGACAAGACAAAATTTGAAATAACTTTAACTTAAACAGTCTAACTGTTAGGCCTAGACTCGAGTCTAGTCTCTATTTCTTAAGTTTAGACTCTCATTGACTCTAGTGACGAAAAGTACAATAAAGCAAAAACAGACAAAAAACAAATGAACACAGCAGATATGGGAGTTTTAAAAGTTAAAAAGTTAAAACTCTCATCTCCTGGCTTGCATGGATCGAGGTTTACGTTCCACAACCTCACGAAGAATTATGCTCTTAGACTTTACTTATTTGAGTTTGAGAGACAGCTCGGGCTGTAAATAGAGATCGCTGATCATGCGTACCCACCTAAATTAAATTTGTGAATATTACAGGCATGACAAACTGATGAACCCAGCTGTGGCATCTATTCCAGTCTTTCCCTCTGAAAAGGGGTAAGGGCTATACGGATAATATATATTGTAAAGTTGTCTCAAATCCGACCCAATGAACGTCAGCTTACTCCTATTCGCTAGCTGGCTACAAAATAAATAATTAACGTTTTCGTTGTTGTGATCTGCACTCCATATCTGCAATCCATATGCAGTACAGTGCGTGCATATAATTGCACGTGCGCAAAACGCGGGCGCGATCGCGAGTGGCCTTGCTAAAAATAGAATTGGGGAATTCCACGTCAGATGCGGATTGTAAATTAAACATTTTCTCCATTTTAGATGTAAGTTTTTGATATGAAAGATGGTGAGTGTTAACGTGATAATAACTGGTTATTCCATTGAGATGGTATTATTTAACTTGGCATGAAAAGCCGCATGTAAACGATGTCAACAAGCTTATCCAATTGGCAACGCTTAGTCTTAGAACGGGGATTCCCCACCGTACCACCGGCATGCATGAACTGACCAATCGGTTGGCTGGTGATGACCCGACCCAGATGTATTAGTCCTGAGCACGTTCATAAACTTATCGTGTTTTGTTTTGTTTTGTTTTTAATAACATTTCATCTGCCCAAAGCTCTGCCTATGGCTCGGTAATGCAAACAGCTTGAACTTGTTGGGGGGGGGGGGGGGGGGCACTGCGATCAAAGAACAAAATTCGGTGGGGGAATGTCTCAGAGACATTCGGTGGGGGAATGTCTCTGACGACAAGTCAACGACCCTCGCACCAAAATATGGAGTAGTCCTTTGGGAAAGCTTCCTAATTTCCCGTGGCCTGCCCGCCGCTGCTTGCCTCATTTTGAATCAAGAAGACAATTTCGCAGAATAAGTTTAATACTAAGTTAAGTCTATGATTTTTTTTTTTTCTTAGAGTTTATCAAATGAAGGAAATAACCATGTCCCTGAATGTATATAAACTAATTTTTAAATAAACATATTATGAATGTTCAATATTCCCCTAATCCATTTTTTTCAGGGACATAACATTTGATCCATGATTTGTCATATAAAAATATAAATATATATCTAGATCGACTGATACCAAATAGAAAACAAAATTTTTAGACTACGAATGGAGGCAAGGAGAAAAGTAATCGATTTGTTCAATAGAAGACAACAGGTTTCCTTCCGCTGGACTATACCATACACTTCTAAGTCAGGTCTATAAGCTAATTTTTCTTAGAGGATATTTAATGAAAGAAATAATCATGTTCCTGAATGTATATAAACAAATATTTCCTTTTAAAAAGATATGAATGTTTCGCTAATCATAATACATACGATCATTTTGGAAAAAGGAAGAGACAGACACAGCAAATACCAGCAACATGTCCGGAGATGCTGTTTAAAACATTAGAAATTGATATTGCCTCATCATGAAGCAGTCATGAGAAGTAAAAATACTCCATTTAGACCCAACCTAAACTGAAAATTGAAATAGATTTTTCGTAATCCATTTAACTACAAATTTTTATCAAATTGTATTATGGTATAAGCTTTATAGATCCCTAGACCTTTTTTTTTCAGTTAAAAAAGTTTGTTTCTAGAAACAGATATAGAAAACCTAGATATAGAAAAAAAAAAGCCGTCCGTATGCATGCTTTCACACTTATTGAAATGCTATTCCATTTCCAGGTTGCTACTTCCTGTATGGTTTTCTTATTTGCATACAATAAGATTGCAGCGAGTTTACTAAAAACAGCTCTTAACACCGCAGATATAAATTATTGTTCTATGTGAAGGAAACATGTCTGACACAGATAACCTTGGCATAAAATGGTTCAAAGTGGATTTTAAGTACACTGTAGATATAATTTCCAATTTGCATTCATCTTGCTTTCTCTTCGTGGATATCTGTGTGTTGGTGTTCAGAAGCAGGCCCCCCTCTCTTTTTTTTTCTTTAACTCTTGTTTCAGTTTGAAATTTGAAAGATCTTATCCTTGTACTTATAACTTTCCCCGCGTATACAGTAACAAAAAGAAAGTCAACAATAAAATAAAAGGACAGACTCTCAACCAAAGAAATTTGAAACCAAATTAATAATTGTGCTAAAACAGGCTTTAATATACAATAACAGCAACAGCATTCTAATTATTATTATTGTTATTAATTGATATTATCATTATTAATTATTATTATCATCATTATTATCATTATCATTATCATTATTATCATTATCATTATTATCATTATCATTATTATCATTATTATTATTATTATTATCATCATTATTATCATTATCATTATCATTATCATTATCATTATCATTATCATTATTATTATTATTATTATTATTATTATTATTATTATTATTATTATTATTATTATTATGATTATAATCATATAGTTTATATTATATTTGGGGTTGCCATAATTTTCAAGCATATTGCTTATAATGGCAATCCTTCTTCCGCAAATGATTTATGTTTAATGAATTACAATAATTTGACAATTTATCCTTTGTTGTTTTATTTTGAAAAAATATTGTTACAAATACTTGTGTATTTATGATTTATTCTCAAAAAAGTTCCTTTTATTACATCTTATGTTACATGTACCAAAATGTTAATATGAATGCTGAAGAAAAACAAATCAAATCAAATCATCCTTATGTATAGCGCTTTACAATTGATATTATTGAACTCGTTTGCTCGGTGGAAACAGTATCAGTCTTGGAACTTGGAAATACCACATCGTGGCGCTTTCAAGGAAAGACGTATAATCATAGAGCATACACACTCACCCCCTTCTTTAGTGGGTGGCAAAATAAAAACATGAATACCAAAAATAGTACATTTGCAAAGCGGTATATCATAACTACATACATGTAGTGAGCTCATTTGCTTGGTGGAAATTGTACAAAGTTGGGAAAACCATCGCGGGGATTTCCATAAAAGGCGTGGGCTATAAAGAACCGTGAATTGTGATTTGTGAATACACCCTCTCCCATTTTGGGTGGGTATGTTAGGTATTCTGCCTTCATCATTTCGTTATCAATAATTTTTCTATTCGTCTCAAGTTCACTATAGTTAATTTATTCACCATTTTCAATCATAAAATAAGATATAAAATGCATGCAATAATACACTACTGCTAATAATGATGTTTTTTCATCAAACTGAATAAATAACGGAATAACTCTCTGAATTCTTTAGATTGCAATGAGGGACCAATCCAAATTTAGATTGAAAATCTCAGTCTAATAGATTTAGAAGTCAATCTTTTTCTCAATCTAATTTTGGATTGGTCCCCAACCACAGTCTTATAGATTGATTTCCAATCTAAGCAATTTAGAGAGAACCTTAATAATGAAGAAAAAAATCAAATAATGAAGCACTAGTTTCACCGAAAAGAACATTTTTATAGAAGGGTAGGAAATATTTAAAAGCAAAGATGGTATATTAAATGCCCATTTTGACAAGATTTATTAATGAGAAAAAAACAACAACAACAGTGATTTGTACTTTATTCCATGCAAAGCCGGTATCTGTTCCAGTTTGCTAAATTACAGTGACATAATACGGGAGTGCACAGTTTTTAAAGTCATATCACGGATCAGTTCATTTTAGAGTGGATATTCACTTTTAGACTAGAGGAATCCACTCCAGAATAGTGTTTTGAATAACTCACCTGAGAGTGGAATCCACTATTTTGAGCATTGCTTTCCACTCCATGTTGAAATTTCAAGGGTAATTTATTTCACATCTCTCAAGGCATTGGCGTAAATCCCGGGGGGGGGGGATGGGGGATATACCCCCCACCTTTTTTTTGAGAGGGGGGGATGGCTTGTACAAAATCCCCCACTGTTTAAAGAAGAAATGATATTTGAATTAATCAGTTAATAAAATTTTTAATAATCTGTCATAAACAACCATCATATTTTAGAATTTCTATTTGAAAATGCGATTTAAAACCGGAAAAGCGCTTATTTTTGGCTTGCTCGCTTCACTCGCTCATCATATTATAGAATTTCTATTTGAAAATGCGATTGCAAACTAGAAAAGTGGTAATTTTTTGTTCGCTCGCTTCACTCGCTCGCAAGATAAAAATTAAAATGTGTGTAAGGGGG
Source organism: Echinometra lucunter (assembly GCA_029962745.1). Lineage (NCBI taxonomy): Eukaryota > Metazoa > Echinodermata > Echinoidea > Camarodonta > Echinometridae > Echinometra > Echinometra lucunter. Next base: position 10,680,274 of record CM057153.1, read on the forward strand.
TCTGTGCAGGTGGGTGAGGGCGTGTGTTTGTATTTAAGTGTGGGTTCGACAGAAAGAAAAAATCGGCAAAAAAGTTGATCATCCCCCCCCCCCCCCTCCTCAAAGTGAATTTACGCCGGTGTCTCAAGGAAAAGGAAACCCTGGAGACAAATCAGTTTTAGTGAAAAGAGAGGATAGAGAGAAGCAATTAAGAAAAAGTTAAATTAAAATCGGTTATGAAATGAGAAAGTTATGAAAGCTTGAAAAGTCTCTATTAACTTTCTGTGGTAAATTCTCAAATGGGCAATATCGCTTCGATACGGCAGGTTTGTGTGGACAACTGTCCATATGTTTTGTACACAAAATTTCATATTTTCTCCATTATCTCTCAAGGTGCAGCTTGTCTCTTTCTTAACTTTAGATATGAAAATGTATTTGACACGACACAATGTTGAGTTCACAAAGAGACAAACTGCACCTTGAGAGATAATGGAGAAAATCTGAGTTTTTGTGTACAAAACATATGGAGATTTGTCCACAAAAATCTGCCATTTTGAAGTGATATTGTCAACCTCAAACTTTCATAACTTTCTCACATCGTATAACCGATTTAGTTTTTTTAAACTGCTTCTCTCTCTCTCTCTCTCTCTCTCTCTCTCTTTATTCAAAATGACTTGTCTCCAAGGTGTCCCTTTAATTCATTTGAGAAATACATTTAACAAACTCATGGGCATCATAAAAAATTGAGATTAAAGTAACATCACACAGAAATAAGTGATGATAACAAAATAATACACATGACACTGAACAAATTTAAATAATAGGGAGGTGAGCAAACAACATTTAAAAAACAAAAACGTATTTGCAAATGATTGAAGTGGATGTGGGGATCAGCAAAAGGCGATTGGCCTGTATTGACTGAATGATCTCTTATTTGTTCATTAGCATACATTTCAATTAATCTGGACTCCTCAAAGAATGAATTACACGCCGGCAGTTTAGAGAATTTGTTTTTTATTTTCTTTAGTGAGGAGACTGATCTTTACATACAAAATGTAAATGAATATCATAGCTTCCAAAATATTATCTCTTTGCATTCTAAATGTAGGTTCCCATTTCATTTCAACTTATGATTAAACACTTTGTAAATTATATTATTTTTGTTATTGGAAATGGAATAAACCTTGCACCAATCAATCAATCAATCAATCAATCAATCAATCAATCAATCAAAGAGATTGAATGCATACAGAGGGCACACTTATACCTCCTTCATTTTTATCAACAAAAATAACTGCAGGTTCAGCTATATGATAATTATCCGTATAGATAATTTGCCACTGCATATATTCATGAGTTTATTGCACAAACTGAGAACTATATGGACTAACCAAAGTTTTCCCGCACCTCCAGTTTTGTTTTTTTCAGGGACGTAACTTGATCCTTGATTTCTCATATAAAAAAAAAAATATCTAGATCGATTGATACAAATGGGAAAGCATATTTTTATACTACGAATGGAGGCAAGAAGAAAAGTAATCGACTTGACAATAATTATGAGTGGAAAGATTGATTTAGTTGCAAATTACTATGGAATGCCTTCACCGGGCTAAGTTATTATAATATTTCCTAGCATTTTAATCGTGTACGCATACTTGCTCAGACATGCTGCTCTTGTCGATTTCGTCATCTCAATTCACACGAGACACTAACAGATTGCCGAAATCATGACGGACAGTTTGCAAAATATTCTGAGCAGGCTTCCCATGTCTTACACTCACAGGCTAAATCAAATTCAAGTGTTCAGAAGATTTCCTTTATGAACAATCATTTGCAATACTACATTGCAATATTGCACATAGGTTACAGAAGTATATTCCGTTGCCTTTCCATTTATTTTATGCAATTTGTCATGAACAGATACACTCCTTGGAGAGACGATTATACAAATTAGACAAAGTCGAAACTCCAGATATTATTGTACATATATGTTGGACAAATTAACTAGAGCAACCACATTTTTCAGTTGGTCGAAAAGTTACCAACTTCGATCTTCCCTGAGTTATTTTTTCTTTTTACAATTCAGCGATACAGAGCAAGCTTGAACAATTTTTGTTGTTGTTGCAATTATGCGTTTACCCACAGTTTGTTTGTTTGTTTGTTTTTATTTCCGTTCAAAGCAACATAACACAGAGATGAAATGGGATATAAACGGCGGATAGCCCATTTCAGTCGTATTAACAAAATACAACTGTTCTTCCATGGGGTCCGGGTGTATACTTGATAAAATTCGGTTTGTTAAATTTGCCCAATTTTTAAGCTGCTTATATCAAGTTGTTTAAAGGTTGTTGGGCAAGTATATGGTCAACAATCAGTGAAGGAGAAATTTTGACCCAAAATCAAAATTATGTAAACGTCTGACTCATCGGTCGAATATTGAATATCAATATTGACATATTGGGTAAATTAAATTTAGTATTAAACTACTGGTTAGTTAAAGAATGATCTCAGTCTATAGGCAATATACTATAACTAAATTTGCCTTTTGCTATATTTTAGCATCGAAGTTTGTTGCAGTTTACTTTACACGACTGGTGTGTGTATATTTACCATCATTTTTTAAAATAGAGTTGAGTTTTTACCTTGTGTTTGTACGATTTCATCCAATTCTTCTATAATCATTTGGTGAAATTAATGGGGTAATTATTGGATAGTCGAGAGGTGCATGGATAGGGACTGTTTCAAGCTAATAAAAAATACTTAATTGTTATGGGAAGTATATGGTTTGTGTTCGATTTTTGTCCAGTATTTTATTGCTTCAAAAACAGTGTGGGCAAACTTGGTTATTTTATCAAACCCTATATAATATCATGAATATTATGCCATACAAAACACGAGAGAAGTGAGATTATAATTATAGGCAAAATTCTTGCTCAACAAATGTGGCGACTTTTGTTTAAGTATCTGGGTAAAAACAGTGGGGAAACTTGTATATCGAATGTATAAACTAATAACTGGGTAAGAAATAGAGTTGGTTAAAGTAGAATATGAATATTGGTTTATTTTTAGTTGGGAATATATCTGGGCAAGTAGTTACTATTAACGTTATTTGGGCTATCCATTTGGGAACTGTCACCAAACGCATCATCGGGCAATTCGCCCAAATTGGTAATTTACAATAATTGAGTATAATAATAGCTTGTCAGGTATAGGGTAATTAATAGCTGAAAATACAACCAATAATTGAGCCTACTAAGAGGTGGGTAAGTTGTGATTATGGCTGTGGGCAACACAGCATTTGATTAGTTGGGTAAATTTAAACCAAAAGTTTACAAGTCAGTGTAGTCAAATTGGTTCTTTCTTTGCCCAATTTTTCTAAGAGTGTATATAGTGTAAACAAATAAGGTTAGGAACACACAACATTATGCATTTGCAGGAACGAACAGTAACTATACCATGAGGAAACAATAAAAAGATAACTTACCTTTATAAAATAATATCATATCTAAGGCATTACAGATGACGCATCCTGCAATCATCATCAATTTTTTTCAGACAAAGCTTCAACGGCCAGATGCTGTTTATCTGTTTCCAGGGATTTACCAGGGATGAAATATTTAATGTTCTTGAAGGTTTAATTCTGAAGGAATTACCTCGACTGCGAACAACGCTACTGAAGAAACTCCATAATAGATTGTGAGTCGTTGATGAGAGCGATGTCGTTTTTATACCACAGTGATCAGGATGGACAGGATGTACATAGTCTGAATAAGAAGACCCGCAAGTATTTAAAATAATGTCTGTCTATTTCTACTGTCTATCTGTCGCGCTCTCTCTCCTCTCTCCTCTCTCCTCCTCTCTCCACGCCTCTCTCGCAAGAATCTCTCTCTCTCTCTCTCTCTCTCTCTCTCTTTGTTGTTGCTGGGGTTGCTGTTGTTGTTAATATTGTTGTCAATATTGTTGTTGATGTTGGTTCGGTTTTTTTTTCAGTTGGTATTAGGACCACTGGTAGGCCAGGAGCCTGGACTGTCATCCTATTTGACTGATCAGATTTGGCCTCTTAAAATTGCATACTTATCATCCATCTTATGATACTGATTCGCAAATAGACTCCTTTTCAAAGTTAAAATTGCAACCAGAAAAAGATCTCGATGATATAGCTTTCTGGAGTATTTATAAGATGATGATTGTATAGGATTCCTGATGTCCTCAGGTTACTATATCTAAAGTTTTTCACTGTTCTGTCATTCATTGTTAACTTTGACTGATATGACTAGAGCAAATAAATACCTGAAAAGGTGAAAAAAAAATCATCCAGCTTCAAAACTTGTCAGCCTGAACGTAAATCTCTCCTGACATTTTTTCTCTCACTGATACTCGAGCATATTCCCCCATTTGGGAATCGTGACCACCACAAACCTTTTACATTCGCTAAATAAGATCAGCTTTGCCTAATAACGTCATAGAACGGTTAGGTCTACCCTCCCCTTTCCCTATACTCGAAATTGTCTAACCATGCCCCTGCATGAGTAGAATGGCATTATCAGGAGCTGGGGAATTTCTACTATCATGAGCATGTCTTTGCTTACACCCTCCCATCTGGTAAGCTTTCTTGCCAAGTGTGCTCCTCAACATCGCTTACACTGCGGTCTATGATGTAGACTATTATTAAGCGGGAATTCCCCGTGTATTGGGGAAGTCCGCCGGAATCGTGCAGGTTACAATGTCGACGACAAGATTATTATAATAGTTAATATTAATATTAATTGATTAATAAGTAATCAACTGCCCGGGCCTGTGGCTTTGAAAATACGTCAAGAGATCAACTGCATAAACTGCATCCTTTTTTTCCTCTTTATCAACATGTCCAAAAAGTGGATTGCTACGAAGTTGTACAGATTTTGGTGTTGTTGTTCCTTTTTTTCCATCAAATGACAACTAATATTGATTAGTGATCCTAACCATGCAAAACAATCGCGATCATGATTGACTTTAAGATTTTGGTGCTTTTATCGATTTATCAAACAACAACAATAAATAAAAACACAAAACTATCCTGATCTAAAGGCTTCGATCATAATTAGCCTGGTTGTTTGTTTTGTTTTCATCATTTCGTCTCTTTGCCTCTCTCTTCCCCTCCCCCCTCTCTCTCTCTCTCTCTCGCTCTCTCTCTCTCTCTCTCTCTCTCTCATTTTGGGGTCAATAACTTATAGCACCTGATTGGCTATCAACGGACTTCAAAGATTTTCAAAATCAACCTGGATTTCGGTGTGTCGTATACGTCATTTACCATTTTAACCGACAATAACGCATGTCAGAAGGTATAATCAATGTAAATTTATACTGAAGAAGATGGTATGTCCACAATACAGTGGCTTGATATAAAATATATCCAAATCATTTGGAAGTGCATAGAGAGGTTTTAGATAATAATGTGATACACGATCTACAGAAAGGAATTATGGTTTCATTATTATCCACAATTTTTTTCATGTAACATTTATCCATAAACTTTCTCGTTATGATCTCGAGTCCAACAATTTGTTTCCCGATACCTTTTGTAGTCTCATAATGTCTGCAAAATGTTGTATATATATATATATATATATATATATATATATATATATATATATATATATATATATATATATATATATATATGTGTGTGTGTGTGTGTGTGTTTATATGTACATATATCTTCACAATAATTACGCAGCATTTTTGTCACTGGGCAGTGATCACTGCATTATTGCATATCCATAATTCAAACATGCTTATTGGTTCAATTGTTTTCCTCATAAACCATATAAAATGCAACATCAACCGGAATGAAAATGATGATGATGGTAATGATGATGATGATGATGATGATGATGGTGGTGATGATTTGTTACCCTTGTAATATTTCATAATAAAAATGCCACCCTTTCCCTTTTAACTTTAATCTTCTCCATGTTTACTTCTAACCCAACTTCCTTCACTTTCCTTCATTAATGATGATAATAAAGATTTCCACCATTTCGCAACCTTGTTCCACTTCATCCTCGACGCCAGTGACATTACTGTGCCCTGGATATTGTTACAGCAAGGATTGTGAAATATTTTTCCCGTGGCAGGATGAGCAAAGTAGTTATTGCGCAATGGTTAGGCAGCATGAATATCAAATGAAGAGGTGCTGCAGTCAGATTAGAAAAAAAAAAATAATGCATCCCCCCCCCCATATTGTCGGTATTCCTACATAGCAATGGCAAATTGTCTGTTGCGTGCGAATATATCGACGTCGACAAAAGAAAACAGTAGGTGTATAGATCGCTTTAACATAGCTTATCAGTCCTCCCCATAATGTGGTATTGTAAACAGTCCTGCATATACGTCTTGGCCATGGGGAATTCCAAAATGACGTCACAGAAATGAAACAAACATAGGCCCTATAGGCCCTGCCTGTGTGGTTTCTTTCCGAAAAATGGGGCCATAATTTTTTTCTTTCCATTTTTTGAAAAATAAAATTTATAAATATAATCTTTATTCTTATCTTTTGGGACCCCAAGCAATGTTTTTAAATTAGGTTCCACCGTTTTTCTTTTGTTATAAATTCCTTATTCATTTGGGTTATCTCATCGAATTGATTATAGGCCTACTCATGTTTCTGTGCGATCATTGTTCATATTTCGATGATATTCGCTATATATTATATATGTATGATTTATTGTAATTTTGTTAAAGAAAATCAGGAGTAGAGAAAAAAAATAATAAATTCAAATCAAATCAAATCAATTATACTGGGTCATTTGGTCATAATGAACAGATCAGCTAATCTGAAAAGCGGATAAAAGATTTTGAAAAAGAGGGTACACACGTCTCAGAAAATTCCTGACAGGGGAAAAATGATCAGGTCTAAACGGAGGGGGGGGGGGCACAATATACAAAAGGGGCACAGCCAGCCTAAATCATGAAGGGGGTGTCGTGCATGGGATAAGGTGATGGGGCGGACAAGGGTTCGATTTGGCATCGTCGACGGGGTCGTGATAGATAACAATGTCAATTTAAAAAAAAAGTGTTTGACTTATGCATCCCCAAATTAATAGAAAATGCTTGATTGTGTGACAATTTTTTGCTTATTAATAATGCATATTGCAAGGGGGATATAAAAGGATAGGATAGTATTTTTCATTCATAGCAGCAGAAATCTATGTGATGATATAGATATGATAGGACGATAAAGGTGGCGGTATCTTTTACATTACATATTGCAAGGGGGATATAAAAGGATAGGATAGTATTTTTCATTCATAGCAGCAGAAATCTATGTGATGATATAAATATGATAGGACGATAAAGGTGGCGGTATCTTTTACATTACAGAGAATTGGACAAAGGAGGAAGTGATAGGGGAACATGCGGGTAGTGCAGATTTAGAGAGAGAGAGAGAGAGAGAGAGAGGGGGGGGGGTTGAGGAGAGGAAATGGGAGAGAAATGGTTGAGGTATACTTAAGGCTCATAGTCTGGATTACGGCAGCATGATATACAAATTAAAATGGGACCCCCTAAAAAAATAAAAGAGATAAGGTGGTGGGGGGAAATGGGGAAAAAGGATAGGGGGGGGGGGGAATGGGAAGCAAGGATTTTTTTTTAAGAACTAAGAGGAATGCCAGAAAATGAGATAACCGGTGGCCCGTGTACGAGACCTGCATCATCTACTACACAGGTAGGCCTATACCTTAAATTTATTCATGATGAATGAGAATTCATTTGTTCAAATTCATTTTCTTCAAAAAAAATCTCCCCATTTATTCTCTTTTAATGCTAAAAACATCATGCTAGTATTCTTTATTGTTTTGCTTTTTAATTTTACAAATGCCGTCACCTGCAATACTCACTTTCATTTATTCATTTTTGTCTCCTAGACTGCTCATTTGGACCATTTCTCCCAATAATTATACCCATTAATCCGTTGACTATTGAATTCTTTAAATTCCATAGGCTTTGTACAGCCGCAGCTACCTAGCTGTTCCAGTATACCAGTAGCCAACGGGTTAACATATTTTTCCTCTGTATTTAAAAAAAAAAATGTATTTATTGATTTTCAACGATTGTAATACGGTGTACAACAAATCAATCATAAATCAGGGTAATCAATCATAAACGATCAAAAACTAAAAATAATAACAGTTGGGGGAAAAAATGAGGTTGTATACAGTTAAATTGTCTTCAAATAAAAAAAAAAAAATAATACAGCGTCCAAGAACCCCCCCCCCCACCCACTTCATTAAGGAAGTTAATAATTATTTTGCGATGATATACCTCCCCAGTATTATTGTTATCATTAATATTTTTCCTGGGGGTGGGGCAGTGATTTTTTTTATCGTTAGTGTGAAAAAAGTATAGGCATTATGATTTTGAACATAAGCTGTTTTCAAACTCATATTAAAGAGCCGTTTCTGAATAGACGATACATTATGCACTCTCGATTTTTACAAACGTCACCATATAGATTAAAAAAAAAAGCAGATTATGTGAAGAATAAGAACAACAACAACAAAAAAAAGTGAAGGAGAGCCAGTCCGTTCAGCAAAGTCAGTACGAAATGTAAACCATGATTTTGAAAAAAAAGAAGGGGAAGTGAGTATAAGAGAGCAACATTTTTACAGAGGAGGAAAAATAAAAGAGATTTTCACTTTGTTCAGATTTTGCTAGTGGAATTTCCTCAGAAGGAAAACAGAGAATATTCAAAGGCTTAGAACTAGTTAATAGTTTAGTTTTCCCGATTATTGTCATGAGCTCGTGAAAATTATGTCACGGACAAATTTGGAGTCATGACATCATACGTTATACGACGAAAGGTGGCGTGCTTCCATTCCAATTCGACAACATTGGTAAAATGGAGGCGATTCCTCGAATGTTGATGCTCAGTATTGAGCTGAAAGAAAGTGCTGAAAGAGTAGAATTCGGCCATGAAATTAAACAGGTAAGTTTACTGTATTTTTCAAGAATCGATGAAATATAACAGCGTGCTTTATGTTATGGAAAAGAATGATTTTCGTCGTAAAAACGCACGTTTTGTGAGTGGGAGTGTTCTGCTAGAGTCGTTTTCAACATGTCAGTAATTTATACTGCCATGTCTATGTCACTGATGAGTGAAGTAGATCTACGTGTGCAATTGATTGAGGGGCTACTGCACTGGAACTTGTGCTGGTTGAATGGTTCATAGTAATCATACTCTTGAAGTTATATAATATCATAGTAGTGAATCAGTATGCTTACTTATTTAGTACAGGCAAAGGGGGGGGGGGGATGGGTTGAATGGATGCTTCCCCTGCCACGCAGAATACAGCAAAAGGTGGCTGGAATAAAAAATAAACTTAACATTACGTTAGGATGTAGACTGAACCACCCGTACTCCGTAGGTCAAAACGGCGTTTTGAATAGCGAAACTAATTGCCGACGTGAACGCGAAATACATTCACTTAGATCTTCTATAATAGAGAAGAAAAGTTTTGATATTACTTACCACTACCAGCAATGTTCCTGAGGCTCTCAATTTTCTCCTTTCTGCTTCATATCTGATGAATGAACTGAAAATGGTGAATTTTAAGAAGAAAACTGACGCTTATCAGACTCGTAGGTCGACAGCATTCCGTCGAGTAACCAACAGAAAAGCATGCTATGTAGTTTCGGTACAGAATTGTCACTTTTGCGGGACAAGGTCAATTCATTGACTGTGTACACAGGATGAGTGGACTAAACTGAACACAGAAAGAATACAGATAACAATATGCATTTTGCATTTCCTGTTCTGTTCGCACCACTAATTTGGCTATTAAGCTACACTACAGTAAAAGGTTTATTCTAAGGTTTAGAAAAAAAAACCCAAAACAATCCTACTCAACCTAAAAATCTCTGCTTTTATTTTCATTAGCATATATCCCAGCATTACATGGAAGATGCAGCCAAATACAATGAAGAAATCAGGCAACTGGACCAGCTTCGTACTGTGAGTATCAAGCTGTCTGACATCATGAAAGATAAAGAATTAATGAGAAGAAACACAGAACTTGTAGATCTCAAAATTTACACTTTTGAATATTTTTCTTTTAATGGTGGTTAATGTAAAGTAAGGATTATAGACCTTGTGGAAGATTGGCCTTGTGCTAAACAAGTTATCTAATAAAGTCTTCTATTACTCCATGTACTTCTGCTACTACTACTAGGATTATCCTCATGTTGAGTTCTAGGGCCTGTAACACAAAGGTTTGCAATCAATCGCAAATTTAAAACAACCATTCTGATTGGTCCAGGGTCACTTTTTGAGCAAGATGTGCATGAAAGAATGGTCCTGATTGGCTGTTACAACTTTGCGATTGATTGCAAATCTTTGTGTTACGGGGCCCTGCTTTGTTTACATCATTGACTTAACCCCCTTGACTACTGAATTCTCTCTGTTCCACAGGTTTATGGCAGGGGCCACCCAGCTTCCGTAGTCAATGGCTTAAGATAAAAGGAAATCTGTTATGAAATTTTCATTATCCCCTCTTAATATCAGTGTCTTTATATTCCTTACATTAAAATCATGGACTAGCTGTAGAAATTAATGGAATCATAATTGAAAAATACTTTTGTTTTTTACTACATTGATTTTTGTTCTCTGTAAAGTCATGTAGGAAGTGAATTTACTCGAGGTTTATAAATCTACCTCTTTTCAAACAGGATTATGTTTGATTTATAAGACTGATAATACTGCAGATAAAATTTGCAAAACAGATCATTTAGAATATTTTTTATATAGATATCAATTGTATCAATTTAACTTTTTTTCGCTTGTTATTTTCTTCTTTTTTTTTCTGTTTACTCTGAGCAATGCCCCTATCTGTCATCTATTGTTGTTTTAGCATAAATTTGTATAATTCATTAAGCCCTGTGAAATATCATTTCCTTTTTCGTTAACAGAATGCTTGCAATGTTACAAGGGATTTCAATGGGATCAGTACACTCAAGAAGTACTATGGCCAACTTCATCTTCTTTCCAGTCGATTTCCAACTGATCTTTTCACATTTTCGTGGTATGAGTTTCTTTCATTTCGATTAGTTTTTAAATATGTACTGTACTCAGCTGTAGATTTAATTTATTTTTGTTTAAAGGTAAAAAGAAATATACATGTATTGTGCAAATGTTACAGGCTTCTTTGAAAGTTGATATTGGATGAGGAAGACTACTAAGAACTGATGCATTTATAATCAATATCATTTAGTATCAAATCATTTTCGTATGATCATAGTTGAAATATAAGTAGTTTTAATGGACATTTTTATTTACCAGAGGAAAATACTATCCAGAATGCCCAAAACTCTTTGAAGTAGACTTACAACTACGTAAGTGGTGTTACAAGCATTCATCTGCTTGCTTAACCCATTCATGACAGAGGTCCACATTTTGTGGTTTGGCCTAATATCTTTTGATGCAAAGCCCTAAAAATCATACCAAATACATGAGCAGAAAGAGCAAAAAATTCTACACAAACTGTGCCCATTTTAGTTGCGTCAATATTCGTTGTTTGATGCTGAAATTTTTTTAAAGGAAAATAAGCATTAAAATCCTTAAATTGGCAATGTGATAGAAAGTTTAAAATCACCGTTTTCCCCTGCAAATTGGCAACTTTTTGACTTTTCATCATAATTTCTGTCAATTTCTATTCATTTCAGATACATGACGTTTTATAAGAAAAATGTAGCAATAAAATAAAAATGTTGGTGTTGCCAATTTGAAGAATAAAAGCTGATCAAATTAGGCTTTAAATAATTCCTGTCACGAATGGGTTAAGAAAGTAATTTTACCATTAGTTCATCTATTTAATACCAAGTTCATGTTCAAGTAGAATTTATTCAATTTCCAATAAAAGTTCAGTTTATTCAATTCCAATAAAAGGTCAATTTATTCAATTCCAATAAAAATATATACAAATCTGAATGAACAGAAATACATGTACAAAGTCAATTTTTTTTTTTTTTTTTGTAGAACCATAGGGTACCATAAGAGACCTGACAGTCTTGTTCAGACAGTCCCTTTATTGAAAATAGGAGGCAAGAGTACAAAAATATAATTAATAAACAGCTCATACTCAAATGCAAAGCACAACAACAACAACAACAACAATTCAGAAGATGTGCAAAGAACAAACAAACAAATAATACAGTGTTAACAAACAAACAAATAATACAGCGTTAACAAACAAACATTATATCTTTTAGGGTGAGAAATCAGAAATTGAAAGGAATTTCTTTAATTTCCTCTTGAAGCTATTATAAAAATGATTGATGTACATGTAATTTCATTTGGTAGATAATTCCATATCACTGGTGCTTCATGCTGAAAAGTGAAAGAAACAAATGTTTTATGAACAGCCCACAAATGATACCTTTTTGCACTTTCTAGTATTATAATAAAGTACAGAAGTATTCAAAGTTAAGTTACACCACTCATAAGTATCGCATACACAATGTAACGAAAATGAAAGTCTTTAAGCTGTGATCACGATGGTGAGTAACGGACACTTTTCATATTGAATCAGTGTGGAATATGTAGTGAACCTTTCTGTATTAGCATTATGCGTATGTCAGTAGATACTGATAAGTATGTGTAATATAAACTTATCATGTTATTAAAGCCTTGCTTAACTGGTAATCAAGTAGGAAGTCCAGTACTACTAATGTTAATCCCCCTTTTTGCTTGTATGCACTGTCAGATTAATCAATGCCCAATAACTAACAGTCTTACACCTTGAATTAGAGCTTCATAAGTGTCACATAGATAGGGCGATGGATAGATGGAGAGAGATGGAGAATGAGAGAGAGGGAGGGAGAGAGGGGAGAGAGAGAGAGAGAGAGAGTGAGGAGGGAGAGGGAGAGAGAGAGGGAGAGAGAGGGAGAGAGAAAAAATGTCTTTGAAGTTGAAACAAAGGCAGACAGATAATCGATAATCAGGAAAAGCGAAGAACTAAGACCATGAAAGGAAGACCAAGGGATGGGAGAGGAAGAAAAGATATGGCATTTGTACCTTCCTGTAAAAAAAACACAAAACAAACAAAACAGAAAAATGCATTTCTTCATTCCTGCACAAATTTGTGTTATTCATTATTATTTTTTGCATTCAGAAACATGCATGCTCAAATATTTTGTGATGTAAATTTTTATCTAAAATCTTTCTTAACTTGCCATGTAAATATACTGTCTTTTGTATTATGTATTTAAAGAAGTTTCCTTCTGTGCTTTTTGTCTATTGTAGGATTGATACATTTGATGAGGAGCCCTACACACATAATGATATCCTCTTTGAGCAGTCTTGTATCTTGTTCAACTTAGGAACCCTGCATTCCATCTTAGGAGCGATAGAGTCACGCACTTCAGAAGAGGTCAGTTCCAACACAAATTTTTCTAAATATATCTATTTAAATTGTCATTAATGATAATAAAATTAATAAAAATGGATATTTATATAGTGCAGGTATCCACCAAACTGGGTGATCAAGGCTCAGCTAGACTACCAATTTTAGTGCTCACAGCTTTCAAGGAATTCCTTTCTGCCGGTACCCATTTACACCTGGGTGGAGAGTGGCAAGTGTAGATTAATTTCTTGCCAAAGGACTAGGGCTTAACCGATATGGAATTTTGTTGCCGATTCGATGCCCAATGTTTTTACATCCGCATCGGCTTCCGATTCCGATATCAGTGCAGCGCAGAGCGCGGCTGGAGTAGAGATGCATAATTACAATAAAACAATTTAATCCTGTATGCTAAGCCCACAATGCAATACAACATGTGTAGGGACTAAGTGTGATTGTAACCAAAATTTGTGGTAAAACGTCTGCATAACATGATGAAATGATGACGGAGTTTGAATAATTTCTGTTTCTATCAGGAGTTTATTTTTATACATAACGGAGTTTGAATAATTTTTATTACTATCGTAAGTTTGTCTTGAACATTACGGAATTTAGATAATTTCTACTTCTATCGTGCGTTCATTTTTAACCATAATGGAGTTTGAATAATTTCTTCTACTACTACTATCGTAAGTTTGTTTTTAAACATTACGGAGGAGAGAACGGTAAAAAAAAATAAAAGAACCTGTTGCTTGCATCAGTTCCGCATTGGCACACCCATCAAAATATTTACCGATTCTGATGTTTTGCCGATGCGGCCAAGAATCGGCATTCTTTGATCTCTGATGCGGATATCGGTTAAGCCCTACAAAGGACATGAGTCTATTCCAGTCTAGTCCATAATCTATTGCAGTAACATTTGCTTTTTAAATTGTGTTACTATTTCCAATTAAAAAGTCAATATTCTCTGATGGACATTGCATATGTAGTTATGCTGCTGATTACTGGAAAATATAAAATCCTTGATTTATGAAAACCAGACTCATGTCTTTTGTACTTTCTTTTTTTTAGAATGTATGATGGTTTACCATTTACATGGAAATTGTTGTGTACTCTTGTAATGAAGTATCCTGAATACATTATTTTACAACTTTTGTCATATAGAAAATAGTGGTTTATTCTGGTATGTATTGACTTTCAGAATGAGTTTGGTTTTTATTTTCAAATTTGTATATATAGTAAACTGCATTGTGGCATGATTCAAAGTGAAATCAGATCATTCATTGAACTGGCAAGGAATCCTTTCGATTTTTAAGAGGGTGATACTGATCACCATCTGACTTATGCCCATTTCTTCTTACTTCCATGTATAGGAGATGAAGGTGGCTTGCACCCACTTTCAGTGTGCAGCAGGAGCTTTTACCTATCTCAAAGACAACTTTCAGTGTGATATGAGTCCTGATATCTCCTTTGAGCTGATGAACATGTACATCAACACCATGCTGGTGAGTGAACCGTAACCATAGAAGACTGGCAATAGCAGGTTTTTTTATGCCTTTGCCCACTGAAGTTGGTGACATACGCATTCTGATTTCAGGTTGTCTGTCTGTCCGTCCTGCTTTTTCTTGACATGATATCTCAAGAACCGTTGGAGGTATGAATTCTGAACCTATAATCCAAATGAAGTTCTTAATATTTAGCTTTTTAATGTGCTTAAAGTGATTACACAATGGTAATTTTTTTTTGAATATATGATCGAGAATAGAATTCTAAGAAGAATAACATTAAAAATTTGATGACTTTCAGTCGGATTTAATGCATTTTGGCTAATTTTCTCATAAAATGTCAAGAGTTGACCAAAAAATTTGAGTATGAGGTATGACGTAAAAGTGGGTACCAAGCTTCGCGCATTGCAGTTGTGCTGCGCGCTAGACTGTACAATATGTATTATACCTTGCGCGCATTTTGCTAGAAGTGCGCGACAAGGTACCCACTTTGACGTCATTTTGACGCCAAAGTGGGTACCCAGTTAAAACTGGGACACAGCTGAGGGGTCAAAAATATCCTGAAATCTTACCACATTTGGGGGTTTCCTTGGCAACACGACTTTAAAATTTTAGGCAGATGATTTTCTGCTGATGAAATCATGCTCTTTTTAAATGAACTAACATTGTTTCAGCATTGGGTACCCCCTTTAAATCACTTTGCCCCAGTTTGTTATATCATATGTCCAAAAAATACCCTTCCAAATTTATAGTTAAAGAGTTGAGTACTTTTCATTATTTCAGATCTTCTTACTCTCAGTTCCTTGTCTATTTCTTCACCTGCAACCGAACCTCTTATTCAACCCAGGGTCAAGCCCAGGAGTGTCTCCTGGAGAAGTCGATGCAGGACAACCGCAAGAGTTCCCTGGTGGCTCGCATCAGCATGCAGGTGGTGGAGTACTACAAGCAGGCTCTGAAGGGACTCGAGGATTCCAACATCAGCAGTATGATGGGATCCAGGAGGAACAAATGGTGGAAGAAAACCCTGCAGATCAAGGTCCATCACTTCACCAGCATTGCTTATGTGAGTCTAAAGGCCTCTTGAAAGACATTAACCCTTTGAGCATGATTCGATTTCAGCATAACATGCATTTTCCATAAACCCTAGCCCGAGATAACTCGGGCTTAGTGTTCATCAGGTTAATAATGGATAGTAGATATGATAGATAAAAAATTAATTTTATAGCAAGGGAAAGCATCCATGTATTGTAGAAGATCACAAAAAGTTTGTGTATTCACTCATTACATGATTTTTCTTCATCATAGTGACAATTTTACGGTACCATGAATGAAAGGTAAGTACATTTTTTGTCCTGTTGGAACATAATTTCACTTTTCAAGGTGTTTATTTATAAAACTACTGTCAGTTTGTCTTTGAAATAATTGATCATACAGATGTACCAAGAAGAAGACATAGTTTGGAGTTTTTGGAAGAATCATATAATTTTTGATAGTTTAGATGCTACAGATGCTTCGAGAAGAACATGTTTCTACCGAACCAGTGAATTTTATCAGAATGTGTGAGAAACTGTTGGCATTTACATGGTACATGTATGCTTTGTTACATGCTTTATTAGATGTTCATGAGCAATCAAGCTGAGGAACAGAAGAAATATGGAGAAAGGGTAGCCTATCTGACCCATGCGCAAGCAAAACACAATGAAGCCGTCAAGTTGAGTAAGGTGAGTCTCTTTGAGGATTGGGGAGGTCCGCGGGGGTGGGGGGGGGATAGAGCAAGTGCAGCACATCTGACCCTTGCACACAGCAAACTGGCGCAATGAAACTGTCGAATTTGGTGAGATGAGCTTAGTTAAACTTTTACTTAAAATCTCATTGAGGGTTGAGGATGGGGAGGTTCTGGGGGGAGGGAGGGGATAGATCAAGGGTAATAAGATCTGACTCATGTACTGAGCAAAGTGACATGGATCAAACCGCCAACGTTGGTGAGATGAGCTCAGTTTTCCATTTTACTTGAAATCTCATTGAGGGTTGGGGTGGCAGAGGATGGGTAGAGGGGTGGGGGAGGGGAAGGGAGGGAAGAGCAAGGATTGTATATCTGACCCATGGACAGAGAGCAGATTGGCACACTGAAAACATCAATGATATGAGATCAGTTTTCAATTCATGTATGATCTCATCGAGGGGGAAGTTGGTTGAGAGAAACATAGAGGGTAGTGCATTTGATCCACATGTGAAACAAATACAATGAACCTGTCAGGAGAATGAGATAAAGCTTGAAAGAAGAGAAGAGAAATGCCGGCATACGTATATGGACAGAAAGAGGAAAGAATTGACCAGTTAGGAAGCCAACCATGCCTTCAAGTAAGTGTGCACTACATTGACGCATACTGCATATGAACACTAAAAAAAAAGTGGGGTTTGACTTTGGCTTTGCTTCTTCTTCTTCTTCTTGAGAGTACTCCTCAACGTTCCGTGTGGAACCAAACGAGGAAGAAGAGGGAGTGCGCAATATTGCTCAGTTAGTCCTTGAAGCTTGAGTCTTGGTTACAGATAAAATTGGTGGCTTTTAGTTTGAAAGTGTCGTTGTCGGCTATACTCTGGATATTGGGTGGTAGTGAGTTCCAGTCCTTGATGGTATGTGGAATGTAGGAATGTTTGAAACAGTTGGTGCGGGTTGAGTATTGGATGAAGGAATTTCCTGAAGTACGTCTCGTGGCTCGTGTAGCTGGGCCGTAGACATATAATAAATTTACTAGACGAAAAGCAGCACGCGCTTATATCATTACGCGAATGGCATTAGGCCCCGCCTCTTTCGGATCATTTGAAGGTCGACCTAAGCACCCGTTTTTTGCATTATTCATATCTACTGCACGTGTGGCGCGTATCACTTTTATGATGATACTTTGATTTAATGCGCATTTGTTGCGCATTTGTTGTGCATTTGTTGCGCATTTGTTGCGCACTGATTGTGCATCATTGCTGATGGGCGTAATGTTTTAAAACATGCACAAACGCACGCGACTCCTTGGAATCATCTTACAAAATGAATTATTCATTTTTGCTCATAAATATTGATGGTGCTTAGTTCGGCCTTCTAATGGATCTGGACAAAATGGCGTAGCTTTAGGGGCCTGAGCTGGGCGCTGCTAGATATGTGAATGAACCTTCTGTGACCTAAAGAAAAAGTATCCTTCCAAGCTACATGAAAAAGGGAAACTCCATTGTGTGGTGATTCAGTTTCCCCTGAAGATTTCCATCCATTCTTTCTATCTCAGGGTCAGCCAGAAAGCATAACAGAGGCTCTGAACTTTGCCAAAGACGTGGTGATTGGAAAGTACCAGTCTGCTAATAAAGACAATGAATTCATATACCATGACAGTGTGCCTGCTTTCGAGAGCCTGTCTGAAATCAAAGGTAATATGATCCAGTCATTTGGAGTATGACCAAGCATCACTGTAGATGTCATTTGTCTACCAATAATATATGATATAGAGATTTTACATTTTATGAAAACATGTATTTCAAAGCTGAGGTCAGATTTTATGGTTGGTACATGTAGAGACCCTTTCACCTCCCCCATTGTGTGATTTTAATTCCAAAATAGCAATTAGAAGTTTTATAAGTATTAACAGTACATGTATTTTATCATAACCCAAATTCACCATTGCTACAGTGTTTTGTGGTCATTATTACTTTCAAAACAAAAAAAAAGAAAGAAGAAAAAACCCCCCCTAAAAATCAGTGCACTCTTCGTGAAGGCTTTGACATTTTCATATTGTAAAGGAGGCAACATCATTCCATCATTGAATTTTGAGTTCATACGTGTATGTCTTATCATTATTGTGATTTATGACAATTTGTTATTGCTAATGTTTCATGGTCTTTATTATGGTTCTAAAAACAGGTGCATCATTAGTAAAGGCCCTCACATTCCAGCCGTATGATGAAGCAGTAGCAGGACCGGACATCTTTAGAAAGCTTGTTCCCATGGAAGCGCACGAGGCATCATCTCTTTACAGTGAAGAAAAGGCAAAGCTTCTGAGGAGAATCGTGGATCAAATTGAGGACAAGAACAAGAAACTTGAGTGAGTTGATATGAGTAAAGGTTTATTTCATTGCTTTATGTATTCAGTCTTATTTAGTCGTTTGGCCTTGTTGGTGCTGCCGTCCACTGATGAAAGGAAGCAACTCTGTAGAATAAATTTCTTAGAAAATAAAGAAAATATGTCACCGTTTTATGAAGAAATCTATGGAGTTGCTTCCTTTTTGATATACATGTACCTGTATTTTGGAAATTGTGATTTAAATGACCTTAATTTCTTCATCATGTAGAGAATACAAAACGTAACCCAAATCTAGAAAAAGTGAATCTTGCAAAAAATCAGAGTTGCTTCCTTTTGTCATTGTCATTGTTTTTTTTTTTTTCAGGGGGTCTTGTTTTTAAACAATTGAGTAATATTTGTAACACTGTTGGGGAAAGTTGCAGGGAATTTGACATTTGTAAATTTTGTGGGAATGGTCAAAGTTCAGTTTTTACATGAAGCAAGCGAAGCAAGCACATCAAGCACATAACCTTGGATGTGGATAGATTAAAGTGAAGGAGTCATGTGGTACTCATCATGAATCACGCAATGTATTAGTAATGACCTTATAGCTATTCACTATCATTATCATCTAATTTTCCTAAGTTATTTTATATGACATTGATTTGCTCGTATCATAATGAATCTAAACTTGATTTAACTTGTATGCTAGTTTTTCCCTATCTGTGCTATGAGTATCAATTTGCGTCATGTGCATACACAGATTTGAGCAGTATTTTATCTTCACCAAAAATGGAATAAATTGAAACTGAAATTACATGAACTGCAAAGTTATGACAGTTTTATATATATATATAATTATCTCATTCATGTGTGATTCATACAGTCAGTATTTGTCAGCGGTTCAACTCGAACAACTTAAACTGCCAGGGAGTGAGCCAGAAGTACTTCCTCAGGTCTTATTGGAAGTGTGTGCTGCTCTCAGTGTCAAGACAGAGCCCATAAAGACGCTGGTCAGCTCCATGCAAGGTAAACAATAGTTGACACATTAACCCTCTACTCACCATGGATGACAGACAATACTGGGGACATTTCATCAAGTGTCTTGTCAGTGATTTTTTATTGATGAATTTGCTCTCAGCCAATCAGATACAAGGATTCCAGTAGCTTATAACAGGTGTCAGTAAAAATCACTGACAAAACACTTGACGCTCCCAAGGACTGCTACATTATTTGGAGTTTATTATACGTATACATTGTATGTATGACAAAGATCGACAGTGGCAGTACCTCAGTTTGTCTTGTTAATCACCCAAAGCCAGTAAAGAGTTAAGGCAGGTTTTCCCCACTGCCAATGTCCAAAATATGGCAACGTCCATCATTCATATTTTAGGCTTTAAAAGTTCGCCAAACATGCGCTGGGATGCCGAAGCTTCATCAATTTTTCATGGGATGAAGGAAATGTTCACAAGAAATTTCAAAACTTTTTAAAAAACTCCCATCAAACCAAAAACAAACACTGCTTCCAAATCCCTGCGCATTTTCGGTCAATCTTTGAAGCCTAAAATACAAATTTTGGACTTTGCCTTTTTATGCCTCCGCTCATGGTTGCCGGAGGCATTATGTTTTCGGGTTGTCCGTCCGTCCGTCCGTTTTCGTTCTCGCGATAACTTAAGAACCGTTTGACAGATCAACTTCAAACTTGGCTCATGTATGCACATGGAAGGGACAATGATCTGATTAGATTTTGGGTCACAAGGTCAAAGGTCATAGAGGTCATTATGTACATAGAAATGGTTCGTTTTCACCATAACTCAACAACCATTTGACCGATCAACATCAAACTTAACACAGGTATGCATATGGGAGGGACAATGATCTGATTAGATTTTGGGGTCTCAAGGTCAAAGGTCAAAGGTCATAGAGGTCATTATGTACATAGAAATGGTTCGTTCTTGTGATAACTCAATAACCATTTGACAGTTCAACAAACTTGATTCATGTATGCATATGGAAAGGGCAATGCTCATTAGATTTGGGGGTCACAAGGTCAAAGGTCAAGGTCAAAGATGTCATTGTATAAATGAAAATAAATCAACATGAAGTGCCATTTATTTCTGATTTGGTAATGATGGAGGCATAAAGTTCGACCACGCGTGGTCGAAGATTCATCTAGTTTTGACATTCACATTGTTTGCTTGCCTGTGAGAACAGCTTTTAAATTGATTAAAGCCTGCCATTGCACATAATATGATTACCTTTAATCAAGAATAACCTTCCAATGATATCTAGAAGGATTATTTTTCTTATCAGTTCTCATTAGTTCATTCAATTTTATCTTCTTAAGAATATCCTTGTTTGATGATATTTTCAGAACTCTCAGGAGTGGTCATGGACGTGGATTCGTCCTTAAAAGAAATTGAACAACTCACCAAACAGGAAGAAAAACAGGAAGCAGAGTTTCAGGTATCTGATACGTTCAGGAATTTCCTAGATGCAGTAACACTACGTGAAAGTCATTATGATTGTGTTCTTTTGTATTCAAGTTTCTGCCTGTGTTTTATATTTCGAAGTACCTAGTATTATAATCCTCTTTCCATAGAAAAAATTCATGCTATCGAAACTGATATTTTCTTTTATCATGTTCAAGAGGTTCTCCATATGTTTAACTCATGCTTGAATTGCAGAAATTTATTTATTTTTGGAAATATATATATGAATATCATGATAAGGAAGAGAAGTGTGCAGATTAAAAAGAAAACAACTGTACTCTTATTCTGTGGCATTATACTTGTAGAATCTTGGTGGCTTGATATTTACTGCACTCGCCATGTTATCAGAATAATTTGGCAAAAATTTAAGATAAAATATATCATAATGAAAGTCTTATGCTTGCCACACCGGCCTAAGAGCTTTGTTTCCCCATGCGAGTGGATGATTGTGCAAGCTGGCCATATTTGTTACTTATCCATTATTGATGTTTTTATATAGATACACTTTACTTCTAGTGAGAAAAAAGTTATTGCATAGATCACTATTATTCATAAGCAATAGCAAAAAAGTAAACTATGAAATTAGTACTTACCATATTAAGAACTCATATTAGTTGCATAATAAACAAACAATAAAACTTTAAAATTAGAATTTACCATATTAAGAAATCATATTAGCTGCATAATAAAAAAAAGTATCAGAAAGTAGTACTTATGTTTTGAGTTTAATATTCAGCCCTGTCTTCATTTATTTTGGTCCAAATACACTTGCATCATATCTCTGTTTATCATATATATATATATATATAGTAAAAATTTATGATGAAATTGCGATGATATCTTTGAAAACAGTGTTTATCATTGACGCTCAGGATTAGCCTTAAACTGTTTTTTTTTCCACAGAAGGAATTTGGGACAAAGAGTGCAAAGCCACTGGGAGAGATCAAGAAGGACCTTACAAAGTGTCAGGAGCTCCATGCTACTGCCAGCCAGTCCAACACAGAGCTCCACAAGGCCATGCAGACCCACATGGAGAACATCAAACTCCTGGCTTCTCCAGTTGAGACCCTCCAAGCAGCACTTCCATCTGCTAAGGCAGCCAGAAGTAAGTCCTCTCAATCAAAACTGCTGTATGATTCCATGTGTTATGGTCTCAGATGTGACCCTCTACTACAAAACGACCAATATATCGCCATGGGAGTTTTAGAGTAAACAGCTATAAAAATAAGGAGCTTGGGGTTGAAAGATTGATTTTACATTTTCTAATAGTTCATTTACCATCTGACCAAATTTGGGGGCCATCTGCAATGCAGGGCCCTGTTTCATAAAACTTGTTATCAATAACAAGTTGCAATAACTTTGATAAGCTACTGAAATCCTTGCATCTGATTGACTGAGAGCAAATTTGTCATATAAATGTGGCAGTTGTTACTGATTATCAAGATTTATAAAATAGGGCACTGAAGTGTGATTTTTCCCTCGATTTGAAATTACCATTTTGGAGGAATTTTGAAATAAAGGTATGACAACATGCTGGGTAAAACCTTCACATTAAAATGTGTACATAACTCAGAAGTTATTCACTGGCTTTCAAAATCTACTGAAGGTGAGGAGTATATCTTCTTTGAAACTATTCCAAGTTTGAGCTAATCTGATAATCCCTTCATAGTCAGTACTAGGGAGTTTTCATTTAACCTTTAAGTGAGACACACAATAGGACGCAAGTATGACACTTCAGTGGTCACTTATCTTTACATCCTGTTTTTTCTATTATTCTGATGATTAGCTTGTCTGACAAGCTCCCATCGTCACTATAATTTCTAAGGGTTTGCATGGTCTTAAAAAGGCAGGCTGTATTTGAAAGCTTGAAGCCCTAGCTTTCAAACAGTGTTGAAATGTAGAAATGCCAAATTTCTGACTTATTGGTTGTTTTGTGGTGGAGGGTCAGAAATTATTTTTTTATTTTCTCTAAACTCCTTAACCATTAACCCCTAGAATGCCAGATAAAGGTTTTTGGTGACTGTTTCAAAGGCACTGGCTGTACACAAATTATTTTTCTTTTTAGTAATGAACAATTTAATGGTGTTACCCTCATGGTTGGCACATACATGCATTATTTAAAAAATGTTTAAAAAGGTATCATTCTTTAAAGATAAGCTATCACCATTTACTTTTCTTCAGATGAGGAGGATGATGAGGCAGAGAAGAAGATGCAGAAACTGGTTGCTAAGGTGGATGAGATGAAGACACAGCGGCAGACCCTACAGCAGCAGCTTAGAGATCAGATCAGAGATGACGATGTGACGGGAGGAATCGTTACAAGGACCAAAGGGAGTATGCAGGTAAACTGATGGCACCCATACCTCTATTTGCTTTCTAATTCATTAGAGTGTGCATGAATAATTGGGTTGTTACAAAAATATTGATCTCTAAATGTTGCGAGTGCTGGTAGTATTGTTACAGATTTGCAACATTAGTATGGCGGGTAATTTAGCAGCGATACTTTTAACCAGGCATAATGTTATGTAGGTATGCATGTACATATTCTTGTAAGTTACTATTTGCATATATGAGGGTGTTCACTACATGTATGTAAGTTGCATGATAAGCCTGTTCTGTGATGTAGGTTTGTTATCTTATTATTTTGTTGAAAATAATCATATATGGAATATGATTGAGCAATCAGTGATTGGTAGATGGTTTTACCCCCTATCGGAAAGTACCACTCTCCATCCAACTTCATGGCTTCAGTGGTATTGCGTTCATGGTAGTTCTTTTTCTGGTATGCTGTAAGAAAAGACAGATGTAGTTGGTGTGGCTTGTATGTATCCTGTTATATAGAGTCTATTTTGTAGAATTTTATCAGAGCTCTCTTAGAATTTTCAATCGCTCCCCACTCCTAGTTTGCAGGCACAAACCTTGGTCAGTCGAAACCTGTTATAGAGGTCTAAATAGGACACTAAATAAGGTCAGTGGGGATCGTGTACTAGAGCAGCTCCAGGCTCATATTGCATACCTGCCCACTGTCCCTATTTAACCCATTCATGACAGAGGTCCACATTTTGTGGTTTGGCCTAATATCTTTTGATGCAAAGCCCTAAAAATCATACCAAATACATGAGCAGAAAGAGCAAAAAATTCTACACAAACTGTGCCCATTTTGGTTGCGTCAGTATTCGTTGTTTGATGCTGAAAATTTTTTAAAGGAAAATAAGCATTAAAATCCTTAAATTGGCAATGTGATAGAAAATTTAAAATCACCATTTTCCCCTGCAAATTGGCAAGTTTTCGACTTCTCATCATAATTTCTGTCACCTTATATTCATTTCAGATACATGACGTTTTATAAGAAAAATGTAGCAATAAAAAAAAATGTTGGTGTTGCCAATTTGAAGAATAAAAGCTGATCAAATTAGGCTTTAAATAATTCCTGTCACGAATGGGTTAATAGGGACAATCACGATTTTTGGTAAAAGAATGAGCCACTTCTACCACTGTGTCCCTCTTTTTGCAAAAATCTGTCTGTAGTAATGTATAGGAAATTCAGAAATGTCCCTATTTTCTGCCTCCACCTTGTCATTTGTCCCTCTTTCTTGGGTTTCAGCATTGGCAGGTCTGATATTGACACAGCCAGTAGGCACATTGACTGGGCTTCTCTCTGGATGCTACGCATTCTCATTAAAGCCAGAGCGAAATGGCACCCTTGTATGAGATTTCGAAATAGCGCCATCTCAGTCCTGAACTACTGATCCTGTCCCGTTTTTTTACTCCTAGCATGCACCATTCTGATCAACGCGAGCTTTATTTTTGAGACACATCTGTAAAAATGAATATGTATTCAGACTAAGGCAGTTCACTAGAAGCCAAGGAGGGCGTAATGTTTCTAAGACAGTCTCTGGTTGTGAGTGACCGCAAGTTGGCGCTGGTGTAAACACATCCATTTCAGAGCTATATGAACGCCAGTTCACTGTGACTTTAGAGTCAAGGTCTGTGCTTGCAGACTATGCCACTCCTGTGTATTTTGTCCATCATAGTGAGTTCATTTCATGTGATTTGAAAATATCCTTTTATGATTAACCTGCACAGGAGTTCTTCCAGAGTGAACTGAAGAAACATGAGACCCTGGTAACCTACTTAGAGCAGAATCTTGCTGCCCAAGACAACATTCTGAAGGCTATGACGGAAGCTAACGCTGCCTATGCTGAAAGGAGAAAGATGGTCACGGATACTAGTTCAAAGTAAGCCATCGCATCCATTTTCATTTACTGTATAGGGCACTGATTTCATACCTACAAAGCAGAACTTGAGCAGTCTCTATAATGAAATCATTAAAGTGATTACACAATGGTAATTTTTTTTTTGATATATGATCGATAATAGAATTATAAGAAGAATAACATTAAAAATATGATGATTTTCAATCGAAATCAATGCATTTTGGCTAATTTTCTCATAAAAAGTCAAGAGCTGAACAAAAATTTTGAGTATGAGGTATGACGTAAAAGTGGGTACCCAGCTTCGCGCATTGCAGTTGTGCTGCGCGCTAGACTGTACAATATGTATTATACCTTGTGCGCATTTTGCTAGAAGTGCGCGACAAGGTACCCACTTTAACGTCATTTTGACGTCAAAGTGGGTACCCAGTTGAAACTGGGTCACAGTTGAGGGGTCAAAAATATCCTGAAATCTTACCACATTTGGGGGTTTCCTTGGCAACACGACTTTAAAAAAAAACTTTAGGCAGATGATTTTCTGCTGATGAAATCATGCTCTTTTAAATGAACTAACATTGTTTCAGCATTGGGTACCCCCTTTAAGTAAGCCCACAGTCAAGTGCAGATTTCCAGGATATATAGACAAAATCCACACTTCATTTCAATTCATACATCATTTACTCTAACAATCCTTTCCAGAATATTTTATTGTGAGTTGCATGTGGATATCCTTTGCTACACTTACTTAATTTTAATCACAGATTCGCCCAGGAAAAGAGACAAGTAATTTTGCCTGATTATCAAAGAGAAAAATAAATCATAACCTTTACATTTATAAACCCTTATACTAGTCATAACATAATTTACTACATGTAAAGAAGCAAAGTAGATAACTTATGAATTGGCAGTGTCACTTGTTAGCATATTTTGTCAACTCATAGTCCATTTTCAGGGGATGAGAATATATGTGGAATATTTGTAGTTTGATGAATTTATTTATGTTAAACATCATTATTTCATTTTTTTCTCAGACGTGAAGAAAAGATTGGAGAACTCATCAACTCTTACACAGTGTATGATGATCTGATCGAAAAATCTAACAAAGGCATTGGCTTCTACAAGAAACTAGAAGGAACAGTGACCAAACTACTCAACAAGACTAAAGGAAATGTGAAAGCTAACCATGAAGAGAGACAGGAGAAAATCAGGAAGAAATATCGTAAGTTGGCTCTATCAAATTAATGGTTTTTCAATAACTGTGTCTGTTAGTGTGTAGTCCCTGAAGAATGTCATGTGTATGTGTACTGTATATATGTAATATGTTTATTTTTTATCTTTTTTTTTGTTTTGATAAAAGGGGGGGGGTCAGAATAAAAAAGATTCTGAAAAAGGAAGATAAAATACTGCTTTATTAAAGTTTAAGAAAAACAGTGTCTGATGTTTCTAAAAATAGAATTTTTAGAGGGTAAGGCTATGGTCATAATCAGAGCGACGACCGACCGATAAGCAGCCTGCTCGGGAGCTGCTGAAATTGAAGCATCGCCCAGTAATTTTTGGAGAAATCAAGCAGGTTGTACAGCTCCAGCGATGCCCTGCGGTCACTGGTCAATTTTATTTGGCGAAATTGGGGGATCTTCTCCACACGGCTTCTGGGCAATGACCAAATGATGAACCAATGATCCCCAGATGATCTCCCACCGGCCACTGGCCTATTTTAAAGAAATCGCCCGGCGGCTGGCTACTGATGGGCAGGGCATCATTTGGTCACTGCCCAGACACCGCGCGGAGAAGATCCCCCCGATTTCACAAGTTTTGACTTAAAATCAGCGACTGATCAGCGACTGACGGGAAATCGACGGGGCGTCGTTGGAGCTAATTTACAGCCCGCTCGACTTCACCGAAAATCGTTGGGTAATGCCTGAACTTAGACATATGACGGATTCGTGAAATGCAGCCCTGATTTTTTGCTTTGTGACCATAGCCTAAGAATGAATAAGATTCTGAAAATTGAATATAAAGAAAGTATTTTTTAAAGGTTTAAGAGAACAAGAATTGAGGTTTTTTTTTGTAATAGAATGAATAAGTACAAAATCATAAATTGTTTTCTTTAATTCTTGATTGTAATGCTTTGATGTCAAGAATTTAACAGCCCTGTGTTTATTCTTTTCACCAACAGCACCACAAAGACCAGCTGCTGCCAAACCAGCCTCTTCTGTAGCTGGATATCCAGCAGGCTTCTCAGCAGCAGGGCTAGGTGTGGCAGGTATCCCTGGACAAGTTGGACAGATGGGACCAGCAGGACCTATGATAGCAGGACCTCTGGGCCCCACAGTGTCTGTCCCTGACCCCTCTGCACCTAAAGGACCCAAACTCTCTGATTACTGGAAGCCAAAGACAGGGAGGATATCTCAGCCTGCTGCATCGCAACCTCCACCAAGTCAGCCTCATGTGTACCCAGGAGTGCCTGGTCCTGTTATGCCAGCAACGTCCATGCAAGGACCAAACCAGGTACCCTTCTCTCAAAGAGTACCAGGAGGTGGAGTACATCACCCACCAGTATCAGTACCTAGTGCACAACCAATACCAAGCAGTGGAGCCGTTGTACCGCCAGTTGCATCTCAAGTCAGCATGGCACAGCCAAGGGTATCAGGACCACTGCAGTATGGAAATTCAGGCGGCCAGGGGGCACGACCTGTCGCAGCAGTGCCACCATCAAGTGCTGGACAACACATTCCTGCAGGACATCCTCAACAAGGCTTTCCACCAGCTCAGACTGTTCCTCAAGGGATTCAAATGCCTAATGAAAAAATTTCTCGGAGCCCTCACCAGTCTCCTGTCCACCAGAGCAGAGTACCACAGCACCCTGCAACTGCCATGACTAGACAGGATAGTTTTTCAAGCAACTCCAGTCAAAGTCCTGTTCATGTGCCGCAAGAAGTTCCTTTAAGTGCACAAGACCAACCTGGTCCAGCTGCTCAGGCAACTCGGATGCCAGTGTCTAGTCAGCCTGGTGCAATTCAGTCCAAACCTTCCATGTCTGGTCAGAATTACATCCAACAGCAAGTTGGACCGAACCAGGTTGTGATGCCTCCTGGTGTTCAGCAATCACCCCAGCCAGCTCAGAGCATGGCTCAGCATCCAGCTGCATTTCCCTCACACCAAGTTGCAAATTCTGGACACCAAGTTCCATCTTCAGCACCTTCCCATTCCCAACATCAACCAGTTCCTCCTCATTCGTATCCTAATCAGCCACCTGTGCACCCTCCTGCATATGGATCTGAACAACATGCCAGAGCCAAGGCAGCTAGTATGGGTATGTCGTCAGCAGCAACACAGCCAGTAGTACCTCCACAGGGCACTCCTCCTTCATCCTACTCTTCAGCTCATCTGCCTAGTTCAACCAACACCACACCAAGTCACATGCCAGGGAATTTCATTCCTAATCAGTTACCCAACCAGCAACTTCAATTAGTACCAGGGAATGTCCCTACTTCTTATGCAGGACAACCTAACCAGAATTCATCTGTTCAACCAGGAAATTCTTTGGGTAACAATCCACAAATGAGTAATGTACAGATGCCATCTCAGCTCGGTATGCCACAGCATCAGGCACCATTACCACAAGGGCAACAGGGGAGAAATATGCAGCAACAGCAGCAACACCATCTGCATTCACAACAGCAGCCCCCACATTCTGCAGCAAGAACTGTAGCTCCAAACAATCAGTTTCAACCAGGGGTACAACCATCACCAGGAACAGGTCCATTTCCACAACAGCAGGGGTATTCTCAAATGACAAGACCACAACAACAGCAGCCGCAACAACAACAGCAGTATCCACAGCATCAAACTTATCAGGCATCAACATCGCAGCCACAACAAAAACTGCCTCAGCAACCCAGCATGCAACAGGTTGATCCTAAGGCAGGAAAACAAGTTCAGCCCTCTCAGCAGTACCAACCACAACATTTGAGCCACCAGCAGCCTTCACAGCCAAGGACACAACACCAACAACAGCATCCTCAGCAAGGCTTTGTTCCACAACAGCCACACGTGCAACCTGGGCATCAAGTTCCAACTTCACAGCAACAGAATGTCTCAATACAGCAGCAACATCCACAGCAAGGTTTTGTTCCTCAACAACCCCAAGTACACCCAGGGAATCAAGTACCAACATCTCAACAGAATGCCACAAATCTTCAAATGCAACAACCCCAAGTCTACCACCAGGGGTATAAGCAGGGGCCACAGCCACAGATAAACCAACAAAGCCAACAGCCTCAAGGTTATCAACAAACACCAGGTGGTATGCCTCATTCCTCCCCAAGCAAACAACAAGTGCCTTCTGGGCTACCACATGGTGGTATGCCACATAATGTAAGTGGGCAACAGCAAGTTGCTGTAAGACCTGGATTGAATCAACAGTATCAACAAATACCACAGCAGTCTCAGCAGCAGCAGTATATTCAACAAGCTCAGATTCAGCAGCCTCAGCAGAACAAGCAACAACCAGGAATACATCAACAGCAACTCAACCAACAATATCCTCAACAACAGCCACAGCAGCAATTTCCCCAACAGCAACATCAACAACCCATAGTGCCACAACAACATCCTGCACAGCAGCAATATCCTGCCCAGCAGCAACAACATCCTTCCCAACCGCAGCACCTTCCTCCCCAACAGCCACAATACCCTTCACAGCAGCAGCAGCAAAGAACTTTTCCCCATCAGCAACAAATGCTTCAAAGTCAGCAACCTCGTCATGCAGCACCCAACCCTCAATCTAACATCAGGCCATCATTCCAACAAAATCCTCAGCAGTTGCAGCAGCCCCTGCAGCCGATGAGTTCAGTGCAACAGATAACGCAGCAACAGAACTTAGAGCAGCAAAGACTACCACAGCCAGCTTTACAGCCAATGAAAGCCAATGCTAAGCCTACCACTGATCTTCTATCAACTAGTCCAGACAGGCAAAGTCAGCCTCTGAAGGATGTTCTTGCGCCACAGAGTGTTCCTTCAACTGCCGAGGTCCAACCAGAAACTCCACAATCTGCTGCAGATCCAAACTCAAATGTGTCTGTTCTTGCCAGCATTGAAGTGCAGCCTAGCAGCATTCCACAAAGTCAGCAGCTGCCATCTCAGACACCCAGTTCAAGTCAAGCAACAGGTCCTTCAAGCACGACATCAAGTTCATCAACCACAGACTTACTGGCAGCATTGAAGCTCCAACCAGCACTTTCAAGTCCTCCTGCCACACCACCATCTACAGCTAGAAACCTCCAGCAACCATCACAACAAACACCACCACAACCACAAGGGTCATCATCAGCAACAAAGCAGTTAACTATGGTTGGTGATAAGAAGAACCCCTATGCTGATAAGGAATCGCTGCAGAAGTTTGTGGAGGAAGTGGAGAGACTGGATATGTATGTAGAGGGACTGAATCGCAAGATGCTGAGTGGACCTACTGTCATTGAAAGGCTATGGAAGGTAAGCTGGACTTAGTTTTGATGTTGTGTAGGGGATTTCCCTAATTTTTCTCTCAAATCCTTCTTTATGCTCTGTTATGCATTCATGTATAGTTAATCAAAATTTTCAGATTTTGATTAACAAACTTTTAGCTTCTTTCAATTGCAACAATAAATTTGAAGCTATATCAGTTCTGACCAGACACTAATAAAAAGAAGATGATTCTGATTTCTCTTAAGGTACCTGTACAGCCAGTTATAACAAAGGGACAGTACATCATGTGCTATAATTTGTATATTTTGGTATACTTAATTTGTTGTTTGTTTTCTGTTATAGGAGTTGACAGATTATCAGGATAGAGAAACCCGCCAGTTTTCCATCGCGATTGCCCGTTGTTACTCCGTGAAGAACAGACATCCAGATATAATGCCATGTAAGCAAACAATGTTTTTATGCCTCCGCCCACCGTAGGTGGTTGCCGGAGGCATTATGTTTTCGGGTCGTCCGTCCGTCCGTCCGTCCGTCCGTCCCGTTTTCGTTCTCGCGATAACTTAAGAACCGTTTGACAGATCAACTTCAAACTTGGCTCGTGTATGCATATGGGAGGGACAATGATCTGATTAGATTTTGGAGTCTCAAGGTCAAAGGTCAAGGTCATAGAGGTAATAATACACATAAAAATGGTTCGTTCTCATGATAACTTAAGAACCATTTGACAGATTGGCTTCAAACTTGGCTCATGTATGCACATGGAAGGTACAATGATCTGATTAGATTTTGGGGTCACAAGGTCAAAGGTCAAAGGTCATAGAGGTCATTATGTACATAGAAATGGGTCGTTTTCACCATAACTCAACAACCATTTGACCGATCAACCTCAAACTTGGCACAGGTATGCATATGGGAGGGACAATGATATGATTTGATTTTGGGGTCTCAAGGTCAAAGTTCAAAGGTCATAGAGGTCATTATGTACATAGAAATGGTTCGTTTTCACCATAACTCAACAACCATTTGACCGATCAACCTCAAACTTGGCACAGGTATGCATATGGGAGGGACAATGATCTGATTTGATTTTGGGGTCTCAAGGTCAAAGGTCAAAGGTCATAGAGGTCATTATGTACATAGAAATGGTTCGTTCTTGTGATAACTCAGTAACCATTTGACGGTTCAACAAACTTGGGTCATGTATGCATATGGAAAGGGCAATGCTCTCATTAGATTTGGGGGTCACGAGGTCAAAGGTCAAGGTCAAAGATGTCATTGTATAAATGAAAATAAATCAACATGAAGTGCCATTTATTTCTGATTTGGTAATGGCGGAGGCATAAAGTTCGACCACACGTGGTCGAAGATTCATCTAGTCTTGTTCATGTAATCCTCAAGTTGAATTTAGATTTCCGCCATTCAATTTTTGAAATGTATTGTGGCATTTGTAAAAGTGAAGATGATGAGAACTGGGGCTAATTACTATGATTCTCACAAAAATTTTACGTTATGAGTAGGTGCCATAGCTCACTTGGTGGAGCACTGGTCTCGCAATCTGGTGACCTGGGTTCAAACCAAGTCGATAGGCTAGTGCCCTTTGGTAAGGCATTAATCCTCATTACCAGGTTCCTTGGAAAGAACTTGAAGCCTTCAGTCCTTTGGTTACTTACAAGCATAATCTGGTGACCCGGGTTCAAAACTAGATGTGCTAGTGCCTTTTGGTAAGGCATTAATCCTCATTACCAGGTTCCTTGGATAGAACTTCAAGCCTTTGGTCCTCTGGTTACCTACAAGCATGTGCTTTCTTAGCAGTTGGGTAAAACAAACCAAACAAACCAGTTAATAAACCTTACTCATTCTATGCTGTGGGTTGTGAATCCTACTCCTGAATTTGGTTGTTGAATAGTGTGCTTTGACTGAGAATGGCCACACTTTTCTTTTTGAATAAGAATTAACTATCTTCATTTTGACCTTAACTCTCATTGAAGGTTAAATTTAACAATGAAACTAAGCAGTATAAGTCAGTAGTAAACTTTTGATAGTTTATTTTATGGAAATCTTTCAAAAACTTGGTGGCACAGCAGGGCTTAATTGTCATATTCCTCTTCTTGATACCAGATGACCATAACAGGGTGTGTCTTCGAGGCACCAGGGATGACTACATCAACGCCAGCTTCATCAAGGATGTACTCCCTACCAGTCCATGTTTCATAGCAACGCAAGCTCCTCTCCAGCCCTCCCTCAGTGATTTCTGGCTGATGATGTATGAACAGCAGGCATCCATCATTGTCATGCTCCTCTCTAAACCAGCTCAAGGAACGGTAAGTGATTAAAAAAAAAAAAAAAAGGTATTCTGTTCTTGTAAAGCACATATCATTTGTTCAGAGCCAGAAGGGCATTAACTCATATCATTGTATACAGACTTAACGCCCTTCTGGCTCCAAACAGACGGTAACACATTATCATTTTTCATGTCTCCATGTGCTTCCTAAGGAGTCTAGATATTATGTCCCCGGCTTTAGCTGCGGTTACCACTATAGTACTCGGTGCATTCAAGGAATATGTCCTGCTTACTATAAAACCTAGGTCAAGAGTGGCAAATACAGGTTAATGTCTTGCCAAAGGACCACAACACCTGATGATAAGTAGGATTTGGAAATATAGGTTAAATGAAGATGTGACAAATACGATTGGTCAAAAGTCAGTCTTCAGATCTGTTGATAGAACTGCATTACCAAAGAAGCTGCTCAGAATAATTGGGAATTATAATTTATCATGCGGTAGGTTAATAGTCTGGATGAAGGAAATGTAAACAACTGAAGAGAGTGTGAAGGAAGTCATATTCAGTGAAACTATATATTGTTTGCTCTACATGCAGTCATGAATCATGATAACTTGATTTTTTTTTTCTATGATTTTGAAATTGTGATGAAGATGTTTAAGGTGATGTAGGTCAGATGTTGAAAATGAATTGTAGGATATCAGACAGATCTTTTTTCTCAAGCCTCTCTTCAGTTTGGTGCATTACATCAAAGAGTGATTTTAATCGGAGGATGTATAAAAGGCTTTCACAATCATTTCTGATTTCCCTATCACCAGGGCTCAACAAACTTCATCAGCTACTGGCCAGAGGACAAAGGGGCCGCCCAGAAGTTTGGAGACATATCTGTCAGTCTTCAGTCAAAGCGAACAACAGACTACCATGTCGAACGTATCATCCACCTGACTCATCTCCCCACCAGACAGATGAGAACCATCACACATCTGCAGTTCACTGCTTGGCCAGAGTTGTAAGTTATTCTTAAGAATGTGACTAGGGACAGTCATAATAATGCTGATTTCATCTAAATCACTTATTTGGATAGGTAGAGGTGCAATAGTCGACTGGTAGAGGTGCCGAGGTCGAGCGGTTTAAGGCACTTGGGACGCGAGATTCGGGGTTCGATCCCCAGCACGGCACTTGTGCCCTGTAGCAAGGCATTTCATCTACATTGCTCTTTTATCATACATCAAATAAATTAATGTGCTATAGGCATACTGATACCAACATGTGCATGTGTGATTCTTTGGATAGGTAGATAGTTGGGTATTGGGAATTCCAAAGTATTTGGTAATGTGGTGTCCCATGTGTCTCCAAGTACTGAAAAGTTAGGACCCCAAATCGATATTAGGATGTGTCAATTCACTTCATTTATAGTTTGATAAATGAGATCTTAGTGTGTGGGACAAGATAGATTGGACTTTCCTGTAAATGAACTGATAATTGTGATGTGCTAATGAGAGAGAGAAAGTGCAATTAACATTTGCAAAAATTCATGATGAATCTTTTTGGAGAGGCAGAGGTGAGGAAAGAGAGAGAGAGTGAGAGAAAGAAAGAAAGAGAGAGAGAGAGAGCGCGCAATAGAGCAATATTTATCAATCCTTTATTATGCGCTATGGCAAAGAAGTAAATCCTGACGTACACTTACACTACATAGAAATCATTGGTCTTTTGTGGTTATTTACACAGCGGAGTTCCCAGCAGCCCAGGGGTCTTGCTTCAGTTCATTGACGAGGTTCAGAGCTACCATTCTCAGCAACGCAAGACACAGATCCCCATTGTAGTACACTGCAGGTGAGAAATCTTCTGCTCTTTCTTGCTTGCTGAAGGTTATTTATTTTTACGATAATTGATTCTGAAGTTGTGAATTTGTCCAGGAGGGCAACGTCTATATTCCATTCACGAGTAAACAAGCAAATGTCAGATCTTTTTTATGCTGTTTGTGTTTTTGTTGTGCTTACAATATTTTGTGTATCCTTTTCTTATTCTCTACATATCTTTTATAAAATAGATCTCCCAATGGAACTCTGACTCCCCTATCTTGTAACACCTCACTAACCCAACTCTCTCTCTCTCTCTCTCTCTTCACACTCTCAGTCTTACTTCTTGTCTTTAATTTTTCTGACCCCTCTTTTGATCCTTAAATTAATTGCTAAATGTAAATTTTCATTCAACAAATCTCTTGACCAAATGGGACCTATTTAAATCCCTACAGTGCTGGCATTGATCGTACTGGTGTGTTCTGCTTGGTCTACACTGCTGCTCGTGAAATCAACGAGGGCCATGGCATCACAGACATACCACAGATAGTCAAGAAGTTGCGCCTACAGAGAAAGTGGATGATAAACGAGAAGGTAAACAACTGGATCTTACTACAGTACTATTTCTCCTTGTCATAGGTTATTATTTTGAACATGTTTGTGATAATTAAAATCTATAACTTTGATAACACTTAAGTCCATACATATTTCATTTTTGTGCCTAATTTCAGCTATGTATCAATGTACTTGAATGCGTTATTCATATGATTACCACTTTATTTTATGTTCATCATGTTCTTGTAATATGATGGTAAATGCCCAGTACCATGTTGAAAAAAACATGTATCCTGGGGATGAAAATTATTTAGAATTATTAGAATTATTGAAATAAAAGGATTGAAAAAAATATTGACATGAACAGAGGGATTAATGAAATGCACGAGGTAGTAATCGATTGAATCAAACAGATGTGCAACTTCATGCAAATTGCTTGAAAATGGGCATTGGCATTTGTGAGTGATTTACAAGGTTGACTGAAATCAGTGTAAAGAATCATTAATGGAGGCTGCTGAAAAGATCAATTTTTATTATTTTGAGGTAAATTAAAACAGAAGCAGTGGATCTTCATACTATATTTTCATTGTTCATGTTTCTTCCATCTCTTTTCAGTTAAATTTTGCTCAACAGTTTTATATTTTTGAAATACATGTTTCTTGTTAATCACTTGCACTTGCAGGAGCAACTGAAGTTCAGCTATGATGCTATTCTCTGTTACGCTCACCATGCTTTGGCCAAACGTGAGTAAATCTACAATGCATCCTTGATTCTCGGACAACTAACCCCATAGCTATCACTTTTTTTGATAACTACCCCATAGGAGAAATACCCCAGCGAACTGGGAGGGAAGTATCAAGAAAAAATATTATTCAGGAATTTGTAAATAAGACACCTGTGAAGAGAGAAATTGTCCAGACAATACTACCAGTTTGCAGTTTGGAGATAGCGTTCTGTTCTTCTTTTCATTTTCGTCCACTCACAAGGTTAAACCTATTATTTTCATTAGATGCTCTAACATTTCAGTAATTGATTGAAGATTGAAGTTATGCTTTGTATTTCTTTAAATTTGTGCCCTTATGAACCTTTCAAACATCAAATTTTCCTTGGTTAGGTGGAGTTGCAACCAAGAGTGTAGCAGCTGCTTCTCCCCTTGATGCCAAGCTAGCGCCCTCAAGGCTCAACTCATTTGATGTCATCATGGGAACAGACAACGTTGACACCCTCATCTCCCGTATCTCCAAGTTCAGTGTCAAGCCAAACCAACCTCTGCCTGCTGCTGATACCCTGAAAGAAGAGGTTGTCTCTGGTGAGGATGCAGCAACGGAGAGCGCAGCACCTGAGAATGCAGCACCATCACAGTCCAGTGAAGTGGACAATGGAGTGCAGCCAACTGGAGATAAGGTGGATGGAGATATGGTCTTTGATGGCATCAAAGATGAGCCCATTGGAGACAGCATCCAGGATCCTGCCAGCAACTCTACACAGGGCTTGCTCAGTGACACAGGAAGTAGTACCCCCTCGGGGATCAGCTCCTTCACCACGTCACCAGCTCACT
The DNA here is from genome assembly GCA_029962745.1 of Echinometra lucunter. Classification (NCBI taxonomy): domain Eukaryota; kingdom Metazoa; phylum Echinodermata; class Echinoidea; order Camarodonta; family Echinometridae; genus Echinometra; species Echinometra lucunter. The sequence goes on from CM057153.1 coordinate 10,717,536, forward strand.
CCCACCAGAAGCAGAAATCCCTCGACCAGCTTCAGGCCAACAACCTGGAGGTCTTCTCCCAGACACTGCAGAACTTTGTTGCACCGGATGTCGTCGAATCCAGCACCAAACAGGACTCTGCAGACAACGTCTCGGAAGGTTCTGGATCAACAGAAGGACCGAGTTCCTCGCTCCCGTCCATCTTGGCCGACCTGACGCCTCAGAACTTCTCAATGAAGGAGAAGGGTCAAAGCAAACAGAAGGTATCCAAAGCTGATTTCTTAGCAGGAAAAGGAGGACTAAAGGATAGTATTGATAAGGCCAATCCTGATGATCCTTTCAGTGGCCTAGATCCTATGTGGACCATGAAGGACAAGAACAAGAAATCAGAACCAAAACAGTCATGATCATGTCAGTCAAACTTTGTTGCAATATGAATAACCAATCTCACATATATGTTTTTTGTTTTATTTTGATAGATAGATATCACACAAAGAAAGTAGAGAAGTATGTTGTGGAGTCTTGTAGGCCCCAAAACTGATATGATCTTGAAACTGGAATCTTCTTTAGTTATAAAGATCACTGATATTTGCGCACATGTTTATCAGTAAATTAACCAGCATGATAGCTACTAATGATGTGCATTATGAAAAAAGAAAATCCACTTCATGATTACTACAGAGTAGTATTTTTTTTTCAATATACCGTAGCACTTTATTGGAAGGGGTATTTGTTAAATACCATTAATGATTTGAAATTAGAAAAATTTCATTGATTTCTGCTAAAGTGTGTTGAACTTCATATTTTACTAATACTTGACTGCCATGAAGTATGATTGAGAGAATAATACTTAATATGTAGTCCTATTTTTTTATTTCAGGCTTGATGCTTTAATTGTTGCAATATGTGAGTATGAAGTCTAGAAATTCAAATTAATTAACCAGGAAGTGTTTGAAATGAACTTCAGTCAGGGTAGTACCATAACTAATGTAGAAACAAGTAGAATACATTGGTTACATTTGTAGTCCTTTCAGGTGTGTACTTTTGAGAGCTGTTCAGTTCTTCAGTTTTTGATACTTACTTTCAGAAAGAATAATGCATTGGTTTGTTAGTTACGATTATCCATGTGTATGTTGGATTATGAAAAATATGTTATGCTGTGGAGCAGCATAAATCTACATATGCAGATGGGCTCAACCATTCCTTAAACTTGACCTAAAATTTAAATTTAGGAATAGTATCTTCTTTTATACCATTTCTTTACATATATAGTCATATAATAATTCACTGTAGGTATTTAAAAATGTGTACCTATTTAAATGCCTTCATTGAATTCACTTGGATGATATTAAAAATATGAGCATATTTTCTTTTAGTTGTTAAGATCAATTTGTAAACCATTTCTTTAAAATGTGGTTTATATTGTGATCTTATACATTGTAGGTCAGGCAAAAATGTCTACATAAACCAATACATTTTGTGGAAAATCTTTTTCCATCTTTGTAATTTCAGTTAGAAAATACCCATTTTTAGATCTACTACAGTAGGAAATTGTCATTTGTATCTTAATGAGAATAAAAAAATTATAGGAGAAACAAACAAATTATCTACATGTATAGATGCTTGTATAATACCCAGTCAGGCGTCTCGTAACAACTTTGTTTTGCTTCAAATATTCTCTCTTACCTTGTTTATTGATACCAAGGGTGAAATATGTATACTCCATCTATTTTGCAGGGTTTTACTTTTGTGAATTTGGCAGTGGCGGCACCAACCAAGGGGGGGGGGGGGGGGCATTTGCCCCCCCACTCTGAAGCTTTGCCCCCCCCCCCCCCCCCCCCCCCCCCCCGAAATTTTGAGGACTGAAAGACAAATTATACAGAAATTTGTAAATAAGTAGATGCTGTCATAAGCATCATATTCAAGCTATGAAGTGCTCTAAAATACCATTTTCCGCTCTTCAAAACTTGAAAATTTCTCACTCAGTCGCTGGCTTCTTCTCACACTACTGGTTTGTAATAAGTTTACATCGCTTGTTATATCTTATAGTAAGGCAGACATTTCAATGTGTAATACACAAGCTAATGTAATTGTTAAACTACAGTACATGGCGTGTATTCTGTTGTCAGCAATGTGTGTGTTGGGGGGGGGGGGGGGACGTAGAGAACAAATACTCAAAGTCTGCCCCATTGGCGTAAATCTCGAGATCTTGAGAGGGAGGATGGTGTGTACAAACATCCCCCCCCCCCACTTTTTAAGGAAGAAATGATATTCGAATTAATCAGTTTGTAAAACTTTTAATAATCTGTCATAAATAACCATCTTATTTTAAAATTTCTATTTGAAAATGCAATTGAAAACCAGAAGTGGTATTTTTTTGGCTCGCTCGCTTGGCTCGCTCATCTTATTGTAGAATATCTATTTGAAAATGTGATTAGAAACCAGAAAAGTGGTTATTTTTTGGCCCGCTTCGCTCGCTCATCATATTTTAGAATTTCTATTTGAAAATGCGATTAAAAACCAGAAACGTGGTTATTTTGGGCTCGCTTGCTTCTCTCGTTCATCATATTTCAGAATTTCTATTTGAAAATGCAATTTAAAACCAGAAAAATGGTTATTTTTGGCTCGCTCGCTTTGCTCGTTCATCATATTTTAGAATTTCTATTTGAAAATGCGATTAAAAACCAGAAAAGTCATTATTTTTGGCTCGCTCGCTCGCAAAATAAAAATGAGAACGTTTGTAAATTTGACTGCCCCTGCCCCCCCCCCCCCAACATTTTCTTTTGCCCTCCATTTGCCCCCCACTTTAACAATCCTGGTGCTGCCACTGGAATTTGGTGAGTCAACAATGGATCAACAACACACTGAAATATTGCCAAAATCAAACACTTATATACTAGCATTAGCGTACATTGTTGCAAGAGCATGACTGAATCATTACCGGAAGTATGCGTTGTAGTAGTGGTATGTGCTACCGAAGTTATAGCCAGGAGCAACAGTAGTAATTACTCAGAGTATAACAAAGAAATGTTAGGAGTAATGAAAAAAAAATTATTCAGAGATTTTTGTCTCTCAGTAAAAGACGTAGAACTACAGTACCATATGTGGAATCGTCATTGACTGTGGAAGTCTCTGATCGCGAATTAAATCACATGGGAAATGGTTTGATTTGTCCCATTCGTGAAAATTTATATCTGTGAAATATACGGTCCATACAGTATTCTGTTAAGTTGAAAGTGAAGACACTCTCACTGTCTTGCAGCTATAGCATGAATGAATACAAAATTTGGTCAACATTCGCAATGATGATTATCGTTTGCAGTGTTAATAGTCCCAGTAGTGACTAAGTGCTCTTTGTGCTGCTGGAATATGTACAGTGAACTGTAGATATGTGCAGGAAGTACATGTACATTGGTACATGAATGGATGTTTGTAAGGTAACTAATTTTCTACTGGAATCAGGTGACTCTGGAAAGAAGCATGGGGAAACGAGAGACTTCAGTAGTCAACATCCTGCACATTTTTATGTACTGTGCTAGAATTCATGCACTTGTAGCATTTTACTGGTTTAGAATTCTCTGTCCGATATAGTTCTCTGAATCCTAATCCTGGCTGTGCTCTAATTTGGGGCGTGTTAATCAGTTGATTTGTTTGGAAGGGTGCTTCCAGTACACACAGCTGTGATGTTGGTCGCTGTTGACAATGTTTTAATAGACGCGTTCATCCTAGCAAAAAGTAACTTTTTTCCTTAACCTAGTGAGTAGTTGTGTGTCATAGATTTGCTCTTTTGATGGGAGTATTCCGTCAACGATTTCTTAAAAATCGCTAAAGATTTGGCTTCAAGTTTATAAGCAAATAATGCACAAGGACAAGCAAGGCAGTGGTTTAATGTGCAATTCAGCTGGAAGTAAGTGCTCCAACACCCCTGTCCCTCATATCAATACCGATAGCTAAAAACTGGTTAATAATACGGGCTATATCCAAGAGAGAATTCAAAATAAAAAGAACAAATTAGAGTGATCCATGGATGTTTCAACACAGTGCACAAGTTTTTGTTAGTCACTAAAAAAATTTTTTTTTCCAATTTTCTTAAATAGGTACATAGAATATTCTTTCAAAATATTGAATATGTTGGAGGATCATTATTATCAAAGAAAAATTAAAGAAGATAATTGTTCTAGAATATTAAAAAAGTATTTCATTTTGGTTTTGTTATTTATTTCATTTATAACTATGTAATGTGGTCCAAAGTATCTAACCACACTTTGTTCTTGTTTATCTCATTAGCTTTCACTTTTTAGTTGTATATTTTAGTGCAGAATTCATAAAGACATGAGGTGTACTTGTATATGTATGTCGACTATAGGATTATATCTCTGCTTTGTTCATTATAAGTACAAAAGAAATGTCTTTGGGTATACTTTGTGGGGGGGGGGGATGGGAGAGGGAGTGGAGGGAGGGGGTGATATCAAAGAATCATAATGACTTGGAAGGTCCATTTTACATGTAAAGATTTTAGACTTTGGTATTGTTGCACAACTCATTTTGCTGTTATGCAGGTAATTGTAGGTGGTCCTTGTGTCATTTGGCCAATCGACAACGCTCTTTCTACAAGATGTAAAAGACATACATTGTTAAACAGTAGAGTTAGACATTTACAGCATGTCATTGCCATTTGTTTACAAAAAACAAAATACAAATAACATTGTTTATTTTACATTATGTGCTTATATTTATCCATCTTTCGTTGAAATTCTGTTGTCAATATTCTTTCGTGTATATAGAAAATTTTGTTTAATTTTGTATAGAAACAATAAATTAATCTTCTTGTTAGCAATTATGTGCAATTATATTTGATATATCTATTCTGAACATTGAAGTTACTGTTATATTTTGTTTTATAAATGCAACACCTTAAAAATCATGCTTTTGGTGTAATGTTGGCTGCTAAATTTCAAGTAAAATGGAGCATTAACTGTTGCACATAACAGTGTACATGTATTTTGTGTCTCCTTTGCGTGTGCTTTGTACAGCTGTCTGGAAAAAAAAGTCAGATGTGAAATAACAACAGGGAGAGATATAGCAAAGAAATAAACAGTGATCAAAGTATAGGAGCAAAATAGAAATGAAGAGATCATAAAACAGACTTGGTATGTGCATGAGGAATAGATTGAAAAAGGCTGGAAAAAGATTGAGAAAAACAAAGTTAGTAGTTTCCTAGCTGAGTAATAATCAAGCATTCATTACGAAAAAATAATTGTGATTTTACATTTATTATAAAAACACTTTTTTTTGAGCAATGCTGCTCCCATGACAGATGAGGAATCTTTAAAAAAATGTGACATTCTAGTTTTCATCAGAAGCATACATACAATATCAACAACAAAAACAGCAGAAAGAGAGAATGAGTGAGAGAGGGAAAGCAAGAAAGACAAAAGAGGGAGAGAGGACAAGAGAGATTGAGAGGTTATTCAAAAGTATACACCAGGCCCCTAAAGCTCTGCCATTTTGTTCAGATCCATTAGAAGGCCGACCTAAGCATCCATCAATATTCATGATCAAAAATGAATAATTCATTTTGTAACATGGTTCCAACTAGTAGCATTTGTTTGTACGCGTTATGAAACATTACGCCCATCAGCTAAGAACCTGCGCAATAAATGCACAATAAATGCGCAACAAATGCACAATAAATCAAAGTGTCACAATAAAACTGCTACGCGCAGTAGATATGAATAATGCAACAGTGTTATCGATATCATGGCAATGACTGGTGCTTATCGGCCCCTTCAAATGATCCGAAAGAGGCGGGGCCTAATGCCATTTGAGTAATGATATCCGTGCGTGCTGCTTTTCGTCTAGTAAATTTATTATATGTCTATGGTATACACGTACAAGTAGCTCCAGCTCAGAATACTATAGTCTTGCTATGTATCTCTGTTTCTGCTGTCTTTGTGGACACTGCAAGCCTTTATCCCTGCCATGCCAACATGACCCAACATCACACCAACAATAACCAAGCCAAAAGTTACAATACCCAAAATGGCTGGATTTTATACATGTTGGTTATCAGATGATGTGGAGTTGGTTTGAGGTTGAACAACGTACACTGTACATCACAAAGGAACAAGTATACATGATTAAAAATATATGCTTTTCCATATGAGAACATTATCCTTTTCTTTTATGCATGATCACACTACACAATCAGCTAAAAAATCTCAAGTTCACTACATGTATTACAAAATTCTGTTTTTGTTTTTAAGGTACTGTATGCCCCCCCCCCCCCCCCGAGAACAATTAAACACATGAACAGAGCAAAGGAAAATGGAATAATCCATTAAAAGGGAAAAAAAACAAACAAGCAAGAATTAAGAGAGACAAGAATCTAAATTTGATTTTACAAAATTACCCAATCAAAATATTTTGTATAAGGTTAGGAGAATCAACATAATCCTGACAACAAAAATGGACCTTCGTAAGGTTGATGAAAATAAAAATACTTTCAATATGATTTTTGTACTGCCATATGTGCCATAGTTCATGACTTCAACCACTTTTCCCTTTACTTTGAGTGCAATTTGGACATCAGAATTTGCAGTATCTCTTCACAAAGGTAATATTTAAAGATGTATTACAGAATGCAGTCAAATGGTCAAACAACAAAGAAAATCCAAAAATAAAGAGCAAAAAGAAAGAGGAACAAAAGGCAAAACAAAACAACCCCCCCCCCATAAAAAAATTCCCATTCCCTCTCGAGATAAATAGCAACAAACTCCCAGCTGCAGATATCCTATCTTATTCTTGTCATATTCGACTCTTTCGGATTTGATAACACTAATGATTGGCTTACTCTAGGAATATGGTATGTGTAGTAATACTCTGTAAGAGAAAAATTGTTCCACAACTTACAACCCTTTAGTTTCAGCTCTTCACAGACAACACTGAAGGCCACTTATTATCTGTTGCAAACAAACTATATATGCTTCCCTTTCATGATCAGTAACTTTGGATTAGAAAATTAAATACCTGAAATCTCTACAAGAAACATGATGATATAAGCCTACAGTACCATCAATATACAAGACAGCAAAGTTGTATCAAGCCAAGTTGTATCACTAGGGCATTTGCAGAATGAAATTTCCTCTATGTTGAGTGCCGAGCTCTTGTTGTTTGGATCATGAAGCATTCCACATAGTCTTCTTCATCATAAGTTGAAATACAAGCCAAGAGCAGCTGAGAGTCATTTGGCAATTGGCAGAAAGATTCTGTTCTTACAACTATCATGTACTGTCCAGCTAGGAAAGAAATATTCACCTTTGGAGGTTGAAAATGGCTACGAATCCTCTGTTTTCTCTTTCTTGGGCGAGGGCTGTCCAGCATCACCCTCATCTGCAGGTCGCTTGATTCCTTGATCGGGTTTGTCGTCTGTAGAGATGGAGATGGTGCAGAAGGAGAAGAAAATGGGAAATTGTTCAGAGAAACGGGGAGAGAAAGGAAGACAAATATAAGGAGACATGTCACAAATAATTAATCAAAACAAGAAAATAATCAGAAAGGGTGAAGAAATAGAAGTGAGAATAACTGAAAAAGATATTTGTGTAAACAGTGATATGGAGGAGAGGATGAATAATAATATAATGTAGGATAATAATATCCATTTCGAATTTGAGCTTTCACTTCTCTGATTGTAATCTTAATTCTGGCTTTGTAGTTGCCTGCTTCATTCTTCCTGGTACACTTGAGTGGTCAAATTATATTTCTAACTTCTTATATTTTGTGCTCTCCTTTGTATTTCTTGGTATCTACTTTTGCCAATTGAATAATAACAATGAATAGAAATGAAGAAGCTTGATGGGAAGAATTTCATTTAGTAAACAATTTTTAGGCATAACTCCAGGTGTTAAAGCTTCAAGCTTCTTCATTTCTAACTATTGTCAAGGGAGGAAAGTTGAATATTTGAGTCAGAAAGAAGAGAATCTTGGGTATTTGATTCCAGTTTATCGTGACTTGGCCGTGAACCATAACAGCCTGGTGGTTAAGTTGCTGCCCGGCAAACACTAGATGACAGGTTCAAAACCTGCTGGTTCCAATGTTTTCTGACTTGCGATTTTCATTTCAAATCGAGCATATGATCTTTAACACTGGGAGTTATGTCTAAAATTTGTTTACATAATAATGAACACTCCCTCATGTATAGAAGAGAAACTATTAAATCCAGGTTTTAATGTACCAACCTCCTGATTCTCCATTCTCTTCCTCGTCGTCGCTCTCAAACTTTGTCTTCTTGCCCATTGGTCGGTCTCCCCTGTCTCCGCGATCTCCACGTCGATTGTCTCGCTTCTCATACCACTTCTGCTTCTTGCCTCTCCTCCCTGCACACCATAAAATAAAAATAGGTAATGGAGACAACTTATATACCCATTCGTGACAGAAGTCCACATTTTGTGGTTTGGCCTAATATCTTTTGATGCACAGCCCTAAAAATCATACCAAATACATGAGCAGAAAGAGCAAAAAATTCTGCACAAACTGTGCCCATTTTGGTTGCGTCAATATTCGTTGTTTGATGCTGAAAATTTTCAAAAGGAAAACAAGCATTAAAATCCTTAAATTGGCAATGTGATAGAAAGTTTAAAATCACTGTTTTCCCCTGCAAATTGGCAACTTTTTGACTTTTCATCGTAATTTCTTTCAATTTATTATATTCATTTCAGATACATGATGTTGTATAAGAAAAATGTAGCAATAAAATAAAAATGTTGGTGTTGCCAATTTGAAGAATAAAAGCTGATCGAATTAGGCTTTGAATAATTCCTGTCACGAATGAGTTAAAATAAACACGAAACAAACAACAAAACCAAACAAACCAGGAGTGGTATTCTGAAAACGTTCTTATCCCAAATATGATCTCTTCTATGTCAAGATCACAAAATGGTATTATGAAAACGTTCTTATCTTTTCTTGTCTCTTTGCAGCCAGCGCTAAGCGCCTTGTATGGTGCATAATGCTAATTTACATGCGCTCTACAGATAAACTACCTATATAAAGTCTGTTCTGATTAGTAATGTCTCAAAAAGGGCGTGTTAAAGATAAGAAAAAAAGAAAAGAAAAGAAAAAGGGGGTGCTTGCAGAGATAAGATCATGCTAAAATGATTTTCAGAACACCAACTTACAATGATTTTAGCGTTATCTTATCTCGGTAAGATAAGATAAAAGATAAGAACAAAGATAACAATGTTTTCAGAATACCACCCCAGCAGTACATCATCCATGCTTCATCAAACTCCTCACAAAGAGCGAAACAGAGCAATATCTGTACAGAACTTTAGATACTGTAAATGCAGAAATATTTGCGGTACATTAATTTTCATGGATTTCACGCTATTTTTGGCAAGTGACAATTCAAGAACTTGTGAAAATATTAGCACAATTTCTTATGACTATTTTGAACGGATGCTGAATTGCGCTTCATGCATGTTTGAATCCAATTCAGTGTGTTTGTGTGTGGTGTCTGCCATATGCATTCAAATGAACAGCGTGTGTGTGAAATAATAAATGGAGCCGCGCTGTTACTGATGTTCAAATGTGACCATTCTGAGCTAAAGTTAGGGCAGAAAAACGATTGTTTTGCATTGAAACATGAAATCAAATTTTGCACTTTTGCATGTGAGTAATTGTGCAGCACGACCCGGAATACGTTCTTGGGTCACTCAGCGTGAAAAATTAATCGCACGAAAATAACAGCGTCTACAGGATTGCGTTGAAATTACCTTGCTGTTTCTTGAACCTTGCCCGTGATTTATCCTCAAACACCTTCATCCAATGTTGCTCCTCCTCCTCTCCTTCAAGTACACGGAATGTCAGCTCACAGCCTCGGACTTGGAGAGCGCCCTCTGTTGCTGCCTTGGCCTTGTCCAGAGCTTCTTGTGCTTTGGTCTCCTCACTGAAACGGATTGTACCCTGAAAATACAAGTATTACATACATACAGGATCATATCTGTGTATTATCGAAATATCACGTGAGTACAAATTGAAACATAATTCTGTTGATCTGCTCCTGTTTTCTTTTTCCACAATGCATGCTGAGATCTTTTTAATGGTTTAATGCGCTTTCCAAGAATGGTGCAAGTATTACTACTATCCAAAAGTGTTATATAAGTTATGACTACAGCATGGATGTACTGTATTTAGAGGAGTTTGGAATACATAGGTTGCTTGCATTTGTGCAGATGCAACAGAATATGATTACAGCATAGTCTTAAATACAAAAAAATGAGACACTTTTAGCTTAGCACAATCACACATGTGCACGGTAAGTTATATGGCAGTTATTGCACTGATTGTATAGTTACAGGGATGCCACTAAAAATTGATCAGAGGGCCTGAAATCACCTAAAATGAGCCATTTTATACACAAAAAGGTCTTTTCTATGGCCTGAAAATACATTGCCAGGGCTTCAATTCAGGCTTTTGCCTGAAAAGTGGCATCCCTGATAGTTACTTACAAGTGTATTTACAATGCATTCAGAGCACAACTCTTTAGCAGCTGCTTTCATGGACTATAGTACTTTTTAAAACCCAGCGAGTCACAAATCATTAATGACACTGGATAGTACAGCTTCAAAGGTGCAAAACAACAATATCCTTGTGTTCTGAATTAATTACTGACACACACACAGATTCTGTGACCTGAATTTTTCAAAAAGTGAAAATCTAATAAAATATTCAGAGAATTATCTCAAGAATACTAATGAAAATCACAAACTCTTGTCCAAATAAATCTGACATCCTTCAAGTCACCACTGCAAAAAACCTCAGTCTGATGCAAGTTTTAAATCTGAGTTACTAACAATCAATCAAAAGTGTCAAGGTATATTTTATACACTTAGCAGATGATTGTGATAATAAGCAGGGTCTTATAAAATCCATAATTATTGTCAAATAAACTCAAACTAGGATTTTATGATCCTTACCTCTGTCTGTCCTCTCTCAAAGTCCACCCACTAGATGGTTGCATGATATCATTCTTACCTCTGTCTGTCCTCTCTCAAAGTCCACCCACTAGATGGTTGCATGATATCATTCTTACCTCTGTCTGTTCTCTCTCAAAGTCCACCCACTAGATGGTTGCATGATATCATTCTTACCTCTGTCTGTCCTCTCTCAAAGTCCACCCACTAGATGGTCCCATGATATCATTCTTACCTCTGTCTGTCCTCTCTCAAAGTCCACCCACTAGATGGTTGCATGATATCATTCTTACCTCTGTCTGTTCTCTCTCAAAGTCCACCCACTAGATGGTTGCATGATATCATTCTTACCTCTGTCTGTCCTCTCTCAAAGTCCACCCACTAGATGGTTGCATGATATCATTCTTACCTCTGTCTGTCCTCTCTCAAAGTCCACCCACTAGATGGTTGCATGATATCATTCTTACCTCTGTCTGTTCTCTCTCAAAGTCCACCCACTAGATGGTTGCATGATATCATTCTTACCTCTGTCTGTTCTCTCTCAAAGTCCACCCACTAGATGGTTGCATGATATCATTCTTACCTCTGTCTGTCCTCTCTCAAAGTCCACCCACTAGATGGTCCCATGATATCATTCTTACCTCTGTCTGTCCTCTCTCAAAGTCCACCCACTAGATGGTCCCATGATATCATTCTTACCTCTGTCTGTTCTCTCTCAAAGTCCACCCACTAGATGGTCCCATGATATCATTCTTACCTCTGTCTGTTCTCTCTCAAAGTCCACCCGCTAGATGGTTCCATGATATCATTCTTACCTCTGTCTGTCCTCTCTCAAAGTCCACCCACTGGATGGTTCCATGATCACTGAAGAGTTCTTTGAGATCTTCTCTTGACGTCTGATCATTGACACCGCTGAAATGGAGGATGCACCCCTTCTCATAATCTTCAAACTCATTCTGCAACAAAAAAAGGAATAATAATAGGAATAACATTAATGATAATCCTTTTCATTAAAAAGCCCTTGGAGGAAGCTACGCCTGGGAAGGGAAAAGCAATCTTAATCACTGTGACCCTTGACCTCTCCGCCTACTGTAACTAATAACTAACTGGGATGTGCAGGTGTATCACTACACTGGGGTTTCCCGCTGCTCTACCTTGAATAGTGCAGTGGGTTCTAATGTACCGTGTATCACATATTTCTCACTCTTGGAAATGTGTTAACTACCGGTAATAGACTTTTTGCATTCGTGTTTGCATGTATGCGAACAACACATTCGCCTTAAATACAACAGCATATTTCCTTAGCGTGCAATAGCACCATCTCGATGCCAACATTCAATTCTTCATAGTGATTTGGGGGGGGGGGGGGGCTGCGTGTTGACTGTAAGAGAGCAAGAGTGCATGTCTGTTTGTAAAGATTTCACATAGAGTGGGGGGTATTTTTTTTGGGGGGGGGAGGGAGCTGACCTATGTGATCACAGGTGGGCAGTCCGCATTGAGTCACAAAGTCGGATTCTAAGTTAATTGTTTGCATTACTTTTAAAAAAGAAAGATAATGAAGGGTCTGCCATTAAACTTGAATCACCTCCGATTCAAAATTATCATAGACAACTCTGTCTTGTAAATTTTGCTGTTCATAAATAGTTTTATGATTAAGATAGAGCCATCTCCAGATCATTTGCAGTTCAAAATTCCTCAAGACAGACATAAGAAGAAAACAAATTTACCTAGTCAAAGCATGTGTTACTCTTAAAAGCAGCAAATCTGATTTTACTCATTTTTTAAAAAGTGAAAAGGAAAAAAAAATTCAAAGAGGTGGAAACCAGGAGATCTGTTGGATTTAATGAAAGCAAATTCCCAAAAGGAAGTTTTCAAATTTTGAACTTGGTTTATTTTCGGAACCATGAATTCAGATGAAAGACATGATGGACCAAGGCAAGGTAATTAGCCTAAGCTCCAGCTCTGCAAGCAGCAGTTTAGAGTTATTATTCATCAGATGGAACAGGATCTCAGCCTTACAGCTGCAGATCATACGTGATAAGGAAGACGTTCTCCATCTACTGGAATCCAACGTGGAAGGACATGGTTCTACCACCGAGGTGATCCAGAAGCACTTCCTCCTATTGTTTCATTTTCGAAAGTCTACATGTAGGTGATAATTAAATCTAGCCCTTATTTTTGTGCTTCACTCTTATAATCATTGATATTATGTTCTTTTATAGATTTGGTTGTAGTTATCAAATAAATTATCAATATCATTTTTGTTCTCTTTTATCAATATTATCTTATAAAGATAGGTTTTAAAACCATTGCCTATGAAGCAATGAGTTTTCAAATTATTACATACTGCCATGTAAGGGGCTTTGAAGTTCGTAAGATAAAAGTACTTTACTCATTAAATTAGACTCGCCTCTGAATCAAATGAATTTAAATGACTTATCTAAGATGTCCGGACTAAGAGGTTCCGAAGTTTGTCAATAAAAAAGACTTACAAGGCTGTCTTGTAAGAATATTAAAATGCAAAGGAATTAAGGTGTGCCATTTTAAATAGTACATTCTTGCACATCACACGATCAATGCTCATAATAGCATTGCGAACATGTGTCAAAAAAATAAAGCATCGTAGATGGCGCTACACACTAAATGGCTCTGAACAGCCCCAGTCTGGGCGCTCCCGTTTAAACATGTTTTTATTTGCATTCCATGTATGACTTACATTGCGTGCACAACTTTAACATGATCAGCACTGTACAAAGTTGGTGAATTTCCTCTACAAGGGGCCCTCAATTTAACATCCTATCCAAGGGACAAAGTGTTTTCTACAGAAACTAAGACGAACTCTTGTTATTACCAGGATGAATGACTGAATGAATGAATGCATCAAGTGACTACCACAAATTTAGATAAATACAGCAATATTCTGTTTACTGTTCTCAAAACAATCCACATACCCAATAATATCTAATTACAATGATTGTTGCACCAACATTGCTTTCCCAGTTCTACAAGGATCACAAAAGATCTTTATATAATTTTTCTTTATCTATACATGAGGGAAAGTGAAAAAAACTAATGAATGTTAATATTTTCTTCCTTCATTCAACCTTTTCTACAAGTGTGTGTGTGTCTGTAGGAGTGCATGTATGTTAAAGTCCCCAGTTCTCCGTTTCCTAAAATGCATATTCTGTGTTCTTCGGTGTTCTAAACTTCATATTCCGTGTTCTTCAGTGACATGTACAAAACATAAGACAAAGCAATTGTGAATAGTAAAAATTTATATAAAATAACGTAACTACAGGGTATATGTGCTGCTGTGTACATGCAACTGAAGCTTTGTGAACACATGCTGTGTTCAGGTTTGATCCAGATACATGGTTTTGTTTTACTGGATTTTGCTTTTGTTTTTGTTTTTTGCTGCATTTTCATAATTCAAATTTTTTTCCCCTAAAAAAATTGTGTTATACGAGAAATTCCGTGAATTCCGTGTTCTTCCCAAATTCCGTGAAATATTTCCGGATTGCGGAAATATGTACATCTGTGTTTACGTTTAAGAAGGATGGTAGGCTAAAGAAAGTTAACTAAACCTACCTGGATGGCTTCCACTTGCTCCTTTTCTTTTTGCTCCTTTTGTCTGTAAAACAGATGAGATCACAAAATGAAAACATATAAAACCTGAAAGCACTAAAATTGACAGCGAAATTGTTTCTTTTTTGCTTAATTCTCTCATAAATACCATCTGTCTACTATAATTTGACACAAAAATTTTTGTTTTTTTTCCAAATTTCAATGTAAAAAAATACAGAGGAAATGTTATAAAAATAATGCTATGCAATCTTGCCATGTTTTCAGTATCTTCTCAATGAATAACAATAAAACTGCCTATCAGAAAATTAATTCCATTACAAGGAACTGGCACAGAAAATGTAGTTGCAGTAGACTCCATGCAGTCATGGAAAGCTCCATAATGCCTATAAAATCACTATCCATCTTACCTTTTATGCAGAACAGGGTATATCTTAAACATCAACAATATTTACTCACTCTAATTTCTTCTTCTTTTCATCCTCTTTTCTCATCTTCTTTTCATCTGCCTTCATTTTGATGTAGTCTTCTCTGTAGAGATGGGAAGAGAATGAGAGCAAAAGAGTGGGTCAGCAAAAGGCCATTATATCATGATGTATCAAAGTTTCCTATCAGTAGCCAATTATAAGTTTAAATAATCTCTAGGGATTTGAAGCAAGTTTTGAAAATCCGCCGTTCCGCTTTTTCTGGGACACCCGGTATACTAATACTTCAGTTTAAGAAATGGAATTGTCTCTGAGCATCTCTCCGAATTTAGCAATGTGCCCCATACAAGTTCATATTTGGTGCCTTCTTAAAGTTATATAATATAAAAAAGAAATGGAACTCTTAGCTCTCATGAGTTACTAGTGAAATAATGGAAAAATATTATATTGGTCAATGGTTATTGGTCTGTTTTTACCTGACTGCTATGAAAGCATGCTTGTAAATAAGCAACCAGAGGATGGACAACTTTAATTCCTCTCCAAGGGACCTTGGTAATGAGTGTCCAAATATATCCAGGGGCACTGCACATTTAAACAGTTTCGAACCCAGGTCACCAGATTGACTTGTGAAGAGATTCTTAAACTTACTTTTTCATTTTGATCACCTCCTCATCCCCAATCTTAAGGTTTTCAGCAGCCAGGAATCTCTTGACTGACTCCACTGAGTCATACACAGCAAAGATAGAACCCTGCCATATAAACAGACAACATCTAATTAAGGCAAGCTGCAACCCACTTTCAAACACTGGTTATTGATTTGAAATATTCTTTCAGTAAAATGTCAATGATAAAACAAACAATTTTTTAGAGCAAGAAAAAAATGTGGAAAGAGCCAGTATTTGAGAAAATGTAAAATGTTGGAAAGGGCTGGGCACTAAAGAAGATATCATTATTTCTGTTATCTTTGTATGCCTAAAAATTAAACTGGAATTTCTTTCATCTAAAAAGTTCTAGACAAAGACGTTGCACTTTCAAGATGGTTTTATGAAATGTGTTTATTTTCTAAACTCACAAACTGATCATTTATTGTCGCTATGTACGCACATTTGCCATTTGTGTATTCTATATATTAATGAATACCAAAATCAGCTTTTGGCTTAACATTTCATCAAAACTAAAATCACATATCAAATTTTCCCCCTTATTAACCTCGACTGACCTTGAACTTCTTTTCCTTGTCTCTCCTCAGTTGAATGTGAACACACTCTCCAAACTGATCCATAAACTCTTGCATCATATCCAGATTAGCATCGATGGGAAATCCTTTCTATAAAAATATCGAGTCAAATGAAAGAAAAATCATTATTGTAAGATATTTCTTTAGGTATTTTAGCAGTATTCTGTTCAACTTCTAAGAACCAAGTCACCTATGTGCAGAGATGCCAAACTATGATAAAGTTTTGCAGAATTTTTATGTCTGAAAAGAGGTATTATAGATGGAAAAAGAGTATATCCTGGATTAAAGCTATAGAACTATACAGCAAGGTAAGTTCAGGAAAAAACGTATTTTCCCTAAAAAAACAGCACAATATACTGGAGAAAAAGGAACAGTTGGCATGATATTTTACCAGAGCTGCAAACAAATTTTCATTGTAATCAATGGTGTTGGCAAAAAACAAAAATCCATATATAATGTTAATAGAGCTCGGAGCGATTACATTTATTATGGATTTAAAATATCCTTTAAGTAACATTCCATCTTAAGCCCATGAAAAAAAAGTAACAGTCAAAGTGATAAAAAGTAAACTGACTTTCATTTCACCAAAAGAAAGAAATTCAAATTCAAATCCAAATTCTTCCAAGCATTCGCTATGAACCTTCTAAACCACAGCAGAACATAGATGTACAGGATCTTTACATGAATATGGCATTGATGATTTCTATTCGTCCAAAGCCATTCTGACAATATGCATTATATATTAGGCTGATGGTTACAACAATTATTATTTTCAGATAGAATGTACATACACAGTACACACTCCTTGCTCTCATAGACTGCCAGTATGCAGCGGTTTCCTCAGGTAGCGGCTTGTTAACTGCTCTCCGGATCTTCATTTTGTCTTCGCTCACCTGCGAATAATAAAATCAGACAATCCCAGTAAAATATGTAAGAGCAAACTCTGTAGTCTGTTTCTTCCTTCACATGTACCCACTGAAATGGATACTGTAGACCTTTTCTGATGGTAAAAAATACAAAGTGAAACTAATATTTTCATCCCCAATTTAACCTTAGCAAATATGCAACTTGACTCTCTCCAGAAGACACAACAAAACACTTGTGAACTTTACAGGTGGAGAAGGTGCTTACATACATGTAATCTGTAGAAAGTGTATGGATATTGACACAAAGGTAGTGTAATCTATTGTATCATAATCCCTTTTTCGTGTGTTTCATTACTTCTTTTCCTTTCCTCTCCCTTTCTTCTCTTTATGCCAGTTCCTTCTTTTATTCTTTCATCTCATCTTTCTTTCTCTACCCTTAATCTTTCCATGTTCGGACCACTTCTCCCTCCTTGTATTCCTACATCCTAGTTCTTTTTCTATCTTTCTCCATCTCTTTTTCTCTCTCTCTCTCTCTCTCTTTCTCTTTCCAATTTCTGTTTACCTATCCTGATTGTACTACTTGTCAATGAATAATTGCTTGAATACAATGTTACCATTCTTTCTCTTATACAGATGTTACCTCATTTAAGTTTAGCTTATTCTGCGTGTTTTCTCCATCTTCTAGCTCTTTCTTTCTCCCTCTCTCTCTTTCTCTCTGCCCCTCTTTTCCCATCTCATCTTCATTACTGCTATTCTTTCCCTCTACCTTACTTCTTTCTCTCCATCTCTCTTCCTTTCTTTCTCTATTACACCCACACGCTCACACATGCCTGTCCACTTTTCTTTTTCCATGATTGCTCATGCTCTTATGTTATTATCATAATCTCTAAGAAATAATATTGGTAGTCTAAGTTTTAACATAGTTTATTTTTTACCTTGTTATAATTTTAATCTCTCATATTTGTACTGCTGATATCTATTGTCATTGTATTATGTCTTGTAAACCATTATGTCTTGTAAACTTTCGCAATTCGGCTTTGCCGCCATGAAAGTATTTTAATAAGCCATTTTGAATTGAATTGAATTGAATAATCAAAGGCATTCAAATCTATGAGCATGCAAAAGGCCCTTTAAAAAGAAAATACAATACACATGTATAATTTGTAGTTTATTCCTTGAACTTCACTGACATGTTAACCTTTTAAAAAAAAACCCACATAGATTCTCACTAATTCATTAAACCAGAAACATTTTAAATTGTCTCCTCATTTAAGGACAGGTCATCATTGATGCGATTTACTCTCAACTGAAAATTATAATTCATCCTACTGTATCATATGTAGTTCTGAAATTCTGAACATCTACAGAAATGAATTATCAAAGTCTGATTTGAATGGAGCATTGACTTCTTGTCTATATTCTTTAAATGTGTTTTTCACTCACCTCCATTAAATGTGTAGGAGATTTCTCTATAGCTCTAACAATGACACTGAAGTCTGTTGTCAGGCTTTTCAGTCTGTTGAACTTGATCATGGTCTCCAATGGGACCCCTGTGTTAGTTGCACCAGAGTCAAGGAAATCATACATGCATGCTTACTTCAACTGAAGCTAATACATGGCAAAGGGTGTTACACTGTTATATCATTAACAGCAGGCTGCCGTACTAAAGATTACATCATATTCATCACCACCACCACTATCTCCATCAATCACTATTATCAACATCATTATCTCCAACACCACCACCACCACCAGTATTAACAACAACATAATCATCATCATCATCATCATCATCATCATCATCATCATCATCATCATCATCACCATCTCAACCATCACCACTACCACCATCATATAATCAAAACTACCACCACCACCACCACCACCAGTATCACCAGCATCCTCCTCCTCCTCCTCATCTCTAACATCACCATTACCATGCTTGTATAATCATTATCAAGTTATAATCATCATCAACATTATCACCATCATCATCATCATCATCACCACCACCACGACGACGACCACGACCACCACCACCACCACCACCATCATCATATACTAGTAATCACAATTATCATCACTATCATCATCCCAAACAACACCACAATACACTAATACTAATATATGACATGTGAATAATCAGGGCTTGACACTAACAGGCGCCTGGAACACTTGGGCACCCTAAATTTTGGTCAGGACCCCCATGATTTAAAAATTTCAACATAGGGCTCTATGCAGATTGCATACAGTCCCATATTTGAAATGCAGACCACCCCCCCCCCCCAAAAAAAAGGTAGCACAGAGTCCTGGAATAATCATAAAATATGAATACCAAATGCACAACAACATAACACCTTGCATCTAGAATCTACTCTGACATGATAGCATTTTATACACTCGATAAAAAATCTCTCAAAAGACTGAAGAGATATAATTAAGTAATAAGTAATATAAAAGGATACAGCCATTGTCTTCTCTGATCTGTAGCTGTAGGAATGTGTCCCTCTTCAAGTTGGTATCTCCAAAGTAGTACTGCATTTAATAATGACGAGGAAAGAATAAATAAGATTCAAGGGTGGGAACATTTTATTCTTTTCAATATAAACAATACTTTTGTTCCTGGGAGGACAGCACTGATAATTTACAAAATAGGCATACATGAAAATAAAAATGGGAAAAAAATGAAATGGGTGATTGATTAAAAAAAAAAAAGAAATTAAAAGAGTTTTATAACTCCCACTAACCTTGACAGATTCTTACTTTCTGACCTTAGTAAATTCATTACGAATCTCTTTAAATAATAATAATCAATAAAACTGAGAATGAATAGCTCCATGCACACAAGAAAAGGTGTTACATGTATATAACTCCATGCCATAATTTTAATGAATGGGGAAAAAAATCAGAAGGTTTGGGACCAATTTAACAAAACCGCTGAAGAGGTTCAGTGACTTTTACTGAATGCCGAAAAAACCCCAAGAATTTATTCTCAACAATATGCAACAAATCACATTACAATTTAGAAAAATTATCTTTTTGAAGTATAGGATAAAACACGTTAGATGTGTCCACACAGTAGAGCATGTGTAAGTTGAGCTGTGTAAATTCATCCCGCAGTCAACCTCCAAAGTTGGTACAAATCACCACAACATTCCATAAAATTCAGTGAAAATATATCATTGTGCATGGTAGGATGTTAAAGTATCTTATTTTTATAGTCCATATCATTCCTTCTGAATTTTCAATTGCATGATAAAATAAAATTTTCAGATATTTCTTTGGATCGGCGATCTTGCTCCTCTGAAGCTCACACAAGTTTGGAAACACTACTACTTGCCTATTGTCGGCAACTGCCCCCGTGCAGACCTTTTATCGGTAAGAGGTTAGTATAACCTCGCATTTGTTTGAGTGAGATGTGGTCAGGTATTTACTATTCATACAACACGATACATGAACATTCAACAAGTAGATGTTTGGGACACTACTTTGGGATCCTAAGACCAACACTGCAGGACAAAAAGATTAGTTCCTCAATACAGTCTTCCTACTTCTACGTTCATCACTGAAAATGAATAAATGTTTGGTTATGTACCTCAATTTGTCTGGCAATCTTTTTCTCCAAAGCAGAGGGTTCTCCATCACTTTCAGGTTCAGATTTGACTTCAGTTTTAACTTCTGTTTCTGCCATATTGAGAATGTGAAGCTAAGTCACAATCAGCAATGATGTGGGATAAAAGTTGCTGCTGTAAAATAGAATATGAAACTGCAAAATATTTCATAAAAATATACATAGCCTACACACTAAATAGATCTACATGCACATAAAAACACAATTTATCCTATGGTATGCAGCAAAACTGCATATTTAATTATGGATGTATCAAGACAAGGGGTGTCAATCCATTTCAATCTTTTTTTTTGGGGGGGGAGGCACAGAAATTTTCTAATGAAAATATTCTCCCTTAGCCATTCGCTGAAGAGCCCCCCCCCCAAAAGACTTCCAAAATGGGGAGGGGGACAATGCGGCGTTGCACTCTCGCACGTAGAGTACGTGCGAGAGTGCAACGCTGCTTGCGCACCATTCTTTTGCCTGCGCCTGTGGCCTAGGCTAACGGACGTAAATAAACTGACGATGTCAGAGGTTGCGCTATTGAAATGAAAATTAGCCATGCGACCGAATCGACAGGAAGGTAGGGTCTCGAAGCAATTAAAAGTCTGTTTCTTTATTTCTAGACTAAGAATTTAGAATCTAAGTTTGCAGTTGGATCTGGGAACATATTTCTTTTGTTGACAAGCCGGTCTATACAGGGGCAAATACACTCGGGTCAGGGCGTTCAGTGAAATAACAGAATAACACCACTGAACGCCCCTCAGGCCTGAAAAAACTGCCGGATGGCATATTGGTGGGATTCTAGGATGATATTTTGGGGGAGCCGAATGGAAACTGTGGTAGCCGAATGGAAACTGTGGTAGCAGAATGTTGACAGTGCACTATGCATTAGCTCTATGCATGTATTGCGCAATATGCACAGGCTAAACTTGCGATATTGCGAGGTAAGGTATCATAGTTGCAATTTCATAGCGACTGACACTCCTCGATTCGTATCAATCGGACACAAAACCGTGATGCTTGTATTATACTTTCATGAAATCATAAAGGTTTACTCGCTCAGAAAAACTGTTAAGAATTTCAAAAGCATGAAAAGGGGCATATATTAGGGTGACTCTGAAATAAATAGTCGCCCCAAAACCCAAATTAGGTTTTGAGAATTTTAGGGGCGATTTGGGCTGTCATGGGGGCGAAATCGCCCGTCGCCCTCGTGTATTTCCGACGCTGATTTGCATGCTACAGCACGTCTAACCGAACACTAACTGTTACTAGTGTGAGACAGACTAGATCTAGTAAGTACCTCATCCTCAACTTTCAAGCCCTCATGCCTTAGCCTCAGGCTCAGGCGAGGCAACTCAACATGCTCAAGCCTCAATCAAGGCAAGCTCCGGCATGTCACTGACTGTCACTCAACTCTCTGAATTATCACAACAAAGCACTATGAAAGTGAACAGCAATAAATCACTGAACATGATACTTAGATACTTACGTTATCAGAAATGTGCGTCAATGTGTTAAGAATTTCCTTGATACTCAATTCTTCTGAATAATTTCACTTGCAAGCCGATTTCACCACAAAACACGTTGTTTCATCAACAAACAACGAGGGCTTTAATCTAGCCTTCACCTAAAGGCAAAGGCTTTTTTTTCCCCATAGAGTTGCAGATAAAGCATGTAAAGTGAAACATTTGTTTTCACAAATGCACAAAGACACAAACATGAGCAATTTTTAAAGAACCATAATCCGAAATACAATTCATAAATACTACAAAAGGTTAATTGAAGCATGCAAGTTTAAAATATGACATACACCCTGAGTTGACCCCTTTAAAAATGCTTGAGTAAAATTTGGCTAAAGCCAAACGCGTTTTTCAAAGGCTACATAGAAATAAAAAAAGGTTGAGACTATATTGGCGTGGATCCGGCAGATTCATTATTCATGGGCTTGGAAATCTCGTTCGGCCGGCCGATGACGTATGGCTCATTAATATTAACGCCTTGGAAATTGCGAGCGCGCGGAACAAGCCCAACGCCATAGAGTTATATAAACCGTATTTAACTCTATGCCCAACGCACGTACGGTACACGTTATACGAATTGCATGGTCACTTCTCCATTCATTATCATACATGTGCAGTTTATAACTGGCGTAAATCCAGCATCTTTGGCGCAAATCCGGCAGTTTTTATGAAAATAATCAGAATAATGCCAATGAACCAAAATCAAAGTGTTAGTTGGTTGCAAAGACAGCATTGGACTAGTGAAATAGAAATTATTCATGAAAAATAGTTCGCAACTTGCATTTTAATTTCTCCCTGCTTGTCAATGTACTTAGAACTGGCGTAAATCCAGCATCTTTGGCGTAAATCCGGCAGTTTTTATGAACATAACCAAAATAATGACAATGAACCCAAATCAAAGTGTTAGTTTGTCCAACTTTATTACATAGACAGGAATGGACTAGTAAAACAGAAATTATTCTTGAAAAATAATTCACAACTTGTATTTTAATTTCTCCCTTCATGTCAATGTACATAGAACTGGCGTAAATCCAGCATCTTTGGCGTAAATCCGGCAGTTTTTATGAAAATTGCCACAATAATGACAATGAACCCAAATCAAAGTGTTAGTTTGTCCAACTTTATTACAAAGACAGGAATGGACTAGTAAAACATAAAATATTCTTGAAAAATAGTTCACAACTTGTATTTTAATTTCTCCCTTCATGTCAATGTACATAGAACTAGCGTAAATCCAGCATCTTTGGCGCAATCCGGCAGTTTTTATGGAAATAACCAAAATAATGACAATGAACCCAAAGCAAAGTGTTAGTTTGTCCAACTTGATTGCAAAGACAGCATGGAACTAGTCAAACAGAGATTATTCATGAAAAATAATTCAAAACATGTATTTTCATTTCTCCCTATGTCAATGTGCATAGAACACTGGCGTAATTCCAGCATCTTTGGCGCAAATCCGGCAGTTTTTATGGAAATAACCAAAATAATGACAATGAACCCAAATCAAAGTGTTAGTTTGTCCAACTTGGTTGCAAATACAGCATGGAACTAGTCAAACAGAAATTATTCATGAAAATTAATTCGCAACTTGTATTTTCATTTCTCCCTTCATGTCAATGTGCATAGAACACTGACGTAAATCCAGCATTTTTGGCGCAAATCCGGCAGTTTTTATGAAAATAACCAAAGTAATGACAATGAACCCAAATCAAAGGGTTCGTTTGTTCAACTTGGTTGCAAAGAAAGCACTGGACTTGTAAAATTGAAATTATTCATGAAAAATAGTTCACGACTTGCATTATAATTTTCTCCCGGCATGTCCATGTATATAACTGACGTAAATCCAGAAAATCAAAGGAAGAAGGAGAAAAGGAAAGAAAGGAGAAAGGGAAAGGAAGAAGGAGAAAGGAAACGAAAAAAGGAGAAAGGGGAGAAAGAAGAAGAGGGAGGGGAAAAAAGAGGGAAAGGAGGAAAAAAAGAAGAAAGCAAAGGGAAACAAAAGAAATGAGGGAAAATTAAGTACCAAAACCTCAGAGTTTCCGGGGGCTCCACTCCCTGGACCCCCGCAGTGGCTTTCATCAGGGGCCCTAAGCCAGAACCTGGGCCCAACCGCTAAGGGCTTCGCAAAAAGCAACTCGCGGTGCGGGCTCACCTCCGCATATTCTATTTCTAGACTTAGTTACCGGGAAATTTTCGGCTCTGCCTCCCCCCCCCCCCCCGATAACAGGTAGAGATTGTAAGAGACCGGGAACAGACAACGAACAATTCAAAGAAAGGTCAGAGCTTCTTCGCTTCGTGCGGGAGGGGAAAATCACCTTCCCTGCACCCTCCCACTAGCATGCCTAGGGAGCGCCCTTTGCACTATGGTCCTCATAAAATGAAATCCTAGCTACACCACTGATTCTAGACATATGGGGTGTTGCAAGAAAGTTGCAATCAATTGCAAATAATTGCTAATTTTGACACAACCATTCTGATTGGCTTAGGGTCTGCCCTTTTAAGAAGACATGCATGCAACAATGATTTTGATTGGCCAGTGACAATCAGTTGCAACTTGCAATCGATTGCAACTTTCTTGCAACACCCCATTAGACTACTTACCGGGAAATTTTGGGCTCTGCCCCCCCCCCTCCCCGATTACAGGTACCTGTTACGCCCCTGCGTAAATCAAGCATCTTCGGCGCAATTCCGGCAGATTTTATTAAAATAACGAAAATAATGACAATGAACTCAAATCAAAGGGTGACAACCCACTTCACCGAAGGCCCGCGAGACCGAAAATAGCAAATTATAATCTATAATGTACATCGCTCTGACTACCTGTGCCAGAAGGAAGTTAAAGGGCAGCGGAAAGTTTTACATTGAAGGTGTGGGACATCCGGAAACGAGGACCAGACAAAATAATGTCTAAAGGAGACATTATTATTGTATATACCGATATAGCACAATCATGACGAAGGAAAATACGATACGAGAAAAGTCGGCCTCGCGGGCCTTCGGTCAAGTAGGCGGACCCCAGTCAGAGTTAGTTTGACCCGGTTTGACCAACCTGGGGGGCGTTTCATGAAACAATTAGTCGATGGTTTTCACGGACTAATCTGCTTTCAGGAAATCAGTGCGAGTATTTTCAGTGGCTTATAACATTATTTTGTCGGTGATTGTCACCGACAAAACTCTTCATGAAACGCTCCCCATGCAGATTGCAACTACAGGGGAACGTTTCATCAACATTTGTTGTCTGACAAGTTTCAGAAGTGACATCTTTCCTTGATTTTGATTGGCTGAGAAGTATCGTTACTATGACAACTGTCGGATAAAACAGACTTTGTCGGATAAAACATCCGAGAACAAGTCCTTAACGCTCCCCCGCATTGAACTATTAAAACAGAAATCATTCTGAAAATCGTCTTAACTTTTCTATTATCTTTTATCTTATCTCAGTAAAATAATAGCTCGCTATAGTATTATCTTAAATCGGTATTCTGAAAATTACATTAAGTCTGTAAGGACCACCCATATATTATCTCTGACACGCCCAATCTTCTCTCGTTAAACAATCATTAAAGATTTTATATGAGTTCCTCAACCAAAAGTAGTGTCCCTTATGTAAATGTAAAACCATTATGATGCGCGTCGTGCATCATTAACAGTATCTGTAGGCGTAATTTTATCTTGCGTGCATTGTGCGCTATCGTCTGCAACACTTATTTTTCAACTTTAACAAGCTCAAGAGAAAGCAGAGAGAGAGAGAGAGAAAGAAATCCCGGGAAAGAAATAGAAAGTAGAAAGATATAAAGGACAAATAAAGCAAAGGACAAATGGAAGAATAAGAGAAAGGTAATGTTTTGTTTTGTAGCAAATGTAATGATAAAAAAAAATCAAGCGATTTCAAATTAGCCTACAAAGATCAAATAATTCAGAGAAAAGAATCTGTGAAGTATTTGGGCATCGAATTAACCAGCCAGGTTTCTTTTTTGTCTCTAGTACAGAATCTGTTATAGTAAAAAAAGGCCAACTCCCTTTTGAAATTTTTGTACAGATACCAAAATTACATGAATTTACATGCAAGGCGTATTATGCTTTGCTCTTATTGACTATGTTTATTTGACTATGCTAACGCTACGTGGTATAATAATTTAGGCAAGTCAGATCAAAAGAAACCCCAAAACGTTCAAAATATTCAAAATATGATGGTAAGATGCATTCATTGTTTAGGCCCAAGAACGCACGTTGGCTATAACGACCTCTCAGCAGTCGGTTTACTTGATGTCAGTCAAAGATCAAAACAACTTATTCTGCGCCACGCACGCATAACTCGAGGGCAAATCATGATAATGGCCGCAATTTCAATCTTGTTACGACTTATATGATACAAGACATAGTCAATATAATTTTATCTTGCCCGAACGAGTAGGCATATTGGCAACTGCTTATAACGCAATCAAATACTGGAGTTCTCTCCCCGATGATATTAAAGCAGTTGCAAACTACTCTGAAAGACTACTAAAAGAGTTCCTATCACTTGAGTCTAAGAAAAAAGAAACAAGTGACATAATTTACACAATAATGATATGCTTTAGACTTACAGATCAGTATTCTTTTCTCTAACTTACCGATATCATATGTATCATTTCGTTCTTTTGTGTTGATTTTTTTTTCGTTTTAAATGTGTTGCTGTTAAACTCTTGTAAATATGTTTCATTATTACCAGCCACGTTACCAGCAGTCAAATTGTTGTTCTCTTTAGGACCCCATTGAAAACAAGCTTTCGAGTTTTCATGGGTCATCCTGTCAAGCTTTAATGAAGAATCAGAGAAACAGAAGGCAAAGAATAAAGCAGTATAAAGAAAAAAACACTAATCATGTTAACAAATTAACAAGATAAAGATTACTCAAAATATCAACCAGCCCCCCCCCCCCCGCCCCCTCCCACCTCCCCCCAAACACTATATTTTCATAAAAACTGCCGGATTTGCGCCAAAGATGCTGGATTTACGCCAGTTCTATGTACATTGACATGAAGGGAGAAATTAAAATGCATGTTGTGAATTATTTTTCTTGAATTATTTCTGTTTTACTAGTCCATTCCTGTCTTTGTAATCAAGTTGGACAAACTAACACTTTGATTTGGGTTCATTGTCATTATTTTGGTTATTTTCATAAAAACTGCCGGATTTACGCCAAAGATGCTGGATTTACGCCAATTCTATGTACATTGACATGAAGGGAGAAATTAAAATGCATGTTGTGAATTATTTTTCATGAATAAATTCCAGTTTACTAGTTCCATTCCTGTCTTTGTAATCAAGTTGGACAAAATAACTCTTTGATTTGGGTTCATTGTCATTATTTTGGTAATTTTCATAAAAACTGCCGGATTTACGCCAAAGATGCTGGATTTACGCCAGTTCTATGTACATTGACATGAAGGGAGAAATTAAAATACAAGTTGTGAACTATTTTTCATGAATAAATTCTGGTTTACTAGTTCCATGCTGTCTTTACAATCAAGTTGGACAAACTAACACTTTGATTTTGGTTCATTGTCATTATTTTGGTTATGTTCATAAAAACTGCCGGATTTACGCCAAAGATGCTGGATTTACGCCAGTTCTAAGTACATTGACAAGCAGGGAGAAATTAAAATGCAAGTTGTGAACTATTTTTCATGAATAATTTCTGTTTTACTAGTCCATTCCTGTCTTTGTAATCAAGTTGGACAAACTAACACTTTGATTTGGGTTCATTGTCATTATTTATGTTATGTTCATAAAAACTGCCGGATTTGCGCCAAAGATGCTGGATTTACGCCAGTTCTAAGTACATTGACATGAAGGGAGAAATTAAAATACAAGTTGTGAACTATTTTTCATGAATTATTTCTGTTTTACTAGTCCATTCCTGTCTTTGTAATCAAGTTGGACAAACTAACACTTTGATTTGGGTTCATTGTCATTATTTTGGTTATTTTCATAAAAACTGCCGGATTTACGCCAAAGATGCTGGATTTACGCCAATTCTATGTACATTGACATGAAGGGAGAAATTAAAATGCATGTTGTGAATTATTTTTCATGAATAAATTCTGGTTTACTAATTCAATGCTGTCTTTGCAATTAAGGTTGGACAAACCAACACTTTGATTCGGGTTCTTTGGCATTATTCTGATTATTTTCATAAAAACTGCCGGATTTGCGCCAAAGATGCTGGATTTACGCCAGTTATAAACTGCACATGTATGATAATGAATGTACCGTACGTGCGTTGGGCTCGTTGGCGCGCCCGCAATTTCCAAGCATAGTTTCCAAGTCGTTAATATTAATGAGCCATACGTCATCGGCCGGCCGAACGAGATTTCCAAGCTCATGAATAATGAATCTGCCGGATCCACGCCAATATAGTCTCAACCATAAAAAAAGCTTTCATGGAGACAGTGACAATTCGTCCTACCGTATTTCGTCTTCGATAAGGTCGCCTTAAAAAAAAATGTTTCATGCAGACATAGCTTATCACGGCCTCGCTGAAAAATAGCTTTTAGCTGAATGGGGACACAATATTGTATGTTGTTTTTATCCGTTAATAAAAATAAGCAAACAAACAATCAAAGAGGCTTCATATTTATAATAATAGATTTTTTTGTGTGATACCATTAGGGAGTGAGGCAGTGGAGCTGGGGGCAGGTGAGGGGCATATAGCCCCTGAATGAACGATGCCCCTAAATTGAAGCAATGAGGGACATTTTTTCTTTTATTTTTGTTTCAAATTGTATTTGTATTTGTATTCTGTCGTTTTTTGTTCCCGTTTATTATAGTAGATGCATTTCTGCCTAATTTCGATCATGCATTGAGTAGGCCTTACTGCAAGATCTCCTATTTGCATGACCAGTGGTCTCACAAACTCTGCTCCTTTGCCAGTCTCTGTTTTCATTTTCATTCTTGCATTCAGTTCTTTATCTTGGAATTTTCTGCATAGGCCTATCGGTTTCTATCTTTTCTTTATTCCTTTTCCTTTCTTATATCATGATTGTATAATGATATAATATTTTGAAATTTTGAAATGAGCTCCAATCACATTGGCCTGGATTCTGTCCAAACACCCATGTCATTGTCCCTCACTTCGTCTGGGAAAAGTTGTCACGGCCATTGGCGTAAATCCCGGGGGGATGGGGGGGATATATCCCCCCCACTTTTTGGAGAGGGGGGATGGCGTGTACAAATATCCCCCCACTTTTTAAGTAAGAAAATATATTTTAATTAATCTGTTAGTAAAATCTTTGAATATCTGTCATAAACAACCATCATATTTTAGAATTTCTATTTGAAAATGCGATTGAAAACCAAAAAAGTGGTTATTTTTGGCTCGCTCGCTCGTCATTATTTTAGAATTTCTATTCGAAAATGCGATTAAAAATGAGAAAAATGGTTATTTTTGGCTTGCTCGCTTTGCTCGCTCATATTTTAGAATTTGTTAGAAAATGCGATTAAAAACTAGAAAAAAGGTTATTTTTGGCTCACTCGCTTCGCTCGCTCGCAAAATATATATTAAAATGTGTGTAAGGGGGTCTGTGGGGGTCAGTGAAGGTGTGTGCTTATACCTACGGTAAGTGTGAGATCGACAGAAAAAAAAATCATCAAAAAAGTCAATCATCCCCCCCACTCCTCAGAGTGGATTTACGCGGGTGGTTACGGCATGTTTCCAAGGGATCATTGCCGCTGAAATTTGTTGTCATTTCAGATTTCGGGGTGTTTAGTTTTCTTTTGTGAATAATGATGCCATCTACGACTACGTGTCGGCTTCGTTATATGTCTTTTTCAATATTTTTGGTTATTTTCAATTTCAATTCGAGTCCATGATCCATATAGGCTAATCATAGTTTGTTTTTGTTTTTGTTTTGAGACTGGGGGAGACCACTGGCATAGGTCATTTTAGGGTGCAGTAGTGAGCATGCAACTACAGTGCACGAAGCACGCTCGCTGGGGGAGGGTGCAAGGAGGCGGAAGCTTTAATGTTTCTGTGTCATCGTTCCTTGTCTTCCCCTTCTCTTCCAACTTTCTATCACCTTTTTCTCTTATAGCCCAAGATTTTTAAAGCTTTTTTTTTGGGGGGGGGGGGGGGGGAGGGGGGCGGGCGCCCGGCTCTCGATCTACCGATTATTTTTGTGGGCGAGATATGTGAGGACGAAATGTCTATCAACTTGTGTAACTGAAGAGAATTGCCGACGAATTTCAAAACTTATTGACCTCAACATTTTGCAGGAAAGTGCTTATAGTATACTATTTTGAGAATATGCATCAAATGAGATTATTCAAGCAATGCATCTTGATGTCTAAAAAGACTCCAGCATGCATTGAAACGGGCGCCAAAAGGAATTTTTCCGTGCTAAGAGGGAAATCTCCGTACAGAAGACTACACGGGAGTGAATGCCTGGGACCGTTATGGCAAAGCAGTGATGCCAGACTCTCAAGAACAGCAGAATCAACAAACTGTTTATTTCATCACAATAGGAGGGGCATGAGTACTGATGAAGAAGGGAGAAATGAAAGAAAGATCAAACCAGTGTTTGTTGCTATTCCAAATCCAATTAAAGTGATCAGAAACAATATTTTTTATTGGTTGATACGTTCATATTTTGATCCAGATTTCTCTATTGACGAGTTCACACAAGGAGCGAAACAGGTATTGTTTACAAGGCTTTTAAAGTCACTTGAAAATAAGAATTGCTCGTACATGAAGTTTAAAGGATTTAGACCTATAAATACTATCATGAATATATAAGTAGGGACTTGCTACAACATCATTTTTAGATTTTCAGTTAAATTTTCACTGGAATGAAAGTCATAATCATATATAGGGCCTAGAGTCTATAGATCATGTAGATTCTATATGTGTCATGTCAACAATAAAAACATGGTTGATTTTTTTACATTGCTATAGTCATGATAGTATTGGAAAGAGCTCACAACTGCATTTAATAAGCTTTTCTTTGGTATAATCTGCCAAATGTAAACAAGATCTAGTATCTGTATCACCTTGCTACTATTTCTAATCTTTATTTTCCCTGATTTCCCTGATTTAGAATCTCGCTGTCGTCTGTTCGCAGATGATTGCATATTGTACAAAACAGTAACCTGCCCAAAAGATTCCGAGAGGTTACAGAGTGACCTTGATAAACTAACATCTTGGCAGAACAAATGGCAGATGGACTTTAATGCTCAAAAATGCTATGTCATGCGAATCTCTCATGCTAGAACCCCCCTGAAGTATAATTACACCTTGAATAACACCGTACTGGAAGAAACCAAAACCCATAAATACCTGGGTGTAGATATAAGTAATGATCTTTCATGGAATTTTCATGTGGACAGAGTCTGCTCCAAGGCAAACAGAATACTTGGTTTCCTGAGAAGGAACTTGCATTCTTGTCCATCACATGTCAAGGAAATGTCATACAAGACAATGGTCAGACCAATACTTGACTATTGTTCATCAGTATGGGATCCGCATACTCAAACACTCATCAATAAATTAGAGCAAATCCAGAATAGGGCAGTTCGTTTTATCACCGGAAAGTATGAAAGAAAATGTAGTGTAACTGATATGAAGAAGACACTCAAAATACATGTAGAGTCTCTTCAACAGAGATGGAAAGCAAACCGAATGTCAATCTTCCAGCAGGCATTGTCGGGCCAGCTCGCCGTGCCGCTGCGATCCACCCTGCGCCCGGCCCAAAGGAACCTGCGTAATACCTCAACCACAAATAGCTTTATTCCGATTGCAACTAACAAAAACTGCTATAAGTTTTCTTTTATACCACGTTCTGTTGTTGACTGGAACAACTTGCCAAACTCAATCAAATCAATTCTCGACAAAGACAAATTCAAAGTAACAATCCAGAAGTACCTAAACCAAAATTAATACTAAGCATCGCCTCTCACCTCCGCGTAACGACCATCAGCGCACCCTAACCCTGCCCGTTTGACCCCTTTTAGGGGAGTTGGGCAGTATCCTGGAAGTAAGTAAGTAAGTAAAATTCATGCAAATATTTGCTGTTTGTTTAAAGGCAGTGTATACTGCCAGACGCGTGTGTGACCTTACGGCCACACGCGTGTGGTTGTATCCACAGCATCAACATTAGGATACAGCCACACTCGTCTGAATTCTCACTTGTACTCTGTGCGCCGTGACAGCTATCTCTAGTGTATACTGCACTGCACAAGCGATGTGTATTCATGCGATGGTATGTGTTGCGACTTGCAAAACTTTGATCGTCACGAAGGTTTTAACTCTTGATTCCACTTATTGTACAAACAATATTTTCACTTCATTCTCACCTGATCGACAAGCAGGTGACAATAATGAAGTAAAAATATTGTTTGTCTGTCAGTGAATTTCAAGAGATAAAACCTTCGTGATGATCCAAGATGCAAGTTGCAATACCGTCGCATGAATACACATCGCTTGTGCAGTGCATACACTAGCGAGTCACGGCACACAAGTGAGAATTCAGACGAGTGTGGCTAGTATCCTAATGTCGATGCTGTAGATACAACCACACACGTGTGGCCGTAAGGTAAAGACACACGCGTGTGGCTTTATACACTGCCTTGTTTAAGTTCTTTTACAAAAATAAATGTGTTATTGCGACCAAGTCCAAAGCTGTGTTTTGGCACCTATCCTTTTCTGTAGTATCGATGTCACAAGATTAAATCTTGTTCTACAAAGACCTTGCCTACTAGAAATTTTCTAGTAGGAAAGGTCTTTGTGAAACAGTTTAGAAAGCTCAGGGACATCTCTGAAGTTGGTGGACAAAGTTCTGACTGTCTTGTTGGTTACTGGAAGCAGACCCCAAGAATCCATATCAGAGCTCATTATAACAAGTTTCCACTGGCACTGCATTATCATTACATGTCTTTCTCCTAGGTCCATTGAACATGATAATTTGAATTGGAAAAAGATATTTGAGCCTGTTATCACATGCGTCTTGCGTTCTTAACCAGGTTCTTGGTCATTTGAATAATTTCACATTCCCAGTGCAAAATTCTAACTTCTGAAAAAGTTGTGACTTGTTCTTGATCTACAAGTATTTGTAATCTTAGTTATACATTCACCAATCATCTGTTTGACTTCTCTATAAAATGTAGATCTAGACCTACTAGATCAAATGAATATCAATGTAGGATGGATTGTCTTCTTCTACATTCCTCGACTTTTAGCAACCATGAGAGGAAAGTTTTGTAATTTGACAAATTCGACATTAAAATACAGTGGAAACTCGACATAAAGAGATCTGATATAACAATATTCCTGATATCACAAATGATATCTACAGTGGTGTTGGCGTAGCTAGGATTTAATTTCAGGGGGGGGCGGTAGTGAGCATGCAAAGCGTGGGAATCACTTACATGTACTGAGCGCGCGAAGCGTGCTCGGAAGCTCCGACGTTTTTTTGTCATTGTTCCTTGCCTGCTCCAGCTCTTCTTGCGTTCTCTTACCTTTTTCCTTTCTTGCTCACGCTTTTTTTTTCTTTTTTCTTTTTTTGGGGGGGCCACCGCCCCCATTGCCCCCCTAGCTACGCGCCTGGGTCCCAGCTCTTTATATTTTATTATTTTTTAACCCTGATATAACAAGATTCCTGCTATAACAAGGTAATCGTGAAGGTCCCAAGGACCTCGCTATACTTGGTTTCCACTGTATATCATTTTTTCCCCCTAGGCGCTTGTCACAATATCAGAGGAAGTAGCACAAGGAGCTTGGGAAAACCTTGAAGGTCTCCTCTCTCCAAAGGTAAAAATACCCCCCCCCCCAGAAAACAAGAATTAAAAAATAACACACACAAAACAAACAAAAAGAGATTATGAGTTGTTAACGAGACCAATTCGGACAGTTTTGTTTGCAGAATCCCTAATGATGTGTCCTAAGAGTTGTCCATAGAACATAAACCATAGACCCTAGTAATGGGCAGTGACCACAAAAGAAGAGTTGGGATGACAAGATGTAGATGCCTGTACTTTAACCACTCTGCTGTGCATTCCAAGAGGCTGTTTTCAACAATGAAGCATGAATGAAAATCTCCAAACTTGTGCAGGAGAGGTAATTCTCTTTGGAAGTTGGAAGGCAGGATATGGGGCACTGATCAGTGCATACCTGCCTATAAAACTGATTTGTGCATTTGATTGAGACTAAATATACATATACATGTACTTCTATGTGCCTCTTGTTTTGAATAATTTAACTTTGGCTTGTTATTTAGTTTTTATGCCTGACTTGATTCCCAGCAGTTGTTGTTAATTACATACACTGTAATTGATATTATTATAATCATTGTTTTCTTTATATTAGGTTACTCAGTTTTAAAAGTGGGTTTTCTTTTCTATGATTAGCTTGAATTATTCAAAATCTAGACACATTGTTGTGGTTTCACTTTAATTAGAAAAATCCTTATTCTGCATATAATTTTTTCCCTTTCACTTTTTGGGGTGGAACACCCCAACAGCAAGAACTCCCTTTGAGCGCTTTCATATTTTTGATGTAGTATATACAATTTTTTATTCTCTTCATACATAACTACTTGTGCTTATTTTTGTAAACCAGCTTCTCCAAGAGATCAAGAACACATGCAGGGGCTTCAGTCTGAAGGAGATTAGTTCACTCTCGGTTTCAGGAGAAGATATTCTCCATACCTTCCCTCATGACATTGCTATACACTATGATGATAAAGGTTAGTGTAAATGTATAAATGAGTAAATGAATGAATGAGTGAGTGAATGCATGAATGAATGAATGAATGAATGAATGGATGAATGAATGAATGAAAGAATAAAAGAAAGAAACTTACAAAAATTTGATCATGATACAGAGCTACATGTAAGTGGAAATGCAGATCTTTGGTAATAGATCACCACTATTAGATAGCAATACTAATTAGTATTCAATGGTTAAAGTAATAAAGTTGGTCCTTGTATGTTCCTAAAACTGTAACTCACTTCTGGTAAAATGTAAAGCTTAGGGTAATAATGCTTTTGTTCTTTTGCAGTACCTATAATGAATTTACATTTTTTTGGTTCTTTTTAATGATGAATTTCTTAAAAAAAAAAAAGCTTCCCTGAAAGCAGATGTTTTTTAAAAAGTTTTCATAGAATTCCACAGATTGAATGTAAGCTTGTATCATATGGATATGAAAACAGGTAGGTGTATGTGTTGACAGCTTCACAATATGATTTGTACACTTCAATTTGTATACTTATTACATAGGAAGTCTTTTCTTTTTTTATCTGTCCATACATTAGGTGGAAAGTTCCTCTTTATCTTGATGAAATTCTGGTGTCACTCTTCTCAGTCCGGAGGCAGCGATCCAGAAGTTAAAGGTTTCCGCATTGGAAAGCCGCCTCCAGGTGTCTCCCAGGAGCAGTTTGATAGTCTTGGCAGTGTCTACAGTTGTACTTATGAGTAAGAAATCTATTTATCCTCTTGGAATATACCATAAAGTAGCAATGTCTAATGATTGAATAAGTAAAGGAGCTGAAGGATTGTAAAGGATCTTCTCTTTTTTATGTGAGGCCACCATCCACTTCCTGCCTATCACTTACGATGACGGTCTCTTGCATTCTAGTAATCTAATGAAAATATTTATACATGTATTCCTTTTTCTTGTTTGTATGTTTTGTATTGTACATGGCTTTGAATTTATGTTTTACTCATGTAAAAATTAATCAGTTTTTAATCATTATTAGAACACATAATAAAAGCAATCAAACTGACAAACAAATTTTTTTTTCACAATTTTCTGTTTGGTAAAGGCAAAGTTTCATATAAAAAAACCAAGGGAACTTGCTGAATCAAAATTAATACCTAATGTCTTAAAGCTCATGTACAGTTTGGTAGCAGAAGGATAATTGACATGAAACTAATTGAATATAGTCTCACTGTGTCTGCCTTGCATAAAAAGATATATGTGTGAGATTATGTGATAATCCATTCATGATTTCCAGTGAATTTTAGTGTAAATATCTGAGAGAAATGGAATGTACAGGGTTCATACGGGTCAGGGAATTTCTGGAAAAGTCAGGGAATTGGAAATTCTTTTTTCCAGGAGCGAAAAGTCAGGGAAAGTCAGGGAATTTGTAAGTTTCTTCTGGAAAGTCATGGAAAATCATTTATTCAAGACATTTTTAATGTTAATGAATTTGCACTCCGGCCAGCCCCGCATTCATGGCACCCAGATCAGCTTTGAAACTCTTTTAATCAGTGTGCATTTAATGTAAGTTTTGCATCACATGTGATCGATGAGTCATGGAAATTTGCATTTTTATGCCCTGGAAAGTCATGGAAAGTCATGGAATTTTGAAAATCTATAAATGAACCCTGAATGTAACAGCTGTACTCTCTGCCCTCCGCAAGGAACCCTGCATGCAACCACTCTGCGCACAATTATCACAGTGCTTTGTTATGCTTGACGCATTAACAAAACTTGTATTGGTTTTACATGTGTGCAGATACTAAGTGATAAACATCAACTTCGTTGGGATTTTACTTTGTCAACTTGAGATCAAATTTTTTTTGGCCTCTCTTTAATTTTGTGAACTATTTAACTTGCAGAGGAAAAAAATATCACAGCATTTTAATAATGCCACTGTCTTGTTACCGTCTGACAAATACATAATCTTTAAAACTGCTTCTACTTTATTTTCTAAAGAGTTTTGTTTTTCTTTCCTTTAAGGTTTCATCGCAATATCTCACCTGGTGCTGATCCACGGTGGATGATCACATACATGCAACATGGCCAGCTGATAAACACTGAGACCAGAGGACTGCCTGAAGATGATTGACTCTTGGGCTTTGTTCATTCTTGCAACTTGGCCATCAGGAAACGGAGGATTTCCTGAAGATGATTGACTGTTGTGCTCCATTCATACAATGTGACATGTGTATTAGACATGTCCAGCTGATAAACACTGAAACTAGATGGCCACGTATAGATGAATGACTGTTGGGCTCTGTTCATACTTGCAACATGATCAGGACTAACTGAAGATAAATGACTGTCCTGCTCTGTCCATTCTTGCAATGTGTTCTGCTAGTAAACCTTGACATCAGAGGACTACATGTACCCATAAATGAATAGCTGCTGTGTCCTATTCATACTTTCAACATGACCAGTTAAAATATGCTAAAAATAGAAGACTACCTAAAGATGAACGACGGTCATACTTGTTCAATACTTTCTACTTGGCCAAATATTTTGATTACCACTAGAAGATAAATGCATGTCACACTTGTTTTATGAGGGAATCCTAATACAGTAGAAACTCACTATAATGAGGACACTGGGTCCATGAAAATTGCCATGTTATATCAGGAATCTTGTAATATCAGAGCAAAAGAATCCCCAAGGAACACAAGACTTGTAAGTTTCCACTGTACATGTAGATTCACAAAAATATTTTGATCATCAGTGATTGGCTATAACACACGATGTATAATGAATGGTCTTTTACTTGTTTACTAAAAAAGAGTTAGCTTTGCAGTGATTCAGGGTACGATCTAAGAGTTAGAGGAATCATGAAAGGCTTTGTCTTTTTCATTCTTTCATTCAGTCACTCATTCACCTATTTATTCATGATCATCAACACAACATATCTTTAGATTCATGATCTTATTGACTCTAGATAGATAAGCTGCTTGATATGATTTGAATTTACTATTGACACACATATTGTCCACAGCCTCCCTCCTGAATATTTCGGGCTGAATATCCAATGGATTCATAGTGCGGAAAATTTACAATTTTTATTAAGTTAAAAGCTGTTGGGTTAACACTTTTTTCTATTTTTGCTGGTTGTTCCTCCTGTAGCCCAAAGAGGGCGATATTCATGAATAGAAGTATAAGTGGTCTGTATTACTAATATGTTTTTTTTTTTTCTTGAGTTGTACCGTACATGAAAGGTTGGTAACATATTAACTTGGCTTTTAATGATCCAAGGAGCAACAAATTTGAAATGAAATACCAATGAGAGCTCTGTTAAAAAAATAAAAACATTTTCACATTTTCTGTCATGGATTTTTTTGTTGTTATCAGATGATTTTACTTTTACTGTTAATGCTTTCCCATTTTGTGCATGGATAAGTACATTAAACCTTGTTTGCTCTTCTTTTCCTGTTTTTTTTTTTCAGGATCATTTTCTATTTCATTTATTACAGAAGTTTCAGGTGCAGCAAATCTGAGGGTAATTACAGTGATTCTTTGAAAGCAGTATTAAATTTATGTCAATGATTATTTTACTTCTTTAGAGAAAATAAAAAGTTGTAATTTATTAGCAAAGCTCAAGAGCAAGGTTTGCTAGAAGAGGTGGGACTTTGTGAGAGGAAGTTGGAGGAGAGAGTTTATGTAAAAAGAGAGAAAGAGAATGTAAAAGGAGAAAGAAAGAGAAGAGAAAGAGAAAGGAAAGGAGCAGGAGAAAGAGAAAGGAAAGGAAAAAAGGAAAGAGGAAAAGGAAAGGGAAGGACAAAAATGGGCAGGAGAGAAAGAAAAGGAAAGAGAAAGAAAAAAGAAGAGCAGGAGAGAAAGAGAAATGGAAAGAAAGGAGAGAGAGGGGGCAAAAAAAAAGGGGGGGGGGGGAGAAAGAAACAAAAGGAGAAAAAGGATTGGAAGGAGAGGGAAATAATCTATTTTCTTTTCCAAGTGATTGTGAAGGAGTTCTGTTCTACTATTTTTTTTATTCATTTATTTATTTATCCATTCATTTTATTTTGAGGAACATAACATGACAACAATTTTTCAAGACAGAAAAATGCATAAATGTAACAAAAACTAATGCCTGGGTATGAAGTATACTAGAAATGTATTTTTATGCAGAAACAATTTTGAATACTTGTATTTTGATTGAAAGTTTTAAAAAGTGTTTCCAAAGTCCTTTTATGAATACCCAATGGCAATACATGATCGAAGGTCTCTGATACTGGCATACCGTCAAATTACCGTCTTTGCTCCATGGATACTATGGTACCCCCCCCCCCCCGAGGGATATGAAGTAGTAAGGTATCTTATATAATGTAGTTGTAGGAAAGTTTTATGTTTTATGTTGGGGGGGGGGGGGGGAATGGAACCTGGGAGATGGTGGGGATAGGCCGGGCTCCCGTAGGGGTAGTACAGGCTGTGGCCACCACATTATGCCCGACATTATGTAACTTTTCAAAAATGCACCCCGACTCCCACCCGAGTAACAAAAAAAAACAAACCCCACAAACAAACAAACAAAAAAAAAACAATTTCGGCTCATCTGCATTATAATTGCGAAGGAACAAAGTGGAGGATACTTGCATGATTGCTATGATGTCCGACACAAAACTTTAGGGATCACCCAACTGTAACTGGGTAAAATAGGCCACACCCCCGGCCGCGCCCCGCACGCTGCGGCGCATGGCGTGGCGCAGTGTTTATCATTTTGATCGGTTTCGATACAGTATACCCCCAGGCCAGTGCAGTGCGTGGATGCAGTCTCAATTCAGTTCCTGGTATATTAGGCTGTGCATCCATTAGCCTTTCATGCTCTCTGCAAACATGTTCGCCTTGAGGGGAATGTTGAGGCCAAGTCGTGCCGCTACTCTTGCGAGGACCTTGAGGAACACTGGCCTTTACTCCACTGCAGCTGCTCCACAACCTATTGTGACTCCCGACATCTATTTCAACAAGGTTTGTAACCAAATTTGCATAATGGTTGACTGTCTGTTACACTCGTGCATCTGTCTGGCACTATGGTCTGAGTCTGACGTTGTGACATTATTAATTAACATATTAAACTTAAAGCTCAACTATAATAAGCTCGAGCTCATCTTTCTTGTTTATTTCCCCACACACTCATGTTGATTTAATTAACCTCTATCATGAATGCATCATCTGATCATGCTCCTGTTAAACAGGGGTTGTGGAATGCTTTTTGGAGTGGGGTGCTGACAACAAAACAGGTGGGATCCAGGGGATGAACCCCCCTGAATAAGTCCTTTGCAGAGACACCAAGGTCAAAGACCAGTAATGCGGGAGGTTTTAGGCAGGCAATGCGTGTGATCGCCAGGTGTGTGTATGGGGATAGGCTGTGATGTAGGTGTGAGAAAGATTTTTGGGGATGAGCAAGAGCCCCCATTGTGGGAGTCTCACGCCTAATGCATGAGGCTTGACATGTCTGCCTTGGGGTTTTAAATATTAAGGTTAGTTATACAATTTATTTATTTTTTCACTTAAAAAAAGTTTTATAATTAATTTTTTCATTTTGATCTAGCCGGAATTGTAAGATTGTGTGTGTGTGTGGGGGGGGGGGGGGGGGGCAGGAAGGAGGGGAGGGTGCCGGAAGGAGGGGAGTGGAGGGGAGACTGCATTCCCCAACCCCCTTGCTCCCATAGCCCCTGATAAACTTTGTAGTACAGTACACTGAGGATCATGCTCCTACTTGTCATGCCCTGTGTTCCAGGCCATTTAAGTTTAACCCCTTTTCCCTGCCCAGCAAGCCTATAGGTCACCCCAGGTTCTGTTTTTAAGGAGGAGGGGAGGGGAGACTGCGTCCCCCAACCCCCTTGCTCCCGCAGCCCCTGACAAACTTTGTAATACAATACACAGTCTGAGGATCATGCTCCTTATTGCCATGCCCTGTGCTCCAGGTCATGCTTTTATTTAAGTTTTAAGTTTAACCCCTTCCTCCTTGCCCAGTTAGCCTAAAGGTCACCACCAGGTTCTGCTCTTAAACCCTCTTGCTAGGCCCTGCTTATCATCTCTGGGCTCTTCTCTGACTCTACCTTGCCTGCTCTCTTTCTTTGTCACTCTCCTCATTCCTTTTCTTTACCAATTGATAACCTGATCCGGATCTGGTACAGAATTTTTTTTGACAGGAGCGTGAGGCACGAACCTTTATTGAACCCTTAACTCATCTTTAGGGGCAAATTTTGAGAAGAAGGGTTTAGGGCTTTCTCACAAAATGTAAACCTATGTTTAGGAATTTGTCGTAAAATCATATACGGTACTTGTGTGTCTGGATGCATACAGTAGTTATGTACCAGAGATTTTGAACAGAGATTTCAAATTTTCTGTTAATTTCTTTTCTCAAACCTCAAGAAATGGATTGTAAATATACACCAATCCCAGGATTTGGGGATACCACCCATGTTTAAGGATTTTGTTGAAAATGTGTAACTATGTTTAGGGATTTTTTTTAGAAAACAGGACCCATGTTTAGCGATTTGTTTTTTGTTGAAAAGTGACATGGAAGTAACCCCCCCCCCAATCCTTTCAGAAGGTGAAAATATTCTATTTTTCATCTAAATTTATATCATAGAAATAGTAGCATACATGTAGCTGTGATTTTGTTTTACATTTTCACTCTGAGGGCTCCAGCAGGGGCACCAAAATTCTAAACAGTAGGGTGCATATCCCTTACCCCTCCCCCTTTGGCTATGCCTTGTCAATATTCAGAAGATGAATACCTCTAGAATAGGGTATCTATGAAAGAATATGCTAATATACTGGTACTATAAAGTATTCTGTATATCAAAAGAAGAATGACCGCACAATCTGTATAGTGTATATAGATTGTGGCATCATTTCATGGGGGCCCCAGTTCATGCTTTGTGATTATTGATTTTTTCTTTTGTGCAGTTGTTCATCAACAATGAGTGGGTGGACGCTCAGAGTGGGAAGACCTTCCCAACCATCAACCCAGCCACAGAGGACGTCATCACTCAGGTAGCTGAAGCAGACAAGGTGAGAGTGCCTATTATACTAGAACCAGGCAGTTTTGGCCTGTGTAGGGAATGATAATGGTAGTCACGTATCAGGTTAACCCACTGGATGATGAATTCTATTATGGTCATAGGCTTAATACAGAAACCAGCTATTTCCAGCAGGCAATAGGTTAATTGTGAATTCTGACACCTGAAAAACCATCACCAATGGGCAAATATATATTTTTTGTTTAAATGTATAACTTTTATCCTGTCATAATCATCTGCAATAAAGAATGCCCTTCTAGCCATGTTTTCATGATGAAAATTGAAATTACTTTGTTTGTGATTTGCAACTTGAGTCACAAGTTTTTGAGCATTCCTGGTATTCTGCTATATATATGTTCAGGAAGTGGTGAGTAGTGCACAAGCCGAATGTGTACCAGATTAATCACTTAACCATCCAATTTCCCTTTTGCTATGGACATCTGAAAGCAGTTGCTTTGATTATTATCCCTTTTAAACCCATTGCCTCTTGCAACGGAGTGGTTGCTGTATCGAGTTGATGGGAATTGTAGAATTTGCTAACTAACGGATTAGTATAACCCATTCTTGACAAGAATTAATTAAAGCCTAATTTGATCAGCTTTTATTCTTCAAATTGGCAACACCAACATTTTTATTTTATTGCTACATTTTATTTATAAAATGTCATGTATCAGAAATGAATATAAATTGACAGAAATTATGATGATAAGTCAAAAAGTTGCCAATTTGCACGGGATAACAGTGATTTTAAACTTTCTATCACATTGCCAATTTAAGGATTTTAATGCTTATTTTCCTTTAAAAAAAATATTCAGCATCAAACAACGAATATTGACGCAACTAAAATGGGCACAGTTTGTGTAGAATTTTTTGCTCTTTCTGCTCATGTATTTGGTATGATTTTTAGGGCTCTATATCAAAAGCTATAAGGCCAAACCACAAAATGTGGACCTATGTCACGAATGGGTTAAAGCCTCTTTTTGGAATAGAAAAGTGTTTTTGATAACTGTTTTCAGGAAATGGATCTAAGTGATATTTGGTAAGACCAGGGGGGGGGGGGGAAATGTTTCATTGAGGCCTGTATATCATCCATGTACATGTACTTTACTTTCTGAAAAGTGCTCTAAATGGGGATTGAAGTAGGAGTGGTTTTGATACCCTAAACAAGGGAAACCTGTCTAAAATATCTGATTTTTATACCATTAACGGATTTTATTCAAGCATTGCATCATCGCCTCTGAACTTGATATACCTTTTCTTGACTTTTGCTGTTTTAGATGCCCTGAATGCTTAATGCTTTTGGGTGTTTTCATGTTTGCGGATGATTTACATGTACTGTATGTACAGGCCTCCATGAGATACGTATACATTTGTACATGACACCCCCAGGTGTTAACCCATTCGTGACAGAGGGTCTACATTATGTGGTTTGGCCTAATACCTTTTGATGCAGAGCTCTAAAAATCATACCAAATACATGAGCAGAAAGAGA
Organism: Echinometra lucunter; assembly: GCA_029962745.1. Lineage (NCBI taxonomy): Eukaryota > Metazoa > Echinodermata > Echinoidea > Camarodonta > Echinometridae > Echinometra > Echinometra lucunter. The sequence goes on from CM057153.1 coordinate 10,760,975, forward strand.
AAAAAATTCTACACTTACTGTGCCCATTTTTGTTGCATCAATATTTGTTGTTTGATGCTGAAATTTTTTTAAAGGAAAATAAGCATTAAAAATCCTTAAATTGGCAATGCGATGAAAATGTTAAAATTACTGTTTTTCCCTGCAAATTGGCAACTTTATGACTTCTCATCATACATTCTGTCAATTTATATTTATTTCAGATACATGATGTTTTATAAGAAAAATGTAGCAATAAAAGAAAAATGTTGGTGTTGCCAATTTGAAGAATAAAAGCTGATCAAATTAGGCTTTAAATAATTCCTGTCACGAATGGGTTAAGATTACTTGGTATTTAGAGAGTAAGAGTCTCTCAACTTATAGAAAAAAATGTAAATGTCAGTAGTTGAAAACTTAATACACCATTCATTTGATAATAAGTGCTATGGATTTTTATCCCACTGCTGCCACCATGTTGTCTTCCAACACAAAAGTGTCAATAACATGTCTTTCTTATTGGCTGCTGACATGGGCTTCTTGTATTGTAGATCTTTTTAATATGTTTAAAACTCTCATACATTACATCACAGGTCATGCCATTTGAGATCCTGGTAACATATTAATAGTTTAGAAGTTACTTGATGTATATTAAGTAGTCCATGAATTATACACAATATATAATCTACACTACATTTTGAAATGTTGGTTGGATACATGGCACTTTATTTACTTTGAATTAAAAAAAATGACAACACACACCTGTACTCTTATATGAACTTTTTCTCAAATGGAACAACTGTATGTTTTATGTTTGATTAGGCTGATGTTAATATTGCCTTTGATGCTGCCAATGAGGCCTTCCGACTGGGATCACCATGGCGTACCATGGATGCATCTGAAAGAGGGCGCCTTCTCAACAAGCTAGCTGATCTGATCGAGAGAGATCAGGTCTACCTGGCTGTGAGTATATCAAACAAGATCTGCGAATAATAATATACAAATATCAAATTCAGAAAAATGCCCAAATACCATCAATTTTGTTGCAAAACAACGAGGTTCCAAAACAGCTCCCTACCTTATCTCATGCGCTTGCTCAATGAATAAGTCGATAGGTATACATTCCCAACTGTTCTATTTTTAGCCCATATCTAATAACAGTCTTGTCAGGTAGCACAGATTGATCACTTCATTTGTTTATATGCATGTACTTTACAGATATTGCAGATGGAATAAACCCATTGTATTAGTGTATTGTATCAGTGTTGTGTTTTGAGCTGCGTCTATTTTATTTTTACCTGTACCAGTGTTTGTGTTTATGTCAATGAAGATTATCTATTTACAGTTAAGTTAGACAATTTTTATTTCATTTATGTTCAGGCCATAACTATCTTGGTCATTTTTCATAGTTAATTGTTCTTTCTTTTTTTCCCCCTTATTTTTCTTTCAGTTAAATACAAAGCAATTATTCCTTATTTATTACCGACACTAAATCATGTCAGGCCATGTAGCCCATTGATAAGTCTACTATAGTGCATTATTAAAGGTGTTTTAAAGGTAATTGAAAATAACATAATTTTTTAAATTTCTAATGTAGTCAAGGAATATAATGATTACTAATTCCTGGAACTATTTATCTCTGCTGAACTCCACCACCCAAATTGAGTTATATTTTGCATTCTATTTTTGTTTCTTGGTTTTAAATTGTCATTTTTCTATTCAATTATTTATTTGCCTTTAACTATGATGCATTTATAGATTCAACTTCTAACCTAAATAAATATGTATTAATAATTTAGTAAAGTAGTACATTTATATAATAATTAGTACCAGTAATGTGGATTTTCATGACACTTTATGAACTTAAACTTAAATAAGTGCAATAATTTCTGATTGCTGATTGACATATTTGAATTTGTTTTTTGAACCTATTGGATCATGTGTCTGATTGTAAATTCCCAATTGTAATTATACATGTAATGTTATGTTTTTGTACCAATGTACAGTTCAACCTCTGGTTGCAATGCATGAGATTTTTTTAATAAAGACTATTTTATCTATCTATCATAAACATGAGTGCGATGGTACAAGATTTCCCATAAGGTCTGGTAAAGGAATTAGTCGCCAGGCAAAGCCTTGTTGAATAGAAGTTTTGTCGCTTTTTCATCAAATGCGAATTCTTGTACCATTGCATGGATTAGAATATTCACAATTTGTATTGTATAACACCTTTTAAGTTTGATGAACAGTTGATAAGAATCAAGAAAAATATTAGAAATTTTAGTTCACAAATCAAGGTTAAAAAACAGGGAAGTCGGTTCCAGCTGCAAAATGCCTGGCAGTGTATGTAGTGTATATCTTTCGTGCAGTGCGCGAATTGCCTTAACAACTGAATACGTGTATGCTGCGCAAGTTAATTGTGATGTCAGAGAAAGAAACCAACCAAGTCATCTTTTGTGACTTAAATTGTGCAATGGTACATTTTAGATGGTGCATGTGCAGTGGTATGAATACTGCACATTCAGCTCCCATAGACTTGTGTACAGCAAGCTTGGTAGGCATACAATAACAACAGTGATGATGATGATGATGGTGATGATGATGTTGATGACGATGATGGTGATGATGATGTTGATGACGATGATGATGATGATGAAGATTGGATTTTTGTTGCATCTTTTCCAGAGAATGATGGTAGGACCGTCAATGACATGGAAAGGAGTCCAGAGTAAACAGCTCAAGGAAAAAAGGGATGAGCTATTTACTGAAGCCTTTTTAGGTCAGGGCAGTGTTAATAGAACAAAATAATAATAATAATTCTTTTCCAATCCTCCTTGTGCTACAGTATTTTATTATGCATCTTTATGTTTTCATGAACATTTGAGATGGATATTGGTTAAAAATTCCAATTTGATTGTAAGTATGAATTTGTTTAAGTGCTAACATGAATCTATCTTTGTTCTGTCTGCCAAAGACATTGTATGTGGTTGCATAGAAAAGATTTTTAAACACAGAAATATATTCTATTTCTCAGAGCTTGGAGACCCTTGACAATGGCAAGCCGTTTCAAGTGGCAATAGCTGCCGATGTGGCTCTAACTATCAAATGCTACAGGTATGATACCATAATGGATAATAAGCAATTTGTGTTAACATCCTATTAATGCAGAAAATAAATTCATGTATCTTACCTCCTGTATTAATTCTTGCTATGTACATCTTCATAAACAGAAATATGTAATGTGAATATAAGTTGTAATCCCCAAATTTTGGAGATAGAAAGTGCTAAAATCATCAAAATTGTTCAAGAAAAGAAAGTCTTTAAAATTTTAGTAATTCCTGTGATTTCTCATGGATAGGTATTGTAAAGTTTTATTGGTAGGTATATTTTGTAAGATTAATTACCAGTGTGTTGAATATTATGATTCAATTCACCCTCTTCCTCCGTATCCTGTATTTCGCTTTTATCTATGTGATTTGTATCTAAATGAAAGGTTGTTATCCGTGTTATGTTTTCAAGGTACTATGCAGGATGGGCAGACAAAATTGAAGGAAAGACAATACCAATAGGTAAGGCAAATTTCTGTTCAGTATGAAATTCTTTTTCAGCATGCAATCACATGAAAATTTAGTCTGTCTGCAAAAGAGAACAGCAGTAATAGGCAAGTCCGCCTTGATACCCAGTTGATTTCTATCATAGAAAAATGGGAGAAACCGGTCCATGAAAATTCATTGCAAACTTCATAAAAAGGGAGATATTGTGACCTTTTGAAAAAATCTTTGAAGAGCACTACACAGTTCATGATTTTATTTCCTTGATTTGGACACTCCAAATGTAGTTAGCATAGTAAATATTTCTTAATACCCAGTTGGTTTCTATAATAGAAAAATGGGAGAAACCTTTCCATGAAAATTCAATGCAGACTTCATAAAAAAGGGAGATATTGTGACCTTTTGAAAAAAATCTTTGAAGAGCACACGCAGTTCATGATTTTACATGTATTTCCTTGATATGGACACTCCAAATGTAGTTAGCATACTAAATATTTCATGTGTTTCCAAGTAAATGTTGTCTAAAATCTGTGCCCAAAATCTGTCTTTGGAAAAAACTTTCCTTTAGGTTCTTTCTTAAAAAACGTCAGTGCCTGGATTTTTAAAGGTGAATATCTGTCCAAAAAGAAATGGGAAGTAGCTTTTAAAGGAAATCATAAAATTGCAGTCCTTATTCTTGTTTCATCATTAGACTGAGTTTTCTTCATTTTCTTTGCCAACCTCTCACCCCTCCCATGTTCCAATTCTAGTGTAAATCAACAATCAACACTGCTGATTTTCTCCTTGATGACTTGTAGGCTGACCCTATTTTTGAATGATCAAACATTGTCCTTGAGTAGTTTGAAGCCTAGGCATGTTTGTTTCTGTATGAAAGCAAGTGATCAAAAAGAAGAGTGGTTTATAGTGCAATACATGTAGGTATTATCTCATTTCAGAAAAAATTATTGAGAAAAAAATCCCATTCAAGGCTTATACCTTTGTTTGTTCAATCATGCATTCTAGAGACTTACACGTACAGTTTTGTAATGGCAGTTAAATCTTTGTAATGGATTCTTGCTTCAGTGCTTCTGGAGAATAAACTGTATAATGTGTATGGCCTGTATAGCCAGCAGTATGTGTACTCAAACATAGAGAGGTTGTGGTGTTAAATAGGGTTCGCAACTTCACTTTATGAATAAAATTCTGATATTTGTATTCATGCAATGATCTATAAAATTCAAAGATCGTTGCCATGGCTCTGTGTGTGTACTGGTATAATGTTCATCTGTTTGTCCATTGAAAGGAAAGAGCTGTCAATAACCTTGACCTATTATAGCAGTGAAATAACTGTGAGGTTCTATACATGTAGTTGAAATTCTTGATTCTCTGACTTGACTGGAAGGGGGTTCTTTCCATCCCCCGGCAAAGAAAGTTGTGCATGTCGGTCACTGCATGGAGATCGGTGATTTACCTGTGCCTCAAAAAGTATAGTTGATTTATATCCCCCATCAAGATATTAAAAACTAAAAATGCTCACCACAGAGAAATGTAATTTATATTTCATATTTCAACTTATCATCTTTGTCTTAAGCCCTCTCTATGTGCTTACTGAAAAAGCACTCTCTTAGTGACTTTAATAGCCCATGGATACAGTTTGATTTTAGTATAACACAGATTTTCCATGCACTCCAGCCGAAGTTATCTCGGGCTACTAGTATCCAACGGGTGTGTTTAAAGTCGTACTCAATTTCCTAATTGCGTGCTGTATATCATGCATCACTGCATTGGTCTGATCATGCTCAGGGGAAGCACGCTATTGGGAAGTCTATCCTTGAGATTACGCGTTAAATACCGGATATGCAGTGGCGCTTATGCATGACACTAACTCTAACTTAACTCTTCATGAAACACCCCCAGGAATATACCATGGTTTACATCACACCTGCATATTCATGTTTTTCTTCATAATAGAAGTATTTTGTATCAAGTAGCCATCCTTGGCCATACTGCACACGCATTTCATTTTTCTTTCTTTTTTTTTATGCAGGATGTAATGTTTTGTATACTTTTTATTTCATTTGAATGGTGATTTGTTATTGTTGATTGGCTATCTCTGTCAAAGAATGATTTATGAAACATAATTTAAGAAAAAATTCATGAAAGTTATTATTCTTGTGGTCTTAGTTCAACAATGTCAAGATTATAAATCAAAAACTGAAACTTACTGCAGATAAATTAAAGAAATATCAGAGGAGATGCAGTGTACTTAACCACATGAAATGCTTATGTTTGGATTTTGTGAATGAGATTCAAAATTTCTTTTCTATAGTGGAACTGATGGAAACGCTACATGTATCTCAAGGTTTTGAATTTATCTGATATACATGTATGCAGGGTACCATCACTTTAGATTGTTTTTGCAAAAATAGTGTCACTTTTATACGACAGGAAGAGTTCTAGTTTCTTTTGCTGGTATTTTTTTCTAATAGACTGGTCCATACTGACATAACAATGCCTTTTTGTTAGCAGTTAGTATTTTTTTCTACACTTGGTACTCTTTGATAAAACTACCATAGTTAAGTTTCATTATCAGTCTTGTTGAATGAAAGAATTATATGCATCCAAATGGCAAAAAAAAAAAAAAAAAATGATATTGATAAAAAAATCAATTTCTATTGCCAAAAAGAAAAGTCACACGAGCTCATGTGAATTAATTGTTCATATTCTATGAATTCATAGAATTTAAAGTCAAATTATATACATACTGTACATAATGTATGTAGATAATTTTACTTACCCAATTTTTTTTTTTTTTTGGTGATGACAATTTACACACCCTGACACACTTATACCAAGGTAACATGAAACATTTTCTGTTAGGAATTTATACCAGGAAGTATCTTCGAAATTATTGCTTCAGTGGACTGAGAGCATATGAAAAATTGAGTCACATGAGCTCATGTGACTTTTCTTTTTAGCAATAGAAATTGATTTTTTTTTGCCATTTTCTTTCAATCATTTGCCTTTTGTTAAAGTTACTCATTGTTGTACTACTACATTGGTACACAGTATTTCATGTCAGTATAAATGTTTATTGACAATTTCCGCTTTTGAAGAAATATGATGGAAAAGGGGCCGCGGCCCATCCGCTCTCGCCCCCCTACCTTGTAAAGATATTTCACAGCTCGTGAAAAAACAAAACAAAAACAACCTGAACTAAACTAAACTTGAAGAGTGATTGTTAAAAGTTTTACATCCCTTCAAAATATCCTTCATAATATTTGTTGTAGATTCTGCATCTTGTAATTCTGTTTTCCACTCTTATTTACTGTATTTCTTGTACAGATGGAGACTTCTTTGCATACACAAGACATGAGCCTATCGGAGTTTGTGGGCAGATTATTCCAGTAAGAATCTTTTTTGTGCCCTGTGTTTGACTTTTGTTTGTTGTTACCAACATTGTGAATATTGTATTTTCAAAGTATATTGTATGGATATCAGTCTATTTGTTCTATCAGGAGTATGTTGTAGGTACTGCTAATAGCTTTAATAGTCCGAGATATACTTGTAACGTGCAGATGCAAAAAATATACTTATAACGTGCAGATGCAAAAAATGTAGTCACATTGGATTTAGCAAGGTGTAGGAGCTTCAAAATTTTTGTAATTTCTTTGACACAATGTTTTATGTAGTAGACATAGTATAACTGCCAAGTTTGTTGAAGAAATGCAGGTTTTGGAATAGCTCCTGTGCAAAGTTTCTTTTAAGCATTTGTCCATTTAAATCCAGTACTGCTACAGATGACAACATTAGAGTGGAAATGACGTGACATTTTATGCTATGTTTCAAAATGTTGCTTTAAGCAATTTTCAGATGGCCCATAGCAGTTCTTTATTGTAATGAGTGGTTCTGCATTGTCTGTCTGATGTATAATGGATATGCCAATTGATTTAAATACTTCCTATAAGTGAATGATACCTTGATGCTTTTTTAAAACACAAATTGGCTATAAAACTGTAAAACATCCTGCATTCTTGTTGGATATATCTTCAACTGCAGTATAGTTTATTGTTGTTTGATATAAACGCACACAGGCTTGCTTATCTTGAGTTTCTGACTGCTGTTTGCTAAGTATGTATTTGTGGAATGGTGGATCTGTTTCAAACAATGCATGTTGAAAAGATAATCACAAAAAACAGCTTTTGTAAATGTTAACTCAGTTACTTAAGATTATGAAGAATTGGGAGTGATAAGCTTCACTGTACATGCACATACTCCGGTATATATTTTGAGCCAAGGAAAGCCCAAGAATAGTATCTCTTTCTGATTCTTTGTGTGTGATTTTATTTTCAACTGACAATAAGAGACCCCCCCCCCCCTCCCATCAACAAAAAGAAAGGGAAAGAAAGAAAAAAAAACCACCTCATAATGCTCACACAAATAACATAATCCTTCCAGATGGCACAGGCCCAGAATAGGGAGGAATGCATGCTTTGTGTTTGTGTGCTTCACTGGCCTTCCTTACAACCTTTAACCTGTAGGCTCGTGGAATTGGTTGGCCCCTGTATCAAGCCAGTGGGAATGAAAGCATTCAGCAGTCAGACCAGTGGTTAAATACCAGTCTCCCAAAGCAGTCAAACAGTATTTTCCATTGTCTGCAGAGGCAGACAGATTTAATGAGGATATTGAAAGGAAAAAAAAAACTTTTATAGAGTGTTATTGATTGGTCCTTGGTTCACAAGTAAGTGTCCCCTTGTAGCAGTTATAAGTAGGCTGGTTGTTGACAGATTATGTCCAGGGTATTGCCAGTGCTTACCACCCTAGCTGCTATACTGGGTGTCCCAGAAAAAGCGGAACAGTGGATTTTCAGTACTTTACCTTCAGAAAGTAGATAATCTTTTGGCTTTAGTAGGTAAAGTATCTCCTACCAAAGATTATGATATCAAGATCATTGAATTTGGTGAAGTAATTTTGATTCTTTGCCCGTTTCTCGAAATACAGTAATTCTTGAATTTCGCATGTTTTTTCGTGACAGTGGAGAGCAGAATTGTCAGGAATGGCCTTTCATATGGCATGTGTATGGCACAGTTTTGTTGCTGACATGCATCAATGGACATCCCTCAATCATCGTATTATGAAAGGCCATCCCGACACAAAGCTACTTTCATCAGTGGCCAAAAATTTGAAATGACTGTATTTAAGGAAATGGGCATAGAATACAAATTACTTCACCAAATTCAATGATCTTGGTATCATTTTCTCCCGTGGGTGATGCTTTACCCACTAATCTAAAAAGATTATCTACGTTTTGAAGGTAAAGTACTAAAAATCCACTGTAAAATCCACCGCTTTTTCTGAGACACGCGGTATAATAGTAAGTGTGGGAGACCTCAGTGACAAAAAGTAGTGAGAGATATGACCATTCTCCAAGACAGGAGTAGGCTATCAACCTATATGAGTTAGGTGGCCCTTGTATTAAGTCTGTGGTGGGATTAAGGGAATTCAGTAGCCAATGGGTTAAATGTAATAATTGGGATTAACTGGGATTAAGAGAAATCAGTAGCTTTTGGGTTGAATGCAATAATTGGGATTAGTTGAGATTAAGAGAAATCAGTAGCCAATCAGTTGAATATGATAATAATAATAATGATAATAATGATAATAATAATGATAATGATGATGATGATGATGATGATAATGATGATAATAATAATGATAATAATGATGATAATGATAATGATAATAATAATGATAATAATGATAATTATAAGGATAATTATAAGGATAATAATAATGATAATAATAATGATAATTATAAGGATAATTATAAGGATAATAATAATGATAATAATGATAATAATAATAATAATAATAATAATAATAATAATAATAATAATGAATTATAATAATGATAATGATAATGATAACAATGACAATAATATATTTTGTTTACCCAGGGTAGCCTCTTCAGTACTATGTACATGTATATGTACTGTCCTTCAAGAGGACCCTGCATGCATATTATTATTTCTTGGAATCAAAACAAATAATAGAAATTAATTGAACACTGGATTGGATTTCTTCTGTGAAATGATGGAAGGCAAAATGCCCATTTTGTATGCAGTATGTTTTTTCAAAGTCCCATTTACTTCCCTCTTTACAGTGCAGAGAACATAATTGTTATTTATCATGGTATGTAAAAAAAAACCCATAGTGATCTTTTATTACTTTACAATACCGTTATATTCAAGTTCTCATGTGCATTGTAGCCACATGCCAGCAGATATTGCAAAGGGCAAGTGTTTTTTTTTTACCCCTTCTGTACATGTACATGCCACCAGTTTATTGAACCGAGTTAAATTTGACTGGAATAATTTATTTCTTAGTTTAATAGGGTGTAAAATATTTTATGGAAACAAAATTTCCTGGAATGGCACCTGCTTCTCTTTCAAGAAGGAGAATTAAGTCAGATTGAGTAGGAGTTTGCAGATGCACCATGGGGGGGGGGGATTCCGGAAAATGACTATTGGTATCTTCAGTGTAGGAATTCTGATAAGAACTGTTAAGGAAAGAGAGCGCCCTGAAAGTCCTGCTGAAGAGAATTAAGTCATACTCGAATAGTCTAAAAATGTTGTTCCACACTTGGCAGTTTGGCACCCGTGGTGCATGTACAGTGAGGGGTCAAAAGGGTCGAAAACTCAAAGGCACAATGCATTTCTGCTGCATCATGTATTATCTTTTGTAATCGGCCAACTAGTGGTGAATGGATTCACTCATGTGAGGCAGTGATCTTTTTTAACAAGATCACTGAAAACATGGAATATCTCTCTCCTAAATGTCATAGGAAGAAGAGGCTGAGCCTAAATAACTTCCTAATGGGTTTTTAGTTATTGGGAAAAGAAGTAATATTTTTGATAGGTTCAAATATAGAATGTGTTCATCTTTGAAAGAAACTTTTATACAGCATATATACATAAAGATGACAATATTCTATTTCTTTAAGTTATCAAGAATTTTTTTTTTCTTTGTAGCCTGTTGACTACTGAATTATCAAATTCCCATAGGTTTAATGCATTGACAACCCGGTTCCAGTAAGCAATGGGTTAATATCCAGTTTTTCTTCAGTCCTCTTATGTACCTGTATTTAATTCAAAACATGCTGCAGAAGTGACTTTGCTTTAACCCAAGTATTCTTGGTAGTACCTGTAACTAGTCAACTTTGTACTGCTTTGTCTCCATCATAGTGGAACTTCCCTCTGCTGATGCAAGCCTGGAAGCTTGGGCCAGCCCTGGCCTGTGGGTGCCCTGTGATCATGAAGGTTGCTGAACAGACTCCACTGACAGCTCTGTATGTGGCTAACCTCATCAAAGAGGTATAAATCTTATGGCATTCACATGCAGAGTGAAAATACAGATGAAGGCATTTTTTCAGATCTTACTCATTCATAATCTTACTTATTCATAATCTTACTTATTCATAATCTTATTTAGTATGGTTCTGTATGTATGTTAATACCATTATCAAAAAGGTGAAGTATACATCTTTTTATTCACATGCAGAGTGAAAAAAGAAATTAACATATAAGGTGTTTCTTAAGATTTTTAAAAATCTTATTTATTAATAATCTTATTTCTAGGATACCATTGGATATTTAAAGACGCTAGGTCGTGGGCTTTCATGGGGAATGGATCATAATTTGCTGACACCAGACTTTGTGAAAAATACCTGTAATAGAGCTACATTTCTGGAGCACAGCAAAACAAGCTGTCCCACCACAAACATTCTTCGGCCTGCTTCGGGCATTCTCGGGCCAGGGAAAGTGAGATAATGACTTTGCCATATGGGGAAAGGGTGAAGTATACAGAGCATTACATAAGGTCTGTTGGTCATAAAACTCACAGTGATGGACAACACCTGTTACTGGGTAAGCACCCATGGTGTCAAATTCCCCATGAAAGCCCACGACCTAGCGTCTTTAATTCTTCATATACGTGTGTGTAGCATCATTGAGCAGTGATACTAATTGTATGCTGTGCAGTGAAATTTGAAGTCATAATTAAAATGAAGGAAGCAGCAAGAGGGCAACTGGTCTCATCTTGTGGAGCTGAGCATTGCAATGGGTGATTTGAATGTTGTGAATCTGTTTTATTATTTTGTAGTAGTGATAACTCCAATATAAAATAGATTTGTAGTAAAGAGAGAACTGTTGCTGGGCTAGCGCCTTGAGCATCCTTGGAGGATGTGTGTGTACTCTATAAGTTTTCACCATTATTATTATTATTACCATTATCATTATTAAATTTCTCTGTATGTATCTATATTGGTGCATATTTTATGTATTTTGTATTTTTTGAGGAGAAAGTGTATTTTTAAATCCACTTTCTGATTCTTCCGCGTTTGTCCGTGTAGGCTGGTTACCCACCAGGTGTGGTCAATGTGCTTCCAGGATACGGTCCTACTGCTGGAGCTGCAGTGGCAACCCATCCAGGTATTGAGAAAGTTGCCTTCACTGGGTCTACCGAGGTAAGAGGATTTCGTGTGTTCTGCTGCTCAAGCTAGAGGGATCAATCTTTGTGAAAAATAATCATTTGATTTCAAAAATTAACACTTTATCTCATATTCCGTCACTTGGGCTGGCAGAAGGGCGTTAACGCGCACTCGACACTGTACCTTTCGTGTAGTGCATGCTCGAGCTAACTTCCTTTTGCCAGCCGGAGAGATGTATGAAATCGTGCTTGCACACGTGCTAACGCTCTTCTGCCAGTCGGCTAATGATATGCGTGTATGAGATTTGAAACAGATCTTTGGTTTAATAGGTGGAAAGATATATTGTTATGCAAGAATGTTCTGTTTCAAAATGCACCCTGTTCATATGCATGTATACAGGGTTTATTGTCAGTATTCTCTCTTTTTGAAATAATGGTTTCTTAAAATTATGTGCTGGAATCCAGGCAATGCTTTACATATGAAGATAGACAATGAAATATGAAGATCTCTCATTTCTCAACTTCTGTTTAATACACGTTTGTGAAAGTGGTTGCATCTTAAGGTTTGGCATGTTGGAAACGATTCCGGAGATAACTGATTGAAACCTGTTAGAAATGCCTGTTATATTTACTACAAGAGGCAAGGATGTGTCAAAGTCTAACACTCCCCTTTCTTGATTTGATTTTGTTGTTGATAGGTTGGTAAGATCATCCAGGCTGCTGCAGCAGACAACCTCAAGAAGGTCACACTAGAACTAGGAGGGAAGAGTCCAAACATCGTCATGGCCGACTGCGACTGTAAGTAGTGATCCTGATGATGATTCATTTCTGTGCAACATACATGTATTTCTGTTCAAATGTGCAGGCTCCCCCATTTAACCCATTTACCACAGTTTGATTTAGGTCTCTGTCTATCCAGGTATCTTCTCCTGGTTCGGAGGTCGATTGCAACATCTCTCCATATAACTCTGTCTTTTGCCATTCTGGTGGACTCTTGCAGTTTTAGTCCACTCCACCTCTTGATGTTCTCTTCCCAGTTGATTCTAGGTTTCCCTGTATTCTTGTTCCTTCTACTTTTCCCTGTAATTTATTTTTTAGAGACTTTGGTGCTGTTTAACGTGACCAACGTATTTGGCTTAAAAAAAAAAAAAAAACTAATCTTACCTGTGCAGTTTGTTTACACCCTGCCATTTGCAATATTTCTGTTTTGGTTTTCATTTGTTTCCGTGATATTCTGTGATTTTGGTATAACAAGTATTTTCCATAGACCCCAGCCTGAGTTATCTCGGGCATAGTATTCAACAAGGTTAAGCCAGTGTTTATGCATCTGCTGAAAGAGATAGTTCTCAGGTAGTTAACAAACTGACCCTTGGATCAAATTGGTTCCTTGAACAAGCCTCTGGATATTATTCATTCAGTTTGATTTATTCAATTCCATTAAAAAACACATCATATATATATATATATATATATATACAAATAATTCCTTTACAATCTGAATGGATGGTAATACAGTGTCATGTACAAAGTTAAACCAGATTCATATAATTTTCATGGAATTAAGGGTACCATAAAAAGACCAGATGGTCTTGTCAAGACCATTCAGTTTTCAATAGGTTATGCAATGTTGATTCTGTTATTAACCCTCTCACCCCTCAATGCTCCCTGTGCATTAGGCTAAGACCAGGAACCACCCTGTTCACGTAGGCAGTGGGTTAGTTTGTGGCTTTTGTGATGGAAGAAAATCTAGTTGAGGAATAGGAAAGAGACATGATTCGTAGTTCGTTTCCACTCATCAGCTGCAGGAACTGGATGTCCCCTGTACTAAGTCTAAGGGAAAATAAGAATTCAGTAGTCAGCAGGCTATTACCGAGATAAAAGATGCAGAAGTTCATGTTCATGGATCAACAACGAAGGAGCTTATGATTTAGAATGGCTCGCTATTAAAGGGACTATGTTTTCTGAAGGCACTATGAAAAGCACTAGTTGTTCCAAGCATGGTATTGTCATATTTACTGATCAGTGCTCCTGTTTTTACCTTAATTCTCACAGAGGCAGGTCCAGGTTTTTGTTAAAGAGGGAGATGGGGGGGCACGAATCTCAGAAAATTTCTGACAAGCAAAAGAAAAAAATGTAAGGCCATCACATATTTTGGGGATCTCTTTATCCTTCCAAATCCTCTGACAAGCAAAAGAGAAAGAAAGGGAATTTAAAAAAAGAACAGGTCATCAATCAAGTTTAACAGGTCATCATGTTTACAAGGGGGTGGGGGGAGATGCACATACTGGAAGTGCTCCCCCCCATGCCAATGCTTTCCTTGTAAATTAGTTTCTTTTGTTTCTGTTACCTTTGTATCATAAATTGTACATTTTATTGATTGCACGATAATCTCTATGCACTGAAAAAGGAATGTGATGTATAATTTCTCTTCTTTTCAGTGGAATATGCTGTAGAGCAGAGTCACTTTGCTCTCTTCTTTAACATGGGCCAGTGCTGCTGTGCAGGATCAAGGACCTTTGTGGAAGACAGCATCTATGATCAGTTTGTTGAGATGGCAGCAACACGGGCCAAGAAACGTACTGTGGGAAATCCGTTTGATGCCTCCAACGAGCAAGGACCACAGGTACACTTCTGTCTTTCGTCCGAAAAGCTTAACCCAGTGCCTATATACAACATGTATGCACCCTATAGGAATGAGATGCATCAATAGTCAAAGGGTTAAAGGGATATTATAGGTTATAGTGCTGAGTCTACGAGATTTAACGTGGTCCACATTTGGGATGAAGCAGAAATCCTTGGCCGTATACTGCAATACACAGTCAATACGGAACACACGCAGCACTAAGAATTGCTGACATTTTTCACTTGCGCAAAAGTTGAGAAAGTTTGTTGACCTTTGCACTGATGTGTAATTCATCACCAAGAGATATGCTTTGAATTAGAAGCAAGGGGAGTCAGTGAACGTCGCAGAGCCCCATATATTGTGACCATAATATCCCTTTAAGCAAATAGTGTCTCAGAATTGCCTTGTTGGACACTGTAAGACATTCCAATGAAAGCACATCCATCTCTTTGTCAAGTCTGAAAACCCTTTGAGACATGATGAAACAAGCGATTGTTCTTTTTGTCACAATGAAGCAGTTACATGTAGGTGATTAAAGTGAATGTGAAATTAATTATAATGCGTGAATGACAGTCTTTTCGATAAGGGCCATCTCTGTAATTACTTATTACTTTCTTGTCTGTATGATCTTTTAAAGACACTAGGTCGTGAGCTTTCATGGGGAATTTGACACCATTCGGGTGCTTATCCAGTAACAGATGTTGTCCATCACCCAGAGTGGAATTGAGTTTTATGACCAACAGACCATATGTAATTCTCTATATATTTCACCCATTGCCCCATACCGTATAGTTATTATCTCACTTTCCCTGGCCTGACAATGCCCAAAGCAGGCCGAAGAATGTTTATGGTGGGGCAGCTTGTTTGCTGTGCTCTAGAATATTACAGGTATTTCCAGTGCTTTTCACAAAATCTGGTGTATTTGTCAGCAAATTATGATCCACTCTTCATGAAAGCCCAGGACCCAGTGGCTTTAAGTGATTTTTTTCAATTAAAGGCAAGTAAGTGCGCAAATCACATGCTTCCATATTTTAGACATCAATATGGATACATGTATAGTGATCCTAATTAGTAGAAGGTCATTTCATAGAAATTTGTTGAAGTATGGTTATCAGCATTTGTGCAAAAGGACTTGTACTGATCATAGAAGCGTAACTTGATTCTTTCCAAAAGGTGGACAGAGAGCAGATGGACAAGGTGTTGGGCTACATTGAAAGCGGGAAGTCAGAAGGAGCAAAACTGCTCTCTGGAGGACAGCGGATGGGAGACAAGGGTTACTTCGTTGAGCCTACTGTCTTTGGAGATGTCACAGACAATATGAAGATTGCTCAGGAAGAGGTGAGGATTGGAATAAACTATGTTTAGGCTTCAAGTTTATGACTAAGATGAAAAAAAGACTTTCTCATTGATGAAAAAGTGAGGTGTTCCATTGACCACTTCATTTGCTCTAGCAAGTGTTAGGTAAATTTTTTTGTTCCACTCATGGGCAGAAATCCCAAGGGAATGGAGGGAACATTTCCCCCCACGATGTGGAAGATGGGGGACATAATATCAAATTAAATGCTCCTCTTTGCAATCAAGTATGCTGACAAAGTCATTAAGTTGCACATGACACTAAGCAGGAGATTCCCCCCCCCCAAAAAAAAATACTGAACAAACTTGTTAATGTGCTCTGCACTCATGGTCATCATTGCTTTATCTTTAGTGAAGGAAATAGAGGGTTCCCTAATTTATTCCTTCGAGTTCAACCAACAATGGAAATTACTTTTAAGTAATATGTATCAAAAGGCATGATAAATCTATATGGATACTTCTATCCAAAATTGAAATTAGATTTTTACAAATAGCGTATTTGCATGCCAAGGATAGGCCTGCCGGTACTACATTTCGGTGATTACTCAAAGGCCACATGTTGAATACGATGGCATCTATCTTTGTTATTTTTTTGTGTTTCTGGTTTTTTTTTAATAGAAACATGCACATTTTTTCAGAAATCTTTATCAATGTGCCTTGCCTCTTGTAGATCTTTGGGCCTGTGCAGCAGATCATGAAGTTCAGTCAGATGAATGAAGTGATCGAGAGAGCCAACAACAACATGTATGGACTGGCTGCTTCAGTCTTCACCAAGGATATTGACAAGGCTCTCTATGTCGCAAACAGCGTGAGGGCTGGAACCGTCTAGTAAGGAGACCTAGAACCCATTCTCTCGAGAAAATTAAATGAAGCCAGAGCAAACTCAAATAAAGGAAAAACAACAACAAAAATATTAATTTGATCAATTATGTATTCTTGGAATCAATTTTGACATGTACATTTTATTGTATTGAAATGTATTTGGATACTAGTAGCTGAAAGGAATATCAAACAGCATAAAAGCTGGAGCTGTGTAGTAAGTAGATCTGGTATAATTCCCCTAGGAGAACTTAACAGAATGCTCATTACAGTTAAAGGGAAAAACTAGAAACAGAAATGGGAAAATCAGCTCTCAGATGTTGTATTCATAGAATTGTTTTGTATGAGTATATTTGATTCATTTGGATGCATTTTGATTGTCATAGGAAGTCTTAAAAGTCTTGCTGATTTTTAATGAATAAACCCAATTGAATTGATGTTAACAACATGCTTTCTATGAGCATTTTGTACATTTACCGGTAATTACTTATTGAAATGAACTGAATTCATGACAAAAAGTGATGTCAGTATTATGATAGCATGCCGGCTTCTCACTTCTCACCAGGATTTTCAATACACCTGGTGGAAACGTAATCTTCAGCAAGGAGGAAAAATTAACGCATGGCACAGAAATCAAACACGTGACTTTTGATACAAAAAGTGCCATTGACAGATGATTGGCTGCACTTTCATGTTTAAATTTACACAACGTAAGATTACCTGTGGTGGCAAAAGTGTTCTTTGATTTACACATGGTGGCCCTGCCATGTGTAAAGATCTTGGCGAGAAGCATGATAGCATGTATGAGCTTGTAGGTTGTCTTTCAAAGAATCACTTCTCTATCATTGCTCTCTTCTTTCCAGTGTCAACTGCTACGATATCTTCACGGCTCAAGCACCATTCGGTGGTTACAAGGCATCGGGCAGTGGCAGGGAGCTGGGAGAATATGGACTGGACAACTACACCGAGGTCAAATCGGTGAGTCCTCTTACTCTTTCTCTCTCTCTCTCTCTCATTCACTCATGCTAGACATGGGTAACCATGCTTTACATATATAATTATGATGGTAATAGATATATACATTTGCAGAACATATGGCTGTGTCTCTCTTATCCAAAATTGAGTTCTGGGCTTGCTAAGACAGAAAAAAAAGAGACAGATTTCATGATTTCAGCCCTGTATGGTTGCAGCGAGAGGCAAACATTTGAATAAGTGAACAAAAATATGGAATATTAAGTATTACTCACTCGGGTCAGTCAACAAATTAGACCAGTGGAACTGAATTTAATCATTCAAAATCAATTAGCTGTACCTTAGATAGTAAAATCTTTCAACAATTCTTCAAGTTCTTTTTGATCTTTCATGAGTCTTTGAGTTACCTCTATTCACTGTACATGCATATGATTTTCATATTGTTCCTTTTACTGTTCTTGTTTGAAAAATTCACGTTTGAGCATTGTGAATTTTACTCATTGCTATTTATGCCTTATTACTTTTTAATCAATTGTCAAAAACTAGACACTTCTTTCTTCGTAAACAGTGATCATGGCGTATTTAACACAATTTCCAGTACCCAGTAACTACCATTCCGTTAAAGATAGTTTCATATCTGTATAGTAAAAGTCAACATGAATTTGTGATTGGTTTTAGGTTTCATATCATCGGGTACTGTGATGGTTAGATTTAACTTGTAATTTATCTCTCTCGATTCTCTTTCAGGTTATCGTCAGGATCCCACAGAAGAACTCTTAGGCTATCCAGTTTGAATTCTTCATATTCTTGTCAAAATAGTTAATCCCAAGATTATGTTACCTTTGTTTTCCACCCATGAAGAATCTCCCAGATATTTTGTAAATAATACTTGCGCACAGGGTACTTCTCGCTATTTGGAATTCTTTGGATTTGCACATCCATTAGTGGCTTCTTGGACTATCTTCAACCCATTCATGACATCATAACAGGAATTGTAGAAAGCTGTATTTGATCAGTTTTCCATCTTCAAATTGGCAACACCAGTATTTTTTCTTCTATTGCTACATTTTTCTTACAAAAAATTGTGTATCTGTATCATGTGAAATTGCTGAAAAGTTTGTAAAGAAGTTAAAAAGTTGCCAATTTGCTTCAAGAAAGGAGTGATTCTGAACTTTTCATCGAATCGCCAATTTAGGGATTTTCGTGCTTATTTTCCTTTAAAAAATTCAGCATCAAACAACAAATAAGCCCACTTGCACAACCAAAATAGGCACAGTATGTGTGGAATTTTTTGCTCTGTCTACTCATATATTTGCTATGGCTTTTAGGCACTGCATCAAAAGTTTTTGGGCCAAACCATACAATCTGGAATTTTGTCATGAATGGATTAAAGATGTTCAGTATGCATTTCTATCTTTACTATTTTCTTCTTTTCTCAGGGATTTTGAGGTTTATTAATTGTAGATGACTAATTTATGTATTTTTCTTGAAATCTGTGATATCTCTTTCTTCTCTCGAGTTTCCGCACCATAGTTTGTAATCAAGGGCTTCTGAAGCAGTTTTCAGGCATTGTTATGAATAACAAAGAATTATGCAAAAGGAAAATGTATAGTAAACTTGAAAAGTGTTACCAATATTATAAGAGATATTTCTATTTGCCATATGTGTCTTCATTGTATGTTTAATTGTAATCAGAAGGTCTTGAAAAGACTTAAATGACAGCATGAGGTTAAATTGAATTTGAGAGAAATAAAGCTTTGCAGGTAGAAGATGAGAAAATATTTTATCAAGACTAGATTGAAAATCATGTCAAATTTCCTCAAATTTATGCTTCATTGATAAGTGATTCCGTTGCTAATTCTGAAATGGTAATTCTTTTTCGTTTCTTTATATCTATATGTGCTTGGTCAGATTTATCCTTATATGCAATACAAACTTTTCATTAAAATGAATATGTCAGTATCAACCATGAGTATGTCCCGCCTATATTACATGTCCAAACTCAAGAAATTTGTTGTTGGTATGCTGTATATTATCCAACACTATCTGCGACATTAGAAAAGAAACCCCTAGGAGTATATTCTCTCAGGAATTGTTTTTTTTCTCAGAGATATTGTTTATATAGTTTTCATGACCACTCAAAGCTTTTGCCTTTCAGGTTTTACATTTACACATGTAATGTGACCAAAATCTCTGAAATACATGTGATGATAATAAAGATTTGCTACAGATTCGAGTAAATGCTTGAATTGCTGCTCTCGGTTATGGATTTGAAGGCTTTGCAGGAAAGTAGCCTTCAGGGTCTGTACAAACTTTACCATACTTTATCTTTTGGGAAAAAGTGCTGCTTGTTATCATTACTCATAAAAGAAATATTGAATCCACTTCTGCTGTTTCTCATTAGTATGTGTGCTGGCCATCTACAGGGTATCTTTATTTTTAAATAAAAAGCATTGGGAAAAATCACTGCAAACCGAACCCAGAAAACATACTTAATTTCAGATGTTTTGCCCAGTCTGAAAGTTAATTTACTATCGCACTGTTCAATATCTTTGGAAGGAATCCACTCTTGCTGTTTCTCATTAGTATGTGTGCTGGCCATCTACAGGATATCTTTAAATAAAAAGCATTGGGAAAAATCACTGCAAACAGAACCCAGAAAACATACTTAATTTCAGATGTTTTGCCCAGTCTGAAAGTTAATTTGCTATCACACTGTTCAATATGTTTGTAAGGAATACTCCTCACTTGTGTCATATTCTTTACCTGTAGGAATGCCTTTCAGTAATTGTACTTGTTCTTGTGCTTAATAATAGTATACACAGGGTATGTTTGTGAAAAGTTACAAGGAAAAGCTTACTGGCCAGGATGTGTCTTGGAATAAGATGTGTGATGCAAAATGTGATTGTGATACATGATATCTTTTATGAAATAATGCAATGGAAAGGAGAGATCATTTTATTATTTTCAAATTACAAAGTACAGAGGAAATAAATTTACTCTTGATGTTGGTATAGTATGTTTGCCCTGAACTGCTAGCTTATTTTGTTCTTGGTTTCTCTTGGTTAATGGCAAAAGGGAATAATAATTGTAGATTTTCAGAGAGAGAGAGAGAGAGAGAGATAGAGAGAGAGAGAGAGAGAGAGAGAGAGAGAGAGAAAGAGAGAGAGAGAGAAAGATTACAGAAAAGGGGGCGGGTGGGGTGAAGAGTTTGAAGAAGTCTGCTTTATGTAATTTCAGTTTCACAGTCCTTGTTTAAAAAAATGAAATCTATGAAAACAAACAAAAAACTACATAAGAAATAGTAAAAAAAAAAAAAAAAAAAAATATATATATATATATACACATTACATCAATTACCACCAATGCTTGAGGTATGGACATAGATCTTAGGGGCACAACATTTAAACGATGCTTCCAATTACATATGAAAAATGATCATCTCGCACTTTTGCATTAACAAAGAATAAATAGAAACTTGAAGGTTTTATCACGTACTTTGTATGCAGACATTAATATGGAAACAGCCTTCAAGGGGGTATTATAAATTAAATTCTAAGAACTTGTATAGGCCTCCAGTACCACGCATAACGAAGATTTCTTGGAATCTAGTTCACGCTTTGAAACACATTTTAAGAAATGGCATTATGCAGAGCTGCCAGTTAGTAGGATTTTATCCTATTTAGTAGGATTTTTAAGGGGAATATGACACTGAACAGGATTTTTCCCCATTGAAATAGGATTTTTGAAACTTGTAAGGTTTTTTTGTATATTTTCTCAACATTGAAATTTACCCCACTGCTCAATATGTTCTACCTATGTATTTTGTACTGTAGATCATTTTAATTGAAGAAATACAACGTAGAAGAGTGAGGATATAAATAATTAAGTGAGCCCTGTATATTACTAATGTTGTATTTCAGTTAGAATATGCAGAGTGGCATAGGAATTTTTGATGTTTCGAAATTTGAAACAAAAAAAATAGGATTTGGGGCTTGAAAATAGGATAAAAAGAAATAAAGAATAGGATTTTTTTCCCAATTGGGATTGGCAGCTCTGATTATGAATATCATTACGTTAAGCACCCACATAGCATATCAATTCATTCAAAATGCGTAGAAAATTCGAGCCATTTCCAGCACTGACCTTTGGACTGTGTTGATTTATGGTATATAGTTCAGACTTTACACACCATAATAGTGAGTGAAGGAAATATGCGTTTATCTCTAGACTTGTGCCTTTCTATGAACATTATGAACAGGCCGGGGCCGGGGGATGGAGGAGGGGTGCACCTGACATTGTCACGTGCACCTGTTACCGAAACAAAGCAAATATTGGGAAACAAGTAAGAAAGAGACAAAACAATCACATATGGCTGAAAAAGTCCTACTGTGCAATCATATATGATTGCAGGCCTGTAAATGAAGGCTGACCATTGGTCTCATTTTTTGCCGTCCATTGACAAAAGGAAGCAACTCTGATTTTTTTCTTCTTCAAAATTTACCTTTTCTTGCTTTGGGTACTTTTTTGTAAGCTCTATATGGTGATGAAAAATTTAAGGTCACATGACCCCCAATTTCCGAAATATAAACATATTAAAAGTAAGCCATACAACTTTCTCACCTTTTCAGAACATGAAGATTCTGAAACACCAATGTCATATGCATCTTGAATTTAAACCATTTTTTAAAAACAAAATTTGACTGAAATAGAAATTCCAGATTTTTTCCTCATGAAGCGTAGTATACGTGAAATCGTAAGTTTGACCTTTCTCTCGATTAAACTACAATGACAGTGACGTATGAAGCATAGGTTGGAGCATGGACCCGGTTAGAGCTGGTGTGAGCCGCCCAAATCAGCACATCTTGAAGGAGGTATATTCATGCACAGTCAGAGTTGGGGGACGGGGGAAAAAGGGGTGGGCTTTTACCCCCTCTTAAATCAAATCAAATAATATGGTCTTGTTTACTATGGATAGACTCATCAGTACTATTAAAGCTCTTCCCGGATGAGGGCGCGCTCAGCGTTGATAAGTACCCATTTGTATCCATGGATCCAGGGACGTCGCGAAAACATTTTGAATGGGGGATGTAAAACCAAAATTTACCGACAAATTTTAACGGTGGTGACCCAAAGTTTCCGACAGTTATGCTACGTTCTAAGCCTAATCTACCCATTCTCACACACAAACAATTTTTCAAACAATATCGCAGATGTAGATCTTTATTAATCGATGTTGTTTGTTTGTTTGTTGTTGTTGTTTTTTTTTGGGGGGGGGGGAATCACGCTTCTTGCTAGATTATGAACCGCCCTGTTTTGTCAATTTAGCGAGAGAGCGAAGCGGATAAGCTAAACGTAACCCTTCTATTTATGAAAGAAGTGTTGTCAAAATACACTTGCCTATTAGATATCTGAATTATATATTTGGTCACCTGGCTGCTAAATTTGACTCTATTTTGACACCTGGCTGGTTAATGTTTGCTGTCCGAAACCTCCCTGTTTCTCAATTTTACGAGCGAGCGAAGGGATGAGGAAGGTAGAAGTGTTATTTCTCATCAAAATACACTAAAGGCAATAAGATATTTTGAAATTATGTATAATTGTCACCTCAGTCTTTCTTTCTTTCCTTTCTCTTTGCTTCTTTATTTTTCTTTTCCATTTCTTTCTCTTTATATTTTTCCTTTCCTCTCCTTTCTCTTCCTTTTCTTTTCCCTTCTTTTTCTTCTTTTTCCCCTTTCTTCCTTCTTTTGTCGACAGAGATGTGGCATTTGCTTAGGGCAGGGGCGGTCGCCCTATGATTTTTAAAATGATCAAAAAAAGAGGAGGATCAGGAGGAGGAGGAGGAGGAGAAGAAGAA
The DNA here is from genome assembly GCA_029962745.1 of Echinometra lucunter. Classification (NCBI taxonomy): domain Eukaryota; kingdom Metazoa; phylum Echinodermata; class Echinoidea; order Camarodonta; family Echinometridae; genus Echinometra; species Echinometra lucunter. The sequence continues at coordinate 10,784,589 of CM057153.1, forward strand.
GAAGAAGAAGAAGAGGAAGAAGAAGAAAAATGATGAAGATCATGAAGAAGAAAAAAAGAGAGGGCAGTGTCATGCAGCTATAATTATAATAGCCCTAGCTATTTGTTCATATAAAACATTAATAAACTCACCTGTGTGACAAGGATAAAAACCAGAAAAATACTTTACCCTTATCAAAATACCCAAAGAGCCGCCCCTGGCAAAGGGTGTGAATGCTGGGGGATGACCCCCTAGCTCAATATAACACCCTGATATCATATCATCCCTGTCTCATAATAACAGTGCATAGGCTATATATCATGGGCTATTATCTCAACGCGATGTTGACACGCCTGGCACTCTGCCCGGGGACGCGAACCGCTCACCGTCGCCATTTCTTTTCTCTGACATCGCATTGATATCAACATTGCAACCATCATGCTTTCCGTCGGGAAATTGATCTCGTCGACGACAACCGCTCGCCAGCATGCGATCAGGGCGTGGATGAGGACGTCGTTGTACTCGACGGCGGCTCTACCAGCACCACAAAAGAATCCAGAAATCCTGTACAATAAGGTATGCATGGTACTGCTTGAAAGTATGGCTTGACAGTCTATTGCGTTAGAAAGGACCGATTATAATGATACGAAAATGGAGATGGTTCATCATCATCATCATCATCGTCGTCATCATCATCATCATCATCATCATCATCATCCTCATCATTTCACTATCAACATCATCGTCATTATCCTGTTAATTTAGGATTTTATTTATCCATTCTACTGATTGAACATGTTTATCTATTTCATAATACTTGTTTGGGGCTGTCATATTTTTAAACAAACAAATTGCTTACAGTGGCAGTCTTTCTTCCGCAAATGATCACAATGTTTGATGAATTAAGATAATTTGACAATCTATAATTTCGTGTTTCTTTTTGAAAAAGGATTGTTGCTTATTTATGATTCATTGTCAAAAAATTACTTTTGTATTTTATTTCAAATATCTTACCGACAAATGTTGTACTTATATGAATGCAGAACAAAATAAATCAAATCAAATCACATCAAATCCATTTCATCAATGATACACGATTTTTAACAAAGGAGCTAAATAAACAGGAACACTTTGAGGAATTTAGATATTGGTGTAGCCTGAAAAAAAGTTTCTTGAGATATATGGTAGGTATTGGTAGCAGTCAGCTTTTTTCATCCTCTTTTGGGAGCTGGCATATTATGTCAGCTTTAATGATTCGTATTATTAGACTTGATTTGAATTTTTTTTAAACCTTGTTTTTCTTTTACAAATTACAATAAATCATACATGAAAATTGATAGTGAATATCAACAAAATATGAACAATAGCATAAGTATACAAAACAAGAATACAATGAAGTAATCACAATGATTTGTAAGGAATTCATGATAAAACGAAAGTGGTGGAACCTAATTTAAAAGTAATGCTTTTATTACATAGGCCCCAAAAGATACGAACAAGAATTATACTTATAAATTCATTTTAAAAAATGGAAGGTGTCCAACGCTGACTTTTAAAATCAACATACAATAGAAGACCTTAAATCTTAAAATACAATGCAAGACTTAAAATCTTATCAAACATGTTTATTGAATGAAAATTATATAATTGAGAAACTCACCAGATATCACGATGATTGCTAATTGAAATGAAAACAAGAGAATGAAAATATGATTAAGGAAAAGACTAGATGGACAACGTTATTGCGACAAGCACTTTTAAAATGATATAATCATGGTTGTTAAACCATAAATGAAAGTAAGTTGGAAGAAATATGTTTTGAATCCGCGCTTATTGGTCACTGAATTTACGATATTTTCCTTCCTTTATTGCTTAGATATAAAAAAGAATTTCCCTTAGGTTTCCCGCTGATAAGTATATGAATATGGACATCAGTATGTGTAATACTTATAATCCCTGTCTCTACCTTACTATATCATTTATCGTACATTTTGCCACTGCAATCGAAACTTCAACAAAGTAAATTATACAGGCTATCATCATAATTATGAGGGCATATGGGCAGATTTTCTTTTTCTTTTAAAAATCGTAGGGAGTAGTGTAGGATAGAATATGGCTAAAATTGAGAGCAAGTTAGCTAATGTTATTTTTGTTATCATTAATCAAATCAAATAAATATCAAATGTCGTTAGCATAAACAAACAAAAGTTATTTACAAACACTGTTATTTTTTCGTTTCATTTCATTAATTTCCATTAACAGGAATTAATACAAAGTATTGAAAATTAATATACACAGGGGAATGAAATTTGAACTTGAAAATACTGATTAGAGTTATATTGTATGAAAACATGACACGTTTATAACACTTCACGTGAAAAGAATTCAACTAGTTAAATTAGGGGAAATTTAGGGAACAGCTAAAAAGTTGGGCTATAGATTGCAGTCCCCCATATGAATAACGTTCATAATTAAAGACACAGATCACAGCGAAATCGCAGGATTCTGATAAATCTGACAAATTTGAACAGTCATGATGATCCACCCTCTGATCCAGTCGACAAAGGAATAGCTGACCCAACAAATATTCGAAAACACAATTATGCTTGCTAAGCATAATGTCTATTTATTATGTATAATAAGTCCAAAGGGTGTGTTTGATGATGATGACCGTGAAAGATACCCAAACGCAGTATGAAAACAGTGCTGTGGAAATCGCTCGAATTGCACAAACAGAACAAAGTCAAATGTTAGCTTTTGAACAGGCATGACCCTTTCATTTTGGGTTATAAATGCTCAACACGCAGTTTTGCATACTTTAAAAAAAAAAGTTTCACCCCCCCCCCTCCTCCTCAAAAAGAACCTTTTTATTTAAAATCAGGTGCAAAGGATGCTCTTTTTTTGGTCTATCGTGTATACATTGACAAAAGTACCATATTTTTGAAGAAAAAAAAAACTTTCCTGGACAGTTTGAAGCTACCAAACGTGTTAAGAAAAATTTCACCTCATTATTCAGGCAAGGAGAGGATCTCTTGTAATTTTTCATATCTTGGTCTATATATTTCAACGAAGAAATTATACTTAAACGTTTGATATAATATTAATAATATTCTGCATTTATATAGCGCCTAATACATCCCTCTGAGATGACATTGTGTCTAAGCGCTTTACAGAAAATATGAATGGTACTAAAACACTGAGGAGGAAAAAAAAATCAGGTGTTAAGTGTTACATTCTGACAAGATCATCAGGACCCCTTATCTGAAAAGGTTTCACTATACGCCCGGCGTTTATGTTCGGTGAATGCGGAAAATATTCTTAATCATGACATAGTCTTCTTACATATGGATAAGCATAATGCGAGCACCAGATAAAGAGCGGATGGGGAGGGGAGGGGTGGGGGGTGGGGGAGGGGGCAGGACGAAGAAGGAATCTTTTATCAACATATTGGTATTGATGAATTTTCAGAGTTATTGTAAGATAGAATGCACTGTTTCACATGGAAGCTTATATAAGTAGGTCTACATGATCATGCAAAGAACACATACAGGAACATTATAAGTATATAGTCGATATCTCTTGCAAAAGGGGTATAATCATAAACGTCTTCCCTTTCCCGAGGTACGCATAGTATTCTTTTACTGAATATTATGTCTGACCTTTAAGTCGTAAACGCAACTCGTTGCCGACGAGATTTATGTATTTCATAAAACAAACAAATGATATTTGAGGGGCTGCAGGGAGGTGGGGTGAAACTACCATTTACTTGTAAGAAGATTACCGTGTATATACGCGGTCATCGTAAATTTGATTGGTATACTTTGAACTTTGAATAGGAGAGCGCAGCTAACAACACGAAGAATGATAAAAGAAAAATGGTAGGCTAGTAAAACATATATGATTATATGTTACAGAATATCAGATTCGGGTGTTAACATGATGATATCGTCATCGAAAATTTACATCCTGTAATATAGGCCTTATATTACTGAGTTTTACTCGGATTATTTATACCTGTACATACGTCATTGTAAGTAGTTGATATCTCATCTTCAGTTTTAAATTCATACTGCCATATTAATGTTGTTTACACTTGCATTATTGTTGTATTTCTCATACTCCGAAAGGGGTGAATACTGAAATAAAGTTCATAGTTCAAAAATTAAAAAAAAGAGCTCACTTTACAAATCTATTTGAAAGGTTCATCAGAGGGGTCCTCAGTATCAAAATTACGATGATCATCATAATAATCATGATAATAGCATAGCGCTTAATTACCATTACATTTCTAAGCACTTTACATGCTATTATTATTACCCCGGACATTTAGATCCAATTGCTGTTCGTATCATAAAGAGCACCGTATGGGAAGTTTTACAACAATTAGGCTCAAAGTTAACAAACCATCTAAACCAACCACACTGCGCTCGTATCATACTGGATGCTAGGGTATGATGCGAACATAATTATACCCGGGATTTTCCAAATAATAAAATAATGTTTTGCCAAGAGACGTTAGTTTCGGGTTGGGACGGGATTCGAACCCTCAACTTTTTGACTGTGAGTCTAGTGAATAAACCACAATACTATACCTTGACATCTCCACTTTGTCGAGTCCCCGAGGGCTGAGAGCTATGTGGACATTGTCGATCTCAGGAGTCAACTTGACTGAGGATTCATAAAACTGATAGGCCATAAAGTATACAGATCATATGCAACTTTTCCTGTAGGGTTCACGAGACTATTGTTGTCGGTCTCATTAGTTATTAAAATGACCCAAATATTCCACCTTCTGCTGTTAAGAATTTGAATATCTAATATGGCCTACATGTGCTTGGGAAATTAATTGCGCGCAAAGAAGTATTCGAAATCGAAGAAAATAATGAACACGGAAAAAATAGCTGTATATCAAATTGAAATAAAATGACTAGATGACTGGTCAGCTGGGTGCAACTAATATATCTAGACAAAATCATAAAAGTTACTATTGCACACCCCTCATCCTCCTCCCCCCTCCCCCCCCCCCCCCCCGCTGTCTACGCCCCCCTGATGACTGCCATAACACATGCATATACCTCAGTTTGTAATTTTAGATCCGTCCATCCAGGAACCGGGTCACGGGTTCACCTCTTTCACTGGCTCACATTTCACACTCCATGCACGTAAGCCATGCCAGGCAGGCACAATCCTACGAAATTATTGTCAACATGTGTTTAGAATTCGGCATGTTCAAGGGTCTGATCAAATCGGTCCTGAAAAAAATAATTAAGTGTCAATATCAGAAGTTGTCATGATTTTTAAAAAAGATATTCGTTGATATCCCAATGAATGTAACGAATGTCAAGATTAAATCATAACATCTTTATTACTGTGTAAAGATTCAACTAAGATTTATTTTTGTTCGAGACCAAAGAATGAGTGGACATGTAGGTCATTGCTGAATGCACGATGGATGCCAATTATCTCTTCTATTCATTTACTGTTGTTCGAACTTCTACGTGAGTACTGCAATAGTGTAACCAAACATGGGTACTAATGGATAGGGTCGTTCTCCATGAGAAAGATGGGTGTGCGGGTGCATCCCACCTGCCATAACCTTTTTTTTTTAGAATTCATTCTGGGCCTCAAACAGATAGAGGGAGGGGTTGCGCCCTATAGTTAGTATGCCACTACACCTCGACTTCAATCTGGACTCGGAGGGAATGATTTACCAAAAATACGTTTCTGGTTAGTAACCTTCCCATTTAATTGCAATGTCATATACTCTGTGTTTATCGAACTACATGTATATTGAAAACATTCGTGTTTGTTCAACACTTCCACCAAGAAGATGATATCAATTAATTCAAGTAATTGCTCGTACTTGACAGGTTAAGTGCACGGGTATAGGATCGGTTTCTGTATTCATAGCGAAGATTTATTAGCTTTTTTGTGTACACAGGTCATGATATCATATCATACACTATGCTCATCACAGTTTGGCAGCTATCATTAGATAATTTTTTAACAGGTTTTTCGGCAAGGCCCTTTGAAATCTGAACTTAGTTCAACAATATAACCAATGGTATAAAGAATATCGCCATTTTATGAAAGGCCTGCCTATATCGGCTTTTACTAAACCTAGGCTTTTACTAAACCTAGGCTTTTTACTAAAGCCTGCCTGTCTCGTTTTATGCAATTATTGAGCTTTGTGCGCGTTCACTAAAATCTTGCAAACACTGGGAGGTTTTGTGGTTCATTATGCTTTGACCTTCAGTCACTGTCAGTCAAGTTTCTTATTCTGACACGGTGCAAGATTCATGTGCCAAGTGTACTATACCCTCCCCAGCCTGCCATAAATATTGCAACATAGCCAAACATTGTATGCCTTTGTGAGTTGTAAGCCTTTCTGTATTTTGCGATTTTTCGTTGGAAAATAGTGAATGCTGTCGACCGTTTGCGTATATTTCAAAAAGGAGAACTTGTCCCTTTTCTGTCCTGAGCGCAGCAGATATCCAGACCCAGTCATGTCTGAAACAATGGAGAAGACAAAAGACCAAAGGAAACAAATTGCCATATCGGGGGTGAGGGTATATCAGTGAACAAAATAATGATACTCTTTCATATTTCTCCCCAACCTGTTTACAGTGTTTGTATACACTTTCCGCAAGAAAACAATGCCATAACGTAGGCAGAAAAGGGCGGAGGAAAATAACCACACCCAGAAAAGATAGATTTCTTTGGGCGTTGGCAAGACGTTGCCAATTAGGATGGCGCCCCACAACCAGATGTGATTATCCATCAAAATGTAATTAATATTTTAAGAATTCCCTTCATGGCGGTGTGGTGAATATAGTCACCCTTGACAACAACTTAGCAACGGCCCACAGAAATTTATCTTCTCTGGGTTGTGTTATTTTCCTCCGCTCTTTTCTGGATACGTTATGGGCATTATTTCCTTGCGAAAAGTGTATAAAAACCCATGTTGGGGAGAAATTTAAAAGTATCATGATTTCGTTCACTGATAACCCCCACCTCCCAATATGGACATTTGTTTCCTTTGTTCTTTTGTCTTTTCCATTGTTTCAGACATGACCGGGTCAGGATATCTACTGCTCTCAGGACAGAAAGGAGACGAGTTCTTCCTTTTAAGATATACACAAATGGTCCACATTGCAACATTCAATGTTTATAAATTAACGAAAATCAGAAAATACAGGAAAGCTTTTAACTCACAAATGCATACGCCTTCAGCTAAGTTGCAATACGTATGGCACGGGAGGGTATATCTGAACGAGGAACACAAAAAAATTTAGACGTCTAATTCGACCTGGATGTAAAATAGTTTGGTTTCAAAAATTGGCATGGGCCGAAAGTGCCCCCTTCCCTAAAACCGCCACTAATGTAATGCGAACCTGGAATTGAGCTAACCTTTATTTTGTCAACAGCTGTTCATAAACAACGAGTGGGTGAACTCGGTGAGCGGGAAGACGTTCCCTACCATCAACCCGGCAACAGAGGAGGTCATCACCGAAATCTCAGAGGCTGATAAGGTAAGTCTACAAACATGTATTTTCCGGTTATTGATAAGCTTTATAGATATTATGCATTATGATGCGGTTAATTTTGAGGGCTATGCTGCCCTACTTTCACAAAAGGAAGCAAGTGATTTCCTGCAGAGCAAAATGTGTCAGTCATTTACACTGGTCAAAGTATAATGTCTTGCCTGACACATCTCTTATGAGTGTTCATGCATGAAATTTGGCCCAGAAGAAGAGCACTATAGGTAAAATATAAAAAATATGAGTAACTCATATTTTGTTGATATGTTACTTGCTGCCTTTTATCAAAGTAGAAAAGTATGGAGCTCTAGGATATTTCATCAACGTATGCAATATCATGTGCAGCACCTCTGCAGTATACCCGGTACTCCTTTTTCTCTCTTGGGGTTGGGTGGAGGGGGGGGGGGGCTGGGACTTGATAAAACTTTTCAGTGGGTTTGAGTCCGGCCTAGCAAATTTGAATGACTAGCCAAGTGATCACACCACTTGACTACGACATTTAAAACTATTTTCTAAGCGTGTTCTTATCAGTGAGGTTCGTTGAAGAATCATTTTAAAACATGAATATACATTTCTTTTACCTCTTCATTCACCGTCTTCTGATTACTTTGCTTCCTTTTGCTTCAAATGCGTTCACATCTCAGCCCCCAGAATATCGTCACATTTTTTTTCAAAGGTTTATCTCCTTACTGCTCATCTCGCTCCCCTCTCTTTCCTGCTATCTCTCTCTCTCTCTCTCTCTCTCTCTCTCTCTCTTTTTACCTCAAAACTTTCTCCCACTTTCTCCTAGTTTCTCTCGATCATTTTATATTCATGCTCATTTTCTCCTTCTCTCTCCATTGTATTTATACATCCGACATTCTCTTTGTCATAGGCCGATGTAGAAATAGCCTATGCTGCAGCAAGCAAAGCCTTCGAGCTCGGGTCCCCATGGCGTACCACCAATGCTTCTCAGAGGGGCAGGCTGCTCAACAAATTGGCTGATTTGATTGAGCGAGACGCAGCCTACCTTGCAGTAAGTAAAATATTGAAGTGTTTGATTTTAAAAACTGAAAATGTGTAAATTTGAAATATTTTCAGTTGAAGTTGCTAAAATAAAAAGAAAATAATGAGAAAATATATGATATTTAGATCATAATTCCATTTTTTCCTTGATCAGTTCATAATGAGTGAGGTATGAAGTGGAAAGTATTTTTTTGTTTCATGCAACGATGGTGTTACTGTAAAAATGTGAAAATGGTCTTTATCTTTTTTTTTTGCAATTAATTCTTTAATTTAATTTATAACATCTTCGAGGATTTTCTGCGAATATGAAACAGCAAATATTGAATTATTTATTGGTAAACTTCAACTCCTCTTTAATGTGTTTACTGCTTCTTGTAGAATATATTGATTTATGTTCCAGAGCAATTTACAGAAGGTTAAAATCATTTTCCTTATTTTCATATGAGTAAAAGAAGAGAAGGCACTAAACCCGATCAAAAAAAAAAACAATAAGGGAGAAAATGTGTTGATAGTCGTGATCTTTCATTCAAAGATAGTTATCGTTAAGCAGGAACTAATTCTGAATACGACCACCTTTCCTCAATATTATCCCAATGATATCACACTTAAGAATCACTCCATATGCTTCTTGAGCTAAATAAATTACACATAGTCAACATTGTGCTTCTTTTACCAGTACCATTTATTTTATTTATTTGTATCAAATCGAGATAAACATTTTTGAAATGTAACATTCCTGTTTTTATTTTCTTTTTTTTTTTCAGAGTCTCGAGACATTGGACAACGGGAAGCCCTACCAAGATTCCTACACCATTGATATTCCCGGATCCGTAGCAACATTGAGGTTTGTTTGGAAATCATTAATAAGTATTTGGCGTCACCTCGGCCTGGGGGGGGGGGGGGGGGGGGGGGGGGAAGAGCGAACTTAATCAATGTGACCCTCGGGTCTCTCTCCTCCTGATATAACTTATTGGGATGTGCGGTTGTACCACATACACCGGGGTTTACCCCTACTCTCCTTCGAATAGTGCAGTGGGTTCCAAAGTTGCAAAGGTGATGACTCTCTACACGGGGCCTTCATTTAACGTCCTATCCAAGGGACGGAGTGTTATCCATAGCAACACAGCCTACGTCTATGAAACAGGGGAGGGGCACGTTGACACACAACGCAGGCTTCAGTCATCCGCACGGGGTGAACTGGAACCCACGATGGTTCGACAGGCAGACGCTTTACTGACTAAGCCAACTTGTCTCCTTAAATTAATTTTCCTCAGTCATGACATAGCTTTTCTGAAGGGACACTTTCATTCATATAAATCATCTAAATTAATGAATTAGATCATGTAAATAGTGACTTCCTAAATCAAAACCGTGGAAACCAAATGATTGAATAGGTACTTTGAATTTGTATTCTGTTTGACTTCATATGACTTCATAACTACTCATTTGAAACGGGCAGTATTATGGCATGCTTTCCTGTTTATACTTGTAGATACTACGCTGGATGGGCTGACAAGATCGAAGGCAAAACCATCCCCGTGGGTAAGCAGAGAGGCTGAAATAGGAATTTATTTAAGTAAATGGTGAAGCAATATGATTGACCATATCATTCATTGTAGATTGCTTTTGTATATCTAAAATCCACGTGACCAACAAAATTAATGGTTTCTGTATTTTAGTCATTTCATGTGCTCTCTCTTCTCGATTGTCGATTCCAATTCCCTGTCCGGCTCCCTGTATATTAATGGCTTAAGAAAAGAGAGGGAAAAATTCCGTCGTGCTCTCTAAGTTAAGTATTTCTTATAATTACTATCATCTGATCATCTTTTCTGGCAAAAAAGTTGGTAACTAATAGTTAGTGGGAGGGGACTGGTAGGTTATATCTTAGCTTCTGCATATCATGCATCATCACTGTTGAACAGTTTAATTCGTGTCTTTCCGCTCTCTCTCTCTCTCTCTCTCTCTCTCTCTCTCTCTCTCTCTTTCTCTCCCCCCCACACTCTCTATTTTCTTGCATATGATTACAGATGGGGACTTCATGACCTACACCAGGCATGAGCCGGTAGGAGTTTGCGGACAAATCATTCCGGTAAGAAACATTACTGAATGTTTCTTGAAGCGTTTCTTCTAAGCTTTCTATTTTTATGACAAAAACTGCATGTAAAATGGCGGTAAATTTCCACAACATCGAGACATGGGCGTACACAGCGGGGGGGGGGGGGGGGGGGGGGGGGGGGGGGGGGGGGGGGGGGGGGGGGAGCGGGAGTTTCAGGGGGCAGAAATTTTAAAGCCTTACTTTTTTAATGAAATTTTTCTGACAAATCCACCCAAAGTGTCCACAAGATCCATTAATTTCAATTTTAAAAAAAGAGGATCCATAAATTTTCAAGCCTCACTTTTTCATTCAAAAATTTCCAAAAAATTCACCCAAAGTGCACACCACACCCTTTAATTTCAGTTTTAAAAATGCAAAAAAAAAAAAAAAAACGCCCTCGTGACCAAATCGGTTGCTTCGCTCCCTCACGTGTTTCCTCCAAAATTTTACATATCCTTGCCAACCCCCGAAAAAAGTCCTGCGTGCTGTAACGTGATCATAATACTGAATACACAGGACAATTTCACCGGAAAAATATTTGCTCAATTTTATCAGGAAAGGAACCAAGGTACGGAGTACAAAGATCGATTGTCGAAGGACTGTCGAAGGATTGTCGAAGGTCTCTGCATTTCCAAACATTTTTTTGTTTGTTTTATTTTGAGAATATGTTGGCAGTTCAGTGGGGAAAAATAAAGAAGATGTAACGATTTATTTGAAAGTTTATTTCTTTACAAATGCATATAATAATCATTTTCACTTATATTATTATGTTACACTGCATATTTTTTGCGTGTGTGTTTGGAAATGAAAATAAATAAATAAAATAGATTTGCAAAGAAATATCTCACAAAATATGTATTTTCAAAATATGTACAGTATGACTGACCAAGAAAGACAATTGAAGGATGCATGGTGGTTTTTCATTACAAAGGAAGTCATATATATTTCATTTAAAGGGATCTTGCCTCATAATAGGAATGGGAGTAGTCCGCTCACAAAACCACTCGACATTTCGTTAAAGAGAATCACGTGATCCTAGTCACAAGACCTGAAGATTATGAGCAATGATAATACGCAGAGGGTAAATACTGACCGTGTATGAGAGTATGATAGGTGGCCGATAAATATTTGCTTTAACCTGGCTAGTACGATGTCTAGCAAAGCTCGATTTGTGACAAAGAAAAAGGTTTCATAAACGTAAATCCAAGAAATATAGGACACTCCCCCAAACCACCCCTTGTGTTGTTAAGTCGACATGTCAGTGCAGCTTTTATCAAGGTCTTCCACTGACTTGAAATAAAAAACGTAAAAAACAAAAAACAAAAACAAACAAACAAATTAATAATCATGACCATTCGCTCCAATATCTTTACTTAGGAGCAACGTACGTTGAAACAGCGATGGCAGTGTATGACAAACGGAGCATTTTCACTATTAAAAGTATGGACAAACGGCCACCGGGCTGTTTTGATATCACAATACCATCTCATTTCAATGCTTTTATTGGTGGGAAAAGCGGCTCTGAGAAACTAAGATAATTGCATTAATTTCGTAATCATTCAATGGGAAAATGACATATCTATTTGCAACATGCAAAGTTGACACAAGTGCTGAAATGCTGGCCTAAGACATATTCCATGCGCCCTTCTCTGACTCCCCCCTTTTAAATTCTCATATGACCCCTCCTTTAGCTCCAGCATATTAGACAAAAATTAGTACCATTAATTTTATCTCGTTTCATTTCTAGTGGAACTTCCCACTTCTCATGTTGGCCTGGAAGTGGGCACCTGCTCTGGCATGTGGCAATACGATTGTGATGAAAACAGCTGAACAGACTCCACTCACTGCTCTCTACATGTGTGAACTCGCTAAGGAGGTACATGAATAATTTTTAATGAGATATGAAAGAATAATATTCTTGAAATTGCCCTCTGACCATGCGACATGAATTCTTACTTCCAATGGCAAAAGGAAGCAACTCTGTAGAATGAGTTTCTTATAGTAAAGGAAGAAAATATTTCACCGTTTTATGAGTAAACCCCATGGAGTTGCTACCTTTTGATATGTCTGTCTTTCGGAAATTAGGGATCAACACTGCAAAAAAATGTTGGTCGAAAAATGATCAATTTTTGACCAACGTTGATACTCTATTGAACATACGAAACAGTTGGTCAAAAATTTTGACCAACAAGGGTTGGGCAAAAATTGTGACCAATTGTTGGTCGAAATTTTGACCAACTGTTGATCAAAACACCAACAGATGGTCAAAATTTCGACCAACAGTTGGTCAAAATCGAGAGTTTGTCCAATTATTGAGCTAAACTTGACCAACAAATTAATAAAATAGTTTGCCCAACAGATATACTACAGGTGTACAAAAAGAAATGCCTAACTTTTTTGCAGTGTGTGACCTTTATTTCTTCAACATCATGACATGTAGAGCATACAAAAAAAATAAGGCCTTCTCCAAATCAAGAAAATTCAGTTTTGAAAAATCAGAGTTGCTTCCTTTTGTCGCTAGATGGCAGAATTCTCATCCCAACATTAGAGTACCTACATAAAGAGAGTAGCGACATAGACGTCCTACTTCTTGGGAAACAAAATGGCGTTCAAATTCTTTCTATTTCGAACACCCGTTTGCTTATCGGAATTGAATAGAAATGTTGCGTAACAGGGAAACAAAATGGCGTTCAAATCTTGGGTTGTCGCTACTCTCTTTATGTAGGTACTCTACCCAACATTAAACGCTAGCACACCTTTTCTTTCTTTCTTTTTTTTTTCGTTTGGTCTCGGGCCTTGTTTCAGTGAATTTCAATTTCAATAGACACAGTGGTTGAAACAGCCAGTTGAGGGCGTTTTATTAGCCATTTTATGTGTTCTCCACTCGGTCTGTTTTTCTCTCTCTTCAATAATGATTTGTATATCTTTCGGTCTCCTCCCCCTCCTCCCTCTCTCCCTACCCCCCGCACTCCCACTTTTCCTCCCCACTCCCTCTCTCGCTTTCTCTATTCCTAGGTCCGAACACTATAAGTAAAATGCCTCGGTCGTTTATTTTCAAAACTAACAATCACCATGAGCATCCTTTGTTTTAATAATAGGCAAACATGCGTTTGTCAATAAGCTTTGTTGTAAAGAAAATTTCGTTGTAATTATGAGGGATGAATAAATCAATATCTACCATGTTTTCTTATTTACAGGCAGGTTTTCCACCGGGTGTAATCAATGTCCTATCAGGGTTTGGACCCACCGCCGGTGCAGCCATCGCTAGTCATCCAGGCATCGACAAGGTCGCTTTCACAGGATCCACTGAGGTAAGTTCTGAGGCCGATGAAAAACATTTTTTTTTTGCTCTTTTTTTCTCAATCTTTACTCGTATCTGGCTCAGTCCATTTAACTTCAGTGTGATTCATATAATTTACCCTCTTTCACTGTTTTGACTTTATCATGAGACATTCTTCTCGTTTCCTTTGGTTCGTTTTAAAGTGATATAATGATAGAAGTTTTGATGAGAGATAAGAAACTGATTCAGTATGCGGCACTGAGACCTGTTGAACATGTTGAAATTTGAATAATTTAGAAATAGCAATTAAACTCTAATCATCCAAAGTTAATTGACATACGTGATTATAATACAATGGGCAGATTTTTTAAAGAACAGTTGTAATTTCCAGTCGAAACTGCACAATTCAAGTCCAACTCAAGTCGCAGATGGCGCCAAAGCGATTCTCCGAACTTGTGGATGTAATTTCTTATAATCTAAAAATTTCATCTTTGTATCTCAGTATATAAGGCTATATCAGTGGCGGCACCAAGGGGGGGGGGGGGGGGGGGGGGGGCATGGGGGGGCATTTGCCCCCCCACTCAGAAGCTTTGCCCCCCCAGTTGCCCCCCCCCGAAATTTTGAGGACTGAAAAGAAAAATTATACAGTAATTTGTAAATAAGTAGATGTTGTCATAAGCATCATATTCAAGCTGTGAAGTGCTCTAAAATACCATTTTCAGCTCTTCAAAACTTTGATTGAAAACAAAAAAGGGGTTATTTTTGGCTCGCTCGCTTCGCTCGCTCGCCATATTTTAAAATTTTTATTCTAAAATGCGATTAAAAACAAGAAAAGTACCCATTTTGGGCTCGCTCGCTTCGCTCGCTCATCATATTTCAGAACATTTATTCGAAAATGCGATTAAAAACCAAAAAAGCAGTTATTTTTTTGTTCGCTCGCTTCGCTCGCTCGCCAAATTGATATTAAAATGTGTGTAAGCGACTAAAACTTGCGCTTCACGTTTGATTTTTCCATACACGCAAAAAAAAAAATTGACTGCCCCTGCCCCCCCAACATTTTCTTTTGCCCCCCCACTTTAACAATCCTGGTGCCGCCACTGGGCTATATATACAAGAAACAGTTTGGATCTTATCGCTATCCTACCTATGGAATCTAATGATTTATAATATTCCCTCATTTTCAGCTCAAATAATTTCTTCTTTTTTATAGATCGGAAGAATAATCCAGCAGGCTGCAGGTGCATCAAACCTGAAGAAAGTGACTCTAGAACTTGGCGGGAAAAGTCCCAACATCATCCTCGCAGATGCTGATCGTAAGTTCATGAACATAGGGGTTTCGTTAAAGTGGGCGGGGGGATAAAAGCCCTAGATAGTAGTATTTGTCAACCTCATCCTCTTATGCCTTGTAAGCAAATTTAAATGTTGAACTCTTTTGATTCTCAGAAAAAAAAATCCTTGTGAAATTTAGGAATATAAGAACTTTTATTTTCGTCATAGAATTTACAAGAACCTCAAGATGTAAAAAGTTTGTGATGCAGGACTTATACTCTGAAATGTATGTTATTCACCTCTCACAGTTGACCATGCGGTAGAACAGAGCCATTCTGCCATCTTCTGGAACATGGGCCAGGCCTGCTGCGCTGGTTCCAGGACCTTTGTTGAGGATCGCATCTACGATGAGTTCGTGGAACGCAGCGTGGAACGTGCCAAGTCCAAGGTGGTCGGCGATCCTTTCGACATGAACAACAATCAGGGACCCCAGGTAAGAACACGTTTGCATGCAAATCAGCAGGAAAACCTCATGGACCTTCGCCGTGTACCTCCTCTTTATTCCCCCTTTTTGCTCCCGTGTTGATTACTCCCGGTTTTTTTTTAAACATTTTTTATTTAACCCATAGGCTAGCAGTATAGAGCTTTCTTGAGGTCTAAATTAATCATCTTCAATCCTCAAATTGGCAATAATTTTTTTCCACGCTTACATAGCTTGAAAATAAATAAATATGGATATAACATAAACCGGAATGAAATATAATTGTAAAATTTAATCAGAAATTGCCAATTTGAACATGGAAATAGTGATTATGTATTATTCACTGCATTGCCAATTTAAAGAGTTTAATGATTAGTAACAGTTAAATTGCTCTAATTCGAGAACGCCGCACCATACGGCAATGGGAATGGACTCAAATTTTTCAGTGCATTTTTCTCTTTCTGCTCATGTATGATATGTACTGCCGAACATTCTGGACTAACAGATACTGCAAAAGCGTCTCCTAAAGGTGACACTGTACCTCTATGGGTTAAAATAGAGATCCTGTTTGACCTTTTCCAAGTCTATTGTATGATTATTGAATTCTGATTTATATCACGTCCCTTTTCCATGCTGTTTATCTTATGAAAATCATGCTTTTCAACATCGAGATCAATGAGAAAAGAGTACTACATGAATCATTCATTTTTGTTATGGATTAAAGGAAATAAAGCAATAACACAAGGCAAATGTTACTTTTAAGAATCTCTCTTATGCTTCTAAGTAGATTGGCTGGTAAATAAAACTTTAAAATATGACAACATTCCTGTATACATTTTCTCGCTAGACTCTTGATTCTTTTTAATGCAAGTAAATCTTTCAATTTCATCGATCGGTTACTCTGATAATGTGCACTAATCCTTGGAATTTTTCCATTTTCCTATTAATGTCTTCATTTTTTCATCAGACAAAATGAAATTTAGCGCAAGCCTACTCACTTACTCATTAGATGCAATAAACAAACTGATATTTTTATTTCCAGCTTTATCTATCGTAGGTGGATCAGGATTTTGCATGTTATTCTGTATTGTATATAATATTCCACGTAATTCACCTTCATCCTAGTCGGTGATTGTTCCCTCTTCTTATTTCTTTTTATGGCACTTAATGTTTCACTTTATTGTTTTGTATTTTAGGACTTTAGTTATGATCTCATGGGGGAGGGGGGGGGGGTGGTAAGTTCTATTATTGAAACATTAATGGTTATACATATTAACTCCCCTCAAACCAGCTCGCCTAGGACGAAACACTTATTCAGTCATGATGTCATGGACTAAAACAATAAGTACGAATGGTGTAACTACTGGGGTGACAAGGGGAACATGTTGCCCTAACCAAATGGGGGAGGGGGGAGTAGAAAAGAAAAGGGAAATCAATAGAGGAAGAAAAGGGGAGAGAAATCGCTAAGCTAAAGAGTTTATGCTACTTCATTCCACACTTTCACATCTCAACTGGGCTTTCCGGCGTGCGCCTGTCATGCCGGTATAACAGTGGAAGTTATAAACTGATTCAGCGGACCCAGGTTCGAGTCTGAGTCACGTCTTTCGGATGGTGACTTAAAAGGTCGGTCCCATACATAAATCATATCTGACTGATACACACGTCTTTAAAAACCAAATTCAACAACAAAAACAAAAACAACAACAACAACGAACAACCTTGTTTTGCATTAATTTTATCGACTTTGTAAGTCAATGCACACCATAACATTAATGAGCTTGCTCCATGGTTGTGCTAGTGATAGGTCTTCACTACAGCGCAGAGGTGTTAAGCTGCAAGGGGAGAAACCCGGGGAATAAACGTTCCTATTCAATTATAGAATTCCATGACATTGCCAATGTGTTTCCAGATTATGAGCTCACCTAACCAACCCACCGTTAAGTCGTCCAAAACATGTATTTCCCCAGACATACTAACTGCATTTAGATTTCCATTTATATGATCTGCATTATTTATATTGTTTGAAAATGTAATTGATTTGAAATTCGCACTGCGATTGATTTATGAAATGTCTCATCAATAAAATGAGATTTTTTTCGAGAGATTCTTCGATGGCAAATGTTGGTCAAATAATACAGATGCCAGAAAAGATTCCAAACATAATCCGTAGTGATATGTAATTTGCAAAATTCACAAATTATTCTCTAACTAAATTTGCTTTTTTAAAAAAATTATTCTTTTAGATCAATGACGAGCAGTTCAAGAAGATTTTGGGTTTGATAGAAAGTGGGAAATCGGATGGAGCTAAATTGGCAACAGGAGGCAGTCGTTTTGGTGACAAGGGATACTACATTGAACCAACAGTGTTTGCAGACGTCAAGGATGATATGAGGATTGCCAAAGAGGAGGTATAAACACGATCACAGTGACTTTCGAAATATCAATCGAAGGCAATTTTAAGAGCCTTGTCTATTACCTATACCGTGTGTCTCAAAAAAAACGTAACACTTTTGAAATGGTTGCCAAATTGAGCATATGTAATTTTATGAAGAAATGTCGATATGTATAGAAAGCTGAAGGACCAACCTTTCATATGATATGAAAAATTGGGAAAAAAAATCATGCTTCGATGAACAGTGTTCACTTAAGTTAGAGGTATGAAAATGTGCCTGCGCAGGATTTTTCCTTCCAATTTTGGACAGGTAAGTTACTTGTAGCTTACAAAATAAGGTCGATATGAGATATTCATGATCGATGGATCAACAGGATATTTTGAATACCTTGAATACCATTCCTTTTTCTCTGTTATTTATCAATCCTGAAACACCACCGCCCACACCCCCCCCCCCCCACACACACACACACACGCATACACACTTCCACTCCCATCTTATTGTATCATTGATCTGGTAAATGTGAACGGGATTAAGGATGAATGAGAATTGGCTAAATTGAAATATTCCATATCATAATTAACATTACGCAACCCACTGTCCTCCCCCTCCCCCCTCTCCCCCCCCCCCCCCACACACACACACATACAACCTTCTTCCTATCCTCTCACCTACTCCTTCCTTTTTTATCACTTTTCTTCTGAAAGTTTGGTGGATCATTTTTTTCCATTAATAATCAAATTATTAACCAGTCACTCATTTTGATCAATGAAATCAATCGATAAATCACTGAAACATTAATTCCATCAAGCAATTGCTCAAAACAATTATCACACGCACACAAACCACACACACACACGCACGTACATCCACACCCACGCGCACGCGCGCACACACACACACACACATTAGGGCAGACATGACAAAAACAAGTTAAATCTTTTTTTTTTAAAGATGTTCATGTTTCTTTTATTTTTTTTTCTTATTTAAAACTGCTTTGTTCATCTTAGAATGAAAGATCAATGATACATTAAGATGGGAGTGGAAGTTGGTGTGTGTGTGTGTGTGTGTGGCATGGGTGGTGTTTGGGGATTGATAAATGACAGAGAGAAAGGACTGGTATTCAAAACATCCTTTTAACTCTTAATCCATCGATCATGAATATCTCATATCAAATTTATTTTGTATGCTATACCTGTCCAAAATTGGAAGGAAAAATCCTGCGCAGGCCCATTTTCATACCTCTAACTTAAGTGAACCCTGTTCATCGAAGCATGATTTTTTTTCAATTTTTTCATTTCATATGAAAGGTTGGTCCTTTAGCTTTCCATACATATTGACATTTTTTCATGAAATAATATATGCTCAATTTGGCAACCATTTCAAAAGTGTTACGTTTTTTTTGAGACACACGGTAGAGAGGTGCGATCATTGCACTATTTAGTACGCAATAATCTAATCCGAAAATAATTTCTGGGGGATATACAAAAGGCTATTTGAAATCGCTCTTTAATTTCTTGAACTTCTTTGTGATCGTGTTTGTAATTTTCACTGTGTTATTACGGATAAAATACTAACGGTGGCCGGGGGGATTGAAGATGGCAAAACCCGTTCTTGCATACCCTAAAAGTGAGGGGAAAATATTTTGCCTCTTTATTGCCCCCTCCCCTAAAGCAGTGGCGGACTGGGATTGAAATTTGGTAGGGGAATTTCGATCCGAACTGGTCATTCTGTCTGTAAGACTCAAATTAACTAGCCCTCACACTATACGAGTTGTCCGGCCCTTCAGCAAACATGTCCAGAAACTCGTGGAGAAAACTCTCCAAAGCCCCTCAGTCCGCCGCTGTCCCGACAGGTACCTGAAAAATGTAATAATGGCTATTGCTTGCCCCCTCCCCCCGGTCAAAGAACACTGGATCCGCCACTGAATATATTTACAGTGTACATATTCTGTGCTTGATAATGCCATTGCCATAGTTGTGGCTTCAGCATTTAGACAGGCCTTCAGAGTTATTCTTTTGGTTTGTCAAATTATAGTGCAGGTTACTTTGTACATGTATTTAATACTTATATTTGTAAAGCCATTCTTTATTTTCCGTAATCGTAGATCATGTTGTCTTGTAAACTTGAAAATACCACGATAGATTTTTTTGTACATGTACATGATACTCTTCAGTTCTCAAAATACATTTATTTTGATATTGAACAAATAATAAATATTTGAATTATATTATTCCATAAAATACATAGGCTTTTCTCATATCTTGAGAACTGCCTTTCCTTTGATATGAACAAATGGAATCAATTGAATTCTATACCCATGCTCTTAAGAACCTCTCATTATGCTTATGCTGCCTTCATTTCAAGTCAGGGGTCAATAGTAGAATATAATCTTCCTCCTCCCTTTCTTAGATTAATCAAATATACGGATCTATTTCCGTAGACGGGCGAGCTGGAAAAGCAAATCTTTGAAATCTACCCTTGACATGCTTGAACCGTCTCGTCAGTAAGCAATGAAAAATCATGAAATGCATCTTCTGGGGACGTGTAGCTGACGCAGGGCTCTCTATATGATAATGTAAAGACTCCTGATTCGTCATAGCAATCACTTTGACATTTTGTTTAGATCTTTGGGCCCGTGCAGAGCATTTTCAAGTTCAGCGAGATGAACGAAGTGATCAAGCGAGCAAATAACACCGAGTACGGGCTCGCCGCTGCCGTCTTTACCAAAGATATCGACAAGGCCCTCTACGTTTCAAATTCGCTCAGGGCGGGAACTGTTTGGTAAGTAATTCTTGTAATTATTTGAATCATTCATTGTAAAATTGTTTTGAAAGTAATGAATAATTAGCCTTCGGTATAGGTTTAGTACAAAGCTTAAATGATTGCAGGATTAAGAGTAAGCTCCCCTTTAAATTCATATTGTTTGCATGTTTTCTTCAATCAAACCTTATTTTATGGATTACACGTTTTGGAAATCTAAATTTGAGGTCTTTTTCATCTTGCTTCGGACATCCTTTGGTTTCCTCGTAAAACCCTTGAGCATCTAAGTAAATCCATTTATGTTTGTCCCTCTCGGTTTTCATAGTTTGTTAAAATATCTTGTTTGTAGATTCAATCATTTAAAGCTTGATGCAAAGGTAATTGATATTTATGGAAATTACCTCTTCCCAATTTGATAATTTCTCCGTTTTTCTTTAAATGTTTGCTGGATATGGAATAAATGGCGAGGGAGAGGACTGGAATGGGCATAAATATATATTGCTCTCCTGCAGGCAGTATTGTGATGTCCCATTTGCCGCCGTTTTTTGTTTTCATTGCCGTGATTTCTGCATAGGTCTTTTTCTAAACCCTCTGAGTCTTTTTATTGAAAAATCCCGACAGTTGGTCGTTCATTATAACTAATGATAACACGTTAACGCCAGTTTTGCAATTTTCTCTCCGACTGTGACACTTTTGATAATAAAAACGAGAAATGAATAGTAAAATTTCATGATTTCTGCTTTTGGACTTTTTATCGTTTTTTCTTGTCTTATTCTCCTTTTGATGTCATTACTTTTATCATGTTTATAGGATTGAGAATAATCAACATCGAAGAATCAAAAACATTTCATTTATGTTAATGTAGTTAAATACAATGATGATGCATTCTTGATAGAAAGTTGAATTTCGTAAATGTATTATAGTTCCATGTTGTAGGTCAAGTAGGCATATAAAAAAACAAGATTTTAAAAACCCCCAATTTTGTTTGCGAAGTTTCTTTTTGTTTTGTTTTGTATATTATCATGCAATAGTGAACAATAGCCTCACCAGACATCTATGGAATCAATAGATGTGCCAGGCAGCAGACTCTCACTGCAATCATGTTCACAATTAAAATAAGTTTTTTTTTTTTGTAAAATAGACTGCTTGCACAAATATCAAGGTCTAAGAACATTAAAGTAAATTTGCAGATCTATATCATTACTATTCGCTGCATTAAATATTCATTCATGGAAAGTACCCCCTCCTCTCTCTCTCTCTCTCTCTCTCTCTCTCTCGTCGCCACTATTCCAATCTGAAATACCGCAAAATCAGCATTAAACCATAAACACGATAAAATTTCAGCCATATCGCGACTGTCTTCTTCTTCGTCTTAAATTTCGTTAGGATTAAGGAGAATACTTGTTCCTGGTAAAGGGTAATAAAGGTCCTTCAAAATGGGATTCTTAAATCGTAATTTGCGGGTAGCCAACATGTCAATGGGTTTTACGGCATACAATCACCACATTACACTCAGCATGCTCAGAGGGAGCCATCGCAATTTAGTGCTCATCAATGAGTGTTCGTTTTTCCTACATCAGCCCATTGCATGTCAGTTTCCTGTCGCTTAACTGAACAATGATAAGTTGCATGTTTATTCAACCATTTGGCAACTTGGAGAAAAAGCTTTCTTACAGTAAGGAATAAGATCATTCTCGTGTAGAGCCCTACGCATTGCACCGACTCACCCCCCTGGTGGATCAACCACCTTTAAGCTTGTATTCAAAGCTAACTGATTCCCCCACCCCATTGATGCTTAAAAATGATATCTAATTTTAAATAATTTAGAAATAAAAGAGTAAATACCAAGGAATGGGGTGTCTCCCATGATATTTACAAGCGTACAAATGTTCCCCACGCCCCACTATTTTTATTCTTTAATTCTGCTAAAATAAATCAAGCAAGCAAAAAAGCAACCCTATTCCCAAAATCTGATATCCTTTTTTTTTTTTTAAGTTTTTGCTTGACAGACAAGTTTGAAATGTCTATAATGTGTTCCATCTATGTTTTCAGAGAAACTTCCCCCCATGATAATACCATTCCCAACCTCATATGTTCGTTCTACATCCAAGCGAACAAACTATCCTCATATTTTCGCTTAGGTGAGAGAGAGAGAGAGAGAGAGAGAGAGAGAGAGAGAGAGGGGGGGGGGGGGGGGAGCTCCCTTGCCCTAAGCTGAAAGTCATGTATTTATCCACCAGTTCTTCCAATGTTAGAAATCATCAAAACAAGTCCAATAATGCAATATGCAATCAGGATAAATATTATAGTTGTCAAGATTTAGTAAGAAATGGCTATGGAATATTGATAAGGGTGGCATAGAATTGTTTCATATCCGCTCCAAATATCCAACCCCTGATTAGATCTGATGGGGCATTATGATTGTCCGTGATCTTGAAAGAATGGGGCATTCTTAAAAACAAATTAGGGCATGCCTGAATTGCCTCGAATACACGCGGATAGTTCTCTGCAGAAAGCACAGAAATTGCAATTAATTTAACCAAATAGAGAACATTCCCACTGCTGAAACGAAATGGTCTTTCGTGGCGACTTCATCCAAAGGTTACAGCGGATACGCAAGAAGATCTATTGAGAAACGTTTGCTCTGGTCAGTTGGGTCATGTCCAGTCGTGCGTCTTTATGCACGTGTGTGTCCATTGCAGGCCAGCTCCTAGCTGCGATTCGTACGTCCTACCGGCCGTGCACCTTTCTGCATTTCCTCTTGAGCTGTTGAGCGTCTTGCACCCCCTCTTAAACATACCCCATCTTACCTGCAAGAACTCTTGAGGTGAACCTTCCGCCCCATACAGGTCCCGTGAACTTACGCGCGATATGCCACTGTTTCGTACGGCCACGGTCTTGACGAAACCTCCGCAAGAAGCCCGTGCGATGTTCGCAGAAGCCAGTGCAAGACAAACAATGGCTTCATGTGTCATTTGCGTTCATCAAAACACGTAGCCCTAAGCAGATGCTGCTTTACATGTCCAACAGCCTCCTTGCGTGTCTTATGTGCTCCTGGCCTACGAAACAAAACAAGCAACCCCCCCCCCCCCCCAAAAAAAAAAAAAAAAAAAAAAAAAAACCCACAACAAACAACAAACTAAAACAAAAACAAAAACACGTGCATACTATCATCCAAGGCGAGGATTTTCTGTCAAATGCGTCGTAGACCGGCCACACGCAAAGAGGTGTACGACCGGTTGTGAACAACGCTTCAATAGAAAGGGCGTTGTGCATGCATAGTCTCTTTTCATGAACTTCGTTTAGAAACATTATTTGTGTTTATGGGAACGCTCCAACATGAGTCAAGGTTTTGTTTTCATAATGATTCGTGTTTCGCGAAAGAAATTTAGTCACCGAGCATCTCTTTACGACTCAAATCAGTCGGTTCAGTGAGCCTTGTATGCGGGACAGACTTCCACTAACGATCACTCAATTTCGAAAATGAAATCTCGCCGCAACATTGTCAAGATAGTGAACCTACAATCTTATTCGTTTCAATCATGCCCTTAATGAAAATGCGAGGTTTTATTGTTGGCAGTGAGCTGGTAATCGGATGGGATGGAAAGAAGTCATGTTTGAATATTGTGGGAAGGAGAAGTATATCCATTTCACTTTGCATCAGCAAGTAATCTGGTAGAGAACCCCATACATTGTGGATGTTTCCACAACCGGAAGAATGCCATGAATGTGATGAATCATGATACCATAGGTGAAACCAAATCTTGTCTCCATACTCGCCCACTTTTGTGCAAATATGAAAAGAAATCCTACGTTAGCTTCTCTTGCCTGACTTTCTCTTATCATCAAACATTCTGCTGTAGCTTAGATATCCTCCTCCTTCTTTCACATGGTGAAAATCTATGTCGGGTAAAACAAACAAGATTTGATCATCATTCACGGATCGTATATTCATTTTGCTTCAGACTGGAAAGCCTTCTTTATTAAAGAATTCTTATCATCACGAAGTTTGCGCAATCGGGGTATCAAATTTATTGAACAAATCAAATGTCTGTTCATACTGTTATTGCTTAGGCCCTTTCTCTCGTTAATATGCCAGCTTCAACTTAGTGTGAACCCGTTGGTCATACCAGAAGAATAATTGCAATTTTGAGCAGATATTGATACAAGAGGTTAAGTGTTGTGTTAAGTAAAGTTTATGTAATTCGATGACGTTATCAAAGCAGGTTCTTTCAAATGTTTTAAGAATTACCTGAAGGAAAAATGATATATGTTTACCTAAAGATGATGTATCCAACAAAAGAAATCTTCAAACATGTGGGTAGATAACGACTAATTAAAATGTATTATGAAATATAAATATGATAAAAGACAGAATTGTATATTGTGGAAATAAAATGTTTTTGTAAAAAACCTTTTTGATAGCTAAATGATTATTACTCACATTGAACGATGCTGACAAGATGAATTGAAGTGACTTAGACGCACCCATAAAAAGCATTGTGATGCATTTTGATGTTCAATATAGATATCCTGCGTGAACGCTGTAACTAATGGTAATATCTTCCAAAAGCAAGTAGTTTGGTTTAAAGAGAATATTAAATTAAAATATAAGAGACATAAAAAAACATTGTTGTCTTTTAAACATACGATATTCCCAAGTCACCTAATTATGAAGTGGCAAATCCCTAGTTTTTTTTTAGGATTAACTTTTTTTTTTATATATACACTACGCTAACCTTTATACTACTCCATCATTATATTATGACTTGGGGGAGGGGGGGGGGGGGTTAGAAAGCATCAATAATAGCCTTCTGAAGTGGTGAACGCTATATATTACAGATGTAGTTAAATGGATCCTCAGTCAGTGGCAACACCAAAAAATTGAATGGTAAAATTGGATATAAGGACAAAGTTGTTACAAGTAAAGAGAGGGGAGATAGAGAGAGAGAGAGAGATGGAGACCGAAGAAAGTAGGCCTTCCCATTATTTCCTATTTCCACATATTGGCAAAACATTTCGAACTTTTTAAATACATGTACTTTTAGGGTTAGATAAGGGTAGGAGCGACTTATCTCCCCTTCAGAGACATCCCCGAATAAAACGGTATCTTGTCATGCTTGTCAAAACATACAAAATTTTAGCACAGTACCGGAAAGTGTATGTGGAAACGGCATGCGATAGAAACACACACACAAAAAACAACAACAAACAAACAATTTTTGCACAACCTTGTACACAATATATTGGTGTCCAGTATTTCCATCTCACGCTTTGGTTTATTTGCTTAATGACTGTTAAATTAAGTTGTGTACACATTATTATATTACATGGTAGGCCAACCCTAATACTTGCCCTAAAACCATGGAAACACATATTAGAGACCACTCCCATTATTTCCTTCACGCAACACGATGTTTTATGAAATCTTGATTTTTGTATCAGACCATATTTAGTGAATCGATTTTCTTACCTTACTAGATTAATAAAAGTTTTCTTGCGTAATTTTTCACTCGATCATGTATTTCTTTGCAACACTGATCCGAGGAAATATTGTGCTCGTAGATGACGTTATAATCTCATCAGGCCCATACATCCCAGCGCTTCAAGCCATTTTGTGTCATGTGTCCGATATTCCCTACAATATCATGCACCCTATGAAAAATCCTTACCTTGTACCTCTGATCAACATGAACATGATGTAGGATCAGAAATACATCAGGGCCCCCTTTTCATGAAACTTGTTATCAGTAACAACTGCCACATTTCTATGAAAAATTTGCTCTCAGCCAATTAGATGCAAGGATTTCAGTAGTTTATAACAGTTATTGCAACTTGTTATTGATAACAATTTTTATGAAACGGGGCCCTGCTCTTCTGCTATTGGATGAGAATTCTAAAAATTACGTGCACACGAAAAGACGGGGGAAATCCACAGTATATTTGGTGATGAGCTATTATAATCAATTAGATACAGAATTACTGAGAATTCGCATGTTTTGCAATCGATTTGCAAGAAAAAATATTTCCTAAAAAGCCATGTTCGTTTAAGTTTAAGCAAAAGTCACACAATCTTGCACGAATTTCGTTTAAATAGATTTCACTAATGTATTTCATTGCTTTATACAGACGTATCACATTAACATCATTTGAGACGGGTTTCTGTACATATCGTATCCCATCTCCAAGAAATCCGTCTCTAATCTTTAACTTCTAGGTACTGATTTAAAAGTAGCTCTCCTTTAAATAATCAAATTCTTGCATAATTCAGAAGACATCTTCTATTCCACGCACGCATCACCGAGTTAATAACTCAACCACGGGAAGCAGTCGTTTTGCGGTAGTTACTTTTATGTTCTTCCATTAGAATTTACATATTTCAGGTTTTCCTTTCTCTTGATGTATGACAGTGCTTATCCTTAACGCCTTACTTTTCAATTTACCCAAAGGATCAATTGCTACAACGTAGTAAGCCCGATGGCCCCGTTTGGCGGCTACAAGATGTCAGGGACAGGCCGTGAGCTCGGAGAGTACGGACTGGAGGCGTATACCGAAGTCAAAACTGTAAGTCATACTACTAGGGCATATCCCCCTACTCTTAAAGGAAGAAACCGAAATAAAAAAAATTACTCACTTCTCTGACATGTTGACAAAATGATAGTGGACGCTTAGAGTAATAAATATTTATCTTTGAAACGCTATTGAATGCTATAAATTGGGTTAAAATGTCCAAGATGTGTGCGTGTGTGAGTCTGAGTGTGCTCGTACTGTAGGCGTGCGTACTTGTGCACGTATTTTCTACCCGCATTATTTTCGACGGAGAAATCTTTCCGCCTGGTTGCGGCCATTATCCCCCCCCCCCATTCCTCTAAAATGGATTTATGCCTTTCATATTATAAGCATGTCTGATACCACTGTCTTCTTCAACTTTCATACTCTCATTCCTCCATTCGACTGCTTCCTGATATCACACCTACTTTTCCTCTCAACTCCGTTACCTACTGATGCGTATAAACAGTTCATGCCTTTTCCCCTATATAACATTTTTTGATGATATTTGACTTACTCCATATCAATGCCAGAAGAAGGCGAGCGTAATCATCAATCCTCACTTTGAAATATCTTCGCCTGTTATTTCCAGCCTCCGGGGAAAATACATGGATACACGTTCTGTTACTCTCCCTTTTTGTCTTTTAACAACAAAATATTTTGATTCCCGTTTGAAGTGCATGTGTTTTCCGTAACTGCTTTCAAGAAATCATTACCTTTTCTTTCTTTTTTTTTCTTTCAAATTTTCAGGTAACTGTGAAGATCCCGCAAAAGAATAGTTAAAATACTCCAGTGGAAACAACCTTGGACACTGGAAATACATTGAATACTTCTGGAATCTGGAAAGGATGGGCTGTATAGAGAAAGATAGCGAAAGTGAGTGGGTTGAAAAGTGTGCGTGTATGCGTGTGTGTGTGTGTGCTTATGACAGAGCGATGAGAGAAAGAGGGTGAAAGAGAGAAGGGGAGAGGAAAGGGAGAGAGAGAGAGAAAGAGAGAGTGGGAAAAGGAGAGACATCACAGGTTGATGAACTGGAATAATTTTACACTTCTTTGACATGTTTGATAAAAATGATATATTATTCCTAGAATGCAAAGCATGAGCTATTTTAGATGAATAAAACAATTGGCAAAGCATAAATGATTTTACTGAAATAAATCTTAAGGTGTCAGAGACAGAGATAAAGGGAGAGGGATATACCAAGAACATTCTAAATCATTAACTTCAGTTTTTCTGTCATCATCCTTTACAAAGTTACACACTAATTGTTAAATTGGATTTTACACATCGCTCTTTCGATAACATCTGCAAGCGGATATTACTTGATTATGTTACTTCCTTCGCATTCCTTTCCAGAACGAACGGCAAAATGTCATTCGATTAATTTATGAATATAGCTAATGAGAACGCAGCTTAACATCAGTACAATAAGTCCAAAGGCGTATTTTACTCATGATTCAAAATACTTGCATATTGTTTTGAGAAAGAAGAATCACGTATTTTGAATTCATTTCTTTTCATAAGACTTAAATACCTGCCTGCTACAAAAAGGCATCGTGTGTATAAATATATTTTGTCCATACATGTTAGCGGAGGAGATCTTTGAGGGTCATGGAATTGTTTTCATCTATAATTGTTTGCTGTATAATATAAAGCTTTAAATCAATCTGCTGCATTACCTGTCTGATTTTCCCTCTGATTTATGGATACGTTTGTACATATTGATTACAAAATGTATTGCATGACGTTATCATATATAGTTTTTTGTATATAACTAAGTGATGAGAATGATAGAGTACGTTAGAAGACGTAAAAGATGTGAACGTTCATTTGCCCAGTCGAAAACAGTACACATGATAGAGTGAAATTCATAGTACCTCTGTTAGGAGATTTGATTCATATATTCATTGTAATACTTTATACAGGTATTAATAGTATGTTGAACATTATTTTGTGATGAACCATGATATTGTGTAATATATAAATGCAGCATTGGGTGAAACATAAAAAAAATGATTAGGCTGAATAAATGAAAATGAGAAATAATGTTTACAAGAAGTACAACTCGGCAATTAAGCATGTCATTAATTTTAGTCTGGTTAACTCCACTGGGGATGAACTTCGTCAATAAAATGTTTCTCCTTGTCAGATATCTTGTCATTCATGACTTCTGTACTGATCTATATGTTATCTGTATAACCGACAGGTAATGAAATGTTCTACTCACTAAAAACGTGCCCTGTAGTAATCGATTTGTAGTGCATTATAGTAAATCACTTATAACCTATTTTGAGTGCCTGTCACCATTCTTCTAAAAGAATGTATAATAAAAACTGCATACATCCCCTTCTGACAGGTTTTTTTTTCTATTATGGAAAGTATACATTAAATAACTAGAAATAAAACTCCGAGAAGGGCCATGATTTAAGTTTGATGTTTGATTAAACATAAGTTCACTTAATATCAGACTTCCTGTGTATGTAAATGCAACCCCTTCTGATTGTAATTGTAGTTTCTGAAGATTATCAAAATTACAGGTCGAAAATCTTAAATGCATTGGCTAACATTGTTATGATTTAAAAAAAATCTCATTTTGTTACTTAAAATGGGATAAACATTAGGGTTATAGTGTAAAAATACCAGTGTGAAAGTTTCAGAGCATAATATCCACGGGAAGTATTTTTAAATATTAGAAATGTGAACCAATGTTTGAAAAATATACGAGGGTCGGTTGCATAGACCCAACGTAAGGAGTGCGCATGCGCATATGACTCAACGGACCGCACTGTGTGTATTGACGTATCACGCGGCGGAAGGCAAGTAACGGTATTTTTGAATTCGTACAAACGGTCCTCTTAGTTCAGTGTCTCTCGAGACGAAAGCTAATAAAATCGCGGTTTGCGCCTAACTTACAGCTTTTCCTTCCAAATTATGGTTGGTTTCAGGGTTTTTGAGTATAAATACAAGTACTCATACACATGTTTCATCTTAGTTTGAGAATGTTTTAAATCAGCTGCTCACAAAGTTAGCCAATGCCTTTAACTGAAATCATGGCTATTCTCGGAGTTCTATTTCTAGTACTTTACACGCATATCATCTGTGACAACAATACACTAATTTTTCAAGTATTTTCTACAGAAACATTCAGTTTCACTTGGAATTTCTGTAAATAAAACTGAAAACCCAGCATCTTAACAGGAGGAAGAAATGTATTTATTACACTTCCAATCAAGGAAGAAAGAGGGAAAATGGTCATGATGGTGAAAGGGGTAACTTATGGATTTGCTATTTACGATATAAATCTTCCACTTTCTACCATACTTGGTATAAACTGCATCATAATGTTACTTCATATTTCCATGTATTATTGCAAATCAGTTTGTGGGGTTATGTTTATATTCGTCTGTCTTCATGACAGTACCTATAGGACTGCGCTAAGATTGCCAATCAAGAATGTTCCGAATGCTTAGATAAATTATTTCGAGTAAATTGTAATAGGCAGCAGTAGTTCTTCTCCAGAAGATGCTATTCGTAGAACTTTTTATTCTTCTAAAGTCTGTATTCTCGAACGGAAGACTTGTTAAATCTCTTTGTGAATGTGCTTTTCTTTATTTTTTTTTCCAAAGTCATTCAATGATGCAAATATCTTAAAAATGAACTTTAGTTTTGTGGAAATAATAATGATAGGACACGTGGAAGGAACACAGCTATGACATTATCATTGATCAACCTGTTTCAAAACATAAATGTGGCAGCCATTCTGTTGTTCAGTCCATGGTTTCCGATAAGTATAGGTGAAATATTTGGACTTATCTGGACTGGACTTATCTGGACGTATCTGGACTACTGATGATGGTCATTTCTATATCTGCGCAGAAAAGCTCAGCAGTGCGACCTCACCGTTCACATGGTTCATGCCGTTAGTTTCTTAGATTTTCGTGCAAAGTCGAGATAGGTTTGTTTGATAAAACTTGACTGTCACTTGACAGAACCCTGAACACGTTTTGCAAATACTACTGTTATTTTCCCCTTCATTTAAAAAAATGTACTACAAAGAAAGTAGTGGGGACGAGGAACAAAGAAGTGCTTTACAAATTATAGATTTCCGTTATTAGTTACTATCAGCTAAATATCATATTACGTGGAAAAGGAAACTTTGCTTATGGCTATGTTGTCAAGTGTATTCATGGGAAGACCAGAGGTAGCAGAATTAGTCTTTTCACCCCCACCCGGGAGAGGCAACTCAATTGATGATATAACCATGGTGAACAAATACTGCCGACGACTGTCCGATATGATCAGGATGATATGAGATGTTTCGTAAAATTCTACAATGTAAGCAACTTTGATTATTTAGGTAATTTCTCTACAAATGGAAAGATGTATAATGTAAAACCTCTAATGGTAAGGTTGCGCGGCACCTAAATGCTTATTTAGTCATTTCTGTCAAGCCATATTGAAAATGCGTACATAATACTCGTTCACTTTGGAATCCGCAAGCCAAAAGGTTGAAGTAACTTTGTAGATAAAAGGAGTGGACGGGCTTTAAAGCAGGATAAGGGAGGCATTAACCATTCAGTCTTTGAAGGCATTAGTTGCTTAAGGTTCATTTGATTCAAGGTCATTCTTAGAATCACCGCCTCTACAAAGCGAAGATTTCTTTTAATAATGTATGAAGTACCTTATTTCTTTATTCCCTTCTTTATTGCTCGATATACATGTATATACATTTGTAAGAAAATATAACATATACAACAGCTTTGGCAACTCTCATGCAAATGAATACACGCGAAAGGAAATGAGAGAATAAGACAGCTCTGGGGAACTTTGATTTAAGTATATCTGTCTTTCTTCTCCGTTTCGTTCTTGATCAATGATCTTGAGCAATGATAAAACCCAATTTAAAACAAATTTCACAGTGCCTTTGACTGTAATTTCAAAGCGCTTCAATTTTGCTTTAGGACGTTTCTTGAAGAGGCATAAGGTCAGCTGGACAAAAGATGATGAGGAACCAGTGTCGTAAGAATTGATAACGATAATACTGATAATTACAACAATAACTGATAACAATGATGACGATGATGGTGGTTATGATAATAATAATGACAACAAAAAGTATAGTGACTGTGATGATAATGATAATTATGTGATGATAAAAATGATAGCAATAAGGATAATAACAATACCTGTACTAATGATAGTAAAAGTAGCAACAAGAACAATAATAACAACCATAATAATAATGATTATGATATGAAAATGATAACAAGATAACAAAAAGAGGTGACAGAAAAAAAAATCGCCAACGGTTAAGTATAAAGAATGTTTTGAAAACATGGAATTTTGTAGGAAATGTCATTTTAAAGAAAAAAATCAGCTATTCATGAATTCGTGAATATTTTTAAATTCCAAACACAGGAACACTTAATATAGCAATCTGGCACTTGCAAATGAAGTATAGCGTGGAAAGGACAGTAGTTGCAGACGTAGTTTTATATTTACTGTTTTCACCCTTTTGTGAGGGCTAAAAAGACAGAATTAAAAAAAAATTAGATATTGGTTAACTGGTGAGATGGTTTTATGACTGATCTATAGATTAGATGATTTGACAGCATATGAAACGCGTCTTGAATATTTAATTGTATAAATCATTATCTGCCATTCCTTCAACCAATCAAACCATTGAAAAATTAATACTGCCATCTGTCAATCAGCTAACTAATATAAATCAATAATTTATGAAAGTAAGTAATCAATCAAGCAATTCAATCCTTCGGAAAACTAACCAAACAACATATCACATAATGAACTTGGATCAAGTAATTATCCCCATTCCCTAAAGACATTTCCGTCCTAATTTAATTTGGAAATGCAGAGTTTTAAACTCTTTCAAACCGTAGCCCGATTGTTCCCCCGCAAATACAATTCCCTCCTCCTCCTCCTTGTCCTCCTCCTCCTACACCTCCTGTTTCCATCACCACCACCGCCACGACTGCCTGTATCACCAACAACATCACTACTGGCACTACTCCTACTATTTTTTCTACAACCGCAGAAGCAACAATTACAACAATAAAAACAACAACGACGACCACACGACAACAACAATAACTACAATACTAGAACTATTTCTACTACTACTACTACTACTACTACTACTACTACTACTACTGCTACCACCACCACCACCACCACTACTACTACTACTACCACTGCTACCACCACCACCACCACTCTTAATTCTATTATTATTAATACTGCTACTACTACTACTACTACTACTACTACTACTACTACTCCTGCTCCCCTTCTTCCTACTACTACTGATACTGTACTCTACGTGTAATGCAAGCACGATTACTACTGCTTTTTAATAATACTGTTCAGCGCAACATCCAGTCTTCAAGTTCACACAGAACTCGCTCTCACCCTCACTCTCACTCAAACTCGCTCTCACTATAATTGCTAATATACTTCTATTCTACGTATACTGCTACAATACTAGTCCTAGTACTGTTTTTTCGACAGTACCAACAACAAAAATTACGACAGCAGCAACAACAACAACTACTACTACACCACGACCACCACTACTTCTATTATTACTACAAAATTATGTACTACTGCTACTGTTACTCCTCCTCCTCCTTCTATACTACTATTAATTTGTCATTATGTTTAAAAAAGTACTAAAGCAATAAGACGTGACGATAATTTTCGCACCATAACCTATTACGGTTTTCAGTCATGTAACTTTATGGTAAAAATTTACTTATGACTCCTTCAATTTCCCTGTTTCCTCAATATCTTCTGGATTTTTCCTGACGTACCAGTTTCATGAATGGGGGTTCAATCACGGGTTTCGTGAATGCCTTAATGCAGTAATTCTTTGAAAGGTTTTTTTCTATTGGTTCTCTTGTACCGAATAAATGAATGACTACCCTCAGAGATTATCAACTCATTCCCCTTTCATTATCTATGACATTTCCAATTTAAAGTAAATCCGTACTGTCTCATTAAATCCCTTCTAGGATTGTGCCTCCGAGCTATTAACCCACTCGTGACAGAGGTCCACATTTTGTGGTTTGGCCTAATATCTTTTGATGCAAAGCCCTAAAAATCATACCAAATACATGAGCAGAAAGAGCAAAAAATTCTACACAAACTGTGCCCATTTTGGTTGCGTCAATATTCGTTGATTGATGCTGAAAATTTTTTAAAGGAAAATAAGCATTAAAATCCTTAAATTGGCAATGTGATAGAAAGTTTAAAATCACCGTTTTCCCCTGCAGATTGGCAACTTTTTGACTTCTCATCGTAATTTCTGTCAATTTATATTCATTTCAGATACATGACGTTTTATAAGAAAAATGTAGCAATAAAATAAAAATGTTGGTGTTGCCAATTTGAAGAATAAAAGCTGATCAAATTAGGCTTTTAATAATTCCTGTCACGAATGGGTTAAACAAACCTACGACAATGCGCCTTTTTTTCTCTCGCCTCAACACGAATCATGAAGAACGCCCCCTCCCTTTTTTCCTTTTCTCCTTCTCCTCCTTCTACGATAGTAAATATGACCATGCATTTATACAAAATGTCCCAAACCATATCGACCGCTATCAAGTAATTTTGATACAAAAATACTAACACACGGAGACGCATGCACGCACACGCACACTCATGTATGCATATAGCTGTGTGTAGCCTTAAATCTCTTATAACTACCTGATACTGTTTGATATCTTTGACTGATAATAATTAACACTTTAACTACTGAAAGCGAAAGGTTCTGTATTAAGAGTATGAAAGAGGAAGCATTCAGTAGGCAAAGACTTAATAAGGTACTTACCATGATGTTTTAAACACACTTTAAAAAAGAGTCCTAAAGCCTACAGGAAGCAAGACTCCTCTAAGGTCTCAATGGGAACCAACTTTGAAAAATTCCTTTAAATCAAATTTGTATTTACAGGTATTAAATTTCATATCATATGAAAGAGTAATTCATATGCTTTCCAATAGTAACCTGTTTAGGTTTCGAGCGTCATTCATCACTGAACACCACTGTCTTCAAAGTTTTGTCAGAAATCCCCGATGGTTCACTTACTGTCAAATGGCCTGGGGTGCTCCAGTGTTCACAATAGATGACATTTTTCATCAACTTTGTGTTAGTGAGGTGTTATCTACCTATCCTGCAGGGTTTTTACGTTGCCAGTCTTTCAGATAAGAAGCATTTGCCAATGTTTGCTGAGAACAGCCTTGCTGAATTTAACAGGTATGCTTACCAAAGAACAAGTGCAAATTGAAAAAGGGGAAATCACAAAGCAATGCAGATCAAGGACGAGGAGCATTAGAAAGGTAAAAACATATCATATTCTGTGTGAAGATTTAACTTTGCTGTTTGTTTTGGTGTTTTGTTAATGACAAACACTGGTAGCAGCAACACTTCAGGTAAACAAACATGTTCTCTTTGCTCCTTGAATATCTAACTACTAAGTTACTTGACCAAGATTTATGGATGTCAGTCGCGTTTTTTTGTTGTTGTATGAAGTTCATCAGAATCAATCATACTGAGATGCTTAAAAAACAACAACAACAACACTTGCCCACGTTGGTATTCAAATGCCTAGCATGTTCATTTATTTGATATACGATAAAAGAGCAATGTAGATAAAATGCCTTGCTCAGGGGTATAAGTGCCACGACTTTCTCGTCTCCAGTCAAGCGCCTTACACCACTCGACCAATACCTATTGTGTCTTAGACGAAAGTGAACCACCTGTGATTTATTTTGCGAAAAACTTTGAAGACAGTGACATCTATTGATACGTGACCGTGAAGAATAATGCTAGTTACAGTTGAAAAACATATGAACTACCCTTTCATATAATATGAAATTCATTACGGGTTAATCCATAATCAAGTTGGCTTTCCGTTTTAGACCTTCTCAGCCAAATCAGCTTGCAAAGTCTGCGTTCACACCCTTATCAATATGCCAAATTGTTAGTTCCACGTGAATGCATTCATGAAAACATCATCATCATATTTTTACCAAGTAATGAATTAACAATGAAAATCAGTAACTTGCAAAATTCTAAGAAGATGATACAAGTACCTTAAGAGTACAACCACTCTTTAATGATTTTTTTATAATGGTAAGGGAAATGGCACAAGTGGCTTAATCATCATTTTGAAACACTCTCTGTTTTTATATCATTTATAAGACTTGAGAACAACAATTGTTATAGTCAATAAAATAATTGCTACATCTGAAACTTCAAATTTGACAAAATAAACCAAAATGATGCTAAAACTGCACAGAAAGGCTTGCCTTAAAATACAAGATTTTAAGAAGCCAAACAGTACAGTTGTATCAAATTATGGGAAAAAAAATCCGTTCTATAACATGTATAAAGTATGAATTAACGCCGAAAAAGTCAAGTTAGCGTACGCATATTTGCGCATTTAGGCAGACAGGCTGACAGGTAGACAGACAGAAGCACAGAAAGGTACTCAAGTAAAATAGAATTGAACCAAGAGTAACAGATACGGGCGGACACACGGACAGATAACACTTTCGCCGACTGATGTAATCTCAAAATTAAATCCGATTCGTGCACAAGGGAGGCGATGCAAAAGAAACCGCTGGCTATGCTACGAAGATGGGGCTCTCTGATACATTATCGCTAATTAAGACATCAAGATGGACGGTATACGAACCCCCAAAGTAATCAACAACATCTAGAAAGATCAGTTGAATAGAAGAGGAAAGGTTCATTAACCACAGGACAAGGAAAGTTTCATCTTCCTTTCACGAGGAAATCCCGTGATCATGGTGATGCAGTCTTTCTGATCTACCCTCTTTTTGTACTGGGTCATCAGTCTGATTGAAAGAGTATTTTGTATTCCGTCCGAAAGAAATCTGGCAAAATGTACAATCACGCAATATGAATCTTTTCTGTCTCTTCTAAGGTCAAGGCTGTACTGTGAATGGATAGAAGTACTGAGGTCTTCATGCCACATTACCTTTTAATAAATTACTTCATTCGTCTTTCCTTTCTGATTTCTCTACTTTCCATCCACGAATGTCTTCGTATCATTATTATTCTTGTAAATACTTGTTTTTATAAGATTGTTTCTCCAGGAAAGATCTACATCAGGCAATGACAGTGCATCACTCACTAAACGTCTTATAAATGAAATTCAAGATAACGTGTAGAACATACTATATATACACATACACGCTAAGAATAACAGGTTCAATTTTGCACCCCAAATGCAACAATAGCAGCACCTTTTGGGGTGCAGTCTTGCACCCTACATGAAAAAGGTTCAAAGATGCACCTTTTTGTAATTGTTTGCACCCAGAAATGCCCATCTGCACCCTTAAAGGTGTATTTGTGCACTTTAATGGGTGCAGAAATTTCTAAATCCAAAAGGGTGCAAATTTGCATTTTGCACCTTTTCTAAACGGTATAACTCAAATGTAGCTCACTGCACCTTAATGGTGCATAATGCTTTTTGGGTGAAAAATCGCACCCAAAAGGAGCTCCTAGTTTGCATTTGAAGGGTGCACTATTGAACCTTTTATTCTTAGTGTGTATGCATTGCCAAAAGCTCTGTCCAACGAATATTCGAAACATTTTTTTTTTCATATAATTCATACATGCAATACAATATCTTAAGCATTTATTCCCAGTGCCATCAATAATTTCATGCAACGTAACCATTTTTACAACATAACATTTGTGCTAGTCTTCAGAGGGTTAGCATCTTCCTAGGCGCTGAGCAGCGTGACCAGACAAAAAGAATTCAAAGTCATTTTAAAATTCAAGTAAGGTTTGTGCTCCAATACTTCATTGTTTTTTTTATTCGTCACACTGAAATATATACATCGCTTAGCCTAACAAGTCATCTGATCAAATCCCCACCCATAGCAGATTATGCCGTTTTATTGCCGAATATTAATTTTCTGCAAACTCTGTTCGAACCCCAATATTTATGGCAATTACACGTGTCATGGAACTAAGTTCACAAGGAGTTTGGTCAGGAGATAATCTGCCTATTGTGGCAACGCATATTTTTTTATCTCTGTATATTATTAATCTACATTAATTCATGTTTGAACGTAATTCATTATTCAACGTCAGGAATTTTTCAAAACTTCAAAACTGAGCTCCGTCTTTCCTCTTCTGTTGATTCCGTCTCCCCCTCTCTCTTTCTCCCTCTCTTCCTCCGAAAAATTAAGTGCATATGGATCTCCCATGACTTTCAAAAATATGCAATAATCCATCGCCGTCCTATATGATAGAATTTCTTTATTATCAAATACCAAAATCATACATGGGTATGCATTTCTTTTTCCCGTACGATCATGACGATCGTAATCTTGTTGATGCGATACGGAATATCCGAGTTTTCGGGACAAGTAATTGCAAATTTGAAATGCTGTATTGTATTCCTTGCAATGTGTGAATGTATACGCTTTCGGAATTGTTGGATTGTTAGGAGATCCGAGTGCATAAGATCATTATACAACATTATGACTATACTGAAAATTGAGATTATGATAAAAAAACCCCAAACAAGACTGTACGGTTGACGGACAAAAACATGAAACCTTGTATTTATTTTAAGAATAAAAACTTGTAAGCATGCGATAAGAGGTAATCTTGGCATCCTAAATTTACAAAAAATTCTGTAGGAACTTCTGGTAATATCAGCAGATAAAATTCTTATCGTTTACATTTCTCAACCATTTTAGCACAAAATTCTTGAGAGAATTTCGGATTAATTTTTTCATTGGACAAGAGAAGCTAATTCAAATTTCTCAGTTTGGGAAGGTTGCAGAAAAAAAAAGTGGCATGCAGCAAATTCTTAGCGCATAGGCAAAAACAAACAAACAACAACAACAAAAGATCACACACACACACCCCCCAAAACAAGAAAAACAAAACAAAACAAATAAACAAAAAACAAAACAAAACAAAACAAAACAAAACAAAACAAAACAAAAACAAAACAAAACACAAACTAACCCAGACAAACATGGCCTGTCTGATAAGCGTTCAAATGCCTTCAAAATTAAGATTTAACGTAAGTGTTTTTTAAAAAACAAAATACTTCCAATTTAAAAAGAATGCATATTAAATATCGATATATATCGATGCATCTTCTCGTCTGACGGGGTTCTACCGGCATTGTCCATCTTCCACTACATTTAGTAGAGAAAGAGAGAGGAGGGGCTATAGATACGGACGCACACGAAGACGAAGTCGATGTTGATAACGACGACGATGTCCAAATT
The DNA here is from genome assembly GCA_029962745.1 of Echinometra lucunter. Taxonomy (NCBI): domain Eukaryota; kingdom Metazoa; phylum Echinodermata; class Echinoidea; order Camarodonta; family Echinometridae; genus Echinometra; species Echinometra lucunter. The sequence goes on from CM057153.1 coordinate 10,824,247, forward strand.
GGGATCAATGTCCACAAAGATCACATCGGGATTAATGTTCGAAATGATGTCGAAGACAAAGTCGTTGACAATGTCGGAGGTGATGTCGAAATGGCGTTTGGAACGATTTTGTAAACGTTTTGTCAATTCTGCATGAACTGGGCAAATTCTACCAAAGTCTGAGAAAACTCCCAGCTTATATACCAATCTACTATTGATCTAGAATATCTTTTCCTTTCTGGATGAAAACAAAGTCTAGGTTCTTCACTATTACGCTAGACTATAAACAACATTCTTTTCTTAGTACATTACATCAGCTCTCCCGACGAATAGACTATTGTATCAAGGTCAAGTGAAATCTGCAGCATTCCAGACATTTCAAAGGTATTTACGCACCTTTCAGATGCATCTAATTATGTATACAACTTAAAACAGAAAATGTTAGAATTTATATATATGAAATGCTAGTATAACAAGACTTAAAATGATCTGGAATGTTCTTCTTCTACATGTTTAATGGTTACTACTGTTTGTATTACAACAAACTATGAATAATGATTTCTCTTCTAGAAATGTCTATGATTACAAATACATTAAAAAACTGGAAATGACTTCTTCCCAGAAGATTCCTCAGCTATATAACAATTGGTTCATACACATCGAAAGCCAAAGCTTCTTTTTCTCAGAAATCTCTTTCTAAGAAACTATACACCGCTGTCCTACATACGATGACTTTTGACTGGACAATCTCTATCTCCTATATCTTCCGAGGCCGTTCTTAGATGGTTAGGGGCTGCCTGAGGGAAGCCACAGGGAACGTTGTCCTCTCAGGATTTTGCGATTTCATCTCTACAATGGCTGTTCGGACAGTGGTAGATCAGGAAAGCTGGAGAGAGCTAGGTCAAGTCCTGCTGATGTGTCATGGAGAGCGACGAGGTAAATGAACCGGCTAATATATTACAGGTGTACGAAGGTAGAACCTTTACATTGCTGTGCTTTAAAAGCAACGAGAAGTAAGCTGAAGATTCGGACATTTTTTATTTTCTGCATGTAGCATGAAGAATAATCAAAAGTAAACAAATCGATAGATTATGTGTATATATTTTGTCTACTTCAGAACCTTGTCAAAGCGTAGCTGACTTACGACTCGCCTACAGCACTCATATTTCTGTATTTTTACTACTTTTTGTGTATTTATTTCATTTTCAGGAACAAAAAATAATCACTTATAAGAAAATTACAGTTACCGAAGAGAAGGAAAGAAAAAAACAACAACAAAACAACAACTAATACATGTGGATTACGAAAAGAAAACAATTTTCCGTAGACGGCTCTCCTCATGAGTTAAAAATACATAAATATGTAAACGATGTAAACAGACACAGACGGGAAATGGAGTGTATATAAGGCGCCGCTTTTCTGAATGTAATTCTTTCATAAGAGTTGCAAAACACAAATAACGAACATCTGGGATTTCATGTTGGCACCTTACATTGCAGGTGTTTCCAGGAAAATAATCCATCATTAGAGCAAAATGATTTCATCGTTTGCGGCCTCTTCAAATAGTTGATTTCTCTTTCCACTAAAGTATGGAGAGCCTTTCTTAGGCTGAATGAATAAAAACAATTAAGATTTTTGAGGTTTAGGATGCTGGCAATGGGAACAGACCGCTAAAAGCACCTGCTTTAATCAAAGGTTTATAAGCGGCATTATTAGGTTGATTGAGATTCAAGAATAAAAAACGTTTACGCCCAACGCAAGCGTTGATAAAGGCGCCCTCGGGTCCGAATGGGGATTATGTACTGATATAAAGTGTTAATTTACTCTCAAATCCTGCACTAACTCATGTAATATATCAGAGAAGTCCGTGTTAAGAGAGGGGGAAGGATTCAATCTGTTGAGAACAAGAGCACCGAAAAAAAGATGACCAAAGATGGATGGGATTTAGTTCCTCTTTTGACTTTCGATGGAGTCATGCTTTCTCGATATCATGGAGTTGATATCAAATTCCTTAGTCACGAGTTACTCTATGGGTTAAGCAAGGGGAAATAAGTTAATTCAAGTTGCAGTATCAATAGGAAGGAACAAAGGGGTCATAGTTATATCTATTTCACCCAGTTCGATCATCCCAATTCTTTCCACCTCAAGAAGGTTTAGGGGATTATGCACTGTCCAAGCTTAGACATCTCTGCCTGAGATAGTATCCAGGGATGGCCACAAACCCTCTTGTGCAAAAGTCTCATATACGAAGGAAAGAAATAAGAGAGAAACTCTCCATGTAGTAATTTCTCCGAAAAGTGCTCCACCAGTTTCTCTTTTGCATTCTAAGAACATTCTGTGAATATTCCGCACTTTGCAATCAAGCCGTAGCACGACATTATCCACCCCCAGGAAAGAGAGAGAGAGAGAGGCACTTATCGAAACAAAATTAAAGGGGGGAAAAGGAAGAAGTAAAAGAAGAGAGAGAGAGAGAGAGAGAGAGAGAGAAATAAAGGAAGAAAAAGTAACAAAGAAGGAGTACATTATTTATAATTTACCGTGTACCTATTCAAGCCTGATCGCAAATCATTTATCAGTCTAAGGGGGTGGGGGGGGGGCACCATGCACCCCCGAGATTTTAATGCAATCTCATCAACTAGAAATGGAGCTAATCATGACATAAAGACAATGATAGACCCAATGAATAATGGCTCAATACTGTAATTATAAAACGAAATCTATCGTATTCACATGGAAAGCCAGGTACATTAGAGTAATCATCGTATACTGATTTCATAGGCTAATCGCATTAAATCCACTGGAATACTATTCAAAATCGTTCTCGGTTTGTGGGCTTTAATGATGACACGGTATGTTATCATGCTATACACACAAAAACTTTTTGCATAATGCTATTGGCGAAAAAAAAGACAACTTATGTATTCACTTTGCTCGTTAAAAGTAGCAATGAAGAAAGATATAGAAGGATTCCACATATGAATTTCGTAATTGAAGGGAAAATTCTTAATCATGAATAATGATCAATATTTTGAGCCGAAGGAATATTTGGATTTGAATATTTCATGAAAGCGAATTCCAATCCTCGGAAAATGATCTCACAAAAAAAAAAAGAAAAAAAGTGTGTATCATACACAAATTAAAATATACCCGAATAATCTCTGTGGGTATTAAACTCACCCACTGTTATATAAGAAAACACAATATAGAAATTAGTGAATTAACAAAATAAATATTGGCAACCTTGTGACAGTTTTATTGTTTTATGTTAAGGGAGCGAGTTGGCTCAGTCGGTAAAGGCGTCTGCCTGTCGAACCAAAGATCGTGGGTTCGAGTCCAACCCAGGCGGATGACTGAAGCCTACGTTGTGGGTTATCGTGCCCCTCCCCTGTTTCATAGACGCAGGCTATGCTACAGTGGAAAACACTCCGTCCCTCGGATAGGACGTTAAATGGAGGTCCCGTGTAAAGGAGAGTCACCACCTTTGCACGTAGATCCCACTGCACTATTCGTATAAGAGTAGGGGGAAACCCCGGTGTATGTGGTTCACCTGCACACCCCAGTCAGTGATATCGGGAGGAGAGACCTGAGGGTTACAGTGATTCAATTCACTTTTCGCCTCCTAGGCACAGGTGACGCCAAACCAAATAATAATAATAATAATGATAATAAGTTCCGAGGTCGAATGTGTTTTACATAAAATAAACCCAACTCCGGATGAAATGTTCTCTCCATCATGTTACACCATTCTTTGTTTTGAATATAAGTTTGTTGATAATCCATCATAAATTTTGTAGACATATTTCTTTTCATAATTTGTTATTTATTGATAACTGGTAATTGATAATCGATAATTTTACTCAAGTCTCCCCCATTTAAGATTTTGGAAATTTGCTTTCCAACAGCTTGACAGAAACACATAAAAAACATAAAACAATAAAACACACAAGCAGTTTCTCTGCATGCATGGCTCAAACTATGTTGATACATAAACAATCATAACTTGTGTTGGAGTATAGAAATTGTTTACTTATGTTTTCTAGGCATATTTGTCATCATAATTCCTCATGACATTTCTCATAATATTTCTTAGCATTATTTCTCATCATGTTTCTCATCACATCTGTCATCATGATTCTCACTATAAATTTACAGACATAATTTTGTAGATAATTTTGATATTTCTCGTCACTTCGTGGAATTAACATACTGATCTAAATCTCAATTCATGTCCTGAAATTTTACAGTACCTTATGATCATTAATATCTAACCAATGTCACAGAATTTTGAATAACTGATCACAATTCGGATTCAAACTTTGTTAACATGATTATGTAAATACTCATGTGCAATAGTCATGTATGAAACTGTTTGAAGTTTTCCACTTAGCTTTTCTTCTCCCCCCCCCCCCGCAACTATCCTCTTGCTTGTCCTTTGTATTTTCCTTAAGTTTTCGTATTCATTTCTCAGTTTGTTTTATTCAGTTATTATTCATAATATCACATCTCCTTTTCAGATTTTATGGAATCAATTCGTAGTACGTTTTACTTCATTTAAGCCTTTTATTTGTAAATTATTCGCTGTTTGAATTTAACCTCACGGATTCCCATTTTTCATGAAACAAAGATTCTGGAGCTTGATTTTTCATGAAAATCAACATGATTAATGTATTATTTCTCTGTTTAATAATGTCTGTATTCTTTCCATAGCAGGTAAGCCCACTAAAACCGTAAATAAATAAATATAAATATATATCTGTAAGAGAGAGAGCGAGCGAGCTACGGTGAATATCACCCGCTAGCTATAATCAGTTATCGTTACAAACCATAGGAATTTACTTTGTCGGCCTAGCACACAATTTATTCATTCGAAAAAGAACTGAGTTAAGTAAACTTATAGTATAATCACTATAATAATGTGGAAATGGAAAAGGCATAAAGGCCTACTGCCTTCGAAATTTCACCGACTTTATCTATGACTAAATTGCGGAAGGATGCATTATCTCACTCACAGAGTTTTTGGGCTTGGAAAACAAACTTTATATCACGAAGGAAATATGTACAAACACAGGAATCTTGCAATTCTTTTAAAAAATCTTCACTTGCTGCATTGCGCTAGAACTAGGAGGCGGAAGGCCCTCTGGTTAATTTTGCTGGTACGCTTAATTGTAGCTAGCTGGTCACATATTCGAAGCCGACTAGATATACCACTATCCCATTGACAGTCCTCTGTCAAGTTTCAATGGCCCGTAATCACAAAGATGTATGAAGTTAAACCATAGTTTAAATCAGCGGTCTAACTATGGGTAGTTAAGTAAATAAAAATCTCCAACAGTAGATATTCAATTCATCAGCATATTTGGTACTCAAACTATTAAAAACTGTCTGGGAATGATAAGTACAATAGTTTTCTCGACCATTTGAGACAAGAAGTCCAGTAAACATAAGGAACATAACCGCGCAGAGAGAGTTGTCGCATTTGGCTACCAATAGTTAAGCCACAGATTTAAACTTAGTCCACCTTAGTGAATACGGCCAATGACTGCAGATTGGTTTTACTAAGCTCGACAAGCATTACTTAGTCCTGAGAGTGAGGTAATAGAAACAATCGTCTACTGATACTGAATGGATGTGGTTATCATGGTTATATTAGTGGATTAACCTACATACAGTTCTTAAGAAATAAGTACAATTAGTCGGGCTGAGAGAGAGAATGGGATGAATCTGCCGCGCATGTTATGATTAATATTAAGTGATCAAATTATACGTGATAACCAGGCGCGCCGGAAACACTTTGGGATGGGGGGTGGGGAAACATCCCAGGGGGCTCATCTTTTTAGGAGCTCTTGTTTTCTCACCCTTAATATAAAGCACACACCCACAAAAATATATACACACGCGCACCTTTATACTCCACAGATACACTTAAAGATTGTTCTTTAACAAGTCTAATAAAAAACACCTGCAAGGTAAAGCATCGGCGTTGCCAGGATTTCATTTTTTTGGGGGGGGGGGCGGAGGTGAACACGTGTAAATCACCCTTCCCCCGGTTGAGAGCACAAAACGCGCTTTCTAGGGAGAAAAGGTGCGGGGGGGGGGAGTTTTCCCGTTTGACGTTTCTTTGTCATCGTTTTTCGTCTGCTCCATCTCTTCCGACGTTCGCTTATCTTTTTCTCTCCCCCCTTTTTTTTGGGGGGGGGGGCGAAAATGCGTTTTGCCCCTCCACTTTTTCATGGGGCAGGGGCGGACCGCCCCTCTTGCCCCCCACTTCCAGCGCCTATGGTGATAAACATTACGTTGGGGTTATTTTCGGAAATATGTAATCGAGGAAAGCAGATGTTTTGTAATACACTACTATTTTCCTTGATTTTCCTAATTTGACGCTTTCTTCTATTCGACTTTGATGTTCTTCCGAAAGAGGCGTGAAATCACCTTCGGGCCAAGTCGTCCCCGTGTAATGGCATCATTTTCCACCTCGAGTAGAAACACACTCTTTATCATATATGATATGATGGAGTACCAGGGTACTGTCTGCATTGCCACTTCCTAACTTACAGAGTAGACATTCCAACTATGTTCAGTGAATTCCCAAATACACACGTTTTAAACAGGATCCAAACGCAGCTCTCTTCGGAGATCAAAATCCTGGGGGTGTTTCATAAAGCTGTTCGTAAGTTACGCACGACTTTACGCACGACTGGAACATGTTCTTGGGTGCTAATAAAATTCTCAGTCATTTACATGCAGCACAAGAACATATCACCAGTCGTGCGTAAAGTCGTGCGTAACTTACGAACAGCTTTATGAAACACCCCCCCCCTGGTCGTTTAAGGGGCAGTGGGCACTGGCACCCATCCACCATTCTGCAAACTGATTAGGAAGTTTATGGTAGTAAATGGCAAAAGGCCCACATCCACGTCTCTGAGATACTCAGTGTTGACATGTTCTGGATGACTCAATAGCGCCGAGATTTCCTTTCCTCACAAATCATTTCTTTGGGGGAAGAATTGTTCCTCGCCTTCACAAATCCTCTCCGTTAACCTTCTTTCAATATCATGCATATGTACCACCCTGATTGAGATGTAGTGTATATTGGCGTCGGTTCTTTAAAAGACATAGTCTGATTTTATTCTTGGTGCCTGGGTGAAATTAAATTTGCCTGCGCCAGGAAAATGCAGAGTAACCCGAAGTGACGACATAGGTTAGGTAAAGGGGAAGAAACGTACGTCCTTTCAAACATGTTTCAAAATCTTCACTTTTTTCCAGTTTACATATGAAACCTAATATTTACAGTATTATTTATATCAAAGGCAAGAAAGCGAAGGCGAGTTATCTAACAATTATTTTCTGAACGAGCCCCTTAAAACTTTTTTTTTTTTTTTTTTTTTTTTTTATACTAAACCGGCATTTACATTTGATGGTTACAAATTAAAGCCTTATTTTTGGTTGCTTGAAAATAAATGGATATTCATTTCCAGTGGCGTAATGAGCCAAATATTTTTTAGGGGGCGAGGGCTGCGCTATCCAAAATAGGAGGGGTCCAGCTGGTGATCAGCAGGAAAAAAGGTCCTAAAGGAAAAATGATGAATAACCTAACATAAAGGGGGTCAAATCGGCTAGATATTTAAGAAATTTGATGCAATGACAATGTTGGAGAGATTAATTGAAAAAAAATCCCACTGGTCGTGAAAATTTTGAAGTTACAGCAGTCCCCCAAACTCCCCCACCAGTACGCCAGTGCTCATTTCTCTAACAGTTACTATCTACAATCCATGTCCTACTTCTGAGAAAAAGGTTTTTTAAGATAAGAACCAACATGAACTATACAAAAGTAGGTCATTTCTACTCCTCTACGATTCGTGCGAACTTAATCAATTGATCTCCTGAACTATGCGATCCTGTCTCTAAATTATTCCCCTCTGGTTTTACGGACAATCGGAATTAGATTTAATGCCTTGGTTAACGAAATGAACTTGTGATTAAATATAGGTCTATCATTTTATCTTTCAAGATTTTGTGTAAGTCTTTGCAGGGTTCACTCGGTCACATCATCTGAACGTAAACAGGTAATAAAATGATACTAATGCTGCCAAATGGCGGTGGAGAAAAAAAGATGAAAGGCTCTCGTGCTAATGCAATCATAAAAGTGCTGCATCCGCCAAGGGTAGTCGGTTACATATCAAAGAGTGAGCTCTGTGGCGTCCGTCTTGCGATCCTGCAACTTAGAGTTTCAGTTCTTTGTACATGAATACACTTTCGCCTTGAAAGATCAGGGATGGGATGAGTGTCAGCTGATACAGTCGTGAACGGCTTCAGGCGAGCTTAGGTCACTAAAGAGGTTTTTGTTAGGAGACCTGGGGAGCGTTTCATGAAGCGTGTTGTCGGTGATTTTCACCGACAATTGTTATAAGCTACTGAAAATCCTCGCATCTGATTGGCTGAGAGCAAATTAGTCAGTGAAAATCACCGACAAGACTCTTCATGAAACGCTCCCCAGTTCAAGGGGAATGAGACAAAAGCCAAACAGCAAAAACGACTATCCCAGTGTGTGTCTACCACGGTGACCTCTCAGACCGACTGAAGACGCACATGCATTTACTAAAACGTTACCACTTCAACGGTTTTGACTACAATCCTTCAATAAAACATCAACAACAACAACAACAACAAAGAACAACATTAACCACCACCACCACCACCACCACGAAACTACCACTGATTGATGATAAACATTAAGATGGCTCCCTATCATTATGTTTAGAACAGTTAGAAAGACTAGATTTAGTTAATATGTAAAATTAGTTTGAAATTTTCCTGTATTTTGCCATGTCTGTAGCTATGTCTATTAAAGTAAAATTTCATGATCATATATAATCATAACTTTACATAACGCACTCTATATATTTCTATGCCTTGTATGTCTTCATTTTCACGTTTGTCTATTGCCGAAGCTTTTCTTCATAAGCTGATCGTATAATTCATTTGCTGATAAATAAGAATTGTTGTTTATATGTTAGTAACAATATGTATAATGTTACGAGCTGAATGGCTTCTTTATACCTTCCTTCCTCACATTTACTTCTTATGAAGAAATTTAGATTAGAAAGCCGTTCATACATAAATAACACACAACCCTAGACCCCCGCCATACAAAACGTGTTTTAATAACTTCGTACGATATTGCTCAGTGCATTCAATAAAAGACAACTATCTATCCTTTCCCAAGCTGAAAATCTACCATTTCGGCCATGCTGACTTGCATGTGAGAGAAAGACGAGAACGCAATTTACAGAATACTATCTTGAATTCAAAATGTTTTATGCTTATCAGTTCCTTCAACATGTCACAGTGAATAGTCATAAACATTCACATAACCTGGGAGAAAAACCTAAAATACTGAAAGACAGACAGATAGATAGATAGATAGAGAGAGAGAGAGAGAGAGAGAGAGAGAGAGAGAGACACGGTGAGGAGACGGAGAATGAGAGCTTGATATAGAGAAAAGGTAGGAAGAGGAAAAAAACTACAAGAATGAGAGAGAGAGAAAGGAAAAATACACACAAGAATAGTGAAGAAAGTGTCGAGTGAACTGATAATCAGTCAATGTGATCTTAAGACACCTACCCAGCAAGAGCGAAAACAAATATCTGTTTCAATAATTTCATTCAACTTCAAAACACACAGAATGATTTATCACGAAGGCACGAAAACATGCAAAGAGATGATTCAGAGAGGATCTTCTCTCAGGGGAAAGATTATATGATTACAGACCGTAGATGGAATCAATTTTGCAAATATACATGACGGATTGTATATGCAAAAGCCCAAAGCCTTGTCAATGATTGGTGAGACGAGTTCACATTATTCCAATAATCGATTAAAACTGAAACACGCGTTTCATCAAATTGCTCGTAAGTGCGTTAATCAGCGAAGTCAGGTCCTCTTGCTTGTAAATCTACCATCCTGTTAAAAATTGGATAAAAACCTGATGATAAAATCTTCGGGTGTAATAGCAATGTGATACCAAAACTCTATTATCGCCGAAGGGTTACGAAACCTTTTTAAAGAAAATTCTATATCACAAGAGTATGAAAGTCAACAGGCAGTAGGCGTAAACACAAGCTGAAAATTAGAAAAATAATAACGACAGGACATGTACTAACGAAAAAGCAGTAATTTTGTTTTTCGTGCGTCCTTTAGTGATGGTGTAGATGTCTTCTTCCTTATCATCATTACAAGATCACGGGCCATTTGTTTTGGATGAAAAAATGTAAAAGCAAAATATGGAGATTACGAAACACAAAACAACAATACGTATCCAAAATATTTTGACAAGATGCGGATATATTTGTTGTTTATTCACTATTCGATTCAGTCACTTTGGCAGTTGCTTGGGTGTGCGCTGTTATGCGTGCGTGCGTGCATGGGTCATAGGTATGGGTGTGAATGTGAGTAATATCTGTTTTTGGTTTGACTAAATTGCAAAGATTTAAAACAGTCATCGATTAACCTTCGGAAATACACAATGTTTGCAAATGTCGCAGTCGTAAATATACGCCCTTAAAGCTTAGCCCTTGTACATTTCCGTCTCTTCGAGAAATTAAGGGTTTAAGCGATAAATCCTGTATGTCACAGCTGATTTGCTAAGTCATAAACAGAGTATACCAAGTCATTAATTGCTTCCAAATTTTCAATCCGCACGTAGCGTTTATCCACATGACATACTTTGATGACAAGTATCCGAGCCAAAACATTTTAGAAAATATTCTAAAAGGGGAAGCCGATTCGGTTGCTCGGATAGAAAAATCCTGATTTTGTTTTTATAATTCTTACAAAGACTTTACTCTTTGAATGAAATTTAGCCGTTTTGCCAATCAGTATTCACCAGGAAAGATATAGCATTTTACTGAATCTATGACCTTGACATTATGCCGAGCATAAAGGCAAATCACCCGAGCAGAAAGAAATGGGTTCCTGCAATAATTAGAAAAGATCTCCTCTGTTATATCTATTTTTACAGACTTTTTTTTAAATAAAAAATGTATAATTCTGTCCAACTATTTTTTTTACAATGGAAAAAGAAAAGGTGAAATTCATTTTGCCATTACTTTAAGCTCTTGAGAATACGTCCTCATTCCCAATACATGTACTTCTCAATGACGTTATCAGTGAGCAATGTTATACAAGGGCATTAACATAATGAATCAAATGCAAGGTCTTAAGCAAAGATGGTGTCAGTTTATGTCAACAATCAAGGGATGAGATAAGTGAACGAGTGAGAGAACTTTGATGGGCAAGAGTTAAAATCACAGTGTCCTTTCGTATCTTTCATCCTCATTATCCCGCTCTTATAAAACCTAGGTATATTCCTCCTTTAAGCCTCATCACATCTCTTTAAACTGGGACAGGTTTTTTTTTTTACTCCCTAAACGAGGTGATTCGTCTAGATATAATTTGTCAGTTGTCCCTGCATTCTCCTAATAGAAGAGCTACAGCTCTCTAGGGTAACGCAAGGTTTGTTTAGAAGATGGCATTTTTCTCCAGTGTTCGATCAAATCAGTCTGATGAATTACGAGGGTAATAATGAATGGGAGGGCACATGAGAACGAGTGGCATTGATCAGATTGTAGAAGGGAATGAGAAGGACGGGAACGTAAGGAAAGGAGTCCGATAAATTCGTAGAAAGATAGAGAGAGAGAAAGAGAAAGAAGGAGAGAAAAGACGCCAGGGTTAGAAAAATACAGAGAAAGAGAGAAAGAGAGAAAGAGAGAAAGAGAGAAAGAGAGAGAAAAAAAAACCAAAAAGGAATCATCAGATGAACGAGCATATAAACATCAATATCTAAGTCACAAATATAATTTCAAACACAGTAATTTCAACGAAAAAAAATTCTATGGAAATGGTAGGATTTACATAATAATTTGTATCTGAGAAAAAAATCCTTTTGCAAATTGTGATCTGTTTTCAACCTTGTGTACAGCTTTGGCAAGTAATCTCTTGCGGGAGTTATAAGATTTAAATTTTCATTTAAATGCAGAGATCTTGTTTAGCATATCCCAGCTCTGTTTATATTAGGAAACAGTTTCGTGAATATAATACAACATGCGGGTTTTATTATCCCAAACATTTTTCCCAAAATACCTTTATGTTTGCGATTCTGCAATGGCAATTATAAAGCGTTTTCTTTACAGGAGTGAAGTGGGTCCTTCCCTTACACCCTCACACACGCCCACATCCCATGAATAGATAGATAAACAACTGAATATATATATATATATATATATATATATATATATATATATATATAAAATCTTTCCAATTTTTTGGAAATACCATTTTTGCTTTTTCGGGGTTTCATTTTGATAATAATTGGTCAAAATAAGCTGCATTTTATAGCCATGCGTTCTCATGTGCCCTCCCAAGGCATTCTATGAAAAGAACTATTGTGTAACACTCATTTATGCTTTAATTGTTAGGTTTTGCGGATTAGTCATTTCAAACAGAAATAAACTACCTGCCCAAATAATGCACAATCTTGAATTAAAACAGAATATTAATCTATATGACTGTCGGATTTTAATCCAACAGTATTTTATTTCATTTGTTTACTTATGCCCGTGAATAATTGAAAACGGCTAAAATTATTGCAGCTTTTATTCTCTGGGGATGATCCTGTAATTTTCATTTTACTGCCATTAAGCCATAACCTCATTTTGGCCGTTCTATCCTTTTATACCTGACAGGATATTTCATTAACAATTCATCAGCTCTGATGATTGTTTATTTGAAGCTTATGTAAAACCATCTATTTTGTAGTTTAAAAAATATTTATTTTATTCTCTTTTCTCTTCTTTTCTATCATCAATGAGGAAATTTACTGTATTAATGTTTTCACTAACATTTAACCTCCTTTCTGGTACCTTGTCTTTCTTACGATCACCAGTTATTTATTTATTTATTTACTTATTCATTTATTTGACTTATTTTATACTGCAGTGTTGGCCTGTTCAGTTATACAAAACTGCTTTCCAAAAGACGCCCTGCAGTTTAACAAATCATTCTACATGTTCTACATGAAAATACAAAATACAAAACATTTAGGTAATATGGTAAAATACAAAAATTGAGAATTAATTAATGGTACTGTAAAATGTACATATACGAATAGTACTGTTTTAATTCTATTAAGTCGCACCTGTATTTGAAACCATGTGAAACACCCACTTCGCCTGAAGAGGCATAATTCGAAAGCACTTAGGAAGTAAAATCCGTGGCTTTCTGTTTATTCCTTATATCGTCGTGAATTGCACATTCTTCCAGTCGCTAAACTTTGCATCTCGTTGGACTATTCACTTAGAATAAAAGTTTGAAAAAAAAAAGGAAAGGCCCTCAATGCATATCAAAATGTTATCGTCCGATACGAGGCAAAGTTGATTAAAAATAAATTCACGAAAAGGGTATTAGTCAAGAAATTATTCCAGGCACCTTGTGCTCTAGTTGTGCCTTCTTATAATCAAGAGTGACTTTAACCATCGTTGGTGCAAAAATGCCACCTTGGGCAGTGTTGGGTAAGTACCCATGAAATTGATGCGTATCCTGGATCTAACCTTTTCGGTTGAGGGACAAAAAAAAAAAATATATGGAAAACGGGGAATGGAGTTAGATAGAAGAAATGTACAGTTTAAAAGGTATAAGGTATGAATATAAATACAAGGAAGGAAGGGGAGCGGAAAGAGATGCACAGATCAGGGTGGGGGGGGGGGGGAGGTTATCGAAAAAGGAAAACACGTTTTTTCAGAGCTAAGCCTCATTTATTGAGCTTTCTCGTTCAAATGCCACAGAATTCGGAAACACCAATTAAGGTCAAAGCTAGTTAGGGTCTACGTAGAAATCAATGTGCCCGTGAATAACTGAACACGGCTAAAATTATTGCAGCTTTTATTCTCTGGGGATGATACCTGTAATTTTCATTTTACTGCCATTAAGCCATAACCTCATTTTGGCCGTTCTATCCTTTTATACCTGACAGGATATTTCATTAACAATTCATCAGCTCTGATGATTGTTTATTTGAAGCTTATGTAAAACCATCTATTTTGTAGTTTAAAAAATATTTATTTTATTCTCTTTTCTCTTCTTTTCTATCATCAATGAGGAAATTTACTGTATTAATGTTTTCACTAACATTTAACCTCCTTTCTGGTACCTTGTCTTTCTTACGATCACCAGTTTCCTCATTTTCACTGTGTTTGATGATAATGATAATAATAATAAATAAATAATATTAAAATTTTACATAGCCCATGTGACAAATGTTTTTTCAAAGTGCTTTGCAAATTAACATTACTAACGAACTTAACATTACTTACATTACAAAAGTAATGAACATTACTTACATTACTTAAGAAGGTAGAAATTTATGTATTTGTCTAGTATTGTTGTCCAATATGAACTGTAAATGAGTTCTTATCATAGGCCTACCTCTTTTTGAAACCCATGGTACAACTTCATTTCATTTCATTTATTTTTTCCATTTTCAACTCAGAATAACATATATAATTATATATACAAAATCATTACATAATTAATTATGTAATTAACTTGGGCCAGACGTGCTAAGATTTTGTCATATTTCTTGAATTTTAGTTGAGGAATGGTGAGATGTTATCCTGAATCACAACATAAAACCATATTTAACTTTTTATTTGCAAACAATAGGAAACAACGGATAAAAGGATTTTCATTATCACAAAGGATCTGCACAATAATCCACTTCCGGTCTTAATTAGCTACCTGATAATCCTCTAATCACATGTAGACTGGAAACTGTAAAATAAACCTGAAGATCTTGGTATGACTGTCTCTTCAGAAATACTGTGGCATAAGGTTGTTACTGAATTGAATAAGTGTCAAATGTTTTCTTCTGGAAAAAGTTTCATTAGGTTACATTTCTCCCTTCTCGCAAAGAACAGATTCTTTTTAAAAGCTCTGTTTGTTTGTTTTTCTTTAAAAATGATATCATGTTCTTCACGATTTCTCCTCGTTAAGTTTCCTTCATGTTTAATCCTCCCTACATGCCCCATTTTGGTTGTACCCCCAGTTTAATCAGATTATATCTAGGGGAAGAGTTATTCCCCCTTACCAATCCAGTGTTGACTGTCTGAATTACTCATCCTTCCTAATAGTTTTTCCCTCGTGCTCTCCAAATAAATGTTTCTTCCCTCTAGCCATCTGAATTTGTCCCACCGTTTCTAAAATTTCTCTCCAATTTCATGATTCTGGCGGAATGGAAATTTTCCACGTCTCCACTCCCCCCAAGCTCAGACTCAGCTCGCACCTGTTAAAGACGCCTGCTGTAGAGAAACATGTCTTCGGTGTACTTAGCGCTTCCTCCTCTTTCATTGTAACCAGAGTAATTTGCCCTATTCCTAGTCTTACTGCTTTGTCTAAGTTTCACGTCACGTATAAATGTTATTAGTGTAATGTTTTTCACAGTAATCTTCATTTGTGCCCTGACGGCTAATGAATAAAGGTTTAGAGTACCAGGTTATATCATCAACATTTCCCAGCCTAATTTCAGCCCCGGTCAGCCCATAATATTTCGCATCATTATGTCTTTTCAATATCTCTACCATGTATTCTCCAAGCTACGAGGCCCTCCTGCCTCTTTGGCTCTCGCTTTCGGATAGGAACCAGGCTCAGGTACATTTAATCCAGTGTCTTCGCTCTGTCTCATCTATCCTCGTGTCGCAGTTGCTTCACCGGGAAAGTGGAACACGATACCGATTCCCTCTGCCTCATTCATCTGGAACAATTTCAGTTTGCCAGCGAGCGTGTGAACAGCTATCATTCAGTTCCAAATGTAGCTCTCTAATTCGCCCCATCCATTATTTCCTATCCGCCACCTTTAAAGCCTCTAGCCCCTTTGCTTCCAGTCACCCTTGCACACAGATTACTCCGCTCCTGATGAAAGTAATCGATTAAACTAACAGTTTTTTAGTTGGCTGTAACATGTTCGTATCTTGTTTGTCCGGATCACCCTACTGGCATGTTGTTTGGTATGCGCTCAGCCCTGACACCTTTATCGATGGACTGCGTGATGCCGATTGGTTTGAGGTGTAGACGGGACTGAAATGAATATCACTGTGATCTGTCGTGATTTCAACATTCCTTCAACGTCCACAAAGGCCTCGTTCGCGGTTCGATTTGCGTAATAGACACTACTTTCCACTGAAGAATTCATTCTGAAAGCTCCATGAAGCATCACAAAGCATTCAAATTGGAATGCCTTCCGTCAAAGTCTGAACATGTTACCATTTTAAACTGATTCCAAAAATCTAATACTCACTGCACGTACTATCATGAGTGGCAAATGCTGCCTTTTATTTCAAGTTATTATCTTTGAGCTGCCTCATGGAAAGTTGTTAAGTGCATCATGTCACAAGAATGATTTGTTTTCAAACTGTTTTTAAACGACACAAAATGAACCCCCAAAAGGTGGAAGCCTTCTAGAATTAACATGGATGCTGCTTGAGGATGAGGATGCTTTAATAAGGCGACAAGTTCACATCTACTATAGATAAATGTATATATCAAATTTGAAAATTGAGCATTATCGATTTTTTTTCTTCTATAATCCAAAGTTAATAATTCAAATTAGGTATCCATATTGCTTTAGATTCAACACGATGATGACACTTTCGATAACCAACAATCTGTGGAGATATTAAACTACCCAGTGGGTATTTATCACCAGAATCCTTTGATGACCATTATGATTCCGTTGTAAAACAATTGTCCACTTGGTGATCACCTGATCACGTCAACAGCACTGCTTACTTTGATTGATGGACTTAGCTCACGTTGTCTATTTTTTTCAAATTGGATTTAAGAGGGATTCCCCCAAATATCATTTCATAAAATTCATTTCCTTACTGCTTATCTTTTTCATTGTATTTTGTACCTTATCTATTCAAACATTTGCTTTCATCCTCGTCCATCTCCTTCAGATCAAGACTCATTATGTTTTTTCCTTTTTCGGACCATTCTTGAAGCTTATCACGTTTCTTTTTCCTGTTGTACCATTCTCATCCATTGCTCTTCCCTCGTTGTGATTGCTTTCATCGTCAAAGGGTTGGCAGAAAGCGTGCATGCGCACTCTGTTATTGCATACGTCATTGTCACCTGTCCTCTACTCATCTTGGCTATTACATCTTTCTCCCGCAATGTCCAGCTTGGACGTCTCTCGTTAACCTTTTCAGGAGTATCCCATCCGTCCTTCATCAAATAAACTCCCCATCTATCGCGAGGGACCTTGCATCATGTTTACTCGTCTTAAAGCCGGTAATGCGAGGAGACAAGAGGTTAATAAGTTTCAGCTAATTTGCCGGGGAAAAAAACGAACGTTGATGAGCTATAATTGCCGGGTCCCCAATCAAAGATTGTTTGTAATTCGTAGGCTGAGGGGTGTTGAAAGCGTCGCTTTTGAGATAATAACAAGCTAGAAATGGATGGTTGGTGACTGAGTAGACTAAATGGAGGATTGGAATGGACAAAAGGAATAGATGACTATCAAGAGTGATATAAAACATGCACTGTACGTCATGGAAAAAAGGATAATAGAGGCAGCAGATCGATATGACAATTCTATAATCACAATTGCATACATTCATAGCTTCAAAAATGACAGCCTAATCACCGAAGCACTAGGAACATAATGTTATTAAACGTGACGGCTCGAGTACCTGAGCACTGAAAAAAAAAATGGTCAAATGATCGTGAGAGGATTTTGAAGTCAAAGAGCCAATTCAGATGTCCTAGAAACGTGAGAAAACATGAATGCCTTGGCAGGATTGCGACATGGATGTGGAGAGAACGACAGCGGAAGGAACAGCATGAAAGTGAAATAGAGGCAGAGATAGATAAATAGATGGATAGAGAGAGAGAGAGAGAGAGAGAGAGGGAGAGAAGTAAAAAAAAAAAAGGCAAAAAAGAAAAAGGGACTAGGAGAAGGAGGAACAGGAGGTAGATAAGTGCTGACATGGCAGAAACGAGAACAAACGACAGTGTGAATTTTCAGAATGATTATATAGACAGATATATCATCGTGGCAACATTATACGCAGATGTAACACGAAGTGGTAGGTTCACTTTAACATGTATTGACTGTATAATCAAATATACTGATATATCAGAACTACATGCACATGGGCAAATGTAACATGAAGCGGTGGGTTCACTTTAATGAGTATCGACAAGATCATGAACAAACATGGACTCTACTAAACGGTGGTGTTCGGTCACTTTCTGTGGGGACTTTTGCCTTGAAGATGTGTGTTAAAACGGTGTCTCTGTCTCTACACAGGTGGGCGGTCCACATACTTAACCTTGGCTCCAATTCAGGAACAGTCTTTTTTAACCTCACATCTTTACTATGTTTCGAATTTCAAACTATCCAGCTCCCTGTTTTGCCTACATAATGTAGATTGTATTACGAAAGTCCTATTATCTATGAGAACAGAATATATGATAAGAAGCTCCTCTTTTATTGGGAGCACAATTCGAGATATCAAAATCTAATTTACTGATATCTCTGATTTCCCCGCAAGCTCAGTGTCAATGTAAAATCTTATTTTGCTGTTACACTTAAGGTATTTTGCAACTTTAAACATGTTAAAGGAGATAAGGGCCCTCGAGGACAGCAGTTTACACAACTACCCTGAAGAGGCTACCCTGGATAAATGAAACTGAAAACAAGCAAATAAAATGAATAAGATATAATCTACTCTAATGCCTTTACCTCATCAAAGACATTTAAATAATTATTTAGATGGATGATTGTTGTATGAATTATGAAATATTTGATAAATCATTTATCAAAATAACTGCCTCAAGATGACTGTCCATTCGTCTTTCGACAGCAAACCTGTCATTACATGTCATTAGAACTCATATCCTTGTTGACGTCTTTCTCTTTGTTCTTCTTCGTCTATTTCTCTGTCTTTGCTACTCCCCGGACCCTCCTCTCCTTGTTCATGGGTTGTCTCTCGATGCTCACACTCGCGCACACAGGCCAACACACTCAAAGATATCAAACTTTTTCTTTCACTCTTTATTTTCTGCTGATCTGCTCATGGGCTATCTTTTCAACGTCTTCTTTTCATATTTCTATTTTGTCTTTTTTTTTATTCTATAGGAATATTTTTTATATTATTTTTTCTTTTTTTAAAACACTTTTACTTTTACTGGCTTTTATTTACTGTCATCTTACGTCGTGTAAATCATATATGGATTACCAGATATAGGCCATAGATAGCAATAATACAGGATAGTCATACATGTAGAATATTGTGATTTATTTTTTCAAAATGCAGAAGAAACCTATTTTACAATACATTGTTTCAATATCAACACGACGAAAGCGCTGTGATATCCACTTCATAAAAACCAAAAATAGATTCAATACGTCATCAACGGTCACAACAAAGAGAGGCCACAGTTAATGAACAAAAAATGGGGCCAATTTCCTAATGCAACGTATCCTAATCAAAGCCAAATCAATCATGATGGTTACTATGCTTAGTAAACAAAACGTTTGTCCGACATACATCTCTCACTACTTGATCAACAGAAGCGTACTAGAATGCACGTGACTTTTTTTAAAGGGCCGTAAGTATAATACTTTAATCATACATTAAACTATTATATTGTGAAGAGAAAAAAGCAGAAGGTGCATACGTCATTGTATCATTGAGAACGAGCGAATGCGCTCTTAATAAATATGAACAATTATAATTACGTCTAATCCATAACCATAATAACGTCTGTCGTTTTGTTTACATTTTATATCCACATCACTGATAGAACAGAAGTATCTAGAATATACTGTCACAGTAGTATCTAAGCTATGCATCAGGGTTAAACTCATGTAACTTATTGAAATGTTTTCAATATATGGTGAATTATCTTTTCATAACTTACTTCGTTATGCACAATCGTTGATAATTACGTTTGTGATGCTATAGATTTCCATGATAAAGTATCAAATAAGAACCAGAAATATCTACATTGACAGCATTCTACGTTCTGAACGATGCATTCACAACATACAAGAACGAAGGCTTTAAAGCGATCCGTACCCCTTTCAGTAAATCATGAACATAATTAACTACCGATTAATTCATGCTGTTTTTAAGTAGACTGAATATAGATGCAACTATTGCTATTAGAAACTGTAATTTCTAACTGTTTCTATTACAAACATGTAGAATGAGTACTGTTTCTAATACTTTTTAAAAGTCTAAAACATAAATTTATTTGATACATGTCACAAATATTTCTTCAGATTTCCTCAGACTAGTTTGAAATACTCCTTTTCTTGGCAAACACACATATACATCATGTACCCAAAATAAAGCATCTTAAATTTATGTTAATGAATGACTTTTTTTAAAATGAACATGTAACTGCTTCTTTTTTCATTAGAATATTGTTTAAGAAATTAGGCGAGACTGTTTCTTACATTAGTGCAGAGTTTATAATACCGGATGTGACGTACGGTAAGCAAACGAGAAACTAATCTATAACCTAAGCATTTACAGCGTATTTTAATCACAATTTCATGTTAAAGGAAAACAGTTGTATAATACCAGAATAAATATGTACAAACAAAACTTTTTACAAGCTTTTGAAATGATAAAAATATGAAGCTAAACACAACAATATCTTTTTATGGAAAATAAGCAATTATCTTATTTCAATTGAGATTTAAAACCCCCTAACCGTTTTCCTTTTCATAAACGTTTTCTCCCTTCAAATTCACCATATAATGTATCATCAATAACCACATCTTCAAAACCTTTCATCTTTGAAAATGAAAACATTAAAGCAAACCAGGAAAATATCTTTGATGGACCATAAGCAGTTATTTTACTTTAAAGAGCAGCTCTCTTCCTTCATAAGACACTTCCCTGTTAAAAAGTGTTTGCTCCGCCTAAAGTTACCATATGATCATGATAATTATGATCAACGACTATTTTCGAACTTTCACTTTTGAAAATTAAACGAAAAACTTATAACTGAGGGATAAGCTGGTATTTCCCATGACAAAAAGGAGACCCTTTACATCAGCAAATTTTTGATATACGTCACACAAAAATATAAACTCATCTAACCTTGCCAGATACAACTTGTGATATTCTAAATTCAGCACCTGATTGAAAATATTTGCAATTCTAACACCCCCTTTTTCTCTGTTTATGAATAAAGAATCATCAATGAATTGACGTATTTCACTTAGTTTAATAAATAGAAACCAATATATAAATCACTTGGCAACCCCTTAACGGCCAGAAAAATAAGTAACCCCTTTGGTAATATTTTTTTCCTCTTTCAGTAATCCCTGACGCAACCATAACATTCCGAATCACCCTACTTCTTGAGACGAGATTCTGAGAATTTAAAGTGATTTACTGGAAATATTCCGCCTTTAACTACATCAGACCCGTTGTGATAGTGAAAATAACCTTTACATCATAAAAATGTATCGTTTTCCCAAGACTCGAAGATTTCTTACAGCACTATGGTGTCTTCAAAGGGCTAATGGTGGACGGGTGGGACGTACCGAAGGACAAACAAAACGCTAAATGAGGGACCAAACCGGTATTATGGTGGATTGCCCCGTATTCCACGATAATCCATGACCTGCAGAAAAGCAAACATAATATGGTGTAATTTGTCATTAGGATATTGGTTATGGAATTGTGCGTGGAAAATGTCTTGCCAAAAGAAAGAAAGAAAAAGTCCAGTTCCCAATCATTATTTTGTTGTGCAACTATGGCACTAGAAAAACTGGCCCAGAAAAAGTACGTGTTCAAAGAAATACAGGGATTATTCCTCCAACATGCAGGAAAAAGAATGAAGCAAAGGTTTTGAAACGCCACTGATATGGAAATTACAAACTTATATCACATAGCATTCAAGAAGACGAAGTGATTATTTTTCATTTCAAAAAATGAGATCAGATTTTTCCTAAACCTGAATGAATGTGATTACCTTCCCATTAGGATGGTAGCTAAACGTGACTTTTGAAGGGCATCAACCAATGTCAGGAATTTTTTAAAGATCATACATAAAGATTTAAAAGGCGCCGTCACCATGAATTTGTTATCGTTTTAAATTTGAAAGCCGGAAACGAGAGAGGAGACCGCCCTTCCACCAGGGTAATCATTCCATTGAAAAGAGTAAATACGCCGCATTATGCTCGAATGCCGGGATAAATACAAATGTTCGCTCCAAACAATCAGTATCAATTTCATTGCCAAATTGGCTGCGTAGCCGCGGGATAACGGAACTGGGTTTATTAATTTACATTATTACCAGGCCGTCATGAATTTCAAGGTTTGTCGAATGAATATCTAGGTCAAAATGATAACTAATCAATTTCAGTGTAATATTGTTAATCTGCCAATGATATTTTAACAATGATGGCACTATAAATTAACTGGTGCAATAAGATAAAACAATCTGAAATGGAATTGATTATGGAATTACAGAGTTCGGACCTGTCCTTTCAAAAGCTATTATTGGTTTAAATTATGGACAATACACAACATAATCTGAAGAAAATACTACCCTATTAAGCGCGATGCGTAGACCTGTTTTTTCATTTAATTTTATTTTCACAAAATTGGAGAAAATACAAGTAATGATCGCTTACTCTTGTAAATGGTAAACAGTACATATGATTCCATGTATTCAGTATAAATGAATATGTCGGAGGGATAGAAAGTTCGTATCGAAAAAAAAATATACCCAACTTAATCAGCTTCTAATAAGCCAGTTCGTAGTTAGCTCATGTCTCGAATGACCTCAATTATCCGTAGATATTTTAACGAGGGATGTTGATGAGCCCAAGATTATGTTATCATGGCATATTTTGAATTTTAGAAGATACAGAAATATTTTCTACCCAAAAAGCATATAATCAAATTGAATAACTCGCCAATAGTTTTCGGATTGAAATCACAAATAATAAAGCATAAGGACTTTTGATTCAGATTCACTGCTCCAGCCCAAACTTGGTACAAAATGATTTTGACAATACTTTTGGAAAAGTCTGCTTCTCAGTCACATGTGGATACACAATTATGAATAAGGGACCTTCGGACAGAATGTTGGTTATTCTATACTATGATATAAATTTCACAGTCACATCGATAATACTTTATTACTTAGAACCTGTTAAAGTTGGGTGTATTTTCCATACGCACTGCAGAGCACTCTTTAAGGAAATTCTTTTTACCAATTCCAGGGGGTTGTTTCACACAATGTTTGAACTTAAGTGGGTCAAACTTATTCTACGATTTCCAACAGGCAAAACCTGTTTCACGAAGTCGCTCTTTGGGCATGTTGGGTAAGAAGTTACGCATAATTTGGGCACTTACGAATGATTTTAAGTCAAACTTAAATCTTTGTCGAAACAACTCCCTGGGTCTATAAAGTTGCTGATGTTATGCACCATATAGAAAATAAATTCGTCTTATGGTCTGTGGCTTAACAGTGGTCTGATCAAGTGTGTGTTGTTCGCGAGGCATGTTAGATCGTACAACATTATTACTTAATGAAGCATCTAGGTCCTTAGCTGCAAATAATATTGTCTCTAAAAGAAATGGACTTGCACTTTTCTACATCACTCATACAGTTTCGTCTTTAAAGGTGACTGGATCTCGAAAGTGATATTTCAAGCTTTGTTTGAATGAATCGATTCATCTGAACCACAAAGATGATTATCCGGCAGACATCTCTAACATTTCATTATTGCCGGGTTGTTGCTTGCTCTAACTTTGTGTCTCACAGAAATGTTCGTGGTAAAAACAAAATAATCGGCCAAAATTGTTTTCTTGACGAGGAAGGGTATACAAAATAAAAAGTTC
This sequence comes from Echinometra lucunter, assembly GCA_029962745.1. Taxonomy (NCBI): domain Eukaryota; kingdom Metazoa; phylum Echinodermata; class Echinoidea; order Camarodonta; family Echinometridae; genus Echinometra; species Echinometra lucunter. The sequence goes on from CM057153.1 coordinate 10,848,156, forward strand.
ACAGCAAACGTACACCAAATGAAGAGATGGCTTGAAGATGTGGGTACATGAACGAAAGAGAACGATTTCTATATATTATAAACATATTGATATTGTAACCTTTCTACTTAAGAAATGTACCTCTGTGAATTTAATTCTACCGATACTTGCTTTATATAAAAAAATGTTTAAGTCAGATTAATGTCTTGTAAAGGACACCAGTATTTTTAAAAACCAATGCTATACTGAGTAGGGTCAGTGCAAACTAATGATTAATTTAGTTGGCCTAGCAGTGCAGGCAACTGAATACTTGCAAAGGGTTTCTCCAACATCTTATAAGAGTATAGCTCAGTAGATACAAATTTATGAAATACACACCTTCTTGAAGTGCCTTTAAAGATGTCCTGAAAGCTCCCAATTTGTTGCTGCCGCTACTAATTGTTTCCAACTTTCCTCTCCGGTTTCTGCTAGTGGTCCCCTGCCTGTGGAAAAATAAACATACAAACACATAACAATAACTTATATCACTATCAACTGTCATGAAATCGGCATGAGAAAGGTATATTTGAAAAATTGTTTAGCAGAAGAAGCCCTTATCTGCGCTTACTCAACATACAGTGTGATAGTTGCGTCGCTTCATGCAGATGCATCCATGCATAGTCTGGATACATCGGGCTTTGTTAGCAATGCTTTGACTTATGCAGTACTGTGAACTCTACAGAATATCATGTCAGGGATTTGAAGATTAAATGTTTGTTTAATGTAAAAGATTAAATATGTGTTAATTTTTTCCTGCCATGAACTTAAGAGG
>CM057153.1:10849445-10859445 GCA_029962745.1 Echinometra lucunter
TAAAGGCAAGTAAGTGTGCAAATCACATGCTTCCATATTTTAGACATCAATATGGATACATGTATGCTGATCCTAATTAGTAGAAGGTCAGTTCATTGAAATTTGTTGAAGTATGGTTATCAGCATTTGTGCAAAAGGACTTGTACCGATCAAAGAAGCGTAACTTTTTTCTTTCCAAAAGGTGGACAGAGAGCAGATGGACAAGGTCTTGGGCTACATTGAAAGCGGGAAGTCAGAAGGAGCCAAACTGCTCTCTGGAGGACAGCGGATGGGAGACAAGGGTTACTTCGTTGAGCCTACTGTCTTTGGAGATGTCACAGACAATATGAAGATTGCTCAGGAAGAGGTGAGGATTGGAATAAACTATGTTTAGGCTTCAAGTTTATGACTAAGATGAAAAAAAGACTTTCTCACTGATGAAAAAGTGAGGTGTTCCATTGACCACTTCATTTGCTCTAGCAAGTGTTTGGTAAATTTTTTTGTTCCATTCATGGGCAGAAATCCCAAGGGAATGGAGGGAACATTTCCCCCCATGATGTGGAAGATGGGGGACATAATATAAAATCATATGCTCTTCTTTGCAATCAAGTATGCTGACAAAGTCATTAAGTAAGCAGGAGATTCCCCCCCCCAAAAAAAAAAAAAAAAAAAAAAACTGAAAAAACTTGTTAATGTGTTCTGCTCTCATGGTCATCATTGCTTTATCTTTAGTGAAGGAAATAGAGGGTTCCCTAATTCATTCCTTTGAGTTCAACCAACAATGGAAATTACTTTTAAGTAATACATATCAAAAGGCATGATAAATTTATATGGATCCTTCTATCCAAAATTAAAAGTAGATTTTTACAAATAGCATATTTGCATGCCAAGGATAGGCCTGCCGGTACTACATTTCAGTGATTACCCAAAGGCCACATGTTGAATACGATGGCATCTATCTTTGTTATTTTTTTGTGTGTTTCTGTTGTTTTTTTATAGAAACATGCACATTTTTGCAGAAATCTTTATCAATGTGCTTTGCCTCTTGTAGATCTTTGGGCCTGTGCAGCAGATCATGAAGTTCAGTCAGATGAATGAAGTGATCGAGAGAGCCAACAACAACATGTATGGACTGGCTGCTTCAGTCTTCACCAAGGATATTGACAAGGCTCTCTATGTCGCAAACAGCGTGAGGGCTGGAACCGTCTAGTAAGCAGACCTAGAACCCATTCTCTCGAGAAAATTAAATGAAGCCAGAGCAAACTCAAATAAAGGAAAAACAACAACAAAAATATTAATTTGATCAATTATGTATTCTTGGAATCAATTTTGACATGTACATTTTATTGTATTGAAATGTATTTGGATACTAGTAGCTGAAAGGAATATCAAACAGCATAAAACCTGGAGCTGTGTAGTAAGTAGATCTGGTATAATTCCCCTAGGAGAACTTAACGGAATGCTCATTACAGTTAAAGGGAAAAACAAAAAACAAAAACGGGAAAATCAGCTCTCAGATGTTGTATTCATAGAATTGTTTTGTATGAGTGTATTTTATTCATTGAGATGCATTTTGATTGTCATAGGAAGTCTTAAAAGTCTTGCTGATTTTTAATAGATAAACCCAATTGAATTGATGTTAATAACATGCTTTCTATGTGAATTTTGTACATTTACCGGTAATTACTTATTGAAATGAACTGATGCATGACAAAGAGTGATTTCAGAATTATGATAGCATGCCGGCTTCTCACTTCTCACCAGGATTTCCAATACACCTGGTGGAAACGTAACCTTCAGCAAGGAGGAAAAAATTAATGCATGGCACAGAAATCAAACATGTGACTTTTGATACAAAAAGTGCCATTGACAGATGATTGGCTGCACTTTCATGCTTAAATTTACACAACGTAAGATTACCTGTGGTGGCAAAAGTGTTCTTTAATTTACACATGGTGGCCCCGCCATGTGTAAAGATCTTGGCGAGAAGCATGATAGCATGTATGAGCTTGTAGGTTGTCTTTCAAAGAATCACTTCTCTATCATTGCTCTCTTCTTTCCAGTGTCAACTGCTACGATATCTTCACGGCTCAAGCACCTTTCGGTGGTTACAAGGCATCGGGCAGTGGCAGGGAGCTGGGAGAATATGGACTGGACAACTACACCGAGGTCAAATCGGTGAGTCCTCTTACTCTCTCTCTCTTTCTCTCTCATTCACTCATGCTAGACATGGGTAACCATGCTTTAGATATATAATTATGATGGTAATAGATATATACATTTGCAGAACATATGGCTGTGTCTCTCTTATCCAAAATTGAGTTCTTGGCTTGCCAAGACAGAAAATAAAAGAGACAGATTTCATGATTTCAGCCCTGTATGGTTGCAGCGAGAGGCAAACATTTGAATAAGTGAACAAAAATATGGAATATTAAGTATTTTTCACTCGGGTCTGTCAACAAATCAGACCATTGAAACTGAATTTAATCATTCAAAATCAATTAGCTCTACCTTAGATAGTAAAATCTTTCAACAATTCTTCAAGTTCTTGTTGATCTTTCATGAGTCTTTGAGTTACCTCTATTCACTAAACATGCATATGATTTTCATATTATTCCTTTTACTGTTCTTGTTTTAAAAATTCACGTTTGAGCATTGTGCATTGTACTCATTGCTATTTATGCCTTATTACTTTTAATCAATTGTCAAAAACTAGACCTTTTTATTCTTCGTAAACAGTGGTCATGGCGTATTTAACACAATTTCCAGTACCCAGTAACTACCATTCAGTTAAAGATAGTTTCATATCTGTATAGTAAAAGTCACCATGAATTTGTGATTGGTTTTAGGTTGCATATCATCGGGTACTGTGATGGTTAGATTTAATTTGTAATTTATCTCTCTCGATTCTCTTTCAGGTTATCGTCAGGATCCCACAGAAGAACTCTTAGACTGTCCTGTTGAAATTCTTCATATTCTTATCGAAATAGTTAATCCCAAGATTATGTTACCTTTGTTTTCCACCCATGAAGAATCTCCCAGAAATCTTGTAAATAATACTTGCGCACAGGGTACTTCCCGCTATTTGGAATTCTTCGGATTTGCACATCCATTAGTGGCTTCTTGGACTACCTTCAACCCATTCATGACATCACGACAGGAATTGTAGAAAGCTTTATTTGATCAGTTTTCCTTCTTCAAATTGGCACCACCAGTATTTCTTCTTCTATTGCTACATTTTTCTTACAAAAAGTTGTGTATCTGTTTCATGTGAAATTGCTGGAAAGTTTGTGAAGAAGTTAAAAAGTTGCCAATTTGCTTCAAAAAGGAGTGATCCTGAACTTTTCATCGCATTGCCAATTTTGGGGATTTCAGTGCTTATTTTCCTTTAGAAAATTCAGCATCAAACAACAAATAAGCCCACTTACACAACCAAAGTAGGCACAGTATGTGTGGAATTTTTTGCTCTGTCTGCTCATATATTTGTTATGGCTTTTAGGCACTGCATCAAAAGTTTTTTGGGCCAAACCATACACTGTGGAATTCTGTCATGAAAGGATTAAAGATGTTCAGTATGCATTTCTATCTCCTACTATTTTCTTCTGCTCTCAGGGATTTTGAGGTTTATTAATTGTAGATGACTAGTTTATGTATTTTTCTTGAATTCTGTGATATCTCTTTCTTCTCTTGAGTTTCTGCACCATAATTTGTAATCAAGGGCTTCTGAAGCAGTTTTCAGGCAGTGTTATAAATAACAAAGAATTATGCAAAAGGAAAATGTGTAGTAAACTTGAAAAGTGTTACCAATATTATAAGAGATATTTCTATTTGCCATATGTGTCTTCATTGTATGTTTAATTGTAATCAGAATGTCTTGAAAAGACTTAAATGACAGCGTGAGGTTAAATTGAATTTGAGAGAAATAAAGCTGTGCAGGTAGAAGATGAGAAAATATTTTATCAAGACTAGATTGAAAATCATGTCAAATTTTCTAAAATTTATGCTTCATTGATAAGTGATTTCATTGCTAATTCTGAAATGGTAATTCTTTTTCGTTTCTTTATATCTATATGTGCTTGGTCAGAGTTATCCTTATATGCAATACAAACCTTTCATTAAAATGAATACATCAGTATCAACCATGGGTATGTCCTGCCTATATTAAATGTCCATACTCAAGAAATTTGTTGTTGGTATGCTGTATATCATCCAACACTATCTGCAACATTAGAAAAGAAACCTCTTGGAGTATATCAGGATTTTTTTTTTTCTCAGAGATATTGTTTATATAGTTTTCACGACCACTCAAAGCTAAATCTGTATGTGCAATGCACCCTTATGCCTTTCAGGTTTTACAGTTACACATGTAATGTGACCAAAATCTCTGAAATATATGTAATGATAATAAAGATTTGCTACAGATTCGAGTAAATGCTTGAATGAATTGCTGCTCTCGGTTATGGATTGAAGGCTTTGCAGGAAAGTAGCCTTCAGGGTCTGTACAAACTTTACCGTACTTTATCTTTTTGGAAAAAAGTGCTGCTTGTTATCGTTACTCATAAAAGAAATATTGAATCCACTCTTGCTCTTTCTCATTAGTATGTGTGCTGGCTATGTACAGGGTATCTTTATTTTCAAATAAAAAGCACTGGGAAAAATCACTGCAAACAGAACCCAGAAAACCCTTAATTTCAGATGTTTTGCCCAGTCTGAAAGTTAATTTGCTATCGCACTGTTCAATATCTTTGGAAGGAATCCACTCTTGCTGTTTCTCATTAGTATGTGTGCTGGCCATTTACAGGGTATCTTTATTTTTTAATAAAAAGCATTGGGAAATAATCACTGCAAACAGAACCCAGAAAACATACTTAATTTCAGATGTTTTGCCCAGTCTAAAAGTCAATTTGCTATCACACTGTTCAATATCTTTGTAAGGAATACTCCTCATTTGTGTCATATTCTTTACCTGTAGGAATGCCTTTCAGGTAATCGTACAGCTACTTTCTTGTGCTTAATGATAGTATACACAGGGTATGTTTGTAAAAAGTTACAAGGCAAAGCTTACTGACCAGGATGTGTCTTGGAATAAAATGTGTGATGCAAAATGTGATTGTGATACATGATATCTTTTATGAAATAATGCCATGGAAAGGAGAGATCATTTTATCATTTTCAAATTACAAAGTACAGGGGGAATAAATTTACTCTTGATGTTGGTATTGTATGTTTGCCCTGAACTGCTAGCTTATTTTGTTCTTGGTTTCTCTTGGTTAATGGCAAAGGGGAATAATAATTGTAGATTTTCAGACAGAGAGAGAGAGAGAGAGAGAGAGAGAATCAAGTTCACGCTTTGAAACACATTTTAAGAAATGGCATTAGCAGAGCTGCCAGTTAGGATTTTATCCTATATAGTAGGATTTTTAAGGGGAATATGACACTGAACAGGATTTTTCCCCATTGAAATAGGATTTTTGAAACTTGTAAGGTGTTTTTGGTATATTTTCTCAACATTGAAATTTACCCCACTGCTCGGTATGTTCTACCCATGCATTTTGTACTGTAGATCATTTCAATTGAAGAAATACTATGTAGAAGAGTGAGGATATAAATAATTAAGTAATAATAATAATAATAATAACGTCTTATTTACCCAGGGTAGCCACTTCAGTTTTTCAACTGCTCTACCAGCGGGCCCTGTATATTACTAATGTTGCATTTCAGTTAGAATATGCAGAGTGGCATAGGAATTATACTGTTGGATGTTTCGAAATTTGAAACAAAAAATAGGATTTTGGGCTTGAAAATAGGATAAAAAGAAATAAAGAATAGGATTTTTTCCCAATTGGGATTGGCAGCTCTGATTATGAATATCATTACGTTAAGCACCCACATAGCATATCAATTCATTTAAAATGTGTAGAAAATTCGAGCCATTTCGAGCATTGACCTTTGGACTGTGTTGATTTATGGTATATAGTTTACACTTTACACACCATAATAGTGAGGGAAGGAAATATGCGTTTATCTCTAGACTTGTGCCTTTCTATGATGATTATGAAAAGGCCAGGGCCGGGGATGGAGGAGGGGTGCACCTGACATTGTCACGTGCACCTGTTACCGAAACAAAGCAAATATTGGGAAAAAAGTAAGAAAGAGACAAAACAATCATATATGGCTGAAAAAGTCCTACTGTGCAATCATATATGATAAACATATGTAAATGAAGGTTGACCATTGGTCTCATTTTTTGCCGTCCATTGACAAAAGGAAGCAACTCTGATTTTTTCTTCTTCAAAATTTACCTTTTCTTGCTTTGGGTACTTTTACTGTTTCGAAACATCCAACAGTATAATTCCTATGCCACTCTGCATATTCTAACTGAAATGCAACATTAGTAATATACAGGGCTTACTTAATTATTTATATCCTCACTCTTCTATATTGTATTTCTTCAATTAAAATGATCTGCAGTACAAAATACATAGGTAGAACATACTGAGCAGTGGGGTAAATTTCAATGTTGAGAAAACATATGATGATGAAAAATTTAAGGTCACATGACCCCCAATTTCCGAAATATAAACATATTAAAAGTAAGCCATAGATTTCCACATAAAACAGTGACATATTTGCTTCATATTTTTTTTCATCGCGTAGATCTTTGCTTGTTCTGTCATATGAATGGTGTCTACAAAAGCATAATTTTTCCAGGTGAATTATAATGGCTCGATTTAGGGTAAAGGCTTGACTTTATAAAAACGCGACCGCTTAGTCCGTTTGTTTCATTGTTCTAGCGATTTCGTACAGTGATAAATATTTTCCATAGAATTTTGTTCCTGGTTGAACGGAATTCTCATTGGTCCTTGAGATTCAGTGCAAAGTGCAATGTCGGCCACAGTCTGTGTGGACTGTTTGTGTAATCATTTGCTAAAGGTCACTGTCACCACCTATATCCTATCTTATTGCTAATGGGACATGTACATGTAAATAGCCAAAACAAGTGGGACGTCAGTGACAATTTTACGGGTCAGTGCGCATGGGGGGGGGGGGGGCGTGCCCCCAATCGAAGGGCGAAAAAGTTCTTTCTACATACTTTCTCACCTTTTCAGAACATGAAGATTCTGAAACACCAATGTCATATGCATCTTGAATTTAAACCATTTTTTAAAACCAAAATTTGACTGAAATAGAAATTCCAGATTTTTTCCTCATGAAGCATAGTATACGTGAAATCGTAAGTTTGACCTTTCTCTCGATTAAACTACAATGACAGTGACGTATGAAGCATAGGTTGGAGCATGGACCCGGTTAAAACTGGTGTGAGCCGCCCAAATCGGTACATCTTGAAGGAGGTATATTCATGCACAGTCAGAGTTGGGGGACGGGGGAAAAAGGGGTGGGCTTTTACCCCCTTTTAGATCAAATCAAATCAAATAATATGGTCTTGTTTACTATGGGTAGACTCATCGGTACTATTAAAGCTCTTCTAGGATGAGGGCGCGCTCAGCGTTGATAAGTACCCATTTGTATCCATGGATCCAGGGAAGTCGCGAAAACATTTTGAATGGGGGATGTAAAACCAAAATTTACCGACAAATTTTAACGGTGGTGACCCAAAGTTTCCGACAGTTATGCTACGTTCTAAGCCTAATCTACCCATTCTCACACACAAACATTTTTTCAAACAATACGGCGCAGATGTAGATCTTTATTAATCGACGTTGTTTGTTTGTGTGTTGTTGTTGTTTTTTTTTTCGGGGGGGGGATCACGCTTTTTGGTAGATTATGAACCGCCCTGTTTTGTCAATTTAGCGAGAGAGCGAAGCGGGTAAGCTAAATGTAACCCTTCTATTTATGAAAGAAATATTGTCAAAATACACTTGCCTATTAGATATCTGAATTATATATTTTTCACCTGGCTGCTAAATTTGACTCTATTTTGACACCTCGCTGGTTAATGTTTGCTGTCCGAAACCACCCTGTTTCTAAATTTTACGAGCGAGCGAAGGGATGAGGAAGGTAGAAGTGTTGTTTCTCATCAAAATACACTAAAGGCAATAAGATATTTTGAAATTATGTATAATCGTCACCTCAGTCTTTCTTTCTTTCCTTTCTCTTTGCTTCTTTATTTTTCTTTTCCATTTCTTTCTCTTTATATTTTTCCTTTCCTCTCCTTTCTCTTCCTTTTCTTTTCCCTTCTTTTCCTTCTTTTTCCCCTTTCTTCCTTCTTTTGTCGACAGAGATGTGGCATTTGCTTAGGGCAGGGGCGGTCGCCCTATGATTGTTAAAATGATCAAAAAAAGAGGAGGATCAGGAGGAGGAGGAGGAGGAGAAGAAGAAGAAGAAGAAGAAGAAGAAGAAAGAAGAAGAAGAAGAAGAAGAAGAAGAAGAGGAAGAAGAAGAAAAATGATGAAGATCATGAAGAAGAAAAAAAGAGAGGGCAGAGTCATGCAGCTATAATTATAATAGCCCTAGCTATTTGTTCATATAAAACATTCATAAACTCACCTGTGTGACAAGGATAAAAACCAGAAAAATACTTTACCCTTATCAAAAAAATACTTTACCCAAAGAGCCGCCCCTGGCAAAGGGTGTGAATGCTGGGGGATGACCCCCTAGCTCAATATAACACCCTGATATCATATCATCCCTGTCTCATTATAACAGTGCATAGGCTATATATCATGGGCTATTATCTCAACGCGATGTTGACACGCCTGGCACTCTGCCCGGGGACGCGAACCGCTCACCGTCGCCATTTCATTTCTCTCGCATCGCATTGATATCAACATTGCAACCATCATGCTTTCCGTTGGGAAATTGATCTCGTCGACGACAACCGCTCGCCAGCATGCGATCAGGGCGTGGATGAGGACGTCGTTGTACTCGACGGCGGCTCTACCAGCACCACAAAAGAATCCAGAAATCCTGTACAATAAGGTATGCATGCATGGTACTGCTTGAAAGTATAGCTTGACAGTCTATTGCGTTATAAAGGACCGATTATAATGATACGAAAATGGAGATGGTTCATCATTATCATCGTCATCATCATCATCATCGTCATTGTCATCATCGTCATCATCATCATCATCATCATCATTTCACTATCAACATATCCTCTTAATTTAGGATTTCAGTTATTTATCCATTCTGCTGATTGAACGTGTTTATCTATTTCATAATACTTGTTTGGGGCTGTCATATTTTTAAACAAACAAATTGCTTACAATGGCAGTCTTTCTTCCGCAAATGATCACAATGTTTGATGAATTAAGATAATTTGACAATCTATAATTTCGTGTTTCTTTTTGAAAAAGGATTGTTGCTTATTTATGATTCATTGTCAAAAGTTACTTTTGTACTTTATTTAAAATATCTTACCAACAAATGTTGTACTTATATGAATGCAGAAGAAAATAAATCAAATCAGATCACATCAAATCCATTTCATCAATAATACACGATTTTTAACAAAGGAGCTAAATAAACAGGAATACTTTGAGGAATTTAGATATTGGTGTAGCCTGAAAAAAGTTTCTTGAGATATATGGTAGGTATTGGTAGCAGTCAGCTTTTTTCATCCTCTTTTGGGAGCTGGCATATCATGTCAGCTTTAATGATTCCCATTATTAGACTTGATTTGAATTTATTTTTTCCACTTTTGTTTTTCTTTTACAAATTACAATAAATAATACATGAAAATTGATAGTGAATATCAACAAAATATGAACAATAGCATAAGTATATACAACAAGAATACAAAGAAGTAATCACAATGATATGTAAGGAATTCATGATAAAAACGAAAGTGGTGGAACCTAATTTAAAAGCAATGCTTTTATTACATAGGCCCAAAAGATACGAACAAGAATTATACTTATAAATTCATTTTTTAAAAATGAAAGGTGTCCAACAGTGACTTTTAAAATCAACATACAATAGAAGACCTAAAATCTTAAAATACAATGCAAGGCTTAAAATCTTATCAAACATGTTTATTGAATGAAAATTATATAAT
>CM057153.1:10859945-10895453 GCA_029962745.1 Echinometra lucunter
AAGAGAAGAAGATATTTTACTGACAATGTTTTTTTTCAATTGTCCAATCTGCATGAAGTTCTTTAATAAATGCTTTCTAAACTGTTTAAGTTATTGCAAAATATTTTGGATGGAACTCAAAAGACATTAAACTGTATTTAATGGGAATCCCTGCACATGGAAATCCCTATCAGGGAATCCTTAAGTATGGAATCCCAAAACTAAGGAAGTGTATATACATGTCAGAAATGGATTGATTTATCCAGTTCCATTTCCTCTCTTTCTTCAGACATAAAACTGTATTTAATGGGAATCCCTGCACATGGAAATCGCTATCAGGGAATCCTTAAGTATGGAATCCCAAAACTAAGGAAGTGTATATACATGTCAGAAATGGATTGATTTATCCAGTTCCATTTCCTCTCTTTCTTCATCAGTCAATCTGCATGTATATCTGACTTCCTCTCTCTCTCTCTCTCTCTCTCTGTCTCTCTCTTCTCTGTTTTCTCTTTTCTCTGTTCTCTTTCAACTTTCATATCTCTCTCCACATGATGCTTGAACCTTTGTATTAAACCTATATTTATCAGTATGAGACATTTTTAATTCAGGGTATCAGCACGAAATCCAAATCATACAGGGCACCGAAAATGGTTATGGTATCTTTAAAATGTATGTGATTATTGATGGAAACTCCGCATCTCAGTGATGTGATGTCACAGTTACCATGTCAACAAGAAGCAGGTGCCAATACACTATAAGAAATTATGTAACCCTTTGGCAGCTCCTGCAGTATCACCTCTGTGACCTTACTAAGGTGGTAATTACACCTGAGATGACCAATCAATCATCATCTGGTCAGCAGATCAATCAAGTGGTCAGCAGCCATCTTCACACCAATGATTTCTTTGAGAGCTATTTCTCGCTATTTTTCATGTATATATTTGTGCATTGCAGCTGTAATCTCTAAGATACTGATGAGATTTTTTTTAACTTCTGGTAGAATATATTAAGAGTTTGATTGCAAAAACTTAAAAATGTCTTTAAAAAAAAACATATAAATTTTTTAAAGTAACACCCCCGTAGTATGAAACAAAAAAGGCCTTCCATTCAGTATCTCACTCATTATATATCAAGAACAGTTAGGAATTATGATCTACATATAGAGTATCATAATATTTTCTCATAATTTTTGGTATATTTTAGCAACTTCTCTTGCAAATATCTCAAAATTTACAGTATATTGACTTTTGAAATCAAACTCTTCATGTTTAGTTCCATCATCATTTAAAGGATAATGCAACCCAGACATCAGTGTGCTTCCAGTGAATGAAGAAGAACAAGAAGAGTATTACAGTGAAAGTTTGAGGAAAATTGAACAATCTGTTCAAGAGTTATGAACTTTGAAATTTTAAGTAAATCCTTATTGTGGGGATCCTTAAATTGGCAACTTTGCCAGCATCTGTTATGTCACAGTGGACAACTCTCCATTCATTTTGTACACAGAATTTAACATTTTCTTTATTTTCAAGAAAAATAAAAATTCTTTTGATTCATTGTTTGACTATGACATGGCTTTATCAATTCTGCAAGCATTTAGGGAAGAATCCTGACTCCTGACTTGAAATTTCATATAAATCAATTTTTTTGAAAAATTATGTACAAAATAAATTTAGAGTTGTCCACAATGACATCACAGATGCTGGCAAAGTCGCCAACTCAAGGATCCCCATAATAGGGATTTACAGAAACTTTCAAAATTCATAACTCTTGAACAGATTGTCCGATTTTGCTCAAACTTTCGCTGTATACTCTTCGTGGTCATCTTTATACACTAAGAGCATACTGATGCCTGGGTTGCATTCTCCTTAAATGAGAAATTTTATTTCAGTGTAAAAACGTATAGGAGAGCTGAATTACCATTCCAATACACTTAGACTTGCCATTTAAAGATGTATGGCATAGTTTTGTATTTCTGATTTATTTCCTTCAACTATCCGAGATATCCAAGATAGCTTTTGAGAAACAGAGGGGCATGGAAAGACATGTTCTGACTGCAAACAGTATAGACAGCAGAATGCATTTTGTGTTTCAGACATGTTTTATCCTGCCATTACATTTTGCCATTAAAGCTACCTAGCATATCAGGTGAGTAAAGGCAAATACTGCTTGTGTGATTTCATGTCCAGACCTTCCTGCCTGATGTTTTCTATTTTGGAGAATTTTGCATTAGAAAAAAAAAGGAAAACATTTTTGCAACGAAGCCTTGTCGTCCTTGTCTCCTGACGCAAAAACCATTGGTGAAAATTGCTTTGTGGTCATATCATACAAAATCATGTTTCAAATCTTTTATTCAAAATGATTATCACTCAAAGTGACCATTGGCTAACTCGTTACCTACTAGAACCAGATAGTCCCTGTGCAAAGCCTATAGCAATTAGAGAATCCAGTATAGTTAGTATATTGCACACTGATTTTACTTTCAAATTACCCCTAAATAGTAACAACAAATATATAAAGAGGGAAATAATAAGTGAAAACTACCTTGAAACGAAAATGAAACAAAAAATATGTGTCAATAATATAAAGGCTTCTGCTTCTACCAAAATTTCTTTCTCTGCCAACACAGAATGATTCTTTATTGTAAACATGATGTTAAACCAATCATATATATCCCGGAAGCCTAACCCTAGACGGTAAACGAGTTAAGGAATCAAATTGATATAGTACATGACAATAAGAGCATGAGCTAAAACGAAACCAAATATCAGAATTTGATAAATATTGTACATGATGTTTTCAGACCATGTAGTTAACTGCAAGTTTATGTGTCACGATACAAAATACTGGCATTTTTTTGTCATGTTCATTAACCATTAAAAATAGTATAATCGACCTTCATGGATTTAAAAAAAATCCTATCATTTTTTTTTTCATTCCACTTTTTAATTGTCTTTTGGGGCATGTCCCCTTTTCTGTCTGTCTCCCTCTGGGTTTTTTTCTATTCTCTGTATTTTTTTCTATAGTAATTTTCCTTTTTTTCTGTTTCCTCCTTTATTTTCAATCTCTCTCTCTTTCTTTCTCCCTTTCTCTCTCTCTCTCTCTCTCTCTCTTAAATCTCTGTGTATCTTTTTAATATATATTTTACTCTGTTGTACTGAAAACCTCTTGCATTGCTTGACAACTGACCATGGCGGGCAGGTACTTAGTCACTACAGTGACTAGTATGTTAGCTTGCCAAACCAGTGCCCATGCAGAGGGAAAAGGTTGCGAGTTCTTTTTATTTGCCGACCACAAGGTGCCTGTATGATGCTTTATGACTTATCTTCAACCTGGCAAAAACGTTAATCTATTGATGGTCTATTGTATTGTTTTGTGATAATAGCCTTGTACTTGGATCACTATATGGGAAAAATATTATTATAACCCTTTGGAAACTGCCTGAACCTATTACTTGTAGATTAGTCATGTAGAATGCAAGGTGATTGCACAAATAACAGAAATATGTGAATTTCAAACCACGTTGCACTGTTCACAACAAGTAGATCATTAGATTGAACAGGAAGGATTTGTGTATGAAATGGTGACTATCTTCATAGAGCATGCTAAAAGTTGAAAATAAACTTCAGCCAGCTCTTAGTAAATGATTTCATATAACATTCCGTTCTTGTTAAAATAGTTCATTCAAAATAAAGTATGATTTTTGAAATAAAACTGACTGAAATTTCCTTGCATATAAAAGTGAGAAATGCAAAGTTCATGTTTCAAGACCTGTATTTCTTCAAGATTTCATGAAAATACAGGGTTTCTTTCGTATCAGATATAGTTATGGACATAGAATTTAGCTTAATAAATGTAAAAGATTGATAGGAACAAAGAAATACTGCAAATGTGGAATATTTCACCGTGTGGTAATTTTTGTGCATTTCGCGTGACTCGACACTTGCGTGAAAATAAAACCATGTTTAATATTTTGTTCATTTTGCATGTGAATACAGTTATCCTAACTGTCCTTGAAAATTAAAGATACGTGAGTGTGTCTAACTCGGCTGAGCACGAAAAATTAATTGTGCGAAAATTTCCACTTTTACAGTACCTACAAAGTAGATAACAAATTTTGTGTTCACATGTGTTCATATATATCATTCCTGCATTAATGCAGGATAACTTTAATAAAGCTCTGAAAGAGTTTATGTTTTCCCAGTTAGCAAAATTCAAAATTCTGTTTGTCTTTGGTAGAGGCAGGGAGAAGAGGGTGGGGGGGGGATAATCCAACCCGCTACATAAAAACAAAAAGATTGAACTGATTGCATGCTGTACTATTTACATGCAGCACCAGCTTTTTCATGGTTATTTTTTCAGGTCTTGACCACAGCTCATGTATATATTTATTTATTTAGTTAGTTAGTTTTATTTATAGAGGGTGGCCCCGCCAGTAATCAAGTACTGTTTTCCAGGGGGCCCTGTAAACAAATACACACAAGATAACAATCATGACAAACAAAATAAAAATAACTCAATACATCAAACAAAATAAAACAACATTTGGTGAAAATAAGAAAATGGGGAATGAGACAAAAAATAATAGTTTGCAACCAGGATTGAAAGGAAATGAAAACTTAATAACTGAGTTTATGAAAAATGGAAGTCCCCCCCCCCCCCCCCCCCCCATAATAATCTAGATAAAAGTGTGGATATGATATGCCAAAGTATACTTGTCTGGAAACTACAAAAATACCACAACCCGCTACAATTTTTTTGTTAAATTACCAGGTCAAGTATTATAAGTACTTACGAACTTAATTAACTTAAACATTATTCTGTTCTATACTACATAAATCAACATGTTCATGTAATAATCTGATATAAGTGACCAGGTTGGATTTAGTGTTTATCCACTCATGAAAATCAATCAATATTAAACAACTCTGTTTTGCCTACTGATCTTGAATACAAATTACAGTCTTACTCTGCATCCCGCAAAGAGTGGGGGAAGTTATTACCCAGAAGAACACCATTTCAAATACTGAGAGCAAAATGCGTTCTTACTCTTGGCATTTCGCACTGAGGGGGTAGGCTATTCCACAGTAGAGCACCGTCAACTGAAAGGGCACTTTTACCACATTCTGTTTTTACTCTTAGAATGATGACACCATAATTCTCAGAGCTTCTTGTTCTATATCTGTGAGTGCGGACAGATAATGTGAATATGTCACACAAATATGATGATGCGCTATTATTCATAATGTCAAACAATAGTTTGCTTTTCTGGAACTCCCATCTTTTTTTTTATTCATGTATAGTCAAGCCATATATTCCTTGGTCACATGAATTTTCAAAGTCACATGATACTTTCACAAGAATATGTTGGTTTTCATATGATTTAACATTGTGTTTCCAGGGTTATTCCATTATTGTCACTACCAAAAGTGAAAGTCATATTTATTTTTATTTCATTTCTATAAATTCACTTCTAAGTGAGTCTTGGGCCTCTTTCATAAAACTTGTTATCAGTAACAACTGCCACAATTCTATGAAAAATTTGCTCTCAGCTAACCAGATGCAAAGATTTCAGTAGCTTATAGCAGTTATTGCAACTTGTTAATGATAACAAGTTTTATGAAAGGGGGATCTGATGGACCATAGCATGCCACCTGCTCACAAATACATGTATACCGTATAAGAAGCATGAGGAAGAAATTCAGTACATTTTCCGTATAGAAAGCTCCTACTTAACAGCAAAAATGCATTTTTAATACTTTTTTTATAGCCAATAACCTGTATTTCCTTAATTGATCATAGCTTCACATTGATTAATGAGAGTAATAAAATTATATTATGAAAAGCATGTCTGGACAAGTTTGAAATTGTCCCATCTATCTTGAATTGGCCTTTGCCATTGTCTTCATCACAATTTATTAGGACATGGCTAGTCATTTATGTATTTATTAGGCCAATAATGCAGGGTGTGTTGTTTTACAAAGAGGTTTAATGCCTGGATTTATTTTTATTGTAAAGTAGTAAAAACAAAAACAAAAAACTTAACAACTTGGTCATTAATATATTTTTCTGTTAGGCTGGTGATATATAGGGTGTGTTGTTGTACAGAAGGAGTTATGCGTGAATATGTTCGTATACATTTAATAGTAAAAAAAAAAGTGCAAATATCATTCAGCTACAAGCTTCATTCATACCCATGTGATTCTGATAAGAAACGGTAAACTTTCCTAGCAAGCATGTATTTGGGAAGAAAATTTCCTCTCTCGGGTGGTAATTTTAGCACAACAACGTGATATTACTTCCTCAAACTTTTCTTATCTTTCTTCCTGTTAACCTGCTTGGATGCCTTTCTCTCAGGTTTTGTCTCTACTTTTAGAATTGACATGTGATACATTTTTTGTCCTTAAAGAAATTTCCTAGTAATTCTAGAGTTTTGTTATTAGAAACACATGTACAATGTAGGCCTTAAGCCTTTAAAAAAAAAACTTTCTGCTACAGAGATATGTGTCTTATATTCTTATGTTTTTCATCAATCCAATTTTTAAATTGGCACAGTTTTGATGTTTACTCTGAAAATGCCTTAATTTTCTATAAAGCATATGGCATTATCTCACTATATATTCCTGTACACACGCATGACCACTGGTTTCCAAAATCACCATAAATTTTATCCATTGGTCAAAATCTCCCCCTTTTTGAGTGTTTCCTATCCTCTTCTTGAAAAATTTACCCCCTAAAAGCGTTTAACCTCCTCAAACATAGGCCTATACCAGTTCTCTGTCTCTTTCTGATCATTTTTTATTAGAGATTTGTACAATTATTCAAGGCAATTTAAAGCCCAGACTAAGAATGGGACAAAGGATACCCTAAACGAAATCAACAACTGATCTTTTAGCCTCTTTCGCACCCTAAACACACCTTAATAATAGGACAAAACTACCCTGTTCACATGTTTTTCTCATCATGTGTACAGCTGCTACAGCAGTAATCGTATTCAACTGTCTCCCCCCCCCCCCCCTCCCTCCTACCTGCTGGGCACCAAGAAGCAGCTATATTGCTGGCTCTTGATCAAACTGTTAAGAATAAAATTTTCAATTCAAATTTTCACTTTGGATAAATGAATAGAAAAGATATTCTGTTTAACATGTCTCACGACCAGATTTATGCTATTTTAGACCATTCAGAATTTCAGACATGGGATTAATCACTGTTTATTTGTCTGACCCAAAAGTTGCTAAGTACCATGGTGATTTATGCTGTCCACACACATGCTGAGTCATAACGATAACAGCAAAGCAGACACAAGAAACTGATAAAATGGGACTAATTGTTTTCATTTCAGATTGCATCAGAGACAATGAAATACGGTTGTGTCTTGGAAGTGACATTCCTTCGTCCAATGGTGGTTTCCTTTCAAGACTTGAAGTAATCTGTCATTGAACTTCCAAAACAAGAGTCATTCACACATGGAGCAATAAGGGCGATCATAACTTTTTTTTACAGCCTGTAGAATCCCACTCTTTTGTGTGTATGACCAAAATTATCTTACTAATTAATGAGGATTCACAAACAGGGATTCGATAGGAAAAGGGTAAAAAGAAGAATGGTAGGTGATGAAATTTGCTCAACCGAACCCATTTAGAATGGTTTTAAAACCAATATTTTTTGAGAATGGTATGAACTTAAACACTGCCATACCAGCATGCATTCTTTTTATGCATTAATGATTAAGATTCATTCAGAACTCACTTTTCTTCCATGTGAATGGGGCCTACAGTCCTAGCTGAGAATGCAGAGTCAGGTTAGTCTGCAAGTACAGGCCATAATCGACACTTTATTAGACTGCATTGCATTCTTGAAAGAAGTCTACCCTATGTGCTATAGGTTTTGTCACTATTGTCAATATGGTCAGTATAGCTGCTATAGTACATGATCCCCATTGAGCTCTTTTAGTCTTCTGTTCAGACCTCCATAACATGTTTCGACTGACCGGGGTTTGTACCCAAACTAAGTCAAGTCTGCAAGTACAGGCCCTAATTGACACTTTATTAAGATGCATTGCATCTTGAAAGAAGTCTAGCCTATTGGTTTTCGTCAGTATAGTCAATATAGTCAGGAGCTACTAAAGTACACGGATCCCCACTGAGCTCTTTTAGTCTCCTATTCAAACCTCTATAACGTGTTTCGACTGGCCAGGGTTTGTACCTGCAAACTAAGACCGCGTTTACAGTGGCCAAAAGGCCGGTCTGAATTTTGATGTAAACACAAGAAAGTCAAAATGAGGTTCCAAAAGTGGGGTCGCCTCTTTTTTGGTGTAAACGCAAGCAGGCCCAAATGTGGTACTAAATTCAACACAAGAGAGACATCATAATGGTATACATCCACCAGTTATGCTTATCATAGTAGCATGGTGTTCATTCAGTCGTGCACGCACCACACAAAATTTTTAAACGTTTTCATTTAGGCCGGCCCAAATTCGTAGGTGCATGTAAACGCACAAAATTGCGGGTTCCGCAATTTGGGCCAGTCCCGCAATGTAAACGGGGTCATGGTCAAGGTGTAGGGTGGGTTACCTGAGGTATTGTTCAGTCCTACTTTCACCTGGCCTTGGTTGTTCAATGTATTCTATCACTGATGTGTTATGATAGGATTCCTTCAAGACACAAAGAGATCATCCATTTTCCGTTTGGATCTTATTGTTGAATATTTGGGGAAATCCACATTTTACAAGTAGTTTTGTTTGCGATTCATTTCAGGTATGGTGACATACTTGTATTAGATCAAGTCCAAGTTGTATGCTCGGTTTGTTTTCCTGAGAATACCAAAGGCGATATAACTTGTTATTACATGCTTTTCTTGCTGCATGGGCAGGTCCACATTCTAGCTGATTTATGAACTTCCAAGTAAACTTTAATTCCGTGGGAAATATGTAACAATACCCAACTTTTTATTAACCCATAGAAGTACAGAGCTTTCTTGAGGTGTAAATTAATCATCTTCAATCCTCAAATTGGCAATACAAATTATTTTTTTCCACGTTTACATAGCTTGAAAAAAATAAATATGGTTATAACATAAACCAAAATGAAATATAATTGTAAAATTGAATAAGAAATTGCCAATTTGAACACAGAAATAGTGATTATATATTAATCACTGCATTGCCAATTTAAAGAGTTTAATGATTAGTTACACTTAAACTGCTCTAATTTGAGAACGCCACACCATACAGCAATGGGAATGGGCTCAAATTTGTCGGTGCATTTTTCCCTTTCTGCTCATGTATGATATGTACTGCCCAACATTCTGGACCAACAGATACTGCAAAAGCGTCTCCTAAAGGTGACACTGTACCTCTATGGTTAATACTAATAATATTGCATATTCATATAGTGCCCATATTAACCAAACAAGGTTCGAGGCAACCAATATTACCCGGTTAAGCTAGGTTACCAATATCATGGCTCACAGCATTCAAGGAATACCTTCCTGCCAGTACCATTTACACCCAGATGGAGAGTGGCAAATGTAGATTAATGTCTTGCCAAAGGACAGTAGTGCCGCGGTGGGATTCGAACCCAGACCTCTTGGTTTACAATCCAGGGACTTATCCACTGATCCACAACACCTCTAACAGTTTGCATGACTCAACATCCTGCTCATTCGTTCAGACTATCAGGAAATATGAACTGTACCATTCCAGCATAATAATTTATGGAAAATGTGAAGTATCTTCATGTACAGACTGCATTATCTCTAGTGCAGTTCATAACATTTTTATTTCTTTTCAACATTCTGGCTTTGAAAATCTGCTCTTCTCTCTCTCTCTCTCTCTCTCTCTCTCTCTCTCATTTTGTGAGAAGTTTTTGCATATTAATTCATTATTTGGGGGGTGAGGGCATGCTTCTCAGCATCTGAAAATGAGTGTCTACTATACCTTTAATGTGGCTAGCTTACATCCACCTTTCTTCCACTTTTGGAGAGTATTAAGTATCCAGCCAGGCCAAACAAGGGAAGTCCATCTCTAAAAATTATAACACCATAAGTGTCACGTAAACAGGAAATACATTCTCATATTGATGATTGATGGGAAGTCTATATACCAGCTCTCAAATTCACAGGGAAAGTAAGAAGTGGGATGGAGTTTTCTTTTCTTTTCGTTTTTTTTTGGGGGGGGCTGTAGAGTGAAAGTATTCATTTATTTCATTTATAAGAATAAATTAGATAAATAAATAAATACTTTCACTGTATTTCATATGCATTGATATTTCAATGCATATGAAATCCTGCTAATATTTTCACAAGTTCTAGAATTTGCACCTGCTGAAAATATCGCGAAATACGTGAAATAGTGTGCCACCAATATTTCTGCATCGACAGTAATCTATCGTATTAAAAGTATTTGTGTGCATTATGATAATACAAATTAGAACAAAGTAATGGAGGTGGAAAGTATGACTTACATGAGATAATGAAATGATATACTGTCAAGATGCAGGGAATCTACGCATGCTCAAGGAAATTAACCTTACACCAAGGTCATAATACACTCTCATCTGCAGAATCAAATTTGACTCGGAGTGGTGTCAGCTGGGAGTCAACTCTATTCCGAGTTAAAGTGACTCAGATTCTGAATTAATTTGACTCGGAATGGAATTACTTGACTCGAATTTAGTGGATTCTTAGTTGACGCCACACCATTCCTAGTCAAACTGATTCGGAATCTGAGTCGCTTTAACTCGGAATAGAGTTGACTCCCAGCTGACGCCATTCCGGGTCAAATTTGATTCTGCAGAAATTAGAGTGTAAGAAACACAATTTGAATAAAAGTAACAAAATAACTCACAATTCCAGAAAATTACTGTGAATTCTTGCCTTTTTGCTTGCTCTAGCTGGCACCTCACTCAAACATGCACATCAAAGCTTATCACATGATAGTGCATAAGATTTGTAACAATGCAATGATTTATTACCCAAGTCACAAGTGGAACAGTACATACAAGGAACATAACAAAGATGTTCAGGCATATTTACTTTTTACTGCCAGAACCAGTTTTACATGTGGGTTTAGTCATTATGCCAACTGTGTGGCATACATGAGATTAGGCATTTTATCCTCATGTCATTATGTGAAATAACGTGTCCGGAATACAAAATACAAAAATGCAAAAATTAAAATGTCTATTTTGACATATCGCAATAGAATTTTAGCAAAGATCATAACAGAAGATAAATATAAACATAAAGAAGATTGTATATCAATTTAGAAAGTCTATATGCTATCTGTGAAATTATCAATCATTTAATTTCAATAATTTTACATTTTGCGTTCTGGACGCGTTCTTTCGCACGACAACATAAAGATTAGACGCCTTACTCTGGTTGATAATTTCATATCTGATATAAAATATGGAACTGAGTTGAATCAGAAAGTCTTTCGCTTCTCTTCTTACATTAACTGTTGGACTGATGAGTAAGTTTTTCACAAAATGCTGGAAAGGTAGCATGAATATAAGACTATGTTCAAAATAATAAACATTTCAGTGTTTTTGTTTGAGCCTCATGGTTCAGAATTCATTCATACTTTTAGCTTTTGACAAAAAGAGAGGCTTTTGGGGTAGGAAGCTTGAAGTAGGCCAAACATCTTGCCGGTCTCCCATTTCCTGATGCCCGCAGAAACCAAACCCTGATTATAAAAGATCAGACTCCATTCACAGTCAGTGCTAGCTGCATGAAGGTGATTGTCTGGTTTTTATCTCCAGAACATCAGAAGTGGTTCTGCAGGTTCCAGCAAGTACAGTGATCTTGGTGAGGCACATGATAAAATATGTTTAATCTTATCAACATTCTGTAGAGAAAAAAATAACTCAGATTCCAGTTAGCTTGTGGTGTAGCACCAAGGTGATTCTCTGTTTTTTTTTTAACTTTCAAAACACCAAAGAGAAGTTATTCAACAGGTGTCCTTAATCTGTTGACTACTGAAATCTAAATTCTCATATTCAAAAGGTGCATTCTCATCAGCTCAAACATGAAGAATAGTGCGCTATTTCTGATCCTGTGAAATAGCCCAATCAGAGAATAGTGAGCTAGTTCTCAGATGAAGACAGAATTAGCGTGCTATTTCACTCGAAAAGCAACATAATGGGCTATTTTCAATGCATCCTCATCAGCATGACCTTCAAGAGCTGTTGGCTTATCGATCCATTCATGCAAGTGTGCCGACCTTGGGCTATATTAGTAGCTCAAGCTAGATTGCAATAAACGGAGCTCAAGCTGATGTATACGCTATTGCATGCTTCAGCTGAGTTCGGGCTAACATCCGAGCTCCCAAGTTAGCAGGCTATTCTTCATGCTTGAGATTATGAAGACCCACCTATAGGCTCTATACAGAAACCAACCTGTTCCAGCAGACAGTGGGTTATAATGTGCCATGATGAGATAATGATTATGTTAGATGTTATTGACTGAGATTAAAAACAAATAGTTTAGACACATGTCATTCCATAGCTGCGTGAAGGTGATCGTCTGGTATTTATCTGCAAAGCATCAGAACTTATTTTCCATTGTGCTTTAATCCGAGGTGCTGTAATATTTAGAGATTATTAGACCCAATAAAGAATTAGCCATAGTTTGTCTTTCATAGTATCAGGCAAATATCACATCCCTCATTTTTCTTTTTCAACATTTCTGATTGAAACCGGAAAGTAATTCCAAAAACATTTTTAATTAGACATTTGAATTAATTCAAAAGCATCTGTTTTCTTCCTTTTGAATTTCATAACAAATATCCTTAGTCATGCTAGTGGTTCAAACAGATTTACACTTTCCCATTTCCTTATTTTGTGAAGTGTAAAATTTGTACTATATACAATTTGAGTGAAATGAACACTGAGAATTATAGGAAATAAAAATGTGAAAGAATTAAAGATAAAGGAAGTGAAGCATTAGGGAAGAAGAATTGAAGTGGAAGATTAAAAAATTTATGCAAACACTTGACAAGTGATAGATAAAGAGTGATTAAGAGAGGTAGAGACAAAGATAATGAAATCTTATTAAATAGGGATAAACCAATCTAGCTATCAAACCTGCAGGGAACAAAAGACTGCAGCATATAGATAGAACAAGCTTCCAGCAGTGATTTATACCACCCAATGCAACCATTTCCTGAACGGGAAATCTGACTTGCACATATCCGGCGAAGCCGAAAAAATCAATTAGGGATTTCTTTTAACATTTTTTAGACTTGATTTTCCAGATTGGGATGAGATAGAACTTGTTAATTGCATGCTTTCAAGGGAAGTGTTCTGATTCAAACTGGAAAACAGTTAAATTCAGGGATTTAATCATTTTAGGATTTCTGACTTTTCATTGAGAGTCAAATGTAGAGTAATGGATTATAACTGTATGGAAAAGTCAAATGAAATAACTATATAGCTGCATATACTTGATCAGTGATAACCGATGATCTCAAATAAACGTGGCTCTGCGAATGCATGGCATTGCTCTGTGAAATAAGTGTATATGCCAGGAGGCAGGAGCTTTGCCTCGGACATTTCATACATTATGAAGTGCTAGTGGTGGACAAAATTTTTGCTGAAAAATTTAGTTCAAACCAAAGCAAAAATTGCAAAAAGCAATGTACAAAAACCCCTTTCTTATAAACTGAAACATCTTCCAAGTTACAAATTCATATAAATGGACTAATGAATTATAGTAGTGATAAACCATCAGAACTTTTAATTAGGGCAAACCTGTTGAAATGTAATTGTATTACTCACTAACGTCAAGTCTTATTTTTCTTTTTTCTTTTCAAAATGTTATAAATGCAACTTTATAAACACTCTTCTGTATTGGAAATGTTCAACGAGTATATGGTTTGTTTTGATTTTATCTAAAATATGATCACCCTAAATGTAAATGAGTGAGTGGGTGGATGAACATATAGCTTGGAGTGACCAAAAATGGAACTAGACATCATTCATCCTCAAAATCCACCAATAAAACTGATTTGACAGCATTCTTCTTCCAATGTAACTCCACCCATATATAGGAAAGACTTGATGGAAATACCAGACAGGAGACAAAGATGCAATATTTGGATATGTTTCTGATATTAATAGGTTGAACAAGAGACAAGAGGAAAGATAGGATGAACACCTCCAAGTGGCTGGGATGTTTCCCATCCCATTTAGAATCTGAAATCATCATTATTATCTCTATGCACTTTCTACTTTCCTTTTCAAAACCTTTTTCATGGAAGCATGATTTCCTTTTCCTTCCCTTTGTTTGTATTTTTGTATTTTTCATACTTTATTTAACCTCATCTATTTATTTTTCTGATGTTTGTCATGCTTATTTTGTAATTAAACCAATCTTTGGAGTTTTCTTATAGCAGTGACCAGTAGGTAACTGAAGATAAGTTGAACAAGCATTAGAAAAATTTTACATAGTTTGTCTGAAATTCGTCACATATATATTGACAAATTAAAATGCGTTATTTGGCAAAAAAAAGATGTTTTAATAAGCAAATGTTTTAAACCCATTAGGTCAGACCCAGAACAAAAGTTACATTTAAGTACTTTACTAGATGTGTCAGAAATTTAGGCTCACATGACTTTGAAATGTGATTTTTATTTTTATGCATCTTCTGGCTTTTCTTATGTGGATGTATAATTGAGTTTGATTGAAAAACTGGTAAAGATTCTTTTTTATATATATATATTTTTAAGTAACACAACCATTGTATAATTTGATACCTCACTCATTATACATCTATGAAAAAATTTGGAATTAAGATCTGAAGTATTATTTTCTTATTATATGTTTATATTTTTGGTAACTTAAATGCAAATATCTCAAATTTACAAAAGGGGATGTATCAAGGGGGGGGGGGTAAACCAACTCTTCATGTGAATTATATAAACTTTTGATTTTATATTTGTAATAAATGTTTAAATGAATATTGAATTGAATTGATCTCAGAAACCTATACTTTCTCAGAATTAGAACAAAATCCTTTGCAGCCATTTTCTTTCTTTTGTTTTCCTGTCACAGGACGTTTCTTTCATACTATTTAAAGTGATCATGTAAGGATTGGATATATGCAAAGATATTCTTATTTGCTGATCAGTTTCTGGTGCTAATTATGTCAAGAAATTCTATCATTTACTGCAAAATAGCCATTGTAGTATCCAGCAGGAAACGGATAAATATGTGGCATTGGGGTGGGTATGCTATTGAAGCAAACAGGATTGCGTGCAAAATGAGTGTCACATGACAGAGTAAATGTCCTGGTTGAATATGAAACTAAGGAAATGCTAAATTATTACTTATTTTACAAGAATTGATCAATAACCTAAATCAAGGATGGTATTAGAAAAAAAAAATCAATGGAGTCAATGATCTCAGATCCTAAAAGGTGTACTCCTTTGGTAATTTACAATGGTTTCATGTCTTTTCACAGTCTTGAGGATTTTTTTTGTTTTTGTTTTTTTTAATTCTTCATTTAGAACAATATATGATTAATTTTATGAATTGTGTTTGGCTTTAAGCTTTGCTTGTTTTTCGGCAATAGATATAGATCATGATTGCACATTTATAGAAACAAGCCATTTTTTCATACATCATTCTTCTTTCTTTTTTTTTAAAGCTGATTAATAATTGGAAGAAGTGTTGGAATACAGTGCCATCACCCATATTGTATTTTAAAAATAGGAAGTGAATATATTTTTGATGTGCCGGTATAGAATTTTACTATGTAATATTCAACAACATGCACTTTAAGAGTACTATGTGGTAGGATATATAACACCAAATGGTCATCATTATCTGAGGTATTCACTTCAAAGGAAGTCAATTTCTGAAATTGATTATTGATTTTTAATTATTTTTTTCTCAAAACCTCAGAATTCTATTGAATATGATACTCAATAGACAGGAAGGAATTTAGGAGGTTAAAATTCGAGGATTTACCCTTTTTCCTAGTGGTTGCAGAATTCTAATCTGAAGCTAGTGTTTGGTTAAGGTAAATTACTAATTTTTAGTAAATTATTGAACAAGGATATATGAAAATGATGTCCTCAATATGTTTCCTTTTCGTATTCAAAATTTGTGAAGTTGTTCTTTGTATAGGTTGTAGGAGACCAATAATTTCATTTATGAGAGCCAGGTATTCGACTTTTTTTTACAGCTATGGACAACTTACAGGAAGCCCAACGAATCTTTGTATTAATCTAGAGCACATTCATGATGTTTTTTGATAATTTTTTTCGGAAGTGTAGGAATTTAGTCCTACAGCATTGATGACTTTTGAAGACAATTTATGTTCCAGACATGAATAGATTAATGATTGGGCTCTAAATGTAATGATGGTACATGAAATGTATAAAAAATTATCAGGCAAAACAAAGCAATGCAATAATTACCTGATATCCGTGATTGGGCATTTCCTAAAAATATTCCAACTTCACAAAACACCAGAACACTCCTCCCCTCCCCCCCAAAAAAATAATAAAAATAAAATAAACAAACAAAGCAAAACTACAAATTTGGGGTCATAGACTGAATACTGTAATCACTGAATTCCTCATAATCCGTTGAGCACAGTTAAATTTCAGTGTTATACACATTTTCAATATACCCTAGCCCAAGTTATCTTTTGTCTTAGGCTTCATAAGGGTAAACTTGGGTGTAGGTTTTTTTTTTTGTTTGTTTGTTTTGTTTTTCACCATGCAATATACACTGTAGTCATTGACATCTAATAACATTAACCGAGTTACATTAAAATACATGTATGCATAGTTGGAACAGTGCATGAGCAAAGGTTGACTCCATTTCTGCTATGCTTTTATCCTCTTATGTCACTTTAAAAGGCATGAGATGTTTAATGTTTGTCCAGTCTAAGGAGTTTTGTTTTATGTGAGCTGAAGATTGAAAGACATGGGGTGATATTTTGGAAGATAGAGAAAAAAAAGAGCAAGTAGGGAAGTATATTAGAGGTTGAAAAATATGTGAAAAATATTTATATAGAGGGAAAGATAAGAGTATAGGAAAGTGAGATTAGGGAGGAAAGGAGAAAGTATGGGTTTTTTAAGGTTAGAAAATGAAGTATAAAAAAGTGAAATTAATGGAAGAAAAGAAAATTAGTTGATTCATTTATTTGTGTCTAAATATGAGGGGATTGAAAGTGGGATTGGAAAAGAGAATAGGAGAAAATAATAGTTTGAGAGACAAGAAAAAAGAGACAGAGAGAGAGAGTGATGGGGTTGATAAGGGGGATATCATACCAACTTTTCAGAGAGATGAGAAGATTAATAGGAAGTTGATATAGGTGTCATGCGGGAGAAGAGGTCTGCAATGAGAAAAGTACTCACACCTTCCGAAAATCAGCTGTTCAGTATCCATCAGCTGTTAACAGCAGTATGACGTCATATTGACGCTATACTGATTTCCTCTCAGTTCAACCTCAGTTTCGTGGCATTGCTAAACCTCAAACTGTTACGTGTATACGCCATCGCAAGTGCCCTGCTTTACCCTTTGTGCCCTTAGTTATTGATTAAAAAATATCCCATGATTTCAGTTGAAAGACCAGCTCTTTCCTGATTTATGCTTCTTTTATTTTCTAAGTATATAAGAATTACAAATCAGTAACTCTGAAAAACTAAGAAAATCATTGCAAAATAGCATGGCATAGATATGTGGGATGATACTATGCAGTCCTTAAAGTTAGTATGATTTATAGTGACTTTTTGAATGTTAATGATTTCTCAACAATAAAATTTGTTTGTACAATTTTTTTATTGGAGGAAAATTAGGACCATGGTGGATGTGAATAGGCACTTTATTCTATATTTGATACCAAGATCAACATACCATTGTCAAACAGAACCTAAGTTCTAAATGTGTATGTACCTCCTTCAGACACCTTTACTATAATCTGTAAATTCTTTTTTTTCACCCAAACATAGTATAGAAATGTGTATGAGAAACCTTTTATGGGAAAACATAGGTTTTTGCCATCATTTTGAGGGAGCTAGTAGTTGGCTCAGGTGGTAAAGCGTCAGCCTGTCAAACCAAAGATCCTGGGTTCGAGTCCAACCCAGGCAGATGACTGAAGCACACCTGAAGCATACATTGTGTGCTAACGTGCCCCTCCCCTGTTTCATAGACACAGGCTATGTTACAATAGAAAATGCTCAGTCCCTTGGATAGGATGTTAAATGGAGCCCCCTTGTAGAGGAAGGTCAACACCTTACACGTTAAGAATCCACTGCACTATTCATATAAGCGTAGGGGGAAACCCCGGTGTTGTGGCTCACCTGCACACCCCCAATCAATATCTGGAGGGGAGACCCAAGGGTTACTGTGATTCATTTCGCTTTTCACCTCCCAGGCACAGGTGACATCAAACAAATAATAATGATAATTCCAATGAGAATTTGATAAAAAGTTGTAGTCAGTTCACTGCAAACGCCATTTAGGTAGCTTAGCAAAATGACGGGTGATGTTCATTATTCCAAAGGTTCGTAATCCCGAAGGTTTATTATTCGAAAGGTTTGTTATTCTGATACACGCAAATTGCATATACCTAGATGTTCATCAGTCCGAAAATGAAAAAAAAGGGTTTGTTAATCCGAACATTTGTGGCATTATTGCGAAGGTTCGTTATTCCAAAGGTTCGTTAGTCTGAAAATGAAATAGGGTGTATTAGTCTGAAAATAACCAATAAAATAACGAACCTTATTTCATTTTCGGACTAATGAACCTTCAGAATAACGAACCCTATTTCATTTTTCGGAATAACGAACCTTCAAAATAAGTGAATCTTCGGACTAACGAACCTTCAGAATAATGGATATTCGAAATAAGCAAACCTTCGGAATAACAAACTGTAACCATAGAGTCCGGAATGAAAACAATACAGACAACAATATGCATTTTGCATTCTTTAGGAATTTCTTTTAGCTACCTTTCAATGCAGTTCAATTGAATTTAGTTTAAATTTTGGTTTTATTGAGAAAAAAAGGTAATGGACAGAATTCTGAAGACTAATATCATATTTGCAAGTTTGTAGAATAAAACATATAATATTTAATAACAACATACATAGAAAAGGCAATGCTAGATAGAAACTATTCAATTGCTAAATTTATCTTAAGCAGTAGTACAAAATTGTACACTTCCTTCCCATATGTTACTTTATGCAATGTTTATATAAATGTGATACGTAGCAGGATTGTAAGTTGGGGATTTTAGCTCTATATACAGCCAACCTTTTTCTTTCTTTATCCTGTTTTGTTTTTGACAAAGACTCCTCTTGTGTAGAAAGCTCAGTTTCAGAAGTCATATACATGCATAAATTTTTCCACCCTCTCATTTCCCACTTATTGGCAGTGTGCCCTATCAAGATCATGACTTGATAGAATTCTGCTTTATAAATGTCACCTGATTATACTTTGTAACATGTGATCAGTAAGTGAAAGTGCTATGTCAGATGACAAAAAAAATAACTTTTGATATGACACATCATATGATTGTTATGAATTCAGGATAATCTGCCTATATTTCGAAGAAGTAGCAAATCATTTTGTATCATTTATGCACATGGTTTGAATTAAAGGTGATGGTTTGAGTAAGCATTGGTTATTATTCTCTATATGGGGCATTTTAGCAGCACATGAAAAACACATATTTTTATGCATGATTTGTCTGTGCAATATCAGAGCATATTGTATAAAACACCAAATTCCCCATAGGCTCATGTACAAAATTTGCCGTGCAATATTATGTGATATTGCATGGTCTCTTCACGTGCGAACAATAAAACAAACATGCGCAATAAGGATTACAATGCGCAAATACGCAATACACGCAATACACAAACGACACTTTGATGACATCATAGAGAGGTAAGTCAAACTTGTGTGATCAAAATAAATGTTTGATGGGGCCCTTTTTAGTTGCTGAAATGACTTTTATTGAATTTTAAATCCCTTTCCTGTTGGGTATAATAACATAAAATAAAATAATTAGAATGGATGGCTTTATTTCAGGGAATACCAGGAATATTCCATTAGCTAGGGCCAACATTGCACTCATCTTCTCTTTGATTCGTGCAATATTGGCCCTATTTCATGGAATATTCTCTGGTATCCCATTCAGAGCCATCCAGTGTTATAAATGTTAACTCATTGATTTGATTTTAGTATAACACACATTTTCCATAGACCCTAGCTCAAGTTATCTCAGGCTTAGTGCTTAATGGGTTAATGGTATTCATATCTTTCTGCCAGTAGGATGATTTCATTTACATGTAGGTTTCACAATCCAAACTTTTGAAAGGTAAGAGTTTGATTATCACTGCCTGATAAGAAATGATGACAAGAAAAGATAAAACTTTACTACTGCACACTCCTTTGTACTCTGTCCTAAAATATTTTGATGCCTTGCTGCTGGTAACTATGATAATTTCCTTTCACCTTAATTGTCTTAATGTTACTTTCCTTATTTTATGTTTGAATGAAAATATTGTGAACCCTTATTCATGCTGTAAATGGCTTGTAATGCAGAAGAGTGGATAGGTAGCTAGCTACAGAGAAAAGCTTCTCCATCTTCTCGATTTCTACAAAAGTTTCATGAACCTTTGTAGTTGAATTCGCTTGCATCATATAAAGTATTGTCTGTTCAGAGCCAGAAGGGCATTACCTCATATCATTTTATTCAGACTTAACACCCTTCTGGCTCCAAACAGACTATAATGTTCGCATAAAGGGATAACAATGTGTCAAAGCTTTTCAAACAAAATTATAAGTGGGATACTGTTTTCACAAACTTCATGCACTTGGTAGACCACTACTTCTGGGCTGGGATTGGTACAACTAATAATAGGACATGATTTGCAGGATTTAAAAAAAGCTATTAAAATATGAGGGGCATTCACACACAAGGTAAAATGTGATATTCAAAAATTGATTTTCTAATCCCGATTAGAAAATTGATTTTATTTTGTGTGTGGACAGAATAATCTCACTAATAATCGCGATTCTAATCGCGATTCAGCTCACAGTAAGAAGATTTTTTCAGAAAAATGGCAATTATTTGCCGTGCGTTGTGAGTGTGAACGGAATCGTGATTAAAAAATCAGTTTTATCTATCCCATCATTCTTTGCGTGTGTGCAATCGATGCGCTGTACATGCAGTATGCATTGTATGCAGTGTGTGTTGCGTTACAGGATGCATGCACTGTATAAGCATGGACGCGCTGCACTCTATCTTGGCACCGTTGATCTCATATAGTAAACAAATGTTTTGTATAATAGTGCATAATTATTTAGTATTTAATTATTGAGTTTGTTGATGTACTTTCTGTAGCCCTTTTACTGTCGATGTGTATTTTACCCCGTCCAGATCGTGTATAACAGAAGTTTAAGTGGAGAAGTTTTTGGGTTCTCCTGCCTGTTTCCGTTGCTTCCTCGTATGTGTGAATGGTCAAAATCGGAATTTGGATCGTGATTCAAATCGCGATTCAAATTTCAATTCCTCTTGTGTGAGAATGCGCCTGAGGAGGTACTTGTGACTGACAACAAGTATATATTTTCTTTATCATCAAGTTGGTACAAGGATGGAAGTCAACCTAGAAACAACACACCCCATCACTTTCCGCTACCTGGGAAAGTTATCTGTTATTGTTCTGAGGTGACTCACAAGTTTTGAGTTAAAGAGGAAGGGATAGGGGGTGCCATGTTACCCCTCTGGGCTGCCCAGGGGTGTACATGTTCCCCCTCCTGTCAGTGTCATAGTAACATTCAAATAAACGATGGAGCTAATATTCTTGAAGAGCTAAGGCCAGGAAAAAATGGTTTAGATTATGATTTCCCTCTAGTGTGACCTAGTTCTCTTTGACTCTTGAGTTTGAAGAACCTAAAAGAAATGAGCAAGGATTACTGAGTTAGTTTATACACTGTATGTCTTTCTTCAATGATGGGTTCATGTAGGAAAGATCTTGAATTTGTATTATTGACTGCTATCTGCAAGTTGGTTTTCTCCAGCATTTGGAGTGAAACTTGCGTATGTTTGTCCTTGCAGTATGCTTATCTGTGCATTAACAACACTTGTACACTTAACCTCTCTAACTGCTATGAATTTTAATAGAATGTTTGATATAATGGAATTTGTGAGTAAGCATGATAAATAATCATTACCTAAATGTATAATTGTGTAAACCACTCTCTTTGAAAGAGATGTTTGAACCTCTTAAGTATGAAAAGTCCAATACATGTTTGTATTTACCATCAGCATTGATCATTGTGGACATTCGTGGCTGATGTATTGTAGGTACCAGTGTACATCCCCTGGGAAAACCGCAAATTATGCTGCGTTTATGTAATATGTCAAACTATAGAAAAAGGCGTGTGGAATGGAGCATGTTGGCTAAAACCATGAATGGTATCAATTTCACCACCATGTCATGGAGTATGTACTGGATGCATTGAGGATGGTGCAATGTCCTCATGGAAAATTAATGTTTTAAACATAAAGGACTGGACAGACTTTGTTATTCAACAGGTTCCCCTAACTTTCTTTTTTTTCTCTCTCTCTCTCTCTCTCTCTCCCTCTCTTTCTCTCTCTCTCTTTCTCTCTCTCTCTCTTTCTCTCTCCCTCTCTTTCTCTCTCTCTTTCTCTCTCTCTTTCCAGTTTCTGCCTTGTTTCTTCCTCTTTCTCTTCCCTTGCAGCCTTATTCCATTTTCTTTCCATTGATTTGATTCTCTTTCCATAATATCTTTTCATTCTAGTTATTTTAGTCATCACTTTTATTCTTTATTTTTGTTCAAGTGGCATTACCTTTGTACCTTTCACCCATACGTCATTCACAACTCTATGTTTCTATAAGTACCCTTTTAAAAAATTTTGCAGGGGGGGGGGCCTGTCAAATTCATTGTGGTATACACGTGCCACCACAGGTTTTCCAAAACCACCCTTAAACAAAAATTGATTTTAAAAAACACACTCTTTTCCATTTTTTTTTTCCTTGCTTTAAAAAAAAAATCCTCTTAACATGTTATAGATATCTCTCAAGCATATATGGCTATACTGAAAAACATACCCTTTTCCCTATGTGGGTTTTTTTTTTTTTTTTGGCCTATTTGACACCCTATATGCATTATGTATTTCAAGTGCCTCAACTCCCCTCCCCCCTTCTCTCTCTCTCTCTTCTAGACTAGCCTGTCTTCCATTCTCAATTTCTCATCATTTCTTAAGTGTTCTTTCTTTTTTTCCCTTCCGTACCACATGATTCGATGGTAATAGGGTATTTTATGAAACTACATTGCTATACTCATACGATGAGGTCATAAAAAACAAAGCTAAATAAACGTTGCACATAACCTCATTATTTTGTCATCCATGGGGATTCCCTTCTTCGGGTGAATTGATTGGCACACGGAGTGCTCCACTTTATAGTCCTTAACCCCCATATACCTCCTGTTCAGACTACCAATATTTGTTGTATTCCTTATTCAAATTCAAATTCACATTCATATTTATTCATTTCCAACAGAAAGAAAAGAAATACAATGATATTGCATAGGTATAACTACGGAAAAATATGAAATGAAATAGATATATTTTCTTCCTTTTTTTCTTGATAAGTATACATATAAATAAATTATTAAAAGAAATTCTTAGATTCTGCGGAAACGGAGGGATCCACTAAAAAGCATTGCTTGTAGTTTGTGGATCCCAGGAAAATAAAATTGTTTCACATTGTGCCTATGAAGACTTGGAAAACACAAAAAAGTAACAGAACAAGATAGTGCTGATGCACTCACATAAAACGAAAAATAACAAACAAACAAGAGATGACAAGGAAAAGGAAAAAAGAAAAAAAAAAAAGCAGGACAAATCAAGATTTAAAAAAAGGAAGTAGTTATAATGTTGATCGTTATATGAAAACCCTATAGCTATATAATAAATACAGTAATTCAGTTTTTATAGTCTGAATGTCATATTGCCCCAAAATTATGTAATAAGTAATTTAATTTTTATATATGAACATCATATTGCAAAAAAAAAGATCATATACCTGGGCAGAGCATATCATATGTGAGCACACTCATGAGCAGTCAGCTGTACTTGTATATGCTCCAGTGCCAATTTTGATGTATTAGACCTGATACAAATCCTATGGTGTCAGGTGACCTCCCCTTAAATTTCTATTTCTGTTACGACACATTTTTATGAATATGTACGCTCCTTTAGCCTTATGATGCTTGTTAAAATACACATTTTCTTTACGCAAGTTTTGTATAATTTTCTTATAGTCCGAATGGGGTACTAGTAAAACCACGTCTACATCCTGCCATCACTTAAACTACTGTGTTTATCAACACGTTTGAAAAATTGTGCAATCAGGCCAGCAATGCTGATTCCACATGCCAAGTTTTACCATGGAGTTGTTCATATGGTGACATCAGTAGCTCTGTGGTTTTACCAATGTAGATAACATTTTGTAAATTGCATAACCTGAAATTGTGTTACCTAAAGTTCCATTGCAATTGTTCTATGAAAAAGAAAAAAACCTTTTTGGGGAATTCAACAAAACCCTAAATTTCCTCAAACAGTGGTGGTGAGAGGTATTGTCTTCTTATTCTTGCATTTCATACATGTATGTCTCCCTTTTCTTTCTTCGTTTACCATCTTTGAATGTCTTTTTTTCACACTTTACCAAAGCATGAATTCTTTAAAAGAGATGAGAAGAGATACATTTCTGTGATGGAAGCAGAAGCATCTATCAGAAATATGATCAGAACCTTGTACATTTGGAAATGTAGTCCTTGTGTAAATGAAGGAAACTAAACCACCGTGTGGAATTTATGATTCTCTTCAGAATCAGTGAATTATTTCATAATTGCAAACAACTGTTGAGAACAAGACGCTGCGATCTGAAAATACATGGGGGGGGGGGGTATTCTATAATCATGTTTGAACTACTGGGCCCGTTTCATAAAACTTGTCACCAATAACAAGTTGCAGTAACTGTTATAAACTACCGAAATCCTTGCATCTGATTGGATGAGAGCAAATTTGTCATAGAAATGTGGTAGTTCTTACTTATAACAAGTTTTATGAAATGGGGCCCAGGTATCAGGTCTATTGAAACCCTCTGTGGGTTTTTTCCTCCTTGTTAGCACATGCAAAAAATTTCTGTCCTTGTATTCATTTTTTCAGATGATGAAATTGGACTTGTTTTGGTTTTAATGTTAAGGTTAAACAGGTCTGGACTAGTCCATATTCTATCACGTGGTCTAGGCCTCTTGGGACCACATTTTGGCTTTTGGCCAACTGTTTTGCATCCGTCTGTGATTGGCTCATAACAAACTTCAAAACATTACATCATTGGCCATTAGTTCAAGATAGGGGATATTTTTTACAGACCTCGAATTCGATTACAACACAAAGGATAACTTTTAAAGTGAAATTTGCCTTTTTTTCCTGACTCACACAAAAATACCTCTGGGAATTTGTTTTTTTTTAAAGATTCACGTCATTCACATTATTTTTATTCATAAATATCTAGAAATTGTGTTTATGAAATTTCATTGTTGGCTCTTAAGTGTCACCTAGTGTCTTGGCCCATCAAGAGGCAGTAAGACATTTAAATAAAACATTGATATCTAGCCAAGGTGAAAAAAAAAGAATTCAGAACTATTTCATTCTTCTTGCATTAGTTTGGGGGAATCTGTAGGAGAAATAACTCCTGGAGAGGAATGTCTGTCACATGTCTTTGTACCTAAGATATGATCCTGAAAAATCAATAGTATCAATAATCATGTTGAGAATGATGGTTTAATACTGGTAATATTAAGTAAATCTTGAATCATATGGCAAAAATAAAGAACTAAGAAATAAGTTACATCTTTAGTAACTTGAATGAGATGAAATAAAGTAGAAATATTCTATTCATGGCCAATATTTGTTAGGTCTTTATGCATTGCATGTTGAAAAGAAAGGATTTGTAAAATTGCACTTCACAAAAATTGGAGATTAAAAGTTTCTTGACATTTAGACTGATGTCACTCTATATTTCAAGTGTATCCATAGATATGCTGTCATACTAGTTTTGTTGTTTTATGTGTTGTGTTGGTTTTTTGCTATGGTAATGGTTATATGTAGGCCTATTTCTTCATTTAATATTTGTTGCAATAGTGCAAAGATGTGATGAATGATGAATTGAGCATCTATTGTGCAACATCTTGAAAGTGTTTAAGATGTCAAGGTTCCAATATACCTGTTAACCCATTTCGATATTTACTTTGCATGTATTGCCAAATACTTGCTATTTTGGGTAAGTGCTTTATATAGATTTGTAGCTTATAGTCCTCTTATAGTTTGAAATCTGTTTTTGTTTGAATGTGGACTCCCGCCAACGTATAACATCGTTTTTGTGAGGTCAATACAGTGTTCCTTCCTCTCTGGTTACTGTGCTTCCTGTCTAGGATTCATCAATATTCATGACATCCTGCTACATATTCATGCAACTGCCTGTGATAGAAACAAGGAAAGGGTACAGTAATGAATTATTCATGATTTAATGATGTGATTGGATCAATGTTGCAGGACTAGAGAACTTCACCAGCCAATGGCAGGCCTTGCCATTACAACCATTATCCTTGTGAATATGTATGAGCAGATCTTGATGTTGATTGGCCATCAGTGTGACTGGCTGTCTTCTCTAATTATGATATTACTGTTAGGATTGCTCCATTAATTTTGAACCAATGGAGATGAGATAGTCTGAGGAAACAGACCCTTTCCAATACCAATAAAAAATTCAGGCCACATTTGAAGACTATTGTAGAGAGGAGAGATACAAATCCAATAGCATGCATGAACAAGTGACTAGTCTCATGTAAGTCTCAAGCATATTTTTTAATACAGAGCTAAATTTCTCATCCTGCAATGTAATGTGAAGCCTGGGGTTGTAATTTAAGTAGTTGGTGAAGACTACAGGAACCAGTTTGAAAGCAAACATGATTTGGACCCATGGACGAAAGTAACCAGTCACAACCCGTTGCTTCGACTTGGCGGCATGGTCGGTTGAAGAGGAAGTCGTTTTTTGCGGTGCACCCATTTGGCGGTTGATCTCGTTGGGTTATAAGCTGCAGACTCACTCTTGAACAGATCAGTCTGCTAAATGTTGCTCTGGCTGGTGGAAGGTAGAAGTACTCTGCAATTAGTGACTGAAGTTGGACTTAAAGTGGTTCATTTAGTCTTTGGTGGTAAATCAACTGCTGATTTATCCACAGCTGAAGATTATTCTGTTCTCACTGTCTTTGATTGAGGATTTGATACTTGTTCTCATTTTGTTGGAGTTCGTGAAGCAACTCTAATCACCATGCCTTTCCTCGTTCAAACGATTCTCACCATGCCCAAATCGGGCACGCGAAGGGGCAGGTTCATCGAACCCCTCCCGGCCAAGATTGTTAAACCTACCTGCAAACATGCACATCTTGGAAGATCACAGTACTGCAAGGTAGGCCTAATATCTATACACTATTGAATATATTTCATTCTTGATACCATACATGAGTCGACTAATGACGTACTCTATTCAGGTAAGCTTTAAAGATCTGAAAACTAGAAGGATGTTAGTGCATGTCATTTTATACACAGTTAACGTCCATCTGGCACTTAACAATTAACAGTTTATCCAAATTAGATGTATAGCTGTATATACCATTAAGAAATTATCACCATTGCGATAGAACTATCTTCATGTGATATCATTGCTGTTATAAATTTTTTATTTTACTTTTCATGAGAATACTGAAGTTTTCTTCCTTTTTTGTCGATTACTGCATCATCTGTCCCTATGAATTACAAATGTATTTCTTTGTAGTGATCTTATCTTTCAAAAATCAGTCTAAATGTATCTATGTTTATAATTATGCTCATATTCTTGCAATGGGTCTCTTCCTATTACTCCTCCTCTCTTTCTACCACTTTCTCTGTCTCTCCGTCTCTTTAAGGTATCTTCTCCATTCTCTCAATAGCTAATTAGAACAATCTCCTCTGCATTGTTCCTTCCCCAGCCATCAGTTTGTCCTAATGGTATTTCAGTTCTATTTGTATTCCCCGTATGTCCATAGGTCCCCTAGCAACCATTCATTTGTTGAGTGATACGAGACTTGTAATCAAGTCTCATTTATTGTGTCTTTGCCTTTAATTCCCTTTCACTGCTTGATATATTGATGATGAAATGATCATCGGCACTGGTTTCGGTTTCCAGAGGAATATATTTGTTAACATTGTGAAATATGAAAGTTATTAACCCTTCCTAGAACCACTGATATCTCTCTAGTTTTAGAGATGACTTTGTGCATTTATTTTTAAAAAGAAAAAAAAATCAATTGATATCTACATTAATCAGAACTTATGTTAAAAAAATATGTATATATCAGCACTGTGGTAATATTGGTTACAGTATCTAGCAAATTGCCTAATTTGATTAAAATTGTAGAAGCTTTCAAAAAATATTTAAATATCTAACTATGTAGACATTAACATTATCCTGAATCCAGTGAAAAAGTGGTGCCCTGCTGATGTGAAAGTGAACTGTAATTACCTTGTAGTAATTGATGATTAACTCAAACTATTTATAAGTCATGAAATCCAGGAGAAAAGTACCCTAGGAAATATATTTACTCAATCAGCACCAATATTGGGGAGGATTAATTTAGAATGCTACAGGAACATTCTTGGCAAATTGCTCCCCAATGTCAAAGATTAGACTTTCCCAGGAGATACCCGCATGGAGATAGCTGACTCCCCATATTATTCAAGTCGGAACTAATTAAGGAGATGATAGCTGATGAAGTTGGGACTTCATTTGACTGCTGACTTTCCTTTGAGGAAGTAATGTGCAGACGTGGTGGGGGTTCCTAATCAGTGAGACCGTATGCAAGCCAAAATAGCATAGTTATACAAAATATTAGATTTGTACTTTTATCTTGAGTTAATTTCTCTCCCTTCAACTTTGAGGAAGAAGGGTAATTCTTAAATCAAAAAATATTTTCCTAAAAAAGAGATTTCTGTAAGTAATGAACTCTGTCAATCACAACTTGAAGAAAAGTTCAAGCATGCCTTGAACATTTTTGAACAAAATACTTGCTTTGGGGCATTGGTATGACTGAATTTTTCACTTGAAATTCGATAAAACCCCACAATGCCATTATGGAATGATGAATTACCAAATGGCAATATTGTATCTAGATATCACCATGGATTCTAGTAGGATCCATGATATCACTGTGGAAGGATAAAAAACTCATAACAATTTGTAATCTTAAGGACTGATATCCATATTCTGTCACCAGTGATAAGATGCATGCAGGAAAGCTTTTGGGATGAGCTTAAACCTTGACTTCTACCATTCTTTGAAAGTGTTTGCCATGACATTTGATGTCTGAATGTGCTTAATGCACTTTCAATTTCTTCGTAATCCTTCATTGTCGTGATCAGTCTTTCAAATTTTGTACTCATTTCTTCTTCCGTGCACTTTCCTCCCAGCCTCTGTATGCAATTAACTTGTGGTGTGGCTTTTGTTCAGATTTCTAATTCCACTGACTAGACAAAGGCAGACTTACATTAACCTGTTCACTGCTGAAAGCTCTTTCCCACATAGGGTTAATACAGGGGCCACCCAGTTCCGGTAGCCAATGGATTAATTTCTCATTTCTATGTGACAATTTTTAGTCAGTTTTCTTGAAGAGATAAAGCTTATTTTCTGAGCTTGTACCCCATTTAAAGTTGAAACTAAAGAATATGAAATCGTGTATACTTTTTACTCAGTGTTTTAGGGCAAAATGTACATGAATGAAAAGATAAAAGAAACATGAAACATGTTTTGTTTGCAATTGCCTTTAAGATCGTAATCATCAAAAAGGAAATGTTGACAGCGTAAATCTAATCATACAGATGAAATGTCAAATTTGTGAATCATTAGATGTTGTGCGTGCACACACCACACACACACACCACACCCTCACCCCTCACACACAAAAAAAACAAACTGTCATTGAAAAGGGCAATGAAATCATGCGATTAACACGCCCAAAACATGAATAAAAGAGATGATCTGGAGATATAGACTAGGCTTACCCAGGGAATCTTCCAAAGTTTGTATTCTCTTGGTTTGAGAGATAATGGCTTGATGAGACATGATTACAAATGACAAGTGAATGTCACCCTAGAGTCTGATTCATCCGTGCCTTGTTAACATGTTGTATATCTTGTCCTCACATGAATCAATCAGTGATTGTGATAAAGAGGTTATAACCTTCATAAAGCTGCCAATTTGTGTCTCGGTTATCAAACAGAGGGAAGCAGTGATGATTTGATGACTCTGTTTATGAAAATGCAAGAATAAAAGAAAATATTTAAGGTATAACATGGAAAGTTATCTTCCGGTTTATCAAGTTGTACAGACTAAACCTTTATGTGCATGCCTCCCAATGCCTATGAGCTTGGATCAAAAAATTACTCATATGCCTAGAAATGAAATAATCAGAAAGAAATAAATTTTCAATATCTGATGTTGATTTTAAGCTACTCTTAGTCCAGCTTGAAGTTTTTGATGATTCTTTGTGCAATATGAATTCATTTAAAATGAAAAACTTTTTCTTTCTTGATTAGATTGAAAATATATCAACATGAATAATAGTAGCTTAATTATCCTATTCATGTATGTTACTTCCCTTCATTAATGCAAATGAAATCATTTCCTAATTTCACACTAAGTACGTGCAAGTGTTGTGGATATCTGAACATATTATGTTCATTTCCAATAACAATTGCCGCAGACATATGCCAAGCCCTGTCTCAGGTGTGCTTCAAGGAAGCTCTTCTCGCAACTTGAGTATGCGGAAACGGACATACTTTTGTGTAAAATGTTTGTTTCTTTTCCTGCTTATTTGGTTGTTTTTACCTCTTATTTGTAAATACCAACATGCCTTCTGAGAATTTCATCTATATTGTGGATAATGAACTCTAGTTCAGGATGTTCTTTTCATATTTGATTCCTGTATTTGTATCAAGTTCAGTTATGTAGGACAAAGGGTAAAATAAGAATATATCAGAGTCAAGTTTTTCAGAGATTGACAGGAAATAGGAAAAGGAGACATACTGTCTAAATTTTCCCCCTCTTCCCCCCACCCCCCCCCTCTTTCTCTCTGCATCTCCTTTTGTCTGAAATTGTCTTTAATTTTTTTGTTTCTTAACCTATCTTTTTAAATTCTTGATCGTCCTCTCTCGTCTGTTTCTGTTTTCTCTCTCAGCACATCCATTACGATTCCATTAATTTCTCTGTCCACTCTGTGTCATATTTTTTGTTATATTTTCTTACCTCTCAATTCCACTGCGAGGCTACTGCTATTTTTAACAATCTGTAATCAACCAGTTTTCCACCAACCTCTACTGTTCATGATTCAACACCTGGCAGTCATGTTGCTCACCAAATACCTTTACTCTCATCATCCAACCTTTATCCAACCTGTGCCCTGACACCTCCAACATTATCAGAGCCCTCTCCACCAGCTCCCAAACATTCTGTCAAGTGAATCCCAACAGACTTTACAGACAACCTTTCAAATTCTGTTCTAATTCAGGAGCTATATTTAACAGCATTCTCATCCCACTACCACGAACCCTTCAGCACCAGAAAATCATATTCCACCTAAGCGTTTCAAATTTCCTACCTGTAAAAGTTCAAATTTGATACTTTTCGTAGAGGGACAAATAGGAAATCAACCTCTATTGTTGAGCGATGAGCCTATTCCCTTATGGTGTTATTCCATTCTGTGACAAAAGGTCGTTTTGTATCTTATGATTATGACTCAACATGCATCAATGTTCCAACAGCAGAAGGTTGCTCAGCTGTTTTACATATTGAAGTCAGCAGAGCCATTGATTAATTCATTGTGTCACGTTGTGGTGCAGAAATCAAGTTGAAAGCTCTTTGAAAAGCTTTTCTTGGCACAACATAATTTAATCCATTATTTTAGATTAGATTATTAAAGACTGTTTGTTTTCATGAAAGACATGGAAACGTGTCTGCTATTCTTGTCTAGTTTTACTTTCACCTCCTCCAGCTTGCTTGCTTCCTAACTTGGAATAGAATTTTGTCAGTTTCTTTGTAATAGTCTAACATGCATCATATTTATGCTTACTATTTTTAAGTTTAATATTTTACTTCATGGTTGATGAATTGAACAAATTTGCCCTTCTTTTCATGGCATGGGCTTACAGACTGCCAAAATGATATTTTCTGTGTAGAATTATCAGTGTGAAGAGTTTGTAGGAGTTTGCTCTGAAACTGGAAGGAAGTTGGATTGATTCTTATGTTCCTTGTACCGGTAGTTGCTTTGCGGCAAGACTCAAAAATTGTTGATCCATGAAAACTTTCCTTCCTGGGTATGAGTTGTAAGGAGGATGATCTGTAATTCATTGAGCTTTCCTCTCCTTCTCCCCTTCTCTCTCCCCCCTCTCTCCTCTCTCTCTCTCTCTTACACACACTCTTTCTCTTGCTCATTCTCTTTCTCTCTCCCCTCCCTCTCTTTCTCTCTTCCTCTCTCTCTCTCTCTCTCACTCTCTCACCCCTTTTCCCTTTCTGTCTCCCCTCTTTATCTTTTTCCCTCTCTCTGTTGACAGTTGAATGCACTGGCTGTGTCTTTGCGTGAATAATAAAAATTTGTTAATCTGTGATATATTAGAATTGGTTTGAAAGGGTTAATTAGAGAAAGAGGCATGCATCCAGATGTACACATCAGGCATTTAATCACATGTTGAAGATGCTCTACAAAAGAATCTCAAAATAGTTGCAAGTAATAGCCTTGCAC
Source organism: Echinometra lucunter (assembly GCA_029962745.1). NCBI lineage: Eukaryota > Metazoa > Echinodermata > Echinoidea > Camarodonta > Echinometridae > Echinometra > Echinometra lucunter. The sequence goes on from CM057153.1 coordinate 10,892,813, forward strand.
AATAGCCCTGCGAGACAGTCCAGTTTGCGTATGCTTCTGCAATTAATCTTAATTACATCCCTTTCCCCCCCGCTTTCATTTATTGAAAAGATAGCCTGTAAATCATATGATTATTACAAACAAGGAACCATTTTTGTCAAAACTAGTGATACTATATTTTGATATATTTTTTACATTCTGATTATTCAAGATAATATTTGAAACTTGCCAGTCATTAAATGAGTAGACGCATATCTTTTTACATACCTTGTTTTATAGGGCGAGCCTCTCGGCCAAGGGCAAGCAATCAAACTTGTCGGAAAACCACCTGCTAATGGAGTGAAACTTGGAACTTTGGCTCACTAGTTGTTTCTCAAATATGATTTAGATTCTGGATAAGATTATTGTTATTTTATTCCTGCTTTGTTCTTATCAAACAAAACAATGCCAGATTTCCTTCCCTAGAGCGCTCAAACAAGTGATTGTTTCCCCTTCTTCTCACTCTTAATCAAACGTCCCCATGGAGTCAACAGAGAGAAAAGAAGAGAGAGAGAAAAGATTTTTAAAAGCTATTTTAAAAGACTCATTCGGTTGGATTCAAGTTTGATTTACGTCAGCAAGGTTGGTCTCCCTATGGGCAAAGACAAAAATAATCAATTTTTCTCTTAATCTGGCTTAATTAACCCATGCTGGTTTCCTAATAGAGCCATATATTCTTGCCAAACTTTCTAATATTTTAATATATTTCTCTCTCCTAATCTTCTTAGTAATGTATGCTTGTATAATTCATTTGTTTGTTCAAGTATTTAGTCATGTTTGAGTGAGATAGAAGTTAAGCACAACCCTTTCATTTCCTCATTTGGTTTGATGATTTTTAGTTTGTTGGTCAGTTTTCACGGTAATGAATTTATTGAACTCTGTTTCTGCATCACCATGATGGATATATTTTTTGTATTCTATATTTGAGCATTTTGCATTTTGACTACAGTTCACCTGAAACAAATATTGTGTTTTGAGCTACTATTAACTCTTTACTGACTTTGGTCAACTAATGAAACCAACAGGGGACTGCCACAGTCAACTTTTAGCACATGTGCAGTGTATATGAATGATACACCTCCTAAGACTGCAGCAGTCCAGGGGAGCATTTCATGAAGTGTCTTGTCAGTGATTTTTTACTGACAAATTTGCTCTCAGCCAATCAGATGCAAGGATTTCAGTAGCTTATAACAGTTGTCAGTAAAAAATCACTCACAAGACTCTTCATGAAATGCTCCCAGGGTTAGATCCATAGTGAATAAGAATTAAACACGTACCTGCACTATGTCTCCAATTGCGCTCTGCCCTTGTTTCTTGATAAAAGAAATGGAAAGTGGAAATGGAAATGTCTTGAGATCGATATGATAATTTTGAAGGTTTCTGTCTGGCCCCCCATGCATCTGCATTTCCTCCAGAAATGTCAAGAATGGGTTTATGTTTCTGTCCAGCATGGCTCTCTTTGCAATTCTAGAATAAATGTAGAAGGAATTGATAGATTCTGTTTCTTACCAATAAAGGCAGCATAATATGCATTGCTACAGTGGTATTTCATGTGAGACTGTCAGGTTTATTTCACCCAGAAGTAAGAAAGCGGTCAGGAATGGGCTGTATGGCCCCTTCGTCACTTAATAAAGAGCTATTCAAGATGTATAAAATAAAGTTAATGCCCTTCTGGAAATAATTTTTGTTGGAAGATTAATCTGATGTTTCATCAAATAGATAACACAGTTCCAAATGACTTTTGTATAATTTGAAATTCTTGCACATAACATGTACAGATAACTCTCGTAACCCAAGTGCATAGGAAATGAAAACATACCTTAAATACCTGAATATTGCTGTTACTACATGTATGTAGGTTGTAAACTTGTACTGATTAGTTATATTTTCTTCGTCAGATAGACAGTGCAATAGAATGCAACAGAATTGTTCATTATTGTTTTTAATAAGATATATAGCAGCAGTGTCCATTGGGAGCATTTTTTTCATTGTTCATCATTTGTTGAATGTCAAACCACTTCAAATGAAGGGCACCTGTGAATGATTAAAAACATATTGGTGTATAACATTGATGTATGACGTAGCTTGCGGCATTGGAAACTATAGATTAGCAGGTTTATGTAATTTACCCTAATTATCACAACCCATTTATGGACTTTCAATTGGACTTTTGCTTTAAAAGACTTGTCAGATGATGAAATGATGTGAAATGACGTCAAATGTCTTAAGAAGAGAGAAGGGTATGTTGTAATCCATTTCTATGGATATCAAATGAACTCATAACCAAAACTTGTAGAGATACCTGAAAGTGACTAGAACAGCCGTTTAATTTTTCTTTTAAGACAACCACGCAATACTGGATTTTCTGAGTAGGTTGCATGTTATACTTTCGAGGACATCATTGACTATTTTTGTGGGAGTATAATGGGACTGAGCTGAAGAGAGATCGCATGAATACAAGGGAAATGAAAGTAAAACTGCTTTTAGTGACGATTTGGAACTAGATGTAATCGTTGCAAGATGAGAGAATGATTAAGGGCACACACATGTTGCGATACAGCATGCTTAATCATCTCTCCCTGTGCACAAAAGAAAATAATACATGGATTCGAAGCTCGACCGT
>CM057153.1:10895953-11005056 GCA_029962745.1 Echinometra lucunter
TTTTGTGAGGTCAATACAGTGTTCCTTCCTCTCTGGTTACTGTGCTTCCTGTCTAGGATTCATCACTATTCATGACATCCTGCTACATATCATGCAACTGCCTGTGATAGAAAAAGGAAGGAAAGGGTACAGTAATGAATTATTCATGATTAATGATGTGATTGGATCAATGTTGTTGCAGGACTAGAGAACTTCACCAGCCAATGGCAGGCCTTGCCATTAAACCATTATCCTTGTGAATATGTATGAGCAGATCTTGATGTTGATGGCCATCAGTGTGACTGGCTGTCTTCTCTAATTATGATATTACTGTTAGGATTGCTCCATTAATTTTGAACCAATGGAGATGAGATAGTCTGAGGAAACAGACCCTTTCCAATACCAATAAAAATTCAGGCCACATTTGAAGACTATTGTAGAGAGGAGAGATACACAATCCAATAGCATGCATGAACAAGTGACTAGTCTCATGTAAGTCTCAAGCATATTTTTTTTTTATACAGAGCTAAATTCTCATCCTGCAATGTAATGTGAAGCCTGGGTTGTAATTTAAGTAGTGGTGAAGACTACAGGAACCAGTTTGAAAGCAACCATGATTTGGACCCATGGACGAAAGTAACCAGTCACAACCCGTTGCTTCGACTTGGCGGCATGGTCGGTGGAAGAGGAAGTCGTTTTTTGCGGTGCACCCATTTGGCGGTTGATCTCGTGGGTTATAAGCTGCAGACTCACTCTTGAACAGATCAGTCTGCTAAATGTTGCTCTGGCTGGTGGAAGGTAGAGTACTCTGCAATTAGTGACTGAAGTTGGACTTAAAGTGGTTCATTTAGTCTTTGGTGGTAAATCAACTGCTGATTTATTCACAGCTGAAGATATTCTGTTCTCACTGTCTTTGATTGAGGATTTGATACTTGTTCTCATTTGTTGGAGTTCGTGAAGCAACTCTAATCACCATGCCTTTCCTCGTTCAAACGATTCTCACCATGCCCAAATCGGGCACGCGAAGGGGCAGGTTCATCGAACCCCTCCCGGCCAAGATTGTTAAACCTACCTGCAAACATGCACATCTTGGAAGATCACGAGTACTGCAAGGTAGGCCTAATATCTATAAACTATTGAATATATTTCATTCTTGATACCATACATGAGTCGACTAATGACGTACCTCTATTCAGTAAGCTTTAAAGATCTGAAAACTAGAAGGATGTTAGTGCAGTGTCATTTTATAACACAGTTACGTCCATCTGGCACTTACAATTAACAGTTTATCCACAAATTAGATGTATAGCTGTATATACCATTAAGAATTATCACCATTGCGATAGAACTATCTTCATGTGATCATTGCTGTTATAAATTTTTTATTTTACTTTCATGAGAATACTGAAGTTTTCTTTCCTTTTTTGTCGATTACTGCATCATCTGTCCCTATGAATTACAAATGTATTTCTTTGTAGTGATCTTATCTTTCAAAAATCAGTCTAAATGTATCTATGTTATAATTATGCTCATATTCTTGCAATGGGTCTCTTCCTAATACGCCTCCTCCTCTTTCACCACTTTCTCTGTCTCTCCGTCTCTTAAGGTATCTTCTCTCCATTCTCTCATAGCTAATTAGAACAACTCCTCTGCATTGTTTCCTTCCCCCGCCATCAGTTGTCCTAATGGTATTTCAGTTCTATTGTATTCCCCGTATGTCCATAGGTCCCCCTAGCAACCATCATTTGTTGAGTGATACGAGACTTGTATCAAGTCTCATTATTGTGTCTTTGCCTTTAATTCCCTTTCACTGCTTGATATATTGATGATGAAATGATATCGGCACTGGTTTCGGTTTCCAGAGGAATATATTGTTAACATTGTGAAATATGAAGTTATTAACCCTTCCTAGAACCACTGATATCTCTCTAGTTTTAGAGATGACTTTGTGCATTTATTTTTAAAAGAAAAAAAAATCAATTGATATCTACATTAATCAGAACTTATGTTAAAAAAATATGTATATATCAGCACTGTGGTAATATTGGTTACGGTATCTAGCAAATGCCTAATTTGATTAAAATTGTAGAAGCTTTCAAAAAATATTTAATATTCGTAACTATGTAGACATTACATTATCCTGAATCCAGTGAAAAAGTGGTGCCCCTGCTGATGTGAAAGTGAACTGTAATTACCTTGTAGTAATTGATGATTACTCAAACTATTTATAAGTCATGAAATCCAGGAGAAAAGTACCCTAGGAATATATTTACTCAATCAGCACCAATATTGGGGAGGATTAATTAGAATGCTACAGGAACATTCTTGGCAAATGCTCCCCAATGTCAAAGATTAGACTTTTCCCAGGAGATACCCGCATGGAGATAGCTGACTCCCCATATTATTCAAGTCGGAACTAATTAAGGAGATGAATAGCTTATGAAGTTGGGACTTCATTTGACTGCTGACTTTCCTTTGAGGAAGTAATGTGCAACGTGGTGGGGGGTTTCCTAATCAGTGAGACCGTTGCAAGCCAAAATAGCATAGTTATACAAATATTAGATTTGTACTTTTATCTGAGTTAATTTTCTCTCCCTTTCAACTTTGAGGAAGAAGGGTAATTCTAAATCAAAAAATATTTTCCTAAAAAAGAGATTTCTGTAAGTAATGAACTCTGTCAATCACAACTTGAAGAAAGTTCAAGCATGCCTTGACATTTTTGACAAAATACCTTGCTTTGGGGCATTGGTATGACTGAATTTTTCACTTGAAATTCGATAAAACCCCACAATGCCATTATGGAATGATGAATTACCAAATGGCAATATGGTATCTAGATATCACCATGGATTCCTAGTAGGATCCATGATATCACTGTGGAAGGATAAAAAACTCATAACAATTTGTAATCTTAAGGACTGATATCCCATATTCTGTCACCAGTGATAAGATGCAATGCAGGAAAGCTTTTGGGATGAGCTTAAACCTTGACTTCTACCATTCTTTGAAAGTGTTTTGCCATGACATTTGATGTCTGAATGTGCTTAATGCACTTTCAATTTCTTCGTAATCTTCATTGTCGGATCAGTCTTTCAAATTTTAGTACTCATTTCTTCTTCCGTGCACATTCCTCCAGCCTCTGTATGCAATGAACTTAACTTGTGGTGTGGCTTTTGTCCAGATTTCTAATTCCACTGACTAGACAAAGGCAGACTTACATTACCGTTCACTGCTGAAAGCTCTTTCCCACATAGGGTTAATACAGGGGCCAACCCAGTTCCGGTAGCCAATGGATTAATTTCTCATTTCTATGTGACAATTTTTAGTCAGTTTTCTTGAAGAGATAAAGCTTATTTTCTGAGTTGTACCCACCCATTTAAAGTTGAAACTAAAGAATATGAAATCGTGTATACTTTTTTACTCAGTGTTTAGGGCAAAATGTACATGAATGAAAAGATAAAAGAAACATGAAACATGTTGTTTGTTTGCAATTGCCTTTAAGATCGTAATCATCAAAAAGGAAATGTTGACAGCGTAAATCTTAATCATACAGATGAAATGTCAAATTTGTGAATCATTAGATGTTGTGCGTGCACACACCACACACACACACACACACCCTCACCCTCACACACAAAAAAACAAACTGTCATTGAAAAGGGCAATGAAATCATGCGATTAACACGCCCAAAACATGAATAAAAGAGATGATCTGGAGATATAGACTAGGCTTACCCAGGGAATCTTCCAAAGTTTGTATTCTCTTGGTTTGAGAGATAATGGCTTGAGGAGACATGATTACAAATGACAAGTGAATGTCACCCTAGAGTCTGATTCATCGTGCCTTGTTAACTGTTGTATATCTTGTCCTCACATGAATCAATCAGTGATTGTGATAAAGAGGTTATAACCTTCATAAAGCTGCCAATTTGTGTCTCGGTTATCAAACAGAGGGAAGCAGTGATGAATTTGATGACTCTGGTTTATGAAAATGCAAGAATAAAAGAAAATATTTAAGGTATAACATGGAAAGTTATCTTCCAGGTTTATCAAGTTGTACAGACTAACTTTAGTGCATGCCTCCCAATCCTATGAGCTTGGATCAAAAAATTACTCATATGCCTAGAAATGAAATAATCAGAAAGAAATAAATTTCAATATCTGATTTGATTTTAAGCTACTCTTGTCCAGCTTGAAGTTTTTGATGATTCTTTGTGCAATATGAATTCATGTAAAATGAAAAAAACTTTTTCTTTCTGATTAGATTGAAAATATATCAACATGAAATATAGTAGCTTAATTATCCTATTCATGTATGTTACTTCCCTTCATGAATGCAAATGAAATCATTTCCTAATTTCACACTAAGTACGTGCAAGTGTTGTGGATATCTGAACATATTATGTTCATTTCCAATAACAATTGCCGCGAGCATATGCCAAGCCCTGTCTCAGGTGTGCTTCAAGGAAGCTCTTCTCGCAACTTGAGTAGCGGAAACGGACATACTTTTGTGTAAAATGTTGTTTCTTTTCCCTGCTTATTTGGTTGTATTTTTACCTCTTATTTGTAAATACCACATGCCTTCTGAGAATTTCATCTATATTGTGATAATGAACTCTAGTTCAGGATGTTCTTTTCATATTTGATTCCTGTATTTAGTATCAAGTTCAGTTATGTAGGACAAAGGGTAAAATAAGAATATATCAGAGTCAAGTTTTTCAGAGATTGACAGGAAATAGGAAAAGGAGACATACTGTCTAAATTTTCCCCCTCTTCCCCCCACCCCCCCCCTCTTTCTCTCTGCATCTCCTTTTGTCTGAAATTGTCTTTAATTTTTTTGTTTCTTAACTATCTTTTTAAAATTCTTGATCGTCCTCTCTCGGCTGTTTCTGTTTTCTATCTCAGCACATCCATTACGCTTCCATTAAATTTCTCTGTCACTCTGTGTCATATTTTTTGTTATATTTTCTTACTCTCAATCCATGGAGGTCTGCTATTTTTTAAAAATCTGTAATCAAAGTTTCCACCAACTATACTGTTCATGATTCAACACCTGGCAGTCATGTTGCTCACAAATACCTTTCATCTCATCATCCAACCTTTATCCCACCTGTGCCCTGACACCTCCAACATATCAGAGCCATCTCCACAGCTCCCAAACATTCTCAGAATCCCAACAGATTTCAAACCTTTCAAATTCTGTCCTAATTCAGGAGCTATATTTAACAGCATTCTCATCCCGCTGCCACGAACCCTTCAGCACCTGAAAATCATATTCCACCTAAGCGTTTCAAATTTCTTACCTGTAAAAGTTCAAATTTGATACTTTTCGTGGAGGGACAAATAGGAAATCAACCTCTATTGTTGAGCGATGAGCCTATTCCCTTATGGTGTTATTCCATTCTGTGACAAAAGGTCGTTTCGTATCTTATGATTATGACTCAACATGCATCAATGTTCCAACAGCAGAAGGATGCTCAGCTGTGGTACATATTGAAGTCAGCAGAGCCATTGATTAATTCATTGTGTCACGTCGTGGCGCAGAAATCAAGTTGAAAGCTCTTTGAAAAGCTTTTCTCAGCACAACATAATTTAATATATTATTTTAGATTAGATTATTAAAGACTGTTTGTTTTCATGAAAGACATGGAAACGTGTCTGCTATTCTTGTCTAGTTTTAGTTTCACCTCCTCCAGCTTGCTTGCTTCCTAACTTGGAATAGAATTTTGTCAGTTTCTTTGTAATAGTCTAACATGCATCATATTTTATACTTACTATTTTTCAAGTTTAATATTTTGCTTCACGGTTGATGAATTGAACAAATTTGCCCTTCTTTTCATGGCATGGGCTAACAGACTGCCAAAATGATATTTTCCGTGTAGAATTATCAGTGTGAAGAGTTTGTAGGAGTTTGCTCTGAAACTGGAAGGAAGTTGAATTGACTCTTATGTTCCTTGTACCCGGTAGTTGCTTTGCAGCAAGACCCAAAAATTGTTGATCCATGAAAACTTTCCTTCCTGGGTATGAGTTGTAAGGAGGATGATCTGTAATTCATTGAGCTTTCCTCTCCTTCTATCCCGCTTCTCTCTCTCTCTCTTCTCTCTCTCTCTCTCTCTCTCTCTTACACACACTCTTTCTCTTGCTTATTCTCTTTCTGTCTCTCCCCTCCCTCTCTTTCTCTCCCTCACTCTCTCTCTCTCTCTCTCTCACTCACTCTCTCACCCTCCCTTTCTGTCTCCCCTCTTTATCTTTTTCCCTCTCTCTGTTGAAAGTTGAATGCACTGGCTGGTTCTTTGCGTGAATAATAAAATTTGTTAATCTGTGATATATTAGAATTGGTTTGAAAGGGTTAATTAGAGAAAGAGGCATGCATCCAGATGTACACATCAGGCATTTAATCACATGTTGAAGATGCTCTACAAAAGAATCTCAAAATAGTTGCAAGTAATAGCCTTGCACAATAGCCTGCGAGACAGTCCAGTTTGCGTTATGCTTCTGCAATTAATCTTAATTACATCCCTTTCCCCCCCGCTTTCATTTATTGAAAAGATAGCCGTAAATCATATGATTATTACAAACAAGGAACCATTTTGTCAAAACTAGTGATACTATATTTTGATATATTTTTCCATTCTGATTATTCAAGATAATATTTTGAAACTTGCCAGTCATTAAATGAGTAGACGCATATCTTTGTACATACCTTGTTTTATAGGGCGAGCCTCTCGGCCAAGGGCAAGCAATCGAACTTGTCGGAAAACCACCTGCTAATGGAGTGAAACTTGGAACTTTGGCTCACTAGTTGTTTCTCAAATATGATTTAGATTCTGGATAAAGATTATTGTTATTTTATTCCTGCTTTGTTCTTATCAAACAAAACAATGCCAGATTTCCTTTCCCTAGAGCGCTCAAACAAGTGATTGTTTCCCCTTCTTCTCACTCTTAATCAAACGTCCCCATGGAGTCAACAGAGAGAAATAGAAGAGAGAGAGAAAAAGATTTTTAAAAGCTATTTTAAAAGACTCATTCGGTTGGATTCAAGTTTGATTTACGTCAGCAAGGTTGGTCTCCCTATGGGCAAAGACAAAAATAATCAATTTTTCTCTTAATCTGGCTTAATTAACCCATGCTGGTTTCCTAATAGAGCCATATATTCTTGCCAGACTTTCTAATATTTTAATATATTTCTCTCTCCTAATCTTCTTAGTAATGTTATGCTTGTATAATTCATTTGTTTGTTCAAGTATTTAGTCATATGTTTGAGTGAGATAGAAGTTAAGCACACAACCCTTTCATTTCCTCATTTGGTTTGATGATTTTTTAGTTTGTTGGTCAGTTTTTCACGGTAATGAATTTATTGAACTCTGTTTCTGCATCACCATGATGGATATATTTTTTGTATTCTATATTTGAGCATTTTGCATTTTGACTACAGTTCACCTGAAACAAATATTGTGTTTTGAGCTACTATTAACTCTTTACTGACTTTGGTCAACTAATGAAACCAACAGGGGACTGCCACAGTCAACTTTTAGCACATGTGCAGTGTATATGAATGATACACCTCCTAAGACTGCAGCAGTCCAGGGGAGCATTTCATGAAGTGTCTTGTCAGTGATTTTTACTGACAAATTTGCTCTCAGCCAATCAGATGCAAGGATTTCAGTAGCTTATAACAGTTGTCAGTAAAAAATCACTCACAAGACTCTTCATGAAATGCTCCCCAGGGTTAGATCCATAGTGAATAAAGAATTAAACACGTACCTGCACTATGTCTCCAATTGCGCTCTGCCCTTGTTTCTTGATAAAAGAAATGGAAAGTGGAAATGGAAATGTCTTGAGATCGATATGATAATTTTGAAGGTTTTCTGTCTGGCCCCCCATGCATCTGCGTTTCCTCCAGAAATGTCAAGAATGGTTTTATGTTTCTGTCCAGCATGGCTCTCTTTGCAATTCTAGAATAAATGTAGAAGGAATTGATAGAATTCTGTTTCTTACCAATAAAGGCAGCATAATATGCATTGCTACAGTGGTATTTCATGTGAGACTGTCAGGTTTATTTCACCCAGAAGTAAGAAAGCGGTCAGGAATGGGCTGTATGGCCCCTTCGTCACTTAATAAAGAGCTATTCAAGATGTATAAATAAAGTTAATGCCCTTCTGGAAATAATTTTTGTTGGAAGATTAATCTGATGTTTCATCAAATAGATAACACAGTTCCAAATGACTTTTGTATAATTTGAAATTCTTGCACATAACATGTACAGATAACTCTCGTAACCCAAGTGCATAGGAAATGAAAACATACCTTAAATACCTGAATATTGCTGTTACTACATGTATGTAGGTTGTACACTTGTACTGATTAGTTTATATTTCTTCGTCAGATAGACAGTGCAATAGAATGCAACAGAATTGTTCATTATTGTTTTTAATAAGATATATAGCAGCAGTGTCCATTGGGAGCATTTTTTTCATTGTTCATCATTTGTTGAATGTCAAACCACTTCAAATGAAGGGCACCTGTGAATGATTAAAAACATATTGGTGTATAACATTGATGTATGACGTAGCTTGCGGCATTGGAAACTATAGATTAGCAGGTTTATGTAATTTACCCTAATTATCACAACCCATTTATGGACTTTCAATTGGACTTTTGCTTTAAAAGACTTGTCAGATGATGAAATGATGTGAAATGACGTCAAATGTCTTAAGAAGAGGAGAAGGGTATGTTGTAATCCATTTCTATGGATATCAAATGAACTCATAACCAAAACTTGTAGAGATACCTGAAAGTGACTAGAACAGCCGTTTAAATTTTTCTTTTAAGACAACCACGCAATACTGGATTTTCTGAGTAGGTTGCATGTTATACTTTCGAGGACATCATTGACTATTTTTGTGGGAGTATAATGGGACTGAGCTGAAGAGAGATCGCATGAATACAAGGGAAATGAAAGTAAAACTGCTTTTAGTGACGATTTGGAACTAGATGTAATCGTTGCAAGATGAGAGAATGATTAAGGGCACACACATGTTGCGATACAGCATGCTTAATCATCTCTCCCTGTGCACAAAAGACAATAATTACATGGATTCGAAGCTCGACCGTCTTTCTCGCAGAAGTGAGCATCCGGGGATGGGGCTGCATACCAGCTGGGTAATTTCTTTGTCTCTCAAGTTATTAAATGACCTAAAGCCCGGTATGCATGTACATCCTTCATCAGTTATGCTTCCTGGTAGATCAGGAGATATATCGATGAACACATCCTGGGCTCCGTTCACATCCAGATTATTATCACAATTTTCATGGAAGTGCTTTTAGATCAGTAATGTGAATGGATGTACTCTGTTACCAGTGTTGTTTTTTATTTACAAATCAGAGTGTGGATAACAATCAAATTTTGGATTTTAATCAATGCACATACTCTTTTAAATGCATTACATGTGATATGCAATATCTGTATCTCAATTAGGTGTGTTCAAATTTATCACAAACTTTGGAAGAAGGAAGTCATTGTTCACACCATGCTGAAACATCAGTTTCTCTTTTTTTTCTTGTGATATTCATAGTTTGCTTTTGCTGTTCTAGTGAATAATAGTCTTTATGTTGACATTTCTTTCACATATCTTAATATTTCCATTTGCTTATACCTAATAATCAATGCATCTGAGAAAAGACAAAATGAATTTACAGAACAACTCTGGAGGTGGGTTAAAGGGCGGCCCGACATGGGCTGCGGCGACAAGCTTGCTCTCGGCCTTACTTCATCAGGAAAGTTTTAGAAAAGTTTTAGGTTAGACTTTGGGTTAGGATTTAATAGGGTTAGGGTTATGCATAGCATTTAGTCTAGGGCTACAGTTAAGTATCTGGTTGGTGTATAAAATAAATGTGGAGCGATTGTCGCCGGAGCAAGTGTCATAGATTAAGTTAAAGAGATCACACAGGATGTACATTTAGGATGTGAAACTAAAAGTACAAATGCCATTAAAGACTGTGAAATTCCCCAAGTGCCAAATGAAAGTTATGTTTGTGAACTACATGTATCTGCAAACTTTTACTTATAAAACATGTTGGATGACAGTCATCTTATAACTAAGATTAAGAGTTGATGTAATATATTTGCATGTGACACAAATGCCAACACACCCCACAATGCTTTTGGGGATTCCTTGATTTGATAATAATGGACCATTGTAACTGTTCCCCCCTTCCCCCTAAAAATTATAATAATTGTTATAATAAAATAAATAAATAAATAATAAAAAGAAAAAAATTATATAAATAAATAAAAAAATAAGTGAATAAATTAAAAAAAAATCAATCAATCCATCAACAAGGAAATAACATAAAATGAAATATGAAATGAAAGTGACACAGCTGCTTTCTTTACATTCTCTGATTACCAGTATTTGTTTCTAATATCCACCCTATTCATTTTGTCTGATATGTGTTATATTTTGTGATATATGGATAATTTTTCTTATTCTTTTCTTTTGTTTCATTCCTACAGTCTTGTTCACCCTTTGGCAAGATTGAGACATACAAGAAGATCTGTCCGCTGGGAGAAGGGTCATACGCCAAAGTCTACAAGGCAGTTAGCAGGTAAGGTTTTCACATCAGTTACAGGGAAAGTTAGGGAAGTACAGAAAGTTTATTTGTACCAGGATCTCTTTGATTTGTACCTGTTTTTCACATGCTTATATTTTTCATGAACTGGCCATATTTCTGCCTCACTTTGTTTTAAAAACTTGTATTTTGTGCATGTTTCTACCCTGTACACAGTGTGGAAGGGTATCACAAACTATTTCCAAATATCATTTCATCCATTTCATTACTTTCATCATGTAGGAATATACTGTATTTTAAAAAATGTTTTCGAAATGTGCTATTCTGACTTGGCACTCCAAAGACTAGACCAATGTGTACTTTGGTTCAAACCCACGAATATAGCACCATGTTCATGCAGTACTGGTAAGCAGTCCATTGCTTGCAAGGATCACCTGATTCCTTTGATAAGCCTAAGGGAGTGAAAATGTACTCAGTAGTCAACAGGTTAGCTATTCTCTTACACTTTTGAAAAGATCCCTTACTTTGTTACCTTTCATAAAAAACTGCTAGATTCAATGCAGGTAGTAATGTCCTGTTAATCCATTTTTTTTTTGCAGTGTGAATCAACAGGTGGTGGCTCTAAAGGAGATCAGACTACAGCAAGACGAGGGGACTCCGTTCACAGCGATACGTGAGGCTTCCCTCCTGAAAGACCTCAAGCATGCGAACATTGTGTGTCTACATGACATCATTCACACCAAGACAACTCTCTCATTTGTCTTCGAATATGTGGTACGTATTTTCAACACTCTCAGTGCTATACATGTATGTCTGCTTTTGATCCAAAGGACAGATGGGGGGGGGGGGAGAGGGGTGTAAGGATGTGTCTCTGAACTTGAAGTGTTCTGTAAATATCACGTAATCATATGATAGGCAGTATCATGTACATGTACTTGAAGATGGTAATGTACTCTCAAATGATATAATGTGTGCATCTGTGTGATAGTTTATACTTCTAGAATGGTTAAAGCTTTAGCCTACTTTCCCTAATGCACCTCATTGGGACCGCCCGCTTCCAGTAGGGTATAGGTTAACCCACTAAACACAGTGCTGAACATGATATTCATTTGGAGTGACTGGAAAATTCATGTTATACCACAATCAAATCATGTCCAATGAGCTGAGATTAATGAAATTACAAAAACGCTTGCTGCCGGTGGAAGGAAGTAAGGAAGGATCCACTCAAAGGAATATCAGATTTCCCATCTGTATGGAATGTGTGCTGTTGTAATTAGCAGATTGATTTAGAACCGAAGATTGTTAATTAGAAAACAGTCTTTTGGGGCCTCATGAGTGATACTGTTCTAGAGTAATTAGCACTTTGGGCGAAGTCAAATTCGTTGGCTGACAAGTCACTGCTTGTCAGCAGTGGATATTTTGGTAATGATATTTAGCAGATTGAATTAGTTGATTGAAATATTAGAAAGTTACAGTGCTTCAGAGATAGATTCGTTTGACTGAAAGATATGAAAGTTATTTAGAGCAAACTGAATTGTGATAATGACAGACTTTCTAGTTAATTTCAACGAGCATAGAATGTTTCATCCATTACAGCTTATTGATTCAAGACACACACATGTACAAGTATATCTAAAAGTACTGTGATGCTTATCAAAAGCTTCGTTTAAATTAGGTATTGTTTCTTCAAATACTGTATAAGCTGAAATTTTCGCGGTGGTTTTATTTTCGCGAATTTCGCGAATCACTCACCTGTCGCGAATTTAACAACACGCGAAAATATCCACACGTAAATTTGCTTTTTTCCTCTCAGCGCAGCGTCATCGGCACACAGTACAGTTGTCATTGCCTAAAACTATGCACTATGCATGTGGAAAGTGCACTGCAGCAGTCCTTCACCCAGTGTGTATGTAGCATAACACACACACAGACACACAGAAATTGTCACTCACCACAAGTAAACTCCGTACATGGTCACCTCTGAAACCCCTATTAGAAACCCAATTCTGCTTCCCAAAATATGGAATCGGTGCCATTTTTCCAAAGCATGCAGGGCTTTAGTTGGGTGGTAAGTAAGAGGGTCGCTGAAAACGCGCTATAAATCAAGAAATCAGGGGTTTTATGACGGCATTTTTTGTTTATCGCAAGCTACGAGTTTGATGGTATTGTCAAAAAATAATCAAAAAGCAAATCCTCTGGATCTGCCAATATGGCTCATTCATGCACAAATAAGTTTGCTGCAAGTCTTGCTCTTGCGCTCGCGAACTTAACAACTCGCGAAAATGTCTGTGAGCCTGTGATTCGCGAAAATATCTGTACGCGAAAATATTGGCGTATACAGTAATCATTAACCAAGAAAGGTAGAAGTTATGGCATGTTGTGTATGGGCTTTGTTCCTAAATGCCTTTCTGCATTGCAATTGGGCATACAGCATTGTACATGTGATCTCAGACTTGCAGTGAAGTGGACTTTCCACAAGTGGTCACAAATGGCAACCTACGCAATCACTCCTGTAGCTTTATACACTTTATAGTGAATCATATTGAATTAGTGTTCTTCACACTTTCAAATTGATCACGTTATAGCGCTCATTAACACAAGAGATAAGGATAGCATGATCATACGAGACTGATACCAGGATTAATATTAAACAGGATATTTCAAGCTACCCACTCATCCATTTGTAATGGTTGTATATTCTTGTGATTTCACTTTTGATTGGTTGTGCTACCAGGAAACTTATATCCTTCTTCACCCTTGCTTTCAATTCTAGCTTGTATAAAGCATATCAATTAATTTATTATGATTATGATTATAAAGAAAAATAAGTTACTTTGACTAAATGTTAAAGCAATCTAGAATATCTCTATAAGCCAATTCCTGTAAAAATTCACAATATTTTGTTGAATTCTCCATTAGATTGAAGTCTTCTTCTTCTTCTTCTTCTTCCTTTCTTGCTACCATAATTTATTATTTTGAACAGAGCCAATAATGCTCTTTGCACAATAGAGGCTGTATGCACAGAGGGAACATAAAATGTTTTCATGTTATCACAAGTTGATTAATGCATTGTTTGCTCAAGACTGCCCGCTCAGCTTTTATGTGATAGATAAATTGGCCAATTGACGTCAGTATGGGTGATGAGACATGCTGCCTGATACTGTCTTGTTACTCTCCGAGGTTCGCATTAACAATAAACTGCCTTATTTGGCATATAGGAGTCTCCATTAAAGATTTCATGAATATTTCTCTGTCAGTTTTTATTGAATTTGTGATTTTACAGTCCAGTGAAGCTTAAGAGATCTTCCTGTTGATAGTAGTCTCTTGTGATTACTTTAGATTGCATCATTATCCTCTTCTCACTCACAAACTTTTGTAACTTTCACTTGGGAATTAATTGTCTCTTCTGTACATTTCAAAATTTTCTGTCTCCTCTCCTTAATTTTCTTTCTTCATCACATCTTCCAACCCCCCCCCCCTTATTCAAGTCTTAAAATACACTCTGTATCTGTCATATCTGTTTTTTTATTCTCTCCCCTCCACCTCTTTACTATTTATCCAAATTTTAATCAAATCGTCTTCTTCGTTCATCTTTCTTTTTTTTTCCCTCCTTTTTGGTGAAATTTTCTCCACTTTTGTCTCTTTTGGGGGAATCTCATTCAAGCTATCTTCTCTCTAGATTTTTACTTTCTAGTTTGTATTTCTTATTCTGTTCTTTAGTCAGCCTTCATATTTTTTCTCTTTTGTCAATGTGCTTATTTTCCTTTCTCATCTTGTGCAAGCTAAATATGTATTCAAACCAGAAGCCTTCATTAACTGTTAACATCTTATTCTTTTCCTATTTTTTTTTCCTTTCTCCAGCATACTGATCTGAGTACGTATCTAGAGAGACATCCAGGGGGCTTGAACCCTAGCAACGTGAAACTGTTCCTCTTTCAGCTTCTCAGGGGCCTGTCGTACTGTCACCAGAGGAAGATCCTCCACAGAGACCTCAAACCACAAAACCTTCTCATCAGCGAAGTGGGAGAGCTCAAACTTGCCGACTTCGGTAAGCTTGTAGCCTTTACACACTCAGGTTTCGTCATATTTACGACGTATAACTCTATGATGTGTAACTATACGATTCGCCAAGTATCTTATAGTTCTATGAGCATTCACACACACTCACTACTGTGTAACTTTTGGTATGTTGTTTATGAAATCAGTACCAAATGCTCCAAGATCTGCCCATTTATATGAGAGCCAGTACAGATATGGAAGCTTTCCCATTCACACAAAATTAAATAACGGACAGATGTACGATATGATGCCCAAAACACCATAGAGTTCTTTGACTTACAGTTGTATGTGCATTCACACAATCATTGTTTGCACTTATACGTCATATACCTATACGAGTCTCATATAGTTATACGATGTGTGAATGAGGGGCTGGACTTGTCTTGACAGAGGTTGAAATAAGATGGATTAAACATTGTGGTAAAGAGACAGATATTTATGCAGGGAGACATGGAAAGAGAAAGGAGGAAGAGATGGAGACAAAAAGGGGTTGGGAGAGGATGTGTAAAATTGAGCCGCTAGAGATGAAGACAGTAGGTAAAAAGATAATTTTTTTTTTTTTAAGGAGAGAGATAAAGCACAAATGAGCTGCAAGAAATCGGATGAATAGAAAAATAACATGAGAAACTGAAGGATATGTAGAGAGAGGGGGGGGGGGGACAGAGTAGGGAGAGAGAGAGAGAGAGAGAGACAGAGACAGACAGACAAACAGACAAGCAAGGCAGACATCGAGACAGTGATGAAGAGACCAAGAGGACAGATAATGAGAAAGAGATTCACAAGGATAGGAGCATTTGAGAAATGCACTGGCAACAAGCATTTAGTGATATTCTTTCATGTTACAGAAGTTGAATGGGATAAATAGTGACATTAATTAAATCCTGCATGTGGGATTTCTAATAACAGATTCCAGCTTGCTTTGAACTCTTTTTAGTACTGTAGGGACTAGAATTTGAAGTAAAATCTAGCGTCACCTTTACATGCCCGCTTTCCTTCCAAAATGTCTTTTTTTCCCCCATTAATCTCTGCAATCCTTATCACCCACAGGTCTGGCCCGAGCCAAGTCAATACCAAGTAGGACCTACTCACATGAAGTAGTGACGTTATGGTACCGACCACCTGATGTACTCATGGGTTCAACCGACTACTCAACACAGCTAGATATCTGGTAAGAAAAATCATCTTCATTTCATTCATAGGAATAACATGCATGCCCAGGTTGAATTACTTGTCACCTTGTATGAAAATCTAATAATACTTCTCTTGTATATGTTTTTGTTTCATTTATCTGTACCATTCATATTTTTGACTGAAGTACGTTGTAAATGAAGTCCTCTGAGTTCTTAGCCCACCTTCATTCCATTGGCAAATTGAGAGTAATGGGCGAGACCTTACTTAACCCTTCAAATACAAAGTCCAAGATAACTCGGGCTGGTTGGTCTATGGAAAATGTGCCTTATACCAAAATCCAGGCATATTCATTAGGTTAATTTGCTTATTTCCTGATCAAAACACCACATTAAAATAGTCATTGTTATGTAGGAGTTCACCATTTCTTGTAAGAACTATGACATACATACATTAGATTACCTCCATTCTTTCACTAATTTGATGAATGTTTACCAGTTAACTAAATAATCGACTAGAAATGCACTCTGCCAAGCTGCCACTCCCTCTAGTTCATTTATGATATTACTTGAACAAGGAAGTCCTGGTGTGGATTATTGATTCCTTTCGTAGGATGTTGGATCCCTGGTTTTTCTCAGCCAGCAGGAAATGCAAAAGGCAAAGCAATCATTGCTGGGGCTTTTTCGATCGAGTTACAATATGGAAGAAAAATGTTTAATTTGGTTTGGTTAGTACAAAAGGCAAAAGGGAACATGATTATTGCTGGATTTTTCTGGATAGAGTTGTGTATGTAGAAAAAGAAAAAAAAAATGTTCTAAAGTATGATCAATTTTCAAGTTACAAAGATCATAGCAAGAGAGAACTGGATTTTATAATGTACTTTCATTTCCGTCAACAATGGATTGGATAGGGTATTTCCATTTTCTTGGTTGTTTTTTTGACACGGTGCTAGAATTTTCATGATAAATTCTACCAAATTAATCTGAAGATGATAAATTAGATATACGATGTATATCTTAAGAGCTATATAAGCCATGCTTTTCATTGCCAGCTGACCGATTGTTCTTGAAGCACACAAGTGATCCTTTATGTGTTTTCTTTCATAGATACGTTTACCTCTACTAAAAAAAATCATAAGGCAAAGTTTGATCACTAAGCATCGTACTAAGATTTAACTGATTATCTGAAACCAATGTCGTTCACTGATAAGGATTTAGGGAAATTAATTCTAATCATTAATCAGTGTTATGCTGGTAATGGATGCCTTATCAATTAAGAGTTGGCATGTGATTGCTTTCTATATGACACTATGTATACATCTAGAAGTTTAATCAAACCAGCAGAGAAAGTGAGAGAGATAGAGACAGGATGCACTTGAACTTGGAATCACAACATGAAGCACATGACGGACATTATTTAGAACACTCTTGACTTTCCGATATCACATTTCTTGGCAGGCAAAGTTTTCTCTGGACACAAAATCCCAATCATTAAATTTCTCAACCTGATCCTCACTTTGAGGAAGTCAAGTTCGGTTTTTATTTTCACGCCCGATATCAGAAGTTAGCGTAATGTTGTTTTCGTGATGGAAATTACCAATTAAACACAGGGTGAGACTTTGCCGCTTAAAAATCACCAGAGGTTTCGATTGAAAATAAACCAAATTTATCAATGTAATGACGTTTATGAAGTCATACTTCAGGAACTGGAGTTAGGGGTAAGGGGTTTAGAATGTATCAAGTTTACACAGCCTATAAAGCTCCAGGGATTTCCCTAGAGTGATGCATGGTTTGTGTCGAGGCTTAGTTTCTGGATTAAAAGGCATTTCCCGACTGGAAGTCATGGATTGGTGCAGATTACGTTGAAAGGGGGAAGGGGGAATGGCCTACGAATGTTTCCTTTTTGGAACATTTGAGGTTATTTTAGGATGACTTGATTTTGATGCATGAACTAGATCCCAAAACCTATGTTTTCGCTTGGGATTGGTATTTTCCGCTGCGTAAGCTCAAGGTTGTTTAGTTTGGATTCTTCCAGGTTTCCCTCTAAATGTTACAATAATAATGTTTATGATGTTTAGGAGAAGGAATTGTGTTATTCATTACATTTTGTCCTGTATTCAGTATATCTATTCATGGATAGGCTCATAGCCAAGTAAATGTTGTCTGTTTGGAGCCAGAATGGTGTTAAGTCTGTGTAAAATGATATGAGTTAACGCCCTTCTGGCTCAGACGATGTAGTCTCCTGGTACTATCTTCCAGTGTTGCAACAGAGAATGTAGTATACTTTTTGATATGCTTCATTGAGACATTTGATGTTGTTTTTTTCATAAACTTTTGGTTGACTGTTATTCTAAGCTGTACTCAATAACATCACAACCATGAAAAGTCAGAATTGCAGTAGAAAAAGCATTCCTGATGAAAATGTCCCAAGACTATTCTCTGCCCACTTACAGACCGGTAACCCACTGACTATTGAATTCTTTTAATTCCCGTAGATTTCATGCAAGGGCTGCTCGGGTCCAGTAGCCAATAGGATAAAAACTGATGGAACTTTTATGAGAACTGCAGAAGAAAAAAACATTTCTTGTGAAACTCTTGCATTTGTTGAAAGTATACTTGACCCTGGTTTGGGGGGAAAAGTAACTGGATGATATCATGACGTTGGGGACACATCACTTCCAATAAACTGCAGGAATCAAGAACTCTCTTTAGGGTTGATAGAGGATGACACCTCAGACTGGCGTGGCCTCAAGATAACAGGTTACAAGGCTCATGCTGGAAATGGCCTCTGCTTTGTTTAGTACCTAGCTTGGAATGGTTTGAAAAATCATTTTCAGTATGATTTCATGATTTAGAGTGCACTTTATTTTTTATTTTGGGGAAAATATGATACAGTTATTCACCAGCTTGACAGTTAGGATAAAGAATGAAGACACAAAGTTAGTAGAACAATACCATTTTCCAGAGTCCTTCTTGCTGTTCAAAGTGTTTGTATACTTTATTTAGTATACCTATGAATAAAATAAGTGCAAGATTTAAGCACACTATAGTAGAAACATTCTGTGAACTCTCATAACCATAAGGGGAAGTAAATGTTTCATGGAACTTGGCCATGCTGAAAGTTTATAACATTATACATGCTAGTATCAAACGACAATTTGGTGTATACTTCGTGGTAAGCATAACTATTTCTTGAGGGAAAAAGGAGGAAAAGAAAGTGTCCTTTTGGCTTAGGTCTGAAACTTTGCAGACAAAGAGAAATAAAAAGGAAGATGATAAAGTTTGAAATGCGATGACTAGGTCATGTGGTCACTTTCTATGAAACCCCAAAGACAGTACCCATGCACTTTTCGAGAGGCCACATCCCAGGTCCATGTAATTGAAACCTTCAACAACAGCATCACCTGGAGACAAAGTAGGCTTCCTTCTTTCTTTCTTCTCCTAATCACCCTACTGTCTCCCTCATCTGACATAATACCCATGATTCATTGCCTCAATCGGCCGTGACTTTCCCCCGCCTCACTATCGCCTTTTAAAGGACGCATTGTTCAGGAGGCCCTGGCAACATCCATGCCTGCACCTGACTTTAACTTTGTTAATTAGTCAGGCGCAGTTGTCAGCTAATGTTTGCCACCCTTGTTTCAACTGAAGTACTAATGTTGCACTGTCATTGCACCTGTACTCGTGTCATGAAGACCTTTACAGAAAAATGTCTTGCGATGATACGTTGTAATTTGTAAGTGGAAAATTCCAGAATGTGAAATGATTGTGTTGTCTAGCAAATTGTATGGGCTGTCAAGTATGAAGGGTGTGGAGAGTATTGTTTGAAGTTCCGTTTGAAGGCCAGTAATCCTACATCAAGTAATATTAAGCTATTTGACATTGAAAAATTAAGGCACTCCATTCTGAGGGGGTTACAAGTAGGTAAGAAGGTAGCAGCCTGCAGTTGTGGTAATATATCATCTTTTTATCTTTCTTTTACCATTTTTTTTTTGGGGGGGGGGTTGAATCATTTATGTGCCTATATCTCATATTAGTTCAAGGTGAAGTGTATATGCCTTTATCCTGCATTATATGTCACAATGCATAATTCCTAATGTATTACCAGTACACCTCTGATGTTATCATACCACTCTAAAGCTTTCCTTTTAAAAGCATTACGAATTGATCCCACATAGCGACCTGCAAGATACTAGTAGGTTAACGGGAAGTCGTAGGTGGATACCCACCAAGTTAGCGCGCACTCTTTGGGAACTAATGTCATTTAATGCAATCTGCATATAGATGAAACGATATCATTAATCATTTTCCCTGTAGGCATAGTTAGTATAGCAAAGTTATGGAAGGTCATTGAACAAATTAATTCAATTTTGAATAATCTAAAATGTATATCAGTGATTGAATTACCAGTAGAAAGTTGTGTGTGCAAAGTTCAACTCACAAACATTTACATGGGTCATAAAAACAACAGGATAACATGAGTTTCCAGTTGACTGAACTCATATCACCAAAAATCTAAGAACAATGAGTGTGAAGATTATATTACAGGGTGTTGCCTTGACAAGATATTATAATCACATGATCTGACAATATATAAAGTGCTCAAAGTGATCGGCCACTTGGAGAGCTTCCCATTAGGTATATTTGAAATACATTTTCCTTTTTTTTTTATTGCCTCCAAATAGGCTACTGGAGGGCTGTGTTTACAGTGGTACAGAGAAATTACCTTCAGTTCTTTACCTCATCTTTCTAGAAGTGTTGCCAGTTCATAAAAGCATGCTAAGACCTTTCAGTAAAGCTGTTTTGATACCTCTGTGGTAATAGTCCTGGATGTTTGATAGGATGTTTATCTCATGTACTTCCTTCTAATGACCCTGTTGTTCAAACTTTCTCTGGGAAGTGGCTACTGTTACATCTAGTTAGTCTTTATAGTACCTGTTATTTGCACTTTGAGGAATGTGCATAAATAAGTTATTCAAAATGCAATATTGGTAATAGTCCTGGATGTGTTTTGTAGGATATTTATCCCATGTGCTTCCTTCTAATGACCCTGTTGTTCACACTTTCTCTGGGAAGTGGCTACAGTTACGTCTAATTTATCTCTAGAATACCTGTTATTTTGCACTTTGAGTAATGTGCATTAACCATTCAGATAAGGTGTTCAAAATGCAGTCTTGGTAATAGTCCCAGTAAACTTCCTCAAAATACAAACACCAGGGGCCCATTGCATAAAACTTTGCCAGACTTTTTTTCTGGCAAAAAAAAGTCTGGCAAATTTTTGTGTAATGGAAAACTATGGCAATTTTTTTTTTTGCCGTAGTTTCCTCAGATTTTGCCATAAAAAACTCCGGCAAAAGTTTTATGCAACGGGCCCCTGGTGTTTGTATTTTGAGGAAGTTTACTGGGACATTGATGGATTGTTGCTTAACAGAGAGGACTCTTTTTTTTTTCTTCCTTTGTGGTGTGGTCAAGGCAGTTGAGTTGATAAAATATAACCCTTTGGGCCTGGTTCAGGAGTTTCTTATCTAAATTTTCAAGTACTTTTTTTTAAAGAGCAGTAATTCTGTCTATATCTATATTTCAAGTAACTCTGAATTGTAGTTATTGGTAAAGTACACAGCCCTAAATTGGTCATGTTCATAACTAATTTATTCTTACCTCTTCAAATACTTCCCTAATTGCCATTAAACCTCTACAGTGTCGTCGATTTCACAGATTTACTGCAGTTTGTAGATGACTGCTTTATAATTTATGCATTCACATCCCTGCAAATATTTCCTTAAATGGAGATAAATATCTACAACGGCATTAGTTTCTCAGCTTATTAAACTGATGCTCAAACTGCCCATGCATGGAGTGATTGCCATTTGCCAGCTTCCATTTTTCAGAGTAAAATACCCCAAACGAACATTGAGCTGAAATAAAACAACATAAACAGAAACTAAAGATTAAAGAATGAATATTTGTCATAAAAACTTTTTGTAAAACTGTATAATTGGGGGAACTTTTTTGTTGATTTTGTAGTTACAATAATCATCTCTGTAACCATGTTATATGTTTTGTATCATTTCTGCAGGGGTGTGGGATGTATCTTTCTAGAGATGGTGTGGGGACAGCCAGCCTTCCCTGGTCTCAAAGATGCAAATGATCAGTTGGAGAAGATCTTCAAGGTATGTTGCGCCCCCTCCCCTTAAAAAGTTATAAATTGGTAAACATGTCATGGGTCAGAAATGCTCTGAGCAGACTTTATAGTTGTTCATTTTAAATCATTTATCTGGAAATATATTTTGTGGATGTAAATAAGCAGGGAAATAAGCATGTAGGAAAAGTTTTAGAGTAGGGAGAATTAAAAACAGAGGAATGATACTAAAGAGTGAGTACTGTCTGCTATATCCAGTTACCTATTGCTTTTTAGAAAATTGTTTCCTCATTTTATAATTAAATTATGTGCTTAAACATGTAGTTCATACATGAAAAATAATGGCACATTGAAATGTGGTTAGGGGTACATATGTAGTTTTGAGTGTTATAGAGAGAGATAAAGAGTGCATTAGAAAGAATTAGAAAGGTCAATGGTTTGTGAAGTATATATTATATAGATTCTAAGAAAAGGTTTTGATAATGGAATAGTCAACTCTGGATTGCAACATAATATGTATTATCCCATTTTCATGTGATTTTACTTGTTCAAAACTGCCTTTGATGATATGACAATGTCTTCTCTCTTGTTTGATCAGGTCTTAGGAACACCAACAGAACAAACCTGGCCGGGAGTATCAAGACTACCCAACTACAGCAAGGTTGTGGCATCGGGTAGATTCTACAAACCAAAGCTCTTCTGTGAAGTTGTCCCAAAGTAAGTAGTCATGGTTACAGAATGACAGTGGTAATTGGTGGTGATGCTTATCATAGTAGTTGCATATCTTTCAAATATATTTAAGTGAGAAGCAATAGATATAAAAGTATTGTAGTATTTCTACATCTGTGCAGTGTATGTTGTATTCCTGTATTGTAATTGATGTTTATTTTAATGTGAATCAGTAATAACTTTCTGAAAAGTGTAATATAACAATACAATAGCATGTTGTAACTTGTTGAATGTTGTTTCCTTTTACCAAATTATACATGTGCACAATTTTGAAAGACTCACTTGAACAATGTTACCGTAATTTGATTGAAATTCTGCAAAGAACAGTATGGACTATGGTTGTAATTTTTTTTGCATCATAATTTATAAATCATCTCTCTGTCTCTCTCTCTGCAGTATTCTCCTTGTACCTGGAGCAGAGAGCTTGCTGACTGATATGCTTCAGGTGAGTCATGGAATTTCTGTTGAGGTAGCTTATCAAAAGTGGCGTCCCTCGGTTTTTATAGGGTTCTCTGCTGCCGGGTGTTCACAGCAGCTTTCCCGCTCCCCCGTTCATTTGTCTACGCGGAAACAGAAGGATTAGAAGGGAAAAGACGCTGAGCGGGAATCCCGCTCTAAGCTGCGGTCAAATTGGGCTCTGACTTAGGATAAAAAGCCTTAAAACTTTTCACTGTTCTATTCATCATGCATCAATTAGTGAATATATAGTTATATATATGGTTATTCAATCAAAGTGGTTCGCTGCAGCTGAAATGATAATAAGAAACACTTGTAAATCTGTTCCTTCCTGAACAAAAACATTTCCAACTCAGTATGACATCAGCAAGTGGATGTATTTATATCCCATATTGTTTGAGCAGTATTTTGAAATATTTATTGGCAAGATTGAACAAGTTTTATCCATGGATTACTAATATTCTTCATTCTTTTATTTCTTTTGCATCTTCAGTTGGAACCAAGGAAGAGGATATCTACAGTGCAAGCAATGAATAGTCAGTACTTCCAGGATCTACCACCCAAGATCTTTGATCTCCCTCATGGTAAGATATACATGACATGGTTTTAAGTGGTGGTGGTGGTGGTGGTGGTGGTGGTGGTGGTGGTGGTGGTGGTGGTGGTAGTGGTGATGGTGGTGGTAGTGGTTAAGGTGGTTGTGGGGGGTGGCATTGGTGGGGGTGGTGGTGGTGAGGGTGGCTGTGGTGGTGGTGGTGGTGGTGGTGATGGTGATGGTGATGGAGGTGGTGGTGGTGGTGGTGATTGGTGGTGATGTTGATGATAATAGTGATGAAGATGATGATGCTGATAATAATCATGATGATGATGCTGATATTGAAGGTGACGATGATGGTGATGATGATGATGACAATGACAACATAGATGATGATTGTGATAGTGATGATGAGGATGAGGATGAGGATGGCATGTATAAAGTAGTGGTTGGTGAACTATTTGATAAAATCTCTGAATTAAAGGAAACCTTACATTTGGTTAAAATCCTGAGTAAGAGGCTCTTGATATTCACGTTGTGGCTTCTGAATAGAATCTTTACAATTTATTCATCATTGTAGTAACCCTTTTTTTATTCATATTTCATTTGTTTTCTTCAGGTGCTTCTGTTTTCAATGTGCCTGGAATACAACTAGAGCCAGAGAAGAACACAGTATCCAAATGAGCGATAGAACACCCTCCTCTATTGGACATTCCAGTAGTTCTGATTCCATAGAGACAATCTAGGACCAATCAGAGAGCAGCTCTCATCATGTGGAAGAGAAGTGCTGCAAGAGGCCATCTTTAAGGCCAAGCGAGGAAAGCCTATCTAAGAAGTATGCTGATTGGCTAGTGAAAGTGCTTTCAGAGACCTACAATGGATCATGCAATATCAGTGGCATTAGTGAACTAGGCCAGAAAGGTTTTCTCTTATGAAAGGCCATCTGCAATTGGACAGCAGATCTTGAGCCATTAAAGAGACTTTTATGCATAGGACAGAAGGAGTAGTCAGCAGCGTCTGTGATCTGCAAATCGAAATGAAATCTTCTGTCTAGAAACAAACGTCATGCCTCAGTTAACCCATCGCCTTCGGGAACCGGGCAGCTCTTGTACAAAGTCTAAGGCAGTGACAGCATTCGGTAGTCAACGGGTTATATTTTTATTATGTATGCAGAAGTGGGTCAATGGGAAGTGAAACAGTTTGTTTCTGTGGACGTTTAAGCCTACAGTCCATAATCCATTATATCCCTCTGTACGTTGATTGTTGGATATATCATCAAAACAAACTGGGATAAGTTTAACGGTTAGTAGTTTTTTGGATATTCAGAAATTGCAGTAGAAATGGCATTTTTATATAGACACACCAGTTTTGATCAACAATTTTCTGACTTGATGAATGGGACTGATCAACTATCTGTATTTAGTCAACCTCACAAACCAAAGCTGAAAATAAGTGATTGGTGTGAATTGCTCTGCCTGGTAACGTAAATACACGTTTTTTGTTTAAAATTCTCTCTTTGATAAAGATTTAAAGATTGACTATGTAGCATAGCAATTGCATATGATTAAAATGCAGTCATGTAGGTTGGGATCATAAAACAGAATATTTGCAAATAATTGACAGGCATTGCTACAATTGAACGTTCAACTATCTACAAGTAATATTTGAATTTTGGCAATGGAATCAAAATATATGCAGTGTAGTTCGGACTATTGTGAACATAATAGGGATGATCAAAGAGTTGCAATCAAAATGTCTTTTTATGTATGTTTAGACAGGACTTTTATCAGTTAGAGTCATTAGTATTGTGTATGACTATAATGATCTTGCAAATAGAAAATTTACCGTACCTCTATAGGACATTAGATATTTTTACTACGTTGTCAAGTCATGAGTAGTTTGATTATTCTTAATTGACGACCAAGTGGCCTTTTATAGAGCCGGACATTTAAAGCAAAGATATTTGTATTGCATATGAATGATCAAGAGTATCACTATATTTTTGTGTTGTAAATAGCCTTGTATAAGATAATTTATACAATGTTAAGGTATTGGAGACATTTATATGCATCTTCACGATTCATTCAGTGTTGGGGACAATACAAGTTACTGTCAAATGGTTGGATAAATTTCATAGAAAGTACTTTTTAAATTATGGGATTGCAACAAACTTTCCAAAAGGAAAAGAAGAGTAATAGAGTAAAAGACTTTTGGATATCATTTTATATTTCTTAAAAAGGAAATTTATAGTAGTAGATCAAGAGTTAATATTCAGTTTGGGGGTAGTTAGACATCTTATTTGTGTGTTATGCCATTTTAAAGAGTTGCCTAAATATATTTATTTTTTATTGAAAATGCATTTGCCAAACGGAGTCATCCCACTGACTAAATCTAATTTATTGTTTTCAAAGTAAAAAATTATTTTTATAGAAGCATCCACATTTTTTGTTTTTCACACCATCTTTAGAAACTAAACAAAAAAGTTTTTTGAAAATCTGTGTACAAAGATTTTCAGCATCCAAAAAACCTTTTGCGCAAGACTCTTTGTAAGCATTGTTTGATCAAACTGAAAGACCTTCAACTAAGAAGTAATACGTAATGGTTTATTTTCCAAAAGGTAGAAAATCAAAATTTTGATTTTTGAAATTCGGATATAATAAGTCTTATTCATTTTAAGCCAGGATGGTTTAATTGTGTTATAAAATCTATGAAATTTGAATGCTTCTCTAAATATTTGATTATAAAAAAATGTTTCATAATCAAAAGGATATGTGCAATAGTATATGATGAAAACTAGATGCTGGGCATCTATTGTAGTAATTTAAGTTTCCTTTGTTTTTAAGCTATTATCTTCTCTTTAAATAATCTCAGTTTATTTATTATTTTCTGGAACAAAGTTCAGAGATGATATTTCAACTCTGTTCAATTTTAACAGTACTCTGTATTTGCTTATGTTTGTATTGATCAGTTTTGTTCTTTGTTTGCTTTCATTTCCTTTGTAATAACATGAGGCCTGTTACCACTGGCACATTGTCATGTAGCTTAATGATGTTGAGCTCAATTTCTTTAGAATATTTGCCACTAGGAAGTTTTGAATGCATTCTCACTCAGCTGGATTGCATTGGAGTTTTGAGGCAGTGGTAACAGGTCATCTCTTTTAAAGATTTTATTTTCATTTCTTAATATAACAAAATGTCTTGGACATCGTGTATATATCTATTTTGCATTTGTAAAAATAAAACTGACAATTTTCAATGGAATTATTTGTTGCTGATGTTCTTTGTGAGCTATCACTTTCATGAAAGGAAGAGACATTAATGGAAAAAGAGAAAGAGTGAGCAGGAGAAATAGAGAAAGAGAAAGGATGAAAGATAGAAAGAACGAGAGAGAGAGAGAGAGAGAAAGTAGGCACATAGTCATGAATATAAACAGATATAGAAAGTAAGACGCATGGGGTGGTGAAGACAGGGTGCTGATAAAGGAAGGATAATCAAAATTTGAGGAAGAAGGGCAAAATAGAAGTTGGGGAGAGGGAGAGAGAAAAAAGTTCTCACAATTTTTTTTTCTTACTTATGATATATTTTGCACTACCTCCATCTACCAGTAAATTCAGTTAGAATGCATTGTACAATGAGAAATCAAGAGAGGGATGGAAAGAGAAAGAGATGGAGAGACAGAGAGAGAGAGAGCATACGATGACATTAAATCTCGGTGTCAAAATGTACAGAAAGGGAAATATCACCGTTCAGCTGACTAGAACATAGATGGCGCTAGTCCATAGTCTGAAAATGCAGGAATGGACCGGTCTTCTCGCACTGACACTCAACTCGCCGAGAGAAGAAGAAGAAGAAGAAGAAGAAGATGGGGGGGGGGGGGGGGGTCATGCTTTAAGGAATTGAAATAGCTTAATAATAAGTGTTTCCCCAGTAGAAGCTTATTTCTATATTAATTTTGTTCTCGAGTTAACCCCAGTTGCAGTCTATTTGTTAAACACGTTCATGGTGTTACAAATGGGTCCAGAGCTGCCAGACAATGAGGGAAAACTGACAGTGTTTAAAAACGAATACCATGGTAGTTTTCGAGTATTCCATAAAACAGCACTATGTACCGGTATGACCTTTTTTAAAAAATGTCTAGTAAAAGCTAGTCATTGCATTCCCCCCCCCCCCCCCCCCCCTTTTTTTTTTGGTGTAACATTTGTTTAGAGTTTGTGAAACACAAATAAACTGTTTTGATGGTATAGGCCTCTGCAACATGAAGATGCAAAATGTGAACGTATACTGGGATCAAGTGGACCTTTTTTTTTTAATCTCTTCCTCCACCTACTTATGTTACGTCTGGCAAGCAGATCTTTCAACATTAAAAATGGAATAATAACAATAATGATGATGAAAGAAAGAAAAAGACTCAATTCATTTTTTATTTCATTTTTGGACAATTCTATTCAATTCAATTCAAATTTATTAATCATGTGCAAAAATAAAGACACAATGGCATAAAGAATCGTTTTCCGGCTGTTTCTACAAAATATACAAAACATTAATTAAACAAACTGTAAATTCATATAAAATTCATATAAAATCAGGAATAAAATATAGAATGCAATAGGACATAAATATGAATATGAATAATTCAAGAAGAAGGAAAGAGAGAAAGAAAGAAAGAAACTTTCAAGGAAAGAGCAAAAGAAAAAAAAAATTTCCTTGCGCAAGAATGAAGTTTAGCGCCCTCTCAAGTTTCGTGTTAATCCGTTCTTCGTTCGGTCTATTGGTATTAACTATCTATTCTCTCATCTGGGGTTGACTATGTTTAGTTGATTTATGAGTCCATTATCATTCTCAGATCTCAATACATTCCTTTCATCTTTAGTCTGTCATGATGTTTTACGGCCTCATAAATCCTCGGCTTTATGAATCGAGAAAGAAAAGAATCAAAATGGAGAAAAAATACACACCATGATCATGGTATTCGTGGTTCTAACAGTGCGTGCAGCACCATCTTGGCATGTTCAGATGTGATTACTGATTTTCCGTGCTGATAATGATGCGATTTCGGTTGCGTCAAAGGGAAACCTGATAGCTGATTTACCTTGCTGAATTCAGTTGTGCTATTTTGGTAACAAAGGGATGAGATTTCGGATTTGACGCATTATGAACATGATTTATGTAAGCAGTGTGAACCTGTTGTGGTTGAGATAAATGAACGTTATTGTACAATGATCCGCGCGAAAGGTGATTCCATGCCGAAGTGGAAAATGGACAAAGAATGCTTTATTCTACAACAGAATTTATAGAATCGTGGTGAAATCAAGTTTGTCATTATTTAAGGTTATTTTCTTCAGTAAATTAAGATCTCGTAACTGACTATGTTAATACAATAAGAAACAAAGAATTTCTCGTCTTCGTCTTCCTGCTCCTCTCCACCTCCTTCCCATTTCCATCTTCCTCCATCATCTTTCTTCTCACCATCTCCTCCTCTTCCTCTTCATCCTTCTCCTGCTCCTTCCCTCTCCTCCTCCTCTACACCTACTCTTCTTCAGTTCTTTTTCTTTCTCGTCGTTCTTCCCTCTCCTCCTAGTAATGTCCCTTCTCTTCCCCTCTTTCTTGATGCCTTTTCTCTTCTATTTCTTCTTCTTCTTCTTCTTCTTCTTCTTCTTCTTCTTCTTCTTCTTCTTCTTCCTCTTCTTCTTCTTCTTCTGCTTCTCCTTCTTCTTTTTCTTCTCCGCTTCCCCTCCCACTATTTATCTCTCCCTCTCTCTTCCTCTCTCTCTCACTCTCGCTCTCTCCCTCCCTCCTCCCCCCCCCCCCCTCCTCCCCCCTCTTCTCCTAATCTAAACTTCTAACCCCATCTAAAAGCTTTATATTACTCGCCTATCGACCAGCCGGTTTGATGGACTTCTGTTTATTTTCTAGATTACATTTTGTGTTGTTGGCGGTCAGATAAAATTCGGAAAGATGACTGACACATGCTTATTGCCCGTCCACAAGATTGACTACTACCATCAAAATAAGAGAACGGAGAATGTTCTGGATTCACTTTGTCAGGTCTAGGAAAACAGCTCATGCAAATAAAGTTACATACTTGAGGAATAAAGTAAAGGTTTTTTTTTTTCATTCTTCTTCTTTTTCCCCTCCAATTACAATATGATTGTTGTGATTTCTGTTTGATTCGTAAACTCATCTGTTAATATTGTGTTTGTACTGATCTAATAAAACATACAAATACAACAAGTACTGTTGCTTGTTTTTCTGAGTTTTATTTTAGTTATATCTACATCATTTCATTTTCCGCTCTGAGCAGACAGTAGATCTCCAAAGTATCGAATTTTTATTTTTAGCTTGCATTTTTTCATTTTAGCTTGAAAATTTTATTTTTAGCTTAAAATGGTAAGTGCTTGTTTTATTTCACTACTTTATATCCCGTCAATTAGTTGCTATGATTTGGTCTCTAAAGGCAATGAATGTTATTGAGTAAGATGCTCTCTAAATTCTTTAGATTGAAATGAAGGACCAATCCAAAATTAGATTGAAAACCTCAATCTAATAGATTTAGAAGTCAATCTTTTTCTCAATCTAATTTTGGATTGGTCCCTCACCACAATCTTATAGATTGATTTCCAATCTAAGGAATTTAGAGAGTGCTTTATGATGTGAGCCTTTATTATTTTAGTCTCTGCACTAGCTGTGTAGCCATTTGAAATGTTGATTGTGAAAGAAGTTAACGATGTGAATTGTGAACCCTGCCTTGAACAAAATAATCATTACACTCTCAATTTCTTGAAACAGGGACAAATCCAAAATTCGATTAAAAATCTTAATCTGATAGATTTAGAAATCAACATTATTGATTATAATTTTTTAATCTAATTTTAGATCTTGCCCTAATCACAATTCATTTAAATCTAAGAAATTTAGAGTGTATACTCTCGTCACTAAGACCGGAAACCAGCATGTTGTATACAACAACAAACACAAACAAACAAACAAACAAACAAATCTCCGACAGATCATTTGTTGGTTTGGTTTAGCACAATAATGTTCTTATCACGATTTTACAAATAAGATAAGAGTGGGATGATTTTGATTGCCCTCGACGCTCGGTGAATATCTGACTTCCAGATTTGGGTTTTTGTTTGTTTTCATGATGGGAGTTTGTGATAAGAAGGCGAAGATTAGTTAAGAGTGTTGATTGACACCTATCTCTTGCACATCTTTGATTGACTGGTGAAGACAAAGGAGAGAAAGATGCATATATCTTATCTAGAGAGGCGGGTTTTTTTTAAAATCTCATTTAATACTGATATGTCGGATTTTAAGACATATTTCCAAGTACCATTTGTTCAGTAATTGAACTCATTCATTTTTTTTTTGGGGGGGGGGGGGGAACCGGAAAGAGTTCGAATTTGATACGGATAGCTTAAAAATGGTACACATAACGTAGCTACGTAGAATTCCATGGTCGGAGTGGTGCTGGAATCAAAATGGGTATATAATTTATTTTATAAAACATTGATTTGAGATATTGTAACGTTTGATCTAGGTGATATATTGGACCCACACGTCTAAAACATTAATTAATTAATCTCAGAACTTTGAAGTAAATGAAGCAAAATAATTCAAACTTCCCTTTAAAATAAATTTTAATGTCACACGCTTTAACGACAGAAAGTTCGTGCTGTCGGCACCTGTACAGAGACAACTAGCAAGGGAACAATGAAAGGATTATGTGGACAAAAGTACGAGTCTATTAATCGTTGACAAGATGATTTATTATGGAGTTTATCTGTCAGCAGTGAATACCTACTGTGAACAATGCGAAGTATAACTTCTTTATTCGCAAAACCAAATATTATCCCGTGTTTATTCAAGGTAGTAATGGGAATCTAGATATGTATAATCTGTACTGCTTTTTCTAATTATTCGAAATAACATCCAGCAAATCTGACAATAGCTATTCGCATCTCTTCAATTCGCATTCTATCATTCTGATGATATCGGAAGTATTACTACTGATCAATCATGATACTGATTGGCAACATTATCCCATGATTTATTTATTCTCCTACATTTTTTAAACACTCAATCTCATTTTTCATGCTTTCAGAGAAATAAAGGAGCGTCAAGGTTCTTTGAAATATGTATTTTGCTTTCGTATCTCTAAACAAGTCTCTCCCACTTTTTGTAGGAATACGGTAACTTTGTGGAGGCTTGATTTAATAAATTGTTGAATTTTGATGTCTGTGTTGTATAAAAATGTTCAGCAGGATGAATGAACAACCAGGAATGTAAAGGTTTTGAAATATAAAATATCAAGATGTCTATCACTGAATTCCACCATTTGCAAAACCAACCTGGGTATGCTTAGGGTTAAAAAAAAAAAAAGGGGGGGGGGGGTCTGGCATTTCCGGTCACTTGTATATTTTGACTTCTTGTGAAGCACATTTCAGGGCTTCCGATATTTACACTATACTACATACACCGATAACATGTAGGGCCATGCAGCTCAGATTTTAAAAAGTTCCTCAACGGATATCTGCGGTAGAGCTTGCCCTGTTGTCAGGTTGTTATATTCCTGGTGTAGAAGTACCTCCATCATTACATCTTTCTTCGTCACCCCCCCCCCTCTCGCTTTCCATATCTTTCTAACTCTCTCACTTTTTCTTTCCTTCTCCCTCTCCACCTCTCTGTTCCTCTCTTCTCTCTCTCTCTCACTCTTTCTCTAGTCATTCCTCTCTCTTTTCTCTGTTTTTCTCTTTCTGCTTTTCTCCCGTCTTTTTATGTCTCCTTACATCCTCTCTCTCTCTCCCTTTGTCTTCCCATTCCCGCTTTACTTCTCTTTCTCGCTCCCTCCCTCGTCTTCTGTTACCTTGCTCTCTGTTCTGTTTGCCCAGTTTTCACAAATAATGGGAAGCAGAAGATGGAGAGAAAGAAAAAGCTTTACCAAGTGCAAAAACAAACATCAGTCCATTACTCCCTCTGGAGTCCGATTACAAACCCCTCTTTTCCATACAAGCCTCGATGTCAAGGGCAGTCATGATGGGGTCACTTGGTCCTGATGAGGGAGGGAGGGAGAGAGAAAGAGAGCGGGGGTGGGGGTGGCGGAGAGAGGGGGAGAGGAGAGGAAAGGGTAAAAGTGTGTAAAAGAGAGGAGGTTAGGACACAGACCGGAAAGAGAAGACAGAGAGAGAGAGAGAGAGAGAGAGAAAGAGAAAGATATGGTATAGTTATAATGGATATGCCACCAGACTGTTGATCTCGTGGTCCGAGACTCCGAGTTCAAGTCCCGCCACGGCGCTGTCATTAGGCAAGATATGAATCTACATTTGCCACTCTCCACCCCAGGAGCTAATGGGTACCTGTGAGGATTGCTGAAAGTAAATATGACTGCCTTTGCCACTGCCCTGC
Source organism: Echinometra lucunter (assembly GCA_029962745.1). Classification (NCBI taxonomy): domain Eukaryota; kingdom Metazoa; phylum Echinodermata; class Echinoidea; order Camarodonta; family Echinometridae; genus Echinometra; species Echinometra lucunter. The sequence goes on from CM057153.1 coordinate 10,928,951, forward strand.
ACATGCTGCAAGTACGCATGTGAGCGGTGCAAAGTGGCAGGAATGCTCCTTAAGGAGTGGAGATGGTGCACACTTTTGTATGGGTAAGAAATCCAGTGATCAGGGGTATTAATAGTAACAATGTGAAGCGCATTGAAGTATTCACGTAATGCGCTTGATAAATGTAATATAATTATTATTATTCATTATTATATTGAAAGAGAGAGTGGGAAGGAGTAAATGGGGAGAGGGGGAAGGAGAGCAGAGAAAGAGTCGGAGAGGATGAGAAAGCGAGACAGATGACAGATTGAGAGAAATGTAGGAGACAAAAGAAGAATAACGGAGAGACGAGAAAGAGAGGGAGAGAGAGAGAGAGAGGGAGAGAGAGGGGGGGATAGAAATATAAGGGAAAGGGGGGGGGGGGGTATCAGGGAGTACAGAAAGAGGCGAGGAACATCCAACAGTGTTCCCAGGGACCAAAACTTGGACTTGAAAGTGAAGTTGACGGATTTACGACCTGGGATAATCGCGGAAAACTTTCATTAGGTTATATTTATAACGTCACAACCAGGATGATGGTCGCTTAACTCGACATGGGAGGTATATAAATGGGGCGGGCATAAGTAAACAAGTAGGTTTAATGAGATAATCATATGATGTTAAATATTGTTGAGGTGGCATAAAATCATACTTATCATGCTGATAACGAACAGGCCAGCTGCTGTGTGTAGAATGATATGTCTTTTGTTTGTTGTACGTTTCCATTACATGACGACAATCATACAGAATTTCATTTTGGTTGGAAAAACTGTAATCCAATCCCATCCCCAAACATGCCAGATGACTTTTGTTTCAGTAGCATCCAATGTTGGGATATTTTTAATGTGATTCAGTTATCACTTTTATATCGTGTTTGAGATTACTTGTGGAAAATATCCTCGACTACTCCATTTATATTCTCTACCGTTCAGAAAATATTTTTGCTGTGGAGAGTTGAATAATCTAAGTTTTACAAAAATGGACTGAATTTATTTTCCTCGTGTTTCATGACCTATCACAATGAAGGATGAAAACGAAACGAATAAGCTTTAATCTAAGCTATATCATTTTGATATTCCAATCCCTTTTTCATATTTTCATAATAGATAAATGAATATATATTTGCCGGTTCAAATGCTGTCCATTTACTTTATAATAATTGTGGCGGAACAATGTTGAAAAGGGAAAGTATAATGATCAAAACATGATCAAAATAAGTTAAATACATATGACTGAAAATAGCGATCCTTGCATTCACGTATTAAGAAGAACATCATTTAACATCATTGTAATTTTGCAAGCACTCTTCCTTATTCAACTCGAGCGTAAAAATTGAACTTTCGATTTTCCCTCCGACCTTTTTCTCTTTTCATTTTACTCTTCAGCACGTCAACTTGAAATGACTGATTAAGTCTGTGACAGCTTTTAGGGCAATCGAACAAGGAAAAAAGTGACATCTTCGAATGATCGACTTTATTTCTGGAAGTGTTTATTCCCTGATGTATGCGGGGAAGTCAAGAGAAAGATATTTTAGAAAAACAAAGCGAAATGGGTCGTGAAAATGAGTTAAGACGAACCTCGTAGGGAAGATGGAGTGCCCGGATGACACGATTGATATGTGAACTTACAAGCAAGAGATTCCTGGAGAAATATCCTTTATTCGGGATTGAGGAATATGATGTGAATGTGTTTCTTTTTATTTCGCTTTGCTCGCGGAGAAGGAATACATATGGACACTGACGAGAGTACATAACTATGTTTTTTCGTTTTTTGTGTGTATGTTTTTAAAAAAATTGTATTATGAATATATCGTAATGATAAACAATAGAGGACCTAGTAAAAGCAAGGATATCCATAAATTTTTTATCACAAACTGCGATAAAGAAAACAAAAAAGAAATCGGTAAGGGCAGTAAAAACACAAACAAGATATAAATACGAAACTTGTAACGTTGGGTGATAACCTTAACATTTTACTGAGTAAATTCTGATAGAAATTTGGCAGATAATGTCAAGTGAAAGAAAAAAAAGAAGAAGAAATATGAATAGAAAGGTAAGAAAGGGAAATAATAATTAAAGCATGCAGATTATGCAGAGTACACTGTCGTTAAAATACTCTGAAGTTCTAGGAAAATAATTGAAACTTCCGTTGCCATGGTTACAAGCTATATTAGGTAGATGTTTAATGAGTATAAATTCTGATAGAAATGTGACGGAAAATCTCAAGTGAAAAAGGAAAAAAAAGAAGACAAGAAATATGAATAGAAAGATAAGAAAGGATATAATCACTGAAGCATGACATTAAGCAGAGTACGGTGCCCTTAAAATTATCAGAAATTTTAGGTAAATAATAGAAAATTCCGTTGCCATGGTCACAAGCTATATTATAGGTAGATGCTCTGTGCGCTCGAAGCCACTTGGATTGTCAATGGAGAGAGAGAGAGGGGGGGGGGGGGGGGGGGGGGAGGGGGAGAGAGAGGGAGAGGATATTACGGAGGGGAATAATAAACACACAGAGAGAGAGAGAGAGAGAGAGTAACAACGTGAGGAAGGGAGGAAGAAAGAGACGGAGAAAGAGGTGGACGTAGGTGATGCAGTCCGCGTAGAGTAGATTTGAAGAGAGTGATTGGATCTCGGAAAGGCAAATTCCACCGGTTTTGATTGAATGGTATATATAATGAAATACACCAAGATCTAGCCACCAAGAGGAGGTAGACCCTTCTCCTCTTCTGGCCTCTGCACTATATTTACCCATCCCAAGGAGCATATTGACTGATGAAATGAAAGTGAAGGCGGTGCATGACATTTGAGCGGTTTGCCTAATTCTACCGGAGTGTTGAGGAGCGTCTTCTCGAGAGTGACCGGAATAATGAAAATGAAAAAAGGGCTAGCTGAGAGCACGAAGGTGGAGAGACAGAAAGAGGGAAAGAGGGAGTAGGCTTCAAGAGAGAGAGAGAGAGAGAGAGAGAGAGAGAGAGAGAGAGAGAGAGGAGAGAGAGAGAGAGAGAGAGAGAGAGAGATAAAGAGAGAGAGGAGAGGAGGGAGAGAGAAGAGGCGGGGGGGGGGGGATTTGGAAAAGAAGAAAAAAGAAATTGTTTTGCTTTTGGTTTTCTGTTTGTATTTAGGTACTTCATTTTTCTGGTGGCAGCAGCAATAAGACTCTTTTGCCTTCCTAAGCCGTCTCCTCATTCATGCACTATTATACTGTGATTGTTCATGTTTGTGGTCGATGTAGTTTTCATGAATGGGAATGGATGAAATAAAAGGAATGAAAAAATGAAAATTTAAAAAAAAGAAAGAGTTGCAAAAATATGTGCAATTCAGCTGAAGCGTCATTTATATCATTCATAAAACATGTACTAATGTTCAGATTGAAATTTAAAGGATGGTATCAATCATGGTAACAGAAGTGCAACTTTAATTTTTATCATCGAAAAACTTAATTAGGTTTTTCGTTGGATTCTTCTCAAAAAAAATCATGACAAAGACGGTAATTGCGAACTTGGTAAGATGCTTATGAAGGCAGAGAAGATAGAAGCATGACTAAGAAAAATAGGAGAAACATATGAGAGAAAGAGAGACGATGAAATCGAAATTACTGAAAAGGGAAAAAAAGAACAGAGATTGAGACAATGTACAAAATGTGATAATAAATGAATGGATGATAAAAACACAAATTGACGGACAGGTAGAAACCAAACTTCTTGATTGTCATCATATTGGGAGTCTAAAAATTAGTGGAATGGATCTGGTAAAATGTCGACGACCGCAATTAGTATTATTCTATTACTTTATTATCTCCGATATCCCACATTGTCGCTCCAACTCATTACGGTAGGAAATGACAGTTGTAAAAAGTGCACTGAAAGAGCATAATCTGAAGGTATTTTCTCTTGCTAGGTAAAACCGATTTGTACAGTCATCTCGCAAAGCCAGAGAAAGAACTAGCATTTGCCCATTCCGGTAATTGCACGCACAGTACAATTAATCCCTGTATGCGGGCTTTGCATTGATATTAATAGGGTGGTTTGTAATTACAATGCAAATACTAGCCCATTTCTGCGCCCTGAACAGCAGTAATCTATTTGCAAATATTGGCCGTTTTAGCGGATTTTCATTCAACGAATGGGCGATTGTCGGAAAGCAATCGGAGTCTGTAATTGGGCGGGAGAATGTACGATAATGATGCTATTACTTATTTCTCCCATCTCCCCTCCCCACTCTCTCTCCTTCTTTCTCAGGGATTCTCATCCTCTCTCTTCCTCTTTCATAATTATAATATACTCCATCAGCTCATTTCTTTCTATCAACCACCCTCCAACCACTGAAACAGTTTTCTTGATTCATCACAAAAATTCTTTATTTTCCCATCCCCCCTTCTCTCTCCCTCTTTCGTATAATGTACTCCTCCATCAGCTCATTTCTTTCCATCAACCACCCTCCCAACTACTGAAGTAGTTTCCTTGATCAGTTGATTTATCACAAAAATTCTTTATTTCCCAATCTCCTCCCTCTCTCTCTTTCTCAGATTCTCATCCTCTCTCTCTCTTCCTCTTTCATTCAATGTACTGCACCAGCTCATTCACTTTCATCAACCAGCCTCTAACGACTAAACATATTTTTCATGATTCACAAAAATTTCATGGGGGGGGGGGGTGTTACCATGTAGTATTGTATGGGAGAATGTGAGTGAACTATAAAGAACCTAGTCATTGTGAGAATCACAGCTGCAGCAGTAATGTATTTGGCATTACATTAATCTTTGTCTGACTCTCTTTACACAGGTGTGGTAAATGGGTACCTGATGCTGGATGGTAGTAAGAAACTCTTTGAAAACTTTCAGTTCTTTTTGGCAACTTGGCTAAAGTATGTGTAAAACATAGGCATGCTACATTGTAGACACCTTAAGCATTTCTTGAAATGGATAAATGTTGTCTTTATCTTGACAATATCTATTCACATCACTTTCTTCCAGTTTGATGAAAATTGTGTTAATTCTTCCCAGCATAACATCCATCTCCCTTCCCCGAATACAATTTTCCATCTTGTGTCCCAAATACTAGTAGCCCAACTATCCATACCCACTTCTCCTCTTCCATTTCAGAATCTCCACCCACTTTCTTTCTTTCATTCTGTGAACCATCTTTGCCATCCTTGGTCACTCATCATCTTTTCTTAGAGATCAACTTCTTGCTCTTCCCAAATCTCCACTCATGCTTCTTCAGTCTCCAAGGTGCCTGTCAAGGTGTGTTCTCCCATCTTCTTCCATTCCTGACTCCTCCAACGCACATCTTTCTTTCTGTGGCACATCTTTGCCATCCATGGTCACTCATCATCTCTTTCTAAAAGGCAACTTCTTGCTCTTCCCAAATCTCCACTCATGCTTCTTCTGTCTCCAAGGTGCCTGTCAAGGTGTCTTCTCCCATCTTCTTCCACTCCTGACTCCTCCATCGCACATCTTTCTTTCAATCTGTGGTCCATCTTTATCATCCTTGGTCTCCCATCCTCCCTGATCCCCAATCTCATTCTAGAATTCCAACTGCATTTACAAGTGCAAACATGTGCTCTGAATTTCATGTGGCATATCAGCTGTCTGGGCTAGGGGATTAGTTCCTCCTCAGGTCCATCCACACAGTCCAGATCTTACACTATTTGCTTCATGCTGTGTGGTGCACAACCCCTATATCAGACGAGAGCATAACACAAAGTCCACGTTAGCACAGAGAGCATGCACATTCACACAAAACTGAACTTGTTTATGTGAACATAAGATTTGCACTTTTCAATGTCAGAATGAAAATGAAAATTCTAAGTACAAAAATAGTTTGAGATAAAAAAATCTCCAAAAAGAATCTTAAAATACATTGGTAAAGCCTTTGAAATAATAGGGAGTTTCATATTGATTCAACTACAAAAGTACAATCATTCATTCATAAACTGGGAGCCAGAAATGCATTTTACACATAGTTACATTTCAACACATAGTTAATATCCTCATAACTCCTTATTATGAATTATTAGTACAATATTTCAAGTAATAATGTTGTCTGTTTGAATACCACATTACATGGGATATCTCTTTTGATTTACATCAAAACTTACGATGGATTTATAAAAAAAAACATCAGCTGCACAACGGAAATAAGTCCATGCTGAATTGCATCAAACATTGGCAGTGGAGACAAGCCCCTGCAGCCATATGTACTATTTTCACTGTACCAAGTTTTCAATGTCACATAACATCATGTGCACCAGTACAAACATGTCATATCTGAGACCACAAGCCAGAGTATAACATACCATCAGAGATCTGTGGAGGTAACAAAATGACATCTGCATCATGCTCAAACAGTATACCCAGCAGTCTACTCATCATTCGCACTGAAAAGAGCTTTAGAAAAAGGAAGAAGTAAATCAGACCATTGTATCAAAAGCACCCTTACATGATGAAACATTTCTATGAGTGGTACTGTCAAAATGGGAACCAGATATACACCAATAATTACCTAGGAGTGAATAAATATTGAAACCCCCCCCCCCTTCAAGATTCAAAATGGTCTGGCAGTGCCCCTAATCTTAGCACATTTCTACGAGGTGTCCTATAGCAACCCATATCAGTGTTGGTCGAAGGGGTGGACCAATGAACAATGATATCTGGCAACCCCATCCCTATTAAAGTAAAGAATTTAAACAAATTTTCTAGCAATACCCATGATTTCATCAGATTTCTATGAATGGTTCTGTACCAGCCTATACCAGATGTACACCAAGGCAACTTGAATGGTTAAGAGTGGCTCTATAAACAATTATCACTGATGCCTCCCCCCTCCCCTCATTTTGAATTAAATTCAAAACACTACTGATACACCTGATTTCATCAGATTTCTGTGAGTTGTCCTGTAACAGCCCATACCTGTGTTGGTTGAGGGGGTGCTCTAGAAATGCCCCTGCCCCTGCCCCTTCTCACTTTAACCTTGTGAGAACATAAACCAGCTTTGTGCTTAATATGTCAGTTTAGAGTTTAAACTATTCAGGGCAAATTGAGGTGTTTTTGTCAATCAGATTTCTATGAGCAGTCTTGAAACAATATACCAGGAATACAGACCAATGAGTGACACCCCCCCCCCCCCCGATGGAGGGGCAGCGAAGCCCTTGGTTTTATCTGATTTTTCAAGTAATTCTATGATGATACCATGGAGTCTTGGTTGAGCAAACAGGGTGTCTCAATGCATAGTCGACATTCCCCTTAAATTCTTAAGAAAAAAGCTTTGTCAAGTGCCTCCCTCCCCCCCCCCCCCTTTTCATAAAAAAATTCCTTGAGTGGTCCTGTAGAAAACCATACCGGTGGCGTTGGTTGAGGGGGTGGACCAATGAATGATGATAATTGACTCTTACTGACATACATGCCTGGTTTGCAATGACCATAGCCCTGACTCCCTCTCAGTTACATCATACCCACCCATCACTGTAAGGCAATACAGGTGATGATAGCCTGGTAAGATGGGCCGTGTACCAGTTCATTTCAACACTTTACATTCTCCCATTCTTACTCACCCTCTCTCCATCTTACTCTCTCTCTCTCTCTCTCTCTCCAACTCTCCTTTCATCTACTTTTTCTTTCTTCCACTTTTCCTTGAAGACCCTTTCTTTCTCTCTCCTTCTCATTCCCCTCATTCTTCTTTTCTCTCTGCTCATTCTACTTCTAGTTTACTTTTTTTAAATTTTTTTTTTTGGGGGGGGGTTCAAATCTATATTACACCCCCCTCTCTCTCTCTCTCTTTTCTTCTTCTTCTTCTTCTTCTCTTCCTCCTTTTTTCTTCTCCTTTTTCTTCTTCTTCTTCTTCTTCTTCTTCTTTCTCTCACCCCTTTCTATCTGTCTCCCTCAACATTCCCCTGTTATCACCATATTACATGATACCTCTTCTCTATTTTTCTCCATTTCCCGTCACCTTCTCTCTTTCCCCTGAAGTATTTCATTTTCAAATTCTTACCAGCAGCTCGATATCAGTGGTGTCAATGTTACATTTCAACATTTTCAAGTGAAATCCAAATCTGTTCTCACTTTTGGATTTAATACTAATGTTAGGAATTTTCAAACCAAATGATTGTTGTATATAAAATTCCTCTTTTCTTAGTCCTTCTCAATAACTGAATTTGTAAAATATATTTTTAATTATGGTTTTTTGTACTCCCATAATCCACTCTCACATCCCTCTCAATATTTCTACAATTATTTAGCCCTGTAGGCCTATTTGCTTTTCTTGGCATGTGGAGGCTTGTATTTTTACGCTTGATTTAACAACCATATTAACTAATAAAATTATACAATGACAAATAGCCTACTATTAATAAAAGGCCCATTAAATTGAATCACATTTTCTTTGTGTACATTTATTAGAATGGAATAAAAGAATACAAAACAGTACATGCATATGTTCCAAAGCTGTACTACTTACATACAGAAGTAATGGATAGCAAAAAGCAAAACATTATATGATTACTGCAGAATCCAAAATGATCAGGAAATCTAGGAGATACTTTTAGTTGATATATGTCATATCTACTAACATATCTGAAACATCGGCAGTTCAATTTGATACCTAATTTGAAATACATGCAGATCAAAATTTGCAATGGTATATTCTGTATTGTTCATTCACTATTCCTCACAGATATATCACTGCGAAGTGTCCAGTTTCTCCAGCTACCTATCTTCTATCTGTATTAAGCAGATCCATCTCCCACCATACCTGATGTACTAACTAGAAGGTGATCCTGCTTTTTAAAGAATTCACCTCTTTCTGTAGATGAACAAGTAGAGAGTAGATTTTTGATGATTCACAATACACAAGTGTACTTACATTCTCTCTCTCAGTCAACATCTCCTTTAGATTAGATCTTTACAAAAAGAAGAAATGAAACACAAATTTACTACTTGGAACTGGGTAAACTACCCTACTTTGCTACCTATGTCTTCTGGGGGTGTTTCATAAAGCTGTTCATAAAATTACAAATGACTTTACGAATGAATTCAATATGGCAAGCAAAATGGGATTCTCAATCATTATCAATCACATCAGCTAAAGGTGAAATATGCCGATGCAGATTAACATTACTATTGCTTACAAACATTTTTACTGTAAAGTTAATTTTTTTTTTGCCAGAATTTAATTGAGATTATGAGAAATGAAGTCACACGTTGTTAAAATGTCTGGAGAAATCTTTGGCATCCCATTTGGCACTTCATATTTAAGTCATTTGTAAAATCATATGTAACTTTATAAACAGCTTTATGAAACACCCCCTGAAGTGTTTAAACTCTGGATAGAATTAATACAGAACCCTTGATAATTGAGAAAAAAAATTAGGTGAAGAGGAAAGATAAGATCCAGATCAGCAATCCTCAGACAATCAGGGGCAAATGAAGAAATTTACATGATTTTTAGATATGTTTCATTCTTTATGGTTCAAAAGTACAAATTACCAAAATATTTATTGTATCAGATCAGACTTTCTCCAAGACTTTGTATACATATGCCTAATGCTCATCGTGCCTTGACTTGACTAAATCAGTCATTTTTATATGTTTATTTCACAGGCTAATGCAACTATTTTGTAAATCATCAAAAATGCAGCTCTTAACCATATGCAATACATATTATTAAAATAAAACACACTTTTTTAAAAAAATTTATTCTTTTAGTGATGTTTATCCTTCAGTACAAAGGATGAAAAAGAGAAGGAAAAGAATAAGTATATGGCACACAATGTTGGATTTTTGTTGGTAAGTTTGTATTTCAAAATCATGCTTCTGCAAATGTTCATGTGCAGTAGTCTTATAGGAATTCTTGTTTTGTTTTTTAATTCATTTGTGATCTCTCCTTTTTTTTTTCTTCATTTCCTTCAGTATCTGTATGTTTCTGATCTGTTCTTTACTTTCCTTTTTATAATTGCCACATTCACTACCCCTTGATTTGAAAGTTTAATGTTATTTCCATTTTGTATTTTGTTGTATTCATCAGATCAATTTTTGTCTTATTGCATTTTGATTGTAAATCTAATTTGATTCAGCCTCTGGCTGCTATTTTGAATGTTTTTAATGAATAAACCTAAACCAATAAAAAAAAAATGAACCAACTTGACAACAAACAAGAGTATACAGTTCCATATCCCAGAGGAACTGATAAACTATCCAAGATCATGATACAACACCTCAACAGCTGTATACATTTCTTGATGCGACAAACAACATGGTACATTTAAATGTTGGGAATGAAATCCCAGGCCCAATACTTTTCATTACATTTGCTTCACCTGAGTATATCAAACTTCAATAACTTGATACTTTTATTTTGAAAATATCAAAGCGGGGAAAATATGGAAGGGTTGCGATATGATCTATGTTGGGTGCTTGTGAGGTAACATAGTAGGGAGAGATCAGCAGATTTCCTTTTCGGTGGCATGGTTATATGTAATGGTATCCTTTCAATCTTTACAAATTTGATTAGGAGATTTAGGGTAGATCATGAACTGGAGTTGGGGAGGATTTAGCTCAGCTGATTGGGTGGTAAGCAGGTCAAAATGGTGAATTATAACGGTTGGAGAAAAGAGTACAGGTGGATGTTTAAAGGTGGAGGGATGCATGGGCCAGTTAGCTCCTTTTCGAGCTGTGTTTAGGTTCTGTATGCCATTCAGCCTGTTCAGACACAAAATGCTTATCCAGAATCTCAATAAAGAAATGATGTATAAAGAATCACTGTATAGCAACCAGAGTGTCCAGACACACATCCCAAACTCTCTAAAGAAACGTCATTTAGATGCGCAGTTTCCTACTGCGCATGTTGTCATACATGTAGCAAGGTCATGACATCTCATTTTGCCCGCATTCATGTTAAGCCCCACCCAGAAATACCATTCTATGGTCGCCATACGTTCAGACACACAGACCGTGATACTTTATCAAGTTCTAGTTCCAAACGATTTTCAAACCCGTCTGTTAAATAATATTTCGTTACAATCGTAACAATCGTAATAATATCCAAGTCCTTTGGAAGCGCATAGAGACGTTATATCATAATGTGATATGCGCTATACAAGAACTGTATATTATTATTATTATTAAATCATGTCAAATCTATCGTACAGCTATATTGTGTCTGTACAGCCATATGACAATTTTTTTGTTTCTGAATTCAGGGAGATTCACATCACATGCCAACTCATTATAAAATTGATGAAGAAAAACTTCTGAGTACCTCTCTGAAATGCAACATCCAGAACTTGACACACAGTAAAATCTTGCTACCCCCAAAACAGGCATTTCAAATGCTAGATTAACTAACAAAGGGTAAAGCTAGATCCAAAAAGTTAAATGTAAATACAGATTCGTAAAGATCTTTTTTTTTCTTAAAACATTAATTCCCCCCCCAAAAAAAACCTCTCTTTCCATCTCCCTCCTTCCTGTGCATTCATTGTGATCTACATCGTTTCTCTTTTTCTGTTTGCTCAATTAACACAGTGCTTTGTACATAACCTGAAGGCTTCTTGATTATAGAATCAGAAATGAAAACATAATCCACAAAATAGGTCCACATTTCCTGAACTCCTTTTCTCTTGGTTTGCTTCTGTCTCTCACCTTTCACCCCATCCTCTTCCATGTTCTTTCATACAGCTAGCTGCAGCCGCTAAACTCTAGTACAATTTCTTCTCTCTCTTCTCCTCCTTCCGAACCATTCACTATACAGTATATGCTCTCTCTCTCTCTCCCTCTCCTTCCCCCACACCTATACTCAATGTTCTCCTGCTGCAACCACAGCCTTTGAAGTTCTCTTTCCTTCCTCTCTCTCCTCTCACTTTTCTCCCCTTCTCTCCCTATCTCTCTTTCTCTCTCTCTCTCTCAGCTTCCTATCTTTCTTACTATCATTTCTCTGTCTTCCTGCTTCTTTCACATTTCCTTCCTCTCAATTTACCTATTTCTCCCTTTTTCTATTTCTCCCTATCACACTCTCCCCTATCCCCTCCCTTTCTCTCCCCCCCCCCCCTCTCTCCCCCTCCTTCCCCCATACCTATACTCAATGTTCTCCTGCCACTCCAGCTTTTTAAGTTCTCTCTCCTTCCCCTCTCTCCTCTCAGATCTATCCCCATTACTCTCTCTCTCTCTCACACACTCTCTCTATCTCCCAGGCTTCCTACGTGTATCTCCCTTCTCTCATTTCTCTACCTTTCTGTTTTTCTTTTACATTCCCTCCTTCTCAATTTATCTATTTCTCCTTTTTTTCTCTGTCTCCCTATCACACTCTCCCTATTCTCCCCTCCCTTTCTCCCCCTCCTCTCTCCCCCCCCCCCCCTCTCTCTCTCTCTTTCTCTCTTTCTTCCCTTTCTCTCTTCTCCTCCTATATCTACATCTAAATCCACATGAAGGTTCAATGAACTCCAGCACAAAGCCGTGCCTCTGGGGGTCTGTCTGCCCGTCTATCTACCTCAGCTAGAACCCTGTGATTTCAAACATGCAGTAGAACTTACCACCAAGAGGTCAGCCCATGTCATACCAACATTTGGGTAGGTGGAGAATATTACTGTAGTAATCCTAATGATGTCTGATCCCATAGATTGAGAAGTGTGTTGGTCCTAGAGCTCTGTGGATTGGAAGATAAGAAGAAAATAAAGGGGTATTCATAGCTATAGGGTCATTGAACTTATGGAAAATGGTGTTTGTAACTGAAAAATTAACAAAAAATGTATTTCCCATGGAATTTATGATAATCAAAGTCCAAGTTCAATACCTATGATATAAACCTTTAAAACTGTAAATATACCATAAATATAAATTCCAGAAAAAAAATTATACCTTGCTACTGCAGATCCCTTCATATAAAACAGAAGTAACACTGGGTGATAGAGCATTTGCTTGTGCAGCCCCTAAACTTTGGAATTCCTTACAAGAAATCAGAAAATCACCATCTTTAAATCGAAGCTCAAAGCACATTTTTTACACAAATGTAATCGTCCATAGATGTAGTGATTTTAGGCACAACAGCTCTTGCAGTGCAGCAAAATATGTATAGTTTTTGTGCTTTATAAAGGTTATATTATTATTATCATTATTATTTTAAAAATGCACCCTTACCCATTTCCTAAAAAGATTTGCACAATTCAATTTACTGGGAGGTATACACACAATAATTTGTGCAAATTAAAGTAGATCGGAGAAGGATTTACTGCCCTGTATTAGAAAATCAAAACATAACTGAGAAAAATGAAAGGAGGAAATAATTAAAACAAAACTTAACATGAATAATCAAATGTTTCCAATGACATTCAGAGTGTAAGTTTTTTTTTAAATGTTAAATAATGAAGCAGAAACAGCAGCAGCAGCAGCAACAATACATTATACAAAAGCACCACTTCCCCTTGTCTCCCTACTTAAAAAAAAAAAGACCAAATGCTCTCAACTTTTGTCAACAAGGAATGTGGATGCTTAATGCTTGAGGAAGTTATGGATCAATGAGGTATAAATACTAACCTTTACATGATCAAGGAGACTTCACAGAGACTTGTGACAATGGAAACACAGTAACCTTCAATAACCTCTAAGGTATTTCCATTAAATGGCACAAACTGTCTCTGGGAAGCATTTCTGGTCCTTTGTAGTCAAACGTCAGAGAAAGCCACATGTAGACTCTCTCAATGAGTCTAAGCAAAAGAAAACTGGTTACAGATTTTTTACAAGAAATCTTTTAAAACTTCATAAAGAGTTTCCCCATCAAGAACAAAATATTGGAATTCCCACAAAATACACATCCTCAATAATAATAATTGACAAAAATTGGTATGAATTTTTTTTTTTAATGAAAATACAATCTCTGTGAAAATACTTTCTGTAAAAAGAAGTGTCTTGAAGATACTCCTCTTATCAATTTTCTTCTTGGAGGCAATTTTCTCAACTTCCACATCAATCAAAAACATATTAAAAAATATTTTTAATCTCTCCCCCCCCCCCTCCCCAAGAAAGCATTGTTTATTGGTTTGTTTAACCCGAATGATAAGAAAGCATGCATGCTTGTAAGTAAGCAACCAGAGGCCCTTGGTACCTGGTAATGAGGATTAATGCCTTACCAAAGGACCAAAGGACCAAAGGACCAAAGGGCACTAGCCCATCGACTTGGTTTAAAACCCTGGTCGCCAGATTACAAGACCGGTGCTCTACCAATTGAGCGTTTTTACTTCCTGATAGTACACAAAATATTGATGTTAAATCTACTACTTTGTGGAAATGAATTAGAGGATAATGGAAGGGAGCAAATTTACTGGAAGATGCAGGTCACAAAAATGTGAAAGGGGATAAGAGAGTTTAATATAGTGATTGATGAAACGTGGTATAGGAGCAGATGCTTAAGCTGATTTGAGGAAGTGTCAATCATTTTGAGACTAAGATTGAAGGAAGGGGGATAAGTTCAATATTGGACCCCCACCTGCACCAGCTTAAAATAGCCATACTGTATAAAGAAGGGCAGATCTAGGATATGGTTAAAGGGGAGGAGAGGGAGAAAAATTCTTTAAAATTGTTAAAGTAAAAAGAAAAACTTAATTATTTTAAGTGATGATTTTAGTTTTAAAAATCTTTGACAAGAAAACAAAAAGTGCATTTTATGTCAGGTGCTAATTATTCAAAGGCAAACTCTGAATAAGGAAAAAGTAAGGGACACAATGGGGGGGGGGGGGTATCTTTTTCAATACTTCAGAATACATAATTCAGTCTTTTTACCATTGTATGTTACCTAATTTACTGTAAATAGATTGTATTATTTAAAATGATCTTTAAATCAACAGAAAAATAAATGTTTATTTGAACTGAAAAAAACTTGTATTGCAAGTTTGTGTCATAAATGTTTTGATTTTAATCAAAGTTGGCAGCCTTCTGTGTTTATTTCACACCAATGATTACACAACCCTTATTTCCTTTTTATTCCTCACATTTGCTTGTTGCTTCAATCAAGAATGATAGCTGAAATATCAAAAACTGACACTACATGCTCCAAGTCTGGACAACAGGCTAGTCAATCTCCAGTTTTCACTTTGTCCCACTTGATGGCAGATATTTGGAATGTACGTTGGCATATCAATATCGGATCTACTCTAGATATCAAAGCTTTAACCACCCCAGGCCCCTCATTAAGAGAGACAAAGAAAAGCAGTGACAGCGGCATGTTTGAAAGGACCTTAAGATGAAAAGAACTGGTATATATTCCCGTGCCCCCTAGCACTCGATGAGTAACTTATGCTCTTTCTTCAGCCTCCATATTGAATGTTACATTGCCCTAAGTCCTGTAGTCTAAGAATAGGAGTGTGGATGCATGTTCAACTTCTGATAATTATAACATTGCCTGCATGCATAGCGGGCCGAAGAGCTGGTTATTGAATAAGATCCTGGTTTTTTAGGTTAATCAGTGTAACAAGTTCCTATACCGCAATATACTGTGGAATTTTAACAATTACTTTACATACACACTTTATGTATATGTAATAAATGCTGTTTTTGTGTACAATAGCAAAAAACGTATTACGTAAAAAAAAAGAGAAAAATACGGAATAAAATGTAAATGCCTCACCTTTTCTAGACCCAAAATAAGACTGAAGGAAAGGCAAAATGAGAAGTGCATCTTATTTGTGAGATATAAAATGTTCTGAATCCTTACTCTGAAATCCTCCATACTCATGAAACTTTGCTGAGTTTCAAGTCACCTTAAGCTGTCTGCTGGCCTGAGGTTTCAAGAGAAAGGTATGTGAAAAGCAATGTGAAACTGGATTACAGGGTTGTCATCAATGGTTGGATCTAAAAAATGGAAATAGAAATAAAAGCCAGGTATTATAAGCGTCTAAAATTAGAATTTTACGTAAAGGTTAAGAAATTTGAGTACTGATAGTTCACAAGGAAGAGAAAATCTATTTCATAAAAATACACAGAGCAAGTGCAAATACAGATGAATATGCCTATCTCTTATTCTAATGGAAAAGTACATTAATATATTTGTAGTTCACATTATCAGTGATGAATCAAGTAATAAGCAGAAACACAACTGCAAAATGGTAAATTGGAAAGTTGGAAAAAGTATATCACACTTCTTTCAATGAGCAAAACCTATTTAAGGTTTTCATAATCTGTGTATGATGAGATAGGTGGAAATACAATCTTCAGATGCTCAAAAAATATTATAACTTTGCTGACATAAGTGTCTTTTCATTTTTCTGTGATTTTCTCATCTACTTCGTTCTTCATCGAAGAATTATAAATTATGTGCACTTGCCATGAATAATGAACAGAAGTTGGAGTTTGAAAAAAAAACAATAATAAGCCATAAAAACAAATATTTAATCAAAACAAGAAGAAATAAATGCCATTTGATAACCAACAAACGGAATGAAATGCAGAAAAGCAGAGTAGAATAATACATTATGCATTTCCAGGACATCATTTGGTATACGTGAAATAAATGTATGTAAGGATGCTTGGCTACAATTGAAAGACAAAAAAACATCACAATCATTTCTGTAAGTGAAAGCACGACTGCAAAAAAGAAGAGAGGCGATGATGATGAAGATAAAGAAGACGATGAAAAACAAAATGCAGAAATGAGGAAAGATAGAGAAGCATGAACGTTTCGAGTATCTCAAGGGCTCATAGAGTTCAACTCGATTGAAATGCAGACTTTTAAGTGACCAAGATGCATCATCATTTAACGTCAATAAGCCAGGAACAAACCGAGCCGAGGCGCCAGCCAGACGCATTCTCATTTCTTGAATCGGTGGCTCGAAGCTACAAGACATTCCCCACTTTGCACTCAAAAGCTAAGAATCTCTTGGTTGTATCTTGTGGGTAAACCCTAACAAGCATTTTTCATCACACAGAGATGACTGCAAGTGCTTGTGAACAGCATGTCCAACAGAACAATTGCTGTAAATTAACAATTCTGTCACAATATATTCCACATTTACAGTATATTTTGTAACACAAATACTCAAACTTGAAGATAGTGTAAGACATGGCTTTGGTTACTATGAATGATGGTTATAGATTTTAAATGCATGAATATTTCAATGAAAATCTTCTATGTCAAAAATTATTGAGAATGATAATCTAGTACATTTAGTTATATCTAAATCCAAAAGAATGATGCCTCATTCTTTGAAACTTCAAATTAGCATGACACAAATCACTACTTACCAACAAAAACAACCTTTCCACTTTTGAAAATAGGTAAAGATCTGTCTTCTTTAAATTTACAATATACAAATTGGATACTTATTACAAAAAGCAATATGGTTTAGATCACAGACAGAAACTTTCATATAATTTACACCAATTCATTAAATTTGCTTGCTATCTCCGCTTTAGCATGCAGGCTACAGTACAATCAAGAAAAACGTAATATAGTTTATAGATAGCATTATAGAATCATAAAATCACATTAAATAAAAAGAAATGTGACACTACTTTTGGTGTTTAAACTTCAAAGTGCTGATACAGCATGCAAATGAAATTGTAATCTAATCAGCAAAGAAAGCAAGAAGAAGAAGAAGAAGAAGAAGGAGAATTTATTTCAGAGACATGGGGAAAGGGAACCGGTTTAACTTTTCTGTGCAATGTGGTTGAAGCGTGAAGCTCATCTTCGATACATTGCGGGTATTTCGATTACTGTTAGTCAGCGCTATACAAGGGGAGGGCTGATTGGGGGTACGGGGCAATGGAAATTGGAGAAAGCGCAACATAGCAGGCGTAAGAAAATCAAATTCCCTTGCCAGCTTGTTTTGCTGATTTCCAAGTCATTCGATAAACTTGTATTGGGGGGAATGCATTCTTTATGGATTTTGAGTATTTGTTGTGACAAGTGTATGGCTGTTTTTGGAAAGGTGGGATGGAATGTAATGGACATGGGATCAAATCAGTTTGTTTTCATGTAATTTCGTTCTCGTATTTGCTCTGCTTTCTTCACTTTGGCAGCACATTAACTGCATGCGAACATAGTAATGCTGTGAATGTGAAGAGCATAAAAGGAATGTTATGTCTAAAAGAGAGGGCTTTGGCCCTAACATGCATTTTAGCAATGAGTATTCTTCTAAAGCTACATTTATGCACTTAGTGTGCAATGCAGTTGCAGCGATGCAATCTGATATGTATCATAAATTCTCATATTTCACATTTACTTCCCAGCTGCAAAACATGCATTTCCAGACTCCTTATAATACAATCAAATGTGTTATCCAAATCCTGTGTGCACTGCTCTATCCGCAAGCATTCTCAGTGCGTGGCATAATCATATGTTAAAAAAAAAAAAGATACAACTTCATATGGCTATATGCCTATATATAGCTGACAATATTCCCCTTCTATTTTTCCTAGTAAACTTTTATTATCCCCCTGTCCCTTGCTTTCTCTCATTCTCTATCTCCAGTTCTCTCTCTCTCTCTCTCTCTCTATCTATCTCACTCATTTTATCTTTCACTGTCAGATTCAACTTTCATCTATCCATTTCTCTTCCATTTATTATCTCTCTCTCTTTCTGCATTATCATCTCTCTCCCTATATCTTTCTTCATACATTTGTATCTCTCCTGTTTCCATGTTTCGCTCAATTTTTGGTTCAATTCTTCCGTCTTCCATCCCCTTTATTTTACCTCCATCATGTCGTATTCTCATCTCCCGTCATCCCCCTTCAGTCTTCTGCCGTACCTTACAACGACTTCCTAATTTTAGCTGCGGGCCATCTGCCCCGTTATTACAAACCGCTACCAACATGAACAAATGACTTAAAATGTCACATACATCATTGTGTCGTCGATGTTACCAAACGCTCAGTCCCATTTATGCACTTTCCATTAAAATTCATGTATTACATGCATGCCAAAATTTGAGGCATATTCCCGCTGTAGATAGATGGTACGTGACGTGAAAGCCCTATGTAACCCTCCCATGAGTCATTTGTCTTAAGGAAGGCATTGTCAGAATTGCTTTTCTTACTCAGTCTTTAATTTTTCATATCTGAAGGGCCAAGTTAGAAAGAAGTGGGGGAGTTAAGACATTGGAAACATAAAAGAAGGAAAAAGACTGAACTTAGGAAGAGATGTAGGCCTGCAAGAAAGAACAATGTAAAAATGTTGCTTAGATGAGAGGGGAATATCATATACGCTGCCAAAATTAAGTAAGATAAAGAAGCAAATAGAGAAAATGGGAATATTCTAATATAGCATATTGGTCAGTAAGGAAAGAGAGGAGGAGGAGGAAAGAGAGAGAAAGAGAGAAAGAAAAGAGAGAGAGAGAGAGAGAGAAAGAGAGAAGAAGTGGAGATTGTAGGGAGAGAAGATAATACAATCCTTTAACAAATAGAAAAATAATAATTGGTCTACTGGGTGATATGTTCACATCTAATATAGACAGTGGTTGGAAAGTTGCATATCAGTGACAACAAATTGATCTGAGATTTCTCGAAATAATATCGACCAGATGTAAAAGTGTTTAACAATTCGATTTAACACTTCAATTATGAAGATGCCATCCTATAAACTATATTCATGAAGGGTGGATCCTTGTGTATTCCATGTTGACAGCAATTCTTTATTGTACCTATCTTATGTTTGATTGTAAATTCCCAATCGTAGTTAAATATATTATGTACTTATTATTTTTGTAACCCATGTACAATTCAACCTCTGGTTGCGATGCATGAGATTTTTTAATAAAAACCATTTTATCTATCAATGAAAGAAAGATAAAGTTTATAAGTACATGGAAAAGGTCTACTCATACAAAAATAGCTCAGGTCTCTTATTTCTCCACTGAATAAAATATTGCTATTCAGTGATAAAATATTCATAATTCTAGTAGAACCATGCTAGTAGGTGATGGTTTCATTCACAAACTAGCACCGGTGCATGACTCCTTCTTTATATATTTACGACATCATGGGAAGCAGTTACTATCCTTGTATATAATAGGATAAAGTTGCATTAAAGCCATTGAGTAACTTATAAAAATCTGAGCTGCATGGCCCTACATGCTATCGGTGTATGTAATATTGTGTAAATATGAAGCCCTGAAAACTGCACTTCAAAAGCATCATCTTGTGATTCACAAAAAGTGAGATTATACAAGTGACCACAAATGCCAGACTTGTTTTACCTCATAGACTGCAGTGTTAGACAAAAGCATATCCAGGTGGGTTTTACAAATGGTGGAATTCAGTGACAGATATCGTGATAATAACATCTTATATTTAAAAAGCTTTTATACTCCTGGCTGTTTATTTATCCTTCTGAACATTTTATACAACACAGACATCAAAATTAAAAAATTCATTAAATCAAGCCTCTACAAAGTTACCGGATCCCTTTAAAGTCAGAGAAAAGTCTGGAGTATGAGAGTTGCTCGCTGCATGGCCACCCTCTGCGGGATGGTGTCACAGCGGCCCAGCTGATCAACATTTCTGTCCACCTCTCCCCAAAATTTGTCAACCCTGCGAATCTAATTAATTGGCAAAATATGATCTGCTGGGACAGGGATAATTTGACAGCTTCTTCTGGCACAGCGGCTGAGATCAAAACAGAAGAAGCCAACACCCCTCCACCGGTAGAAGGAGGGCAAGGGGGTGCACGGGGCAGTGATGCTACCAGCACTTCCACCTGCTTGCTAGAGTGAAAGAGTAACGCTGATACTGTGTCACCATAACATAGGTGGAACTAGATGTGATGGAAGGTAGAGTTTGCATAAAGAGAAGCTCACTCTAGATCATTTTTTTACTGTAAAAAATATATGATTGGAGGTGACTTGTTGAATTGTTGCTCACATATTCAATGACATGTCCCCTGTGAGGAATACAGTCTAACTATATCTGAAACTGAGTTTGCTTTTAACAACTTAAAACCATATTATAGGTTTGCCATTCAGATGAATATAATTAACATTTTGATTTGATAAGAAATTACCTTTTCTGTTACTGCTCAACAAGGTTTCTTCAAAATTTCCCTTTATCCGATGCCTCTTTTAAAAAGCCCTATCTAGTTCATTTACAATCTGATGCAGGAAGTCTTTATGAAACCCTAAGGGGGGGGGGGTGTAACATAAAAATTACAATCAATCTTATGAATGATATCAATCGTAAGTCTATGGCAAACCATGTACTAAAGAGATACAATTGATTGTAAGATTGATTGTCTCCCTTTGTGTTACACCCCCGTAAGTTTAAATCTTAACATTTTGGACTCAAACCTATCCTTTCTCTTTCTCATATTATGCTTCCCAAAATACAACCTGAGCCTATACATACCATTTCATGATCCCTGCCCCCCCCCCAAAAAAAAAAACTTCACTGCATTAGCTGGATATGCCTCGATAGAACTACTACATTTTTTTTTCTCCTACCGAAACAGGCTGGATACACCCCAGGATGGTACTGCACTCCAGCATGGATGACAAATTTGTCTGAAAACCGACAAGCTGGAACAATTTGTACACCTGTCTCAGATGAGACCTTTGGTGACCCCCAGTGTGGCTCCACCAAGATACTCCTCTTTCATGTTGTATGATGGCTCTAATAACCCCCCCCCCCCCCACACACGGTTCTAGATAAAAACTTGGGGGGGGGGGGCTACAGAGGGCTTGGAGGATACTAATGTATATTAGAATATGCATGAAATAGAAACTGCACCTACACTGTCCAAAAATTTTGGGGGGAGAGGGCTTGAGCATTTTTTTTTTGGGGGGGGCTTGAGCAGAACCACAGCTGCCCCCACCACCACCACCACCACCACCATCTATGAATATCCCTTTCCACATCCTTCTCCACTAAAATACTCTTGTTTCAAGGTGCATGTAGGCTCAAAATACTCATTTAAACGAGAGTTGAATGTATTTAGTATTTGAACAAAAATATTACCTGTTCCCCAAAATGTTGACAATGGTTTATTATCTGATGGTGAGAGCATAAGTCTGAAGGTTCCTCTCAGTACTTCAGCACAGTTTAATACTTTTTCTATTCTGTGAAACCTATGTTTTTTCCTGGTTTTAAGTATAAGATGGCTTTTACCAAATGCTTTTCCAAACAGGATTTTCAACTTAACCCATTGACTACTGAATCCTCAAACAGGGACCACCTGTAGGCAATGGGTTAAAATAATACAATGAAAGCTTTAACCCGTTGACTACTGAATTCTCTCCATCCCTTGCACTCAATACAGGTGTCATCCAGTTCCAGTAGGTTATGGGTTTAGAAAGAGAAAAGTAAATTTTGTATTGGTGTAATTTTGCAAAAGACAATTTTTTTATTTAATTATCTTTTAAAAAAACCCACAATATTGCTTTGCCTTCTTCAAACTCCTTCAATTCATCCTCCGGGAGAGAGCCTAGTTAGGATGGGGTCACATGGGGTCAGTGTCAAGATCTGTTTGGACAGGCTGAAAATGAGGCAGGTTTAAGATTGGATGGGGGTCTTCTGCCAGCCCACCTACACTAGTGATCCTTGCACCATGCTGGGAAGGTATGCCCTGATGAAAGTGGAGATATTGTCAGGATCAAAGAAAATACTCCCGTTTTAGGGTTCAGCCAGGGAGGTGCATCAGCCAGTGATCACATTGTTTTGCAGCAGAAAGATCCAATGTTAGATGCTGAAGCCAGGGCACCACACCTAAACCTGATGATGATAAGAATGAAACAAATGAAAACAAAACCAATGACACAAAATTGAAAACAAACCAATGACACGGAATTATTTATTGAATCACAGAAAATACTCTGTTTAGAGTTCATCCAGGGATGTACATCGGCCTGAAAGGCAAGATGAAATTACTATCATTGTCTTATGATAAAACTTTCATTTCAGATGCTGAAGGGCATCAGCTGAAACCTGAGGAAAGAAAAAATGGGAAGGAATGGTATAGGTAGACCCTAACATGAACTGAAGGGCCACTCCCACTCTGTAAACTTTATATTGAAACAAAAATGATATCTTAGAAAACAAATTCAATTCTCACCATGGAAATCTTGGATAGGGAGAGGAATTTTTCAACTGTAAAACTTCATTTTGGGGGACTTTTATGCTGCTCTCTTATGACAATGGTGCATTCTTGGAAGATGTCTCACTAGGTATTCAGGGTTGGATTCACTTACAAATATGTTCAGGGTAGGTCCATCAGATGATTTCATTAGCATTTACAACAAGTTGAAGACTAACAAAACCTCAAAAGATTTTAATCATAGCACAAAAATACAAAAATACGAAAACATAGCCAGAGAACAACTGAATAATCCTGCTATCACAGATATCAAATTTTATGTTTATAAAAAACAACGTAGTCTAAGTGTAATTGGTTTGGATGAAGCTAGTTATGGTTCTTGCATCTGACAGACGAATACAGCCTCCAACTACAAAGGGCCGCACATGTCATAATTTGAAATGTCTCCCATCATCAAAACTCAAAACATCTTAATCCCAATTAGACGTCCAACAACCTGCAGAAAGGGAAACAAGTTCTCCTAACCCCGCTGACAAACGATGCTCAGCTGCATGTTATTTGCTTAGCTTTCTGTCCCGTGTTTAAGAGTTTTGCAGGAGGTCTGATAGCTTTGATTTGGATATCATGATCATTGCACTATTGGACTCCTGCTAGCCATATGCTTCAGCTTATCCATCAACCGGACTCAACTCAATTTAGGGGTCACTTGGAGTGGTCAGTACTGAGCATGTTCAGACACTGGCGAGGGTACTGTTCATCAAAAGCATGGATTGAAACTGCAGACTTCGGCAAGTTGTATTCACTGAAAGAAAGATTGAACTTAAGAGATCCTCTGGAGTGGCTGGAAAAAAAGTAAGTTTCCAATAAACTTACATGCACTCTAATACTGAAATTCAGATTCAGAATGTTGAATTTGGTTAAAACTCTCTCTGCAATTTTGAACAACTGAAACAGCCTCCACAGTCTTCTAAGTAGTCCGATATATATATATTTTTGGTGTAGGATATGTACATTTTGAAAATACATGTTCTGCATGTACTAAGAAAAAATACTACATTCAAAGAAGTCCAGTGTAAAAAGATAAGTGACCAGGGCTGCTCTTTTCATAGGCTAAAAGCTGTTGAAGAGGTTTACCTGCTGTAGCAACAACTAATGAATGAATGAAATAATGAATGAATGAATTAATTAATGAGACTAATTCATTATGAAATACTAGCCTGGGAAGGATCATATCAAATTCTAATTAGAAACTGAACTGCATGGTCAATGGGGTAGGAAAAAAAGAGAAATAATTATTAAAGCTGTATGTCTGAACACGGTTTGTGAGCGGTCAATCATGATCTAGAAATCAGACCATTAAATCAATGACCCGCTGAGCCGCAAGTTCATTTCAAATCTACCCGTACCCTCCCCCAAATTACACCCACTCTTACTCAGCAGACTTACAGCCCTAAAGGAGAGCAAAAGTTCACCTTTCCAAGTTCATCGGACGAAAAGCAAATCAATATATGGCCTAGATATATTTGTATTAGGTAATTTGCATTTTAGAAACCTGTCCCTAAAAGCTAAATATAGTCATTGCCCATTCATGAGTTGGATGAAAAAAACTTCTGACAAGCTGTCCACATAAAATCTATTTTTCAATCTGTAGGCAAGGTAAATAAGAAAAATGCAATTGCAATAAAGTGAAGCTTGGTGGTCTGTTTTTCTCCAAATTATAGTTAGTTTGTGATTTTTTCCATAATACTTAGGTAATTTGGAACTCAATTCCCATATATATCTCAAAATGCAAGTCAATGAATTCCTTTAAAAAAATGCTGAAGCAGTTTCTTTCCGATAAATATGTATAGTTGATTTTCCGATGTTTATTTATATTACATTTTGTTCATGTTTACATTTCTTTTTTTTAAAACATTTTTTTTATAATGTTTCTATTTTCATTTGTGTATTAAATTCATTTCATGTTATGAATTTATACTAGGGAACTATGCTAAGACAAGGCCCAAGGGCTTTATTCATGTAGTTCCCTTTTTCATTTTCCAATTTGTTTATCACTTATGCTGTATTTGATTTTATTGTATTTTTTATGAGAATGAAATAAATGAAATTGAATTGAAATTGAAACTTAACTTTAAAAGAAATGAATTTCACAGCACTTTTGTACATTGTAGGAATCTTGCAGTTAAGGAACTAAGGGAAGTAATTTGTAAAAAGACTTAAACAGAAGTATCTTAGAATTAGAACTGGAGGAATTAAAGTAAAACAAAACATGGGAAGAGAAATAATGAGTACATAATATATGAGGATAAAAATATTGAAGTATATCTCTGCCTACTTTGATATGAAATACATGCATGTGCCCACAACTTTACATTATATATGTTTAAAAATATTCCTCCAATATATACTTGCCCAAATCAAGCAAAAATATTTACTTATGCGCATACCAGATACCATAACAGATGATTTTACTAATTAGATCTATAGTGCTTAATTAGCATCATGCCCTCCCATGGTATACAGGTCTACTACAGTATTGCAAGAGGTACCTGCATTCCTTCACATATATAATACACATTTGTATCAGACCATGTCATGAATAATTCTGATTGCACCCCCTCCACCCAGCTACTCTGGAGTAGACTTGTACGACCTATTCTTGCATTCATAAACAACCAATTTCACCTGTATAAATTGAATCAGCATTGCATCTAAGGGATGTTTCTCATACACATCGCCCCATCAAAAGTGACATTTAACAACCTAATATCTAAACACATTATACGCGTAATGAGATCATACCGAAATTTGCATCCACAATCATTCAATTACGGGAGAGGGTAGGTCGTGCAATTTTTCACCTAATTTCATTACCTGCCCACTCCTAGCTGGCCAGGCAAGTTTTTTCGAGAGCTGGTTACCATGACGAGTGAACGGCACAGAGTGGTATCCTCCCTTTGATTAGGAGAGGTACATCAGCAAATTGGAATACAACAAGGCTTGGATAAGCATGATGAAGAAAGCACTGAATACCATCAGGGAACCAATTCCATGTGCATTAAGCCAAGTATAGGGAGGAATAAGCAGCCTAAAATATAAGTCAAACATACCAGCCCTGCTACTCCTCCTTACCAATCTACCACAGAGGCCCTGACCATCTTTTTAGACATGTTATATGCATCCACTACAAATTCCTAAATTGAAGCATAGGGATGGAATGAGCTACTATTGGCCAAGTCTTCTCGACCACCTTCAACCTCCACTTTAAAGCCCGCCGCACACTCTACGATCTGAGTGCAATCCAATTTCAGAAAAATTCCTTATAGCATTTGATATGAACATTAAAACATGTAAAATTTCAATGATGAAAGTTTTGAATAGTCGTATGAATGCTAATATCGAAATTCTGGACTATTGCAAGCCTCCTTGTAGGAATAAAAGCAAAGCCAATTCTGAATCACAGCAATCTTGCGATCGGCTATGATTTGAAGCCAATTTGGCCTTTACTCCGAACCAAAGGCCTGCAGTTAACCAAAATGTCAATTTTAGTAATCCTACATTATTCTTTTCTGAATCTTAAGTAAGATAAGTTTAATCTTTTAAACTTTCATATTTAAAGCAAATTGCTATTTGTTCCAAATCTGGTTGCAGTCGGATGTACGGCGGGCTATAGGCAACCCGAGGATGAGCACACCCATGCACCTTTATAATCAATCAAACACAATGTACATTGTAAATGAAAAGTTTAGAAATATATGTTTTGGTATTACAGATATTTCTTTTTTTTTCTTTCACATATATTCTAATATCTTTTGTCATAGTCAGTGAATAAAGTTAAACAGTGAAGAGGATTCAAAGACATTACCAAACCAAAGAAATTGAACAGATGAGCAATATAGAAGAAGTAAATTTCTGCTACCTATTGGTAACCTGAAAAATATGGCTTTGTCTTCTTTGTTCTTGATAAAATTGTCTTACTCTCTACTAGTGTTTTGCAGGTGAAAATTATATCTAAAAGATATCAAGAACTCCCATGTAAAGCACCAATATCTATTCATTCTATCTGATTAAACCTGCAATCTTATACATCTGTCACTGGAGGAGCACCAGCCCAAATTTTCCTATTCATCGGTTCACACTCATGTAGAGTGTTCTTATAACCACTGCTCAAGAAAGACTGCATACATAAAAGTGAGGTCAAGGGTTCTACTTCTACATGAAAAAATGAACAAGAAAAAATCTGACAGGAGAAGAAGAGGTTGAAGCATCCATTCAAAATTGAAAGCTCTCGTTTCATACAAGATTTGAGATTTTTTCAAGAGCAGTGGGAGGATATGAGGGAATTGGCAGGCAGGTCCTCATATTTCTAATCAGATATCAAATAACCATTTGGAGGTTATAAAATAGGCACCACTCCATAAAATTGATTCATGCTTGTCTTCATTCTTACAAGAAATTCCTTTCTTGATATATTCACCGCGGGGACTTGGTATGTTAGCTTAGAACATATTTCATATTTAATATCTTGTGTCAATATTTGTTTTATTTCATAAGATGAGACAGAACTAAGGGGGTTCTACCTCATGAAATTTTATGAAATGTAATAAAATTCTTTTATTTCATAATTTAGCTATTCATATGCAACTTTATGAACATGTAATATGATTTTTATTCATTTCATGATTTAGCTATTTATAGAACATAAAAATATAACATAAAATAGACTATGCCCTATGATAAACATTTCAAACCATGGTGGTGACGTATATATTGGTCTAATTCTGAAAGAACTAAGTATCTTATGTAAAATGAATAAATGCAATCATGTATACAAAGTGTATAATTTGCACACAATGTAGAAAAAATCTGACATTTTGTATTTCTCATTGGAAAACAGAATATTGCATAGATGGTGACATTATTATAATGATAATAATGATAACAATAACAATAATAATATTGGATATTTATATAGCGCACGTATCCATCAAACAAGGTGTTCAAGGCGCTTCCAATATTACTACAGCTTAGCTAGGCTACCAATTTCAGCGCTCACAGCTTTCAAGGAATTCCTTCCTGCCGGTACCCATGTACACCCGGGTCGAGTGTGGCAAATGTAGATTAATGTCTTGCCAAAGGACATTAGTGCTGCGGCAGGGATTCAAACCCCGTACCTTGTGGTTCAAAGCCTTGAGACTTATCCACTGGACCACAACACCTCTACAGAAGAGACATACCAGTTGCAAATGAATTAAAGTTACTAAGAAAGGGAAAAATATGTGAAAATCACAATGGGATTAAGCACTTACATGTACATACAAGAAGAGAACAAGAAATTGGAGAAAACGGAAAGCTTAGAATATGCATACAATGCAATAATACCTCTGATTTTTAAAAATCAACATTGATAGAGAGAAGGGGCACTGAAAATGGGGACAATGAATAACCAAGGGGGAAAAATCATATGTGAAGACCATCCTGATATGAGGCATTTGGCCTCCCCTTGACTTCATATAGTCATTACTACAACAGATGTTGGTTGATGTGAGGAGGAAGGATGCTGCTTAATGAGGTACATCTTCAATTAAATAATGATGGAATTGACAATCAAATACTGAAGGTAACAGATTGTTTCACGACTCCATTACTATATTGAGTGGGAAGTCTGAGGCCATGGGCCATATGCTGATAGTTACCACAAGAGGGAAACCTAGCCCCCATTTCCATTTACAATAACTGACCTGCTTGAAAGTTTACACAAACATGACAAATGAAAATCAAGAATTTCATCAAGAAAGTAACTTCATTCTGACTTTTGAAAATATGTAACTAATGTGAGATTTGGAAGAAGAGGGCAGATGATCATTATGTAACTAATTCATCTGCGATTGTGCTGATAATTAGATGTTTGAAGTGACGCTGATGATGATGATGATGATGATGATGATGACGATGATGATGATGATGGTGGTAGAGGTAGAGGTAGTCATGACAATAATTTCCAATTAATGGTGATGATTATCACTTTACTATCACAATCAAATTGATATTACTAAACACCAAAGTTAATGAGAATAGTGTGTAATTGCTACAAGGATTATGCCTCATTCTTTGTGCTACCAGACCAGATGTCTACAAATGTTCAAAACGACTTCTTAACGTGTTTAATGACTCTGATTTTGACACTTTGGGAGGATGGCATCCCTTCATCTGTTATGAACCTAATGATGCATGAGAAATGCAATGATGGCTCTGGATGTGAAGATAAAAGGGTAAAGGCTGGGAATGAAACGACCTCATGTTCCAAAGACAGAGCAGCACCATTTCACGTGATGAAATATTAAAGCACTTTGACAGAGGAGAATGAATTTGATTTATTGCAGGCCCTGCCTTGCTCCTGAAAGGCATCCCTTTTGTAAAGTGAATCCATGCACCAGACTCTTCTAAGAGTCACTCACCAGCCACACAAAAGAGAAATATTTTCTCATGCATTAGAAGCATATGAACTTTGATCCATTTTAATCTAATGATGTAACTTTATAGTTAGTCCTTTGATAATCACTATCTTTGAATTATTTCATAATTATGGAAATGGCAGACATTCATTCATAGATTTTTCTAGACAACAGAAAATAAAAACAATATTTTACATGTATGATGATCCTTTCAAACTTGGAAATTCATTAATCCATCACGACCTGAATTCTATCAGTACTAAATGCTTTGTACAGCAGTCACCTGCATGGTTCCGGTAGTTCATGGGTTAACTGACAACATGATATATCTAATCCATATGGGAGGGTTGAGGGGTTAGAAAAACAGGTAAAAGTGTCCAGCTTTTGAACTGCCTGCTATACACCAGACAGATAATATTAATGATTCTCTTTTTGACATTTAGGCAGAGAAATGATATGCATTTATCATGGTCATAGAATTACTCATGCATAAAGCATATGATGCATGTACCAAACATTTCTGAAGTGACCTCTCCCTTGTAATGACCATTTCTAGACAAAAAAGGCTTTTAAAACCATCTTTTAAAATGATCCATCTGTCAGTAATGGCAATTATAGAAGAATAGTCTTATGTTACTGAAGCAAAATAATTCATCATCTTTGACACTTCAAATAATAATAAAACAATAACTTTGATAGCCAGTTAAAGGCCTTGCTGAACAAAGAGTGGAATATGTTCTAACTTTATTTCAAAGGAGAATCACTTGAGAATTTTGTCATGAATAATTTCGGTAGAAGCCTTATCACCAAAATTAAAAGGATATCTCTAAGGAAACAAATTCACTCCAGGTTCATGAAAGTCATTTATTGTTCATAAATAAGATGCATATTTGTGGCATATACATGGGACAGTATTGGCAACTGTGAGCTCAGAAAATTTAGCACAATGAAGGATGTATTCATGTAATGATAATAATAATAATAATAATAATAATAATAATAATAATAATAATAATAATAATAATAATAATGATAATAATAATAACTCTTATTTACCCAGGGTAGCCACTTCAGCTATAAGCTGATCTTCCAGCGGGCCCTGCATAACATAATATGTTATTATTACCCTTCTCCATTCTTATATGCCGAGCGTCTGGCTAGAAGGTAGAAGTCTTTGGTATGACTCGGCCGGGGATCGAACCCACGACCTCCCGTTCATGAGGCGGACGCTCTATCAATTGAGCCACCATGCCCGGTAACATCATCCTACAAATATTTCCTGACTAGAGAACAACAATAGAAGAAAGCAAAACTATCTGACTCAGTCTGGTTTCTGTTTTGGCAGATCAAACTCAAATACATTTTGTATGAAACATTTCTGGAAGTAATATCTCCATCCGAGGGAAGCATTAGATACTAATTCACTTCTGTCACACACAGCAAAACATCCAAATGTATGAAATATTCTAGATTTTTGTGGCTTAGTAAAAATGTTAGACATATGCCTGACATTATACATATAGGGAAAAAGGAAAAAGGAAAAGGCATAGCCTAATCCTAGTTATATTGCACATTTTATGGTGGAATAAATTTTTTTCCATCTTTTCCTTTTATATGCCAATACAAGAGTATAATTTTGATATGTGTGTGAGATGTGCTTTCTCATATGCTGTTTTTGTCTATTTCATGTGCATTACATTATCATTGTAATATTTCTTTCTATTTTACATTTTATTTTTCATTAAAATCAATAGTGACTTGTGTCAGCAGTCAATGAAACAATTCAAATGTTAGTATAAAATGCACTAATTTGGATATTCCAATCCTAACTAAAAATACATATCATGCATATTGTCTAAAAAAAGGTTATTTTACTTTCACCTCTTTTTACCATTTTCATTTGCGTAGAAAAGTAAGAATGTCATTTTCTCCACATCCTATCATCATTCATACTATTCCTTCCCAAACGATCGCTTCTGTGCTCCGAATGAAAATATGTCGAACATGCTTCGTGTGTATGGTTGAACTTTAAAATGTCAATCTCTTTAATAGTTTCCTGCCCATCCTCTGACGAGGGCCCCCCTTTCCCGGTGCCTCCCAATTTCACACGTTCTCATCATCTGCCTGAGGAAAACTGAATTTGACTTGAGGGCTGGGTCTTCCCGCCCGCTCTTTACTTGATCACATTTTCTCTCACATCCTCCCCCTCTCTCTCCTCTCTCTCTCTCTCTTTCTCTCTCTCTCTCTCTCAATCAATATGAGGGGTTATGAATTGACTGAAGTGTTCCATGGTGTATCTACTTCTCTCTGCCTTGCTCATTTCGTTTCCATCCTTGTCATCTTTTTTTTTTTTTGTGGCTAACCCCTTTTTCATTTCCTGTTTCCATCTCCTGTATGTTTCTTTTACATATCTCAAGGCCACTATCATACAGAATTAGCTTCACTAGGAGTGAACATGAAAAATATAAAGCATATATGCACAGCTAGATGCAGAAATTGAGACAGAAATGTGGGGATGAATAGGCATACATTTCAGAATAAAGAACTTAAGAGAGTGAGAAAGACCTGACGAAGCGAAAATTATGAACACAACATTACAAAGTAGGAAGCAAAGATAGAAGAATGTAGGAGTAAGAAATAATTACCCCAAAATTGTCTAAAAATTAGAAATGCCCTTTATATATTTTGTCATTACATATATAATATCTAATTTGCCTAGTGTCTGTTCCTCAGCATTTCCTTTCACCCAGTTTGCAATTTTATCACATTTTTTCATTCTTTTCCATTTATGAAAAAATCAATCTTAATTTAAATCTCCTTACAAGACTTTAATTATAATTTTTACACATAGAATATTTTAATCCTATTATCGGTGCTTGGTAGGATGCTTTTGATATCTTTAAAAATATATAATTTTTTTCAGGGCTGGCAAGCTGTTGCAGAGCACCACTCTATTATCTTTGAAAACAGTTCAGCTCATTAATGTTTTCCTTTGCTAGCATGTTTATCATCTAAACATCCACAGGCAAACATTCAACAAGTATTTCAAGTGACGCCACGGACACCGTGCATCTTCATGTATATTGCAAACTATTCATCCAAAATTCATAGTTGAAGTTACAATTATTTAAAAACTTATAAATCTAAGATTCAATCCTTCATAAAAACATCTACTGCGAATGAATTTCTAGTTAGTTGTGCATAACATGTAACTTTATGCACTCCCCAAGTAGGAAATAGGCGTAACTGCCTAATTAAAGCTTGAACAATCATCACTATCACTGCAGATCATCCAGAAATAAACCATGCCATGTATCCATTTGGACAACCGGGTCCAGAGAAACATTAGTGGATGAACTGCCTTTTCTGAGGACATATGAGCCCAAGAGAGGGTAAATCCCCAAAACCTTTTGAGTGCAGGTCTTACACTAAGATGTTCCCTTTTAGTGATAAAGAAAATTTCTCCATATTTTCCTAAAACCATGGAAGTAACACAAGCCATTCTAGTATGGTGGTTTGTTGGCACAGTCTTTGCAACCTTTCTCCTCTTACTCAACTTTATATTACCATCGACTCTCCTTCCTTTCCTTTCCTATCATGCTTACTTTGCATCTTTCAACAATTTCAATACACATATCCAGCTCTGACTTATCCACTCTTGGGCATTGCTGACTGATTGTTTGATTTCTGAGGCCCCCTCTGGAGGAACGATGAGGGTGATGGGGACAGCTCTCAAGCATCGCTGAGGAGTCACCATGGAGACTGAACAGGGAGGAGGCTGAAGTGGATGTACATTCATGTTAGCGGTGATTGTTTTCTCCAAGGAATACAGTCATATCTAAGACAGAGGATTACACCTCTGCTAAGAGCCAGAAGGGCATTATCTCTATAGCTTGATCTTCATCAGCTCGCGCTTGAGGAACAGCCCGCTATTCTGAGATCTCGCGTGCAATCGCGTCCACATCAGCTTGAGCTCTGTACATTGCAATCTAGCTTGAGCCATAGCCTGATGTTGGCACACCGTGCATGATGGAATAGATAAGCCAGCTCCTGAAGCTCGAGCTGAGGAGGATGCATCAGAAATAGCCAGCTATTTGCAAATTAGCTGGCTATTCAGAAAATAAGTCCAAGATTTAGGTGACTTACTTTCAAGCAAAATAGCTGGCTAATTCTGTCTTTATCAGAGCATTAGCCCAGGCTATTCCTTAAAGGGTAAGTCCACCCTAGAAATTTCACTGTTTCAATAAAAAGAGATAAATTTGAACAGCATTTTAAAAAAGAAATGAGCAAAATTGGTCAAAGAATAAGAAAATTACACTCATTTACATTTTCTGGTAAACTACTTTCGGCTCTGCAAATTGGCAACACTGATGACATCATATGTGAGCAGGTCTCCATTCACTTTGTACATGAAATTTCACATTTCCTCAATTTTGTTGGAAGTTACACATTT
Organism: Echinometra lucunter; assembly: GCA_029962745.1. Taxonomy (NCBI): domain Eukaryota; kingdom Metazoa; phylum Echinodermata; class Echinoidea; order Camarodonta; family Echinometridae; genus Echinometra; species Echinometra lucunter. Next base: position 10,962,876 of record CM057153.1, read on the forward strand.
TCTAGCCCCCATAGTCAATGTATGTTCAGAAGAATTGCTCTTTACATAACATACTTTGACTATGGGGTGAGAAAATATGTAACTTCCAACAAAATTGAGAAAATGTGAAATTTCATGTACAAAGTGAATGGAGACCTGCTCGCATATGATGATTTACTAGAAGATGTAAATGAGTGTAATTTTCTTATTCTTTGACCGATTTTGCTCATTTCTTTTTTAAAATGCTGTTCAAATTTATCTCCTTTTATTGAAATAGTGAAACTTCTGGGGTGGACTTTCTCTTTAAGCTCGAGCTGATAAAGCTGCACATCTTGTAAAGCAGTTTAAATCATTGCCTTTTCAGTCTCTCAGCAAAAAAGAGTGAGAGGACCTCATGATTCTAGGACAAACAATACTCCTCTTGAAGACTATTGATTGTTTAGAATTCAGCTTTGAAGGCATCACCCTCGAGTCCTTCTAAACAATGCTTCCCCAAAGGAAAAACTCATCATAATATGAATCACAATGATTTGCAATCATTAAGTGGGTGACTCAAAAAATGAGGTAGATACCTAAGTAACCTGGGCTGCATTTCACGAAACCGTCATAAGTCTAAGTTCATGGATGTCCCATTGGAACGCATGTTAATTCTACAACACGCGTTTCAATGGGATGTCCTGGACTTATGACAGTTTTGTGAAATGCAGCCCAGAATCTTAAATCAAATTGTATTCAACAAGGTGGTTATTTAAGAATGTGATATGATGATGGTCTTGCACCTCCACCATTGTTTAGCACATAAATGATCCCTGCATTAGTCTTAAAACTGACCCCCTGTTTACCTCACTTTTCCATGGTTTCATAACAAATATATACAGTTGTTGATGATTAATCACAGATTTGAGTTTCTTTAAAATGAATTCAGTGACATATTTTTACAGAAACCTTCCTCTTTTTCTTACAGAGTTCACTGGCTTATAGGTTAATTTATATGTCAATTGTTACTGTGGCCACAGTTGCTGGTGAATTTGACAGACCATGTGTAATTTATAAGAAAACAAAGGAGTCAATCAATGCAATACACCTGCTAATCTTAGGTTCAAAAGTTCTTCCTATAGAAAGAGAATGCACAGTTTAGAATAACAGTAGCAAAGGAAGAGGTCAATTTGGCAAGGCTCTTAGAACTTCAAGATACGTGAGAAAGCCTAACATCTGCAAACCTTCCTGTTTTCGAATAATCATCTTCAGAATTTTCTCCATTAGATATACAAAGTTGCTCATTTATGGTTTCTTTGTAAAATTACATAGAAATCAATGTATGTCCTATATCTCAAAGCTACAATTTCACTGAGAAATACTGTATGAAGTAATGATACAAAAGAACAACTGATATTTCTGTATCTAAAGGGGGTATCTCACTGGGCTTGAAACTAGTTCGCGACTAGTTTGCGACCCCAGATTTTGCTAGTTGCAGAGACGTCTCCTGAAAATTATGGAGTCTCCGAGGAGTCGCAAGAAATTTGAACATGTTCAATTTTTTTGGAGACTTTTTCCAGTCTCCGCGAGATCTCGGAGAGGTCTCCATCAGTTGTGGAGATTATTTGTTTCTGCGAGGTCGCGGAAAATTTGCTGCAACTATAGGAGACGTCTCAGAGACTTCGCCACGACTGAGGAGATGTCTCAGAGGTCGCCATGACTGAGCAGACGTCTCAGAGCGGCCACCGCACCTGAGGAGACGTCTTAGAGACGTCTTGGAGATGTCTCCGCGAATTCCAAGCAAAGTGATTGACACCAGGCTTGGAGACGTCTCCAATTAGTCTCCTAGAAGTTGCGCCTTGGCGAGAGCGCAAACCATTTTTTGTCGTGGGAGACATATTTGCGTCTCCAATTAGTCTCCTAGAAGTTGCGCCTTGGCGAGAGCGCAAACCATTTTTTGTCGTGGAGACGTCTGGGAGACATATTTGCGTTGGTGAGATACGGCCTTTAGGAATTCCTTATGTCACATTGTATTTCTCATGCAGCAGATTTACCACAGATATTACTAAAGTGTTACAGTACAAAATGAATCCATTTAGGGTGTATAATGTGTTATCATGCATCTAATCAAGCCCAGAAATAGGTAGTTAAGCATCTCTTTTGTGTAGAACAGGACAATCCTTCTGCTAATTTGTGTGTACTGTTTTGTGCCAATCGACATAATGTGGCAAAGCCCCGAACGTGCCATATGGCTAAGAAAGTAAGAAAGCAATCAAAGTGTTCATCTGAGTGAATGTCTTACGCCTGCCATTTCTTCAGGTTGAAAAATGAGATACAGAGACATAGGCTCACATGTTGAATTTTAGCCTTTGACTACTGAATTCTACAATTCCCATAAACTAAATACAGGGTCCACCTGGTTCTTGTAGGAAAAGGGTTAAATGATTTTATAAATATATATATTACCATCACTGTATAGTTCCTTCATTTACTGTTATAAACTGCTGATGGCATTGTTTGGCTTGATTATAATAAATGCGACCTGGCATGTTATCTCGTCTAATTTGCACTCTGATCAATCCACCCCATCTTTTACTTAATAAACCTGGGTTTATCGAGTGCTATGGATTTAAATGTATCACTACCTCAGGCACCTGTCACGTTATGTTGATCTTGTATTAAGTTTCTCATAATCCCATGTGGACTAGTTGACAACCTCCAAATCCCTTTAGTTAGGTAGCTAGAGAATTATCTTGTCAAAAGCTTACGGAACCACAATAAAACTGCAAAGAAGGAAATAACTATTTTATGAACATGCCTAGATTAGAAAACTGACGATGTTTCATAAATCCATCATTTAGATTGTCAGAACGAGGTAAGAGTTATTGACATATCCTTTTTAAAAATGAGATAAAGTAGCAGGTCGTCATGTGAAGCTACACTACCAATAATGTTGTTTCTGTTAGCTTACACTTCTCAGTGCTTATATCTATCTACACAAGATGTGAAACTCTTGCAATGTCAGGGCAAATTTAACCCATAGAGGTACAGTGTCACCTTTAGGTGACGTTTTTGCAGTATCTGTTGGTCCAGAATGTTGGGTAGTACATATCATACATGAGCAGAAAGAGAAAAATGCAATGACAAATTTGAGCCCATTCCCATCGCTGTATGGTGTGGCGTTCTCGAATTAGAGCAGTTTAAGTGTAACTAATCATTAAACTCTTTAAATTGGCAACGCAGTGAATAATATATAATCACTATTTCTGTGTTCAAATTGGCAGTTTTCGCTTAAATTTCACAATCACAATTCATTTTCATTCATGTTATATCTATTTTATTTTTTTCAAGCTATGTAAACATGGAAAAAAATAATTTGCATTGCCAATTTGAGGATTGAAGATGATTAATTTAGACCTCAAGAAAGCTCTGTACTGCTATGGGTAAAGGTTAATTCTTCTGTTATGCTTCACATTTGTCAATCTTTCTTCTCTCTCTCTCTCTCTCTCTCTCTCTCTCCAGCTTTATCAAAGTCTTACCTGTTGAATTGACCCATCACAGAGGAAAATATAGGTATTTGCATTTGATTCCTTTATCAAAGTACAAAGCACCCAAAAATGTTTTCTTTACTTTGTATCTCATAATGTAACAATGTGGACAGTACGCTGACCACTGCACTAAAATCAATAACTTTATAATATTCAATTAACCACCTGGTGTTTTGATGTGAAAAATAGAATTTATTGATCTGTCAATCCTATTACAGTCAGACCCTACCATCTCACTGCCAAACAACATAAAGTGGTCACTTTTTGGTACTAGTGACAGATGAACTACATATGGGGAAATAGGAGTAATTAACTGAATGGTTTTACTACTTTACAATTCAACTGAAACTTGTCTTCTTCTACACTCTTTTCTATCTTTCACTGACCTTCTTTGATATCCTTTGGGACTTTCATTTTACTCTGCTCTGCCCCATTCGTTCCCTCTTTTCATCTTCTTCAATCCTGCTTTTGAACTGATCTATTCTTCCCTCTTGTTCATCGAGTAGCATGCTCCAGTTTCAAACAGTTCTTTTCAGTAATCCTAATTTTGTTTCATGTTTGAAAACATTATATTGCAGGTAGTACTACTCATATCTCACAAACATACTCACAGCATGCGCAGTTCTAATGATACTCTTCTTCTACAACTCGCAGCATGTAAAAAATGACATCATGAGAACCAGCACTTGCATGCACAGCCCCCAAACTGTGGAATAAGTTAGCTTAAGAAATTAGGAAATGCCCAATTGCACACATATTGTCTAAATCAAATATTTAAAAGCATCTCTTTATTCGACTCTTAACTATTGTTTAAGCCTATCAGAAGCTCTTGCAGTGCAGACGAATAAGTTATGGGTACATTGATATTTTATTATTACGTCCTACATCATAAAATTCTCTTGCAAGGATTGGCCAGGAATGTCTCATGTGACATAAAATACTTTCACCATGAAGATCGTGTGATGTCAGACCTCCGTATATTTTTCGCTACACCAATTTTGTTATTTTGAATATAGGCTAATGATATCACTAAAATGTATTGCGTTATCAAAGCTGAGAGCTAGCAGCATGGCTGAGCTAGCCGAGTCTCTCATGGCATTGCGTGTATAGTGTAATGAAGTAAGAAAAAATCAAAGTGCAAACGATTGATCGACCGTACACACATTGCATGTAAAAGGTCTAGATCTAGATTGTTCATTTAGTGTTTATTTTCTATCTATCTAGGCTTTCTCTTGTAGGATATAAATCAAATATACCACACACTCTTTTCAGCTGGAGCCTCTCAATGCGAGGTATATTTGATTATTATCATTACCCTGTGGAAACCCCCTTTTCTTTCCCCTCATTTACCTCCCTTTCAATCAATCCACTTGACTTGCCCCCTGTTCCTTGATCTACTGTCCTATATACTAACTCCGGTCACTTTAACCCATTCGTGACTGAGGTCCACATTTTGTGGTTTGGCCTAATAACTTTTGATGCAAAGCTCTAAAAATCATACTAAATACATGAGCAGAAAGAGCAAAAAATTCTACACAAACTGTGCCCATTTTGGTTGCGTCAATGTTTGTTGTTTGATGCTGAAATTTTTTTAAAGGAAAATAAGCATTAAAATCCTTAAATTGGCAATGTGATAGAAAGTTTAAAATCACTCTTTTCTCCTGCAAATTGGCAACCTTTTGACCTCTTATCATACTTTTTGTCAATTTATTTTCATTTCAGATACATGATGTTTAATAAGAAAAATGTAGCAATAAAATAAAAGATGTTGGTGTCGCCAATTTGAAGAAAAAAGCTGATCAAATTAGGCTTCAAATAATTCCTTCACAAATGGGTTAATGAATACTCTTTCCTTATTCTATCTCCCCAACTGTTCTCTTCATTCCACTGTTTTATAGTTCAGCTTGTAAATGGATTTCCACTTTATTTGCCGCTAAATCTGTTTGTATTCTTGTCATTCTATCTTCTTTCTTTGGTCATTCATTCATTTCGATTCTGAGTGAAAATTATAAAAGAATAATTTCAAATCATATTGTCATATGGCTTGTACATGTAACATTGTTTGCAGAAAATAATTTTCACTTTATTTTTTATCATCATCATTTTCCTTCTGCCATCTCTCTATTCCCTTTTCTCAGTAAAAATGATTAAAAAATGCTTTGAAACCATATTTCTAAAAAAGACTAGATAATGATAAGTAAAATTCCAGAGGGGTGTAATATTCAAAGCAGAAAATTTCAAACAAAAAGGGTGGAAATATGATTCTGTAGAATGAGGCAAAATTATCAATATTCCATTTCCTGGTGTTAGTTTCAAGCCAGGCCTTTATCAAATGACGTAGTTTCTTATCAACTCAAACATACAACCATGACAATGAACTTTATCTCTTTGTGCAGTCACATGGCTACCATTTCAGATGTACAATGTACTTTTTGGTTTGTATTGCCTGGAAAAAAAGAACCCATTCTACAAAGTCCCTGTCAAAATAATCATGTGAATATCTGACCGCGAAATGTTTCCCTCAGAATAGATAACATGCACTGTTTATGAACAGAACAGCAGGTGCATACCAGGAAATATGTATTGACAGTATGGACTACTATGTACTTTGTGGTGAAGAGATGGAAAGAGAGAGAAAGAAAAGATGAGAGAGAGAGAGAGAGAGAGAAGGGGGGGGGGTAATCTATACAGAATCTAAAAAGAGAAAATGTTCAAATTATAGTCAAAATGTGATATAAATAGAGATGCTAAAGAACTTAAACCTTGCCAGGAACACAAGAAAAAGAGAGGGGGAGAAACTATATGTAGGTACAAGATAGGAACTTACAAATCTGAAAGGGAAAAGTCTCATAAATGATAAAATGCAAACAGAAAACATCAAACAGAGAGAGGCAACTAGAATCCAGAAAAATAAAGAGATAGAGAACTAAAGAGCAAGAGAGACAGACAGATACAAAAGAAGAGAGCTGGTCAAAAATGGGTGGGGGCTTTGAAAGCTTTGAAAAAAAGAGAAACAGACTATAATCAAAAAGTAAGGGAGTAAAGGAGGGATGGAAAGAGAAAAGGAAAGAAAGGAAGAGAGAGAGAGAGAAGATTCACCAAGACAGCAGACCCAACACTCAGGCGCCTAGAGATGGATAGGGAAACATACCAATGGAGACTGATGGGAACCACAAGCAGAAAGAAGTTTTGACAGACAAAACTAACAAAATCTCCACAAATACATCAAAGGAGAGATACTTATGTATTTTTATGTACGAAATATAAAACATAATGAAACAAAGAAGCGTGGCAACGACAGCTTGGAGGGCCGACGAAGAGGAAAAGAATGACATGAAATTTTATGGGTGGTGACGTAGGGTTATTGCATATGTCTTCTCTCATTTACCTTTCAGTATCACTTGCTTTCAGATGCAATTAAAGCAGTGAAAACCATGACTCATATATCATGATACATTAAGCTTTTATTAAAGTGCATGCCAAGAAAGAGAGAGAGAGAGAGAGGCAAGCTCTCTCAACAAGGGATCATTAATGTGCTAAATATATTACTTTGCTGACAAAATTCTTCAGTAATGGATAATCCCCAAACACTTTGTCTGCCATAAACCATAAATTAGAAATTTTGAAAATGTATTTTAAAAAATCTATTTTGATCTAATGTGTGATCATTTCATCCAAGTTCTACTAAGAAAGCAAATGGTTGCAATGCCTGTAGAAAATGCAGCCCTTGCAGGAATAATATACAATTCCAACCTACTTTGGCAAACTGGCAAAAGGAAGCAAGCGACATTTTGATGGAAATTGACTTTTATATTGAACTGGATTATCTGAAGCATACAACTGAAAAAGCCATCATTCACAAATTTGACCCATTTCTAAAATATTTTAGTGCCAAAAGGAAGCAAGTGCACAGACTTGCCTGGAAAACTTTGGCAAAAAGATGCAAGATACAGTAAACAACAATATTTCTTTCGCAAATTTCCATATTGCAGGGCCTGGTTAAATAACATACTTTCTTCATTTACAGTATTTGTAATCATTGTCCCTTGCTTCCCTTTGCCAAAGTAGGGCATCATGATCAGTGTATGGGTATTAAGGCTGCTATAAGATGAAATGAAACAACTTTCAGCAACTACTGCCTGACCAGAAATGTTTTCAAAAGTCAAACTTCAAAAATTTAGCAAGAGGTTAAGATTTGAAGAAAAAAAAAGAGAGAGATACATATTACACGCAATGTAGACAGAATTTCTGCAATATACTGAAGCCTCTGGTTAAATTACTGGCCATCATCAACAATTCTCAAACATTTTGGATCACAGAGGCTTGTGGATGTATACTCTATGTACAATGCATTCTGCTATATTTCATATACCACATGCTTGAATTATGAATGTATATGTCTGCCTTGTGAAGTTTTGAATAACAGGTAAATTTAGGTCTGGAGTAAATAAAATAATCCATTTTATTAAAGTGGTATGGTATTTTTCTTTTAGAAGAACAGTTCACTTGTGCTTCTGTCATGAGGACATTGTAGAATAAGAACAGTAACCCTTTCATGTGGCTATCAAAATATATAGAGTTTCTTCTCTTCTAACGTTTCTATTTACTGAAAGCATCTATTTCAGTGACAGCTGAAGAATCGAACCCCACGCCTCTCCTTCAGGAATGATGTGCACCCTGTATATTGAGAGTTCAAGTGGTTTTTAATTGCTGAGGTTCAATGCCTCAACTTGGGCAAGGTGTAATGGGACACATCTCATCTCTAATGGGGGGTATTCACACAAAGGGAAGTTTGTACAAAATTCACATGAACCGGCATTGTATGCTGAATCATCGTGCAGCAAATGAGCAAACTGGGTACACATAAGAAGGAATGACTTAAATTTGTACATACACCTGTAAAGCAGCTAGTTTTAGGGAGGTCAGCTCGGACTAAAATGTATGTCAGGTTATTTTGTATTATTATCTATACGAGGCATTTTTCCGTGGCAATCATTTTCCATATTTTGCGTTCTCTGATTTGGCAGCGGTCAATATCATACCATATTTTCTCTCTTCCGGGTTTTCTCATTGACTCTACGTGTAAATTGAGCAGCGGGCAATATTCATGAAATCCAGTTTGAACCGGTTTGGGAAGCAACGCAGACAAGCCATGCAGTGCGCGAATACAAAGATGCGCAACATGCAATACACAAATATTTTATGACATCATAAAAAGGTAAAGGCCAAACTTGTGTGATTAAAGTGTTAAATGGGTACTTGGGGAGATGATTTTTTTTTTTTTCATCAATTTCCTGTGTGATATAGATAACAATAATAATATTGACTGCATTGAAAGAGATACAACCTAAATATTACATTCATATATTTAAAGACAATTGATTATAAAAAGATGGAGGGATGGCCATACTCAGCATGGTTGCCATAACAACACTGTTTTACAGAGGGGTCCCTAATTTCATACACACCATTCTATGTTATAACATAATAGCTCATGCCATTGCTGTTAGGTAGCCTCATGGAATTCGGTACAAAAATGTAAAATGCATACTATTTCTTTAAATGCATGGTGCAGTCTGTATTGTCTGCATTCCAGACACATTGTTTCGTACCACTGTGTTTTGCCAAGCTACATTAGGGAGTGCTCACAATCAGCTAATCCAGTTTCTAGAGATTTTTTGATATGTGGTTGACACTGGTGATGGACCTACATTCTCTGTTGAGTTTTTGTTTTAAAAAAAAAGAAAGAAACCCAAATCCACTTTACTTCATGTTTTTTCTTATTCAGTGTATCATCCTGACAGGAAATAATAATCGTTTTCTTCTACATGTTCTTACAACACTGCCATAACTATTTTCTTGTCTGAATGAGGGCTCATATCTGAGGATGGAAGAATGAAGTTTTTCTACAAGACGGTGATGGGGGACGTGAGGAGAACATGAAACGGGGGATAGGATGTCGAATGAAAACATGGCAACACATTCCGTGGCTCTCTCTTACCTGCTGGGAACCTGTCACGACTGGTTGAAAGAGTCCATGGAAACATACCATTCATTCGGCCGGTTTTTAAGACCACATTCTCCCCCCCTCGCGCCTGCTGCCTGCCCCGAGACTAATTGGTCTGCCACATCGTTTCGCCAACTCGGGGCATCTGAAAAAACAATTGGCAGAGAATACTTTGGCACTGGAAATGAAAGCCGTTTATGGGACAGGTTAAGAGGATATCGGTTTCAGATGAGAGAGGAGAAGTGGAATGAGCGAGACAATTCCCTCGGGATGGGTATACTAAAAATCACATTATCGACCTTCCATCCAAATTATGGTAGGAGGGATTAAAAAAATTTGGGGGTTCTGATGGACTTGTTAAAAATTCAACATTCTCATTAACATAGGCACATGGTACATTGTATGATGTATAAAGTCAATTATATCTGATAGCATTTGGTACCATGGGATTTCAAACGCTACACATGACACATACCCGATGAGCAAATTATGTAAATTGGCAGAAATTCATGATGAAAACCTAGTATACTCTTTGCATTTTGCCTGGGAAATGCCTGGGTGTCGAAATAATATGGAGGGGGATGGTATTTGATCTAGAGAGCTGGAATAATGATATGCTTCAGTCACTGTAGTGCAAAATATCCAGGTTATTCTTTTTTCAGTTCAATGGTGATATTAACAAAATTGAGGGCAACGTAGGAAATTAGACAAAGAAGAGAACAGGGAGTTGAAGTACTGTATACACAAAATTACTAAACATCAAAGTTGAGAATTCAGAAATTGTTTATGCATTTTAATCCTACAGCTCCACCGAAGTATCTTTACTGCTTAACGCATTCACAACAGGAATTACTCATAGACTTATTTGCAGCGGCTTTTCTTCTTAAAATTGGGAACAGAAGTATTTTTCTTTTAATGCTACAGTTTTTCTTAGCATGCACTTTAATGAATAAAAAGTGACATAAAATATGTTAAAAAGTTAAAAAGTTGCCACTTTGCAAGGAGAACAGTGATTCTGAACTTTCCACTGCATTGCCAATTCATGGATTTTAGTGCTTATTTTCCTTTTAAAAGTTTTCAGCATCAAATAAAGAATACTGACATAACCAAAATAGGCAGAGTATGTTTAGAATTTTTTGCTCTTTCTGCTAATGTTTTTGTTTTTTCAGGCTTTGCATCAAAGTTATTGGGCCAAACCAAACTATGTGAAACCTCTGTCATACCTCTGCCATGAATGCTTAAAAGCACCATCCACCCTTACCCATGAACCTACCCCAAATTGAGGGGCGAGAAATATTTCATGTTGCCCCATTATGAGTTTCGTATTACAGACATTACGTGCAATTGAAGCCAATCAGCAGAACACCTGGCATTTCCAAATTGCATTATGGAAACCTCGGTGCATCTTTACCTGAAGTTAAATCATGATGGGAGGGTGGGACAGGGGTGGGTAGGAGGAGGGCGAGAATTACGTTAGCAGAGATCTCCTGTCATCAACAGGAAAAACGTGATGTGAAATCGCAACCTTGGACTTGCTGGCGGTTTTTGGCAGGACTGATCTGGACAATGAGATTATGGTTTTCAGGGAGCATGCTTTCTGTTGTGTAATGAATGACATGAAAATTTTAAAGAATGTCACATTGACGTTTGTGGAAAGATATCATTGCTGCAGAATGATTGGTGGATATTATCTTGTTGGTGATGTTGTCGATGAAACTAATTCTCATACTGTAGAATGATGATAATGATGATGATGATGATGATGATGATGATGATGATGATGATGATGATGATGATGATGATGATGATGACGATGACGACTTTGATGATGATGATGATGATGATGATGATAATGAAATGATGATTATAATGATGACGATTATGATGATGATGATGGTGACTATGATGATGACGATAATGGCAGCGATGGTGATGATGATGATGATGATGATGATGATGATGAACTTACAGAACTGAAAAGCAATTGACTACCATGGCCATGCATCAACTGAACAGAAGGAAATGAACTTTATAATACATCACCATATCCATTCAATTGTTCATTCATAATAACAAGACAGACAACTATCTCTTTTAAAGTCGAAACAGCAGAGAAAAATATGCATCATCATCGCAAGGGAAATTAGGAGGAAGCACATTTTGAGATCTGAGCTGACAAGACATTACTTGGGTGGGTGCTGTACAAGGCTTCACTTTTGGCCTCTTTATGGCTCTGTACAGATTCTACATATGATTGGTAGCATGCAGAGAAATCAATTTTTTTTAAACATCCATATGCTTGAAGTTTCATGATTAACAATACAAAAACAATCATGATATAAATCATTTCTTCGATGTATCCTATTTCACATGTTTTAACATTTCCACAATCTTGTACAGCGGTACTGTATGAAAAATTCAAGAGCTCTACATGTATATCAATTGAATGGCTTCTTAAAACGCACCTTTTACTATGCTTTTACAAGCCATGCCCTTTATTTATTTTTAAATGAATGGAAAGTAGCATATAAATTGTTTTTATATTCTTCTAATAAGCAATTTAATGAAAATAAAACACCAGGCCTTCTTAGTTTCCATGGAGTAAAAATATTGCTCTGAAAAACATAAACAAAGTGCATAGGATCTAGGATTTGATGGCATATCAACAAAAAAAGAAAGACCAAAGATTTCCTGGACAGATGTGGTGAAGAAAGAAAGCAGTAAAATTTGTCAGTAAATAAGGAGGTTGGATGCTTGAGACAAGAATAAGTGGAAGAAGGGAGTGTCATTGTTGCCTGAAAGTCAGTATCCCTCCTCATATAGTGAATATGCTGACTTTAATAATGATGATGGTGGTGGTAATGATGATGATGATGATGATGATGATGATGATGATGATGATGATGATGATAAATTAAATGGTGATGGTGATGATGATAATGATGACGGTGATGATGATGATGATGATAATGATGACGGTGATGATGATGATGATGATGATGATGATGATGATGATGATGAAGATGAAGATAAAAAATCAAATGATGGTGATGGTGATGGTGATAATGATAATGATGACGGTGATGGTGATGATGATGATGATGAGGAGGAGGAGGAGGAGTAGGTGGAGGTGGAGGTGGAGGAGGAGGAGAAGGAGATACTGTCCATTTGACATCAAGCCCAAGATATCATAAAACCCTAAGCTCTATCTGAGTCACCCACCCCTCCAATCCTTGCACTGCCTTCCCCTTAAGTCAAATCCAATGGCCTTTCTCATGGCACTCTCAATGCACTTAAAAGAGCAAGTTAATTCAATATAGATTGATCTCAACTAAATTATCTTTGTCACAAGTGTAAGAGGTCTTGGTGCTCTACCAGAGGTCCAAATAAGATTATTCTCACAAGGCAAAGTCAAATCTTGCTCTATGTTGTCATGGAAATCATATGAAACTTTTGAACCATTAAATGTTGATAGAGTTTGAGTTTACAGATATCTGCTTTCTCTCAGAATAATACAGAAAATTAGATGCTCTAAGAATAGTTCCTCATCTGATTTCTTGTAAATCTACTGTTGATGTGTGAATAACAAAATTCAATCCAATACCGGGCCAATTTCAGAAACGTGTTAATGATTACTATACAGTTACAATAACTGATGTATAGCTGACTTTCATTGCCTGTAAGCATTTTTTTTTTCTTATGAAAGCTGTCATGATGAGTTTTATAAAGCGGGGTCAGTGTAATGTTACCTTCCAAATTCTAGTTTCAGAAAAATACTATACTTTTTAGACTCATCTTGAATATATACATGTAATGACTCTCATACTATGAGGATATTAAGGATAATCATGATGAATCCTATTTATACATCGTCTGGCTATTTGAAATACCTCTCTGTTAATTTGACCATCATCTCGCCCTTGACAGGCCAGTCATTGATATGTTTTCAGAGACCAAGCTGTCGTCAGATGATTGGCATGTTTTGCTTAGCGAAGTAGACGAAAATAAACCGACATATCACTGATCCCAGAATGACTTTTGAAAAATCATCTGGCATTAATGCTGATCTTTTGAATCCGATGGCCTTTAAAATATGAAAAATAAGTTCAGTGCCATGGGGGCCACCCAAGATCAACAATTTAGGAAAATTTGGAGGACTTTTGTAACCTTTTCATTTGAAAGATGCTAAGGAGAAAATTAGGATAGTGTTGACAAACTTGTGTCTCACTTTGTAGCTTCAGGCATCTTTATATGTCAATGACCGACTGCCTCAAACAAATCTTGTCATTTGAGTCCGCAGGTTTGACATGTCATTTATAAATTTGCGGGTCTTGTTTCCTGAATAATAAACAAATGAAGATTCATTGAATATATCTCACTTGGTGCATGACTGACGTTGTCTGCAATTAAAATACTTTTATGAAGACATCAGGAGTTGAGTTCCAAGACCTAAACCGCTTTGTTCTAAATTTGAGACAAGTGCCAAGCTGTGTTTGTGCCAAATATTGATATCTCTGTATCAGAATAAAAAAAGCACCATAGCTCTTAGGAACAAAATGATCAATTGGTTATATGAACTTGACAAACTATAATTCTTAATTTACAAAAGTAGAGTATTACTAAACTTTGATCAAAGTTATTATCATCTGGTCTACTAAATATCAGAAAATGAGCATGACAAAAAGCTTTCAATTGCTCTACCCCCGGCCCCTCCCAATCCATTCTCTTCTCTCATAGAGAGTTGGGGTGTGCCTGCAACCAAAGACATTACAATCTAATAACATTTTGTCCATTTTTGGTTCAAATAAAGTGAGATTTGTCATGAGTATAAGGACATGCTTCAAACACAGCCCTCGTGTCATAGTGCAGCAAAGAACTGCAAAAACTGCTAAATGTTTTTAACTTAATACGAAAATGAAGAGTTTGATATATCCCTTTTTGTGAATATGAGAAAGAAAATAACGAGAAAATATATCATACTTCGGATCATAATTCTAAACTTTTTCCTTGATATATATTATGAAAGAGGTGTCAATTGGAAGGCATTTTTAGTTTCACACAATGGTGGTGTCACTGTAAAAAAGAAATGGCCTTTATCGTTTTTTTGCAATTAAACTCTTCAAACAGCTGTATACCTTTTTTTCACAAATGAAGATAATAGGTAGGATTAAAATTGCAGGATTCTTCAATGAAAAATATCACTATTATTTTTTTTCTGTGAAAATAATCTCTGACTGTTATATTGTATACTAAAAAAAAAAAAACTTTCTGAGGTGCAAATTGTCAAATATGAAATAGGTTTATAAATTTCACAATAAAGGTGCTAAAAAATAATATTTCATTTATCAGTTTGATGTACAGCATGCAATTTGAATTCCTTTACATTACAGTAAAGTCCCCAATTTTCCGTTTTCTAAAATGAAATTCCGTGTTCTTCGGTGTTCTAAACTTCAAATTCCATGTTCTTCTGTGGCATGTACAAAACATATGATAACGCAATTGTAAATAGTAAAAATCTTAGGAAAAAATGGAAGTTACCCTCATATACACGCACTGCAGTATGCAGATATAGCTTGGTGAACAAGCGCTAAACACTGCGAACAGGTTTGATCCAGATTTTCCGCTGATGCATGGTTTGGTTTTATTGGATTTTGCTTTGTTTTTCATGATTTTCACTGTATTTTTCTTAATTCGATTTTTTGGCCTGAAAAATCGCGTTTTCCGTGAAATTCCGTGAATTCCGTGTTCTTCCCGAATTCCGTGAAATTTTTCCGTTTTCTGTATCGCGGAAAACTGGGGACTTTACATTACAGACATTCTCCTACATATATCCTCCTGACAAGAAGATGCAGCTCTGAATTCCATTCACGATATTAGTGTTTGAACAATCCATCCAACGATCCTCCAAACGTGACAAACCCACACCCAACTTAATGACAACCTGCACTGGCATGTCACCTTCAGATACAAGCAAGTGGACAGGATTTCATACTTGGAGGTGTCAGGGGTGGGGTGGGGGGGGGAATTGTATGTGTAAAACTGAGATTCCTAGGGTTAGGGATTAGGGTCCATCCCCCCCCCCCCCACTCACTTCTAACTTCAAGAAAATCTGGGCACGTCAGCTTCAGATGCAAGGAGCAAAGGGTTCATTCTCCAAGGGAGGGGGAGACTGAAGGTATTAGATTTATAAGATTTTAAGGGCAAAGGTACTCCGGGGGGGAAGGGGGAGGGAGGTGGGGACTTGGTTCCCTACGGGAACGGTATGGTGGCCCTGAAGTACGCTCGACAACAGGTCATGTGCGATGTGAATTTCTCATCCCAGGTCCTGAATTTCGCATCGCGGGTCGTGAACTTCGCATCCCAGGTCATGAATTTCGCGCCACAAGTCCTGAATTTCACGACTGGGATGCAAAGTTCACGCCACGGGTCCTGAATTTCGCATCGCGGGTCGTGAATTTCACATCCCAGGTCATGAATTTCGCGCCACGGGTTGTGAATCGTCGCACATGACCTGTTGTCGAGCGTACTTCAGGGCCACCATAGAAAGGGGTTAGGGTCCCTAGTTAGAGTCCTTATGACAATCTGCAAAGGCACATCACCTCCAGATTCAATATGCACAGATTAAATCTTTGGGAGGGTGTAACTTCGGTTCTAATATGAAATCCAGGTAAAGATATAATTTTTACAGCTTTCTGACTCTAATAGACAGGAATTTTATGCTATCTACTTATCTTTAAAAGGACAGGTATCTAATGTCGGAAAGCGCATAAGCTTTTTCCAGCATTATGCTATATTACTTGTGAGAACTACCTCGACTTCAGACGAATTTGATAGGCAATACACATTGAAGGCCTCATTGGGCTCAGCTCAAGGCATTTGAAGTTTCCAAAATTAGCTGTTTTTCATGCTTTCTGGTGTAGCTGTATTGATATGGTAGAAGATAAATATCCATACAATAACCAGAAAAAAGGAAAAATTAATTGACTTTATTACTTACAAAATAAAGGAACACAAGGGGGGGTAGAAAAGACAAATTAGGAGAGGAGGGGAAAGTAACAAACATTTTCAGTGGAGTGAAGGGAGGAAATTTAATTTATCATTGGGTTGTTAAAAATTTGCAGGAAAATTGTATCCAGTTCTTAATAAACACATACTATGCATTCTGACAATCAAACATATACTTTGAACACTCCCTTAACCACATTTGGATATCAAAGCACGTTTTGTTACTGATTAAATAACTCATGTAGCTCATCTGCAAGTACATGTAGTATGAATATGGAAAATGAAGAGTGGGGTGAGCTGAACTTTTCCGGCATCCCCGTTTAAAGAGAGAGGACAAGACATAGAGAGGATAAGACATAGAGAGAGAGAGAGATAGAGTGAGAGAAAGATAGAGAGATAGAGAGAGAGAGAGGGGGTGGGGAGAGAGCCTGTGAGAAGACAAGACAGAGAGAGGGAGATAGATTGAGTGAGAGAGATATAGTGAGAGAGAAAGAGTGGGAGGAGAGAAGGGGGAGAGCCTGTCCTGCCCTAAGAAGATTTGAGTAAAGAAGGAGGGTTTTATATGAATAATTGGATGCGGACATCTTACAAGAATGACAGGTGTGGAAGATGAGACCTGTCATCTGCGTCTTCATCTGCATCTTCATCGCCTGGAAGAATGTGATGAAGAGGCTTGTGACAAACATGGACAGGATTATGTACAGTCCAACTAGTACATCACTGCCTGGATACCTCTTTGGTGCATCAAGGAATATAATGAAGAGTTTGAATGCAAAAACAGATATATCCAATTTTTTTTCAAATTAAGATGTAAGAAAAATAAAGAAAATAATAAGAAAATATGTGCTACTTTTGACTATAACTTCAACAATATACCTTTATATGTCATGATCAATATATCATTTGAAAGGTATTATTTTGTACTATATGATGACCGTACTTTAAAATGTTAAAAAATGGCGTTTATTTATTTTTGCATATAAAGTCTTCATATTTTCATCCAATGGCCTTTTAGAAACACTTGAAGAAAAAATGCAATTAGACTATAAAAAAAGTTCTAAAGAAAACCCCCCCAAAAAACAAATAGAGCATAAAATTAAAAATTGGTCAATCTCAATGAAAAATATTTAATGGTTCAAATCAAGAGTATACAGGCTTTGTCATGTGGATCACTTTGTATCCCAAAATGTCCCTCAAACTTCCTGACAAGAGGTTAATACACATTTTTTGAACTTCCAGCAAATATATTTTATTGAGATGGGGGGGGGGGGGGGGGCTCCTTTGGCCTCTGAGATTCATTTCTCACCATATCATGTGCTAAATGCATTATACCAATGTTTGAAATGCGATTACCAGTGTCCTAGATTCTTGCACAGTCTTCTTCCATTCACCATCCAGTCAGGGTGCAAACCGAAGAACACTACCAAATAACTCTCCCTTTTACCAACTAATCATTTGAATAGCCTATCGCCCTCTCTTTCAATTTCATCTTTGGCCTGCACGCAGCAAGGCGCTTTACCCCCATGACACAGCTGGTGTATTGGAATGTTTGTCACCCTGTCCCGCTCGGCCATCTTGGTTCCTGCTTTCTAATAGGGCTACCCGTGGTGCCAATTTGTCATTGGGGTT
Organism: Echinometra lucunter; assembly: GCA_029962745.1. Classification (NCBI taxonomy): domain Eukaryota; kingdom Metazoa; phylum Echinodermata; class Echinoidea; order Camarodonta; family Echinometridae; genus Echinometra; species Echinometra lucunter. The sequence goes on from CM057153.1 coordinate 10,981,020, forward strand.
GGCTCGAACCAGGAGCCTAGAAATTGAAATTGAATGAGCCTGATCAGATTCATGGCATAGGCTTGTCCATTAAAGGCATACCTAACATGAATTATACATTCTGGTATGAGAAATGGTCAGCTTCAGCTTACTTCCAATTTAAAGCATTCAGATTACAGGCAAAAAAGCTGCTTGAACAAAATGATTTTTTGGTTCATTGCCAATGCTGCATAAATAATGATTAACTTGTCCTTAACTAACCATTTGCGGCTAAAAACATGTTCTTGTTTGAAAGCAGGCAACCTTACTTTTAACAGTTTACTTTCAGTTATACTGTAATTATGAATAAAATATTAGAGCCATCTGACTAATATTTCAGGAAATCTTCTGTAACAATAACCAAATGACACCAAGTCGAATAAGTTCACATAATGGATTTTTTATCACTATAGTTTGAAATACGATAATTATAAAATTGACCATTGATATTCTTGATATCTGACTCATCTAGAACTGGAAACTAATTTTCATATGATTTTGTAATGTGCTTTCCCCCTCCCCCCCCCTCAAAAAAAAAAACAAACCTTGCTTTTTTTCTTGAAAACTTTTGGAAATTCCCCTCAAAATGTACACCAGATCATTCAATTACAATGCTAAAACTGCAAAAGCTCCCTTGTGACCTGCTCGGTTGCTTCGCTCCCTTGCTTTCATGTTCTCTCGAACACTTTACATATTCTGGCCCCCCCCCCAAAAAAAAACCCACCTGAGTACGGTCTTGCCCCTGTCTGATATCCAGGGTATTTCTATACAAAGGGCCTTATCTCTGCAGGACATGTCAGTAGTAGACATCATCATTCATTTATCCTAATATCTTAGTAGAGAACTACTTCCTCTGAATAAAAAGAAAAGTTATTTCATAGATGAAAATTTTTAAACTACGGGTAGTCTTAAGTAATTAGATATTCAAAGTGTAAGTAGTGCACCAATGGCTGTAGAGAGAACTGTTTACAACTTTTATTATGAACTACGGAACTACAAATAAGTTATGATAAACATATACCCAACCATTAATATCTATCATCTTTCTTTAAAAAGGTAGAGAGAATGAGAGATAGTGATAAAAAATTATTGCCATCATGGGCATAGCTCAAGTATATACATCTATTCAAGACTTCTTCTAATATCACTTTCTGCAGTTCCTGAAATGAAAAAAAAAAAGATCAACAACTAAACCATTAACTTAATTATAACACAGATGTGGCAAGTTCCAAGTAAAAGCTTTTAGCAAGAAGTGCCTTTCCCTGCTATTTGTGCTTAATTCAAGTGGATACACACACAAACAAATAGCCCAAGCTCACACCATGCTCCCATACTTTCATAATAGGAGACCTGTTATGCAATCCATTGGCACCCTATCAGCCCCCTTAATTGGTCACAAGTACCCATCCTTTGTTTGCTCTCCCCAGCTCACTAATTTCCCTACCCCGAACAAAGAAAAGTCAACTTCTTGTCTTGCTACAACAAGGAAAAGGTCATTATCACTTGGGTAGGAGAGCTGATGGGATTCTTTTGTGTGTCCTGGTGGTCTCAAACAAGCCCTTGTTTACAAACACAATAGCTGGTGGATCCTGCTAATGATTCAGTCCCATTCACAGAATTTCATGGTTGGGTGTTACCTACATCCTATACAGATAACTATTTTGCATGTTGACTCTATACTGCAAGCAAACTTTGGTAACACACACACAGGCTGACATTTCCTGGTGTTGGCTATGGAATGAGTCAATCTTGTTACTGTAAACATCACCTAGGAGAGTCCAATTTTGTTAACACAAAGGCTGTTAGCACTTTGCTTACATTCCAAATTACAATATTATACTGGAAATTTCATGTAGACCTGAAAGCTCACATACCCTTAGTAATTAGTGCAGGCTACAGTGTCTGTGATGCAGAACTTACTATCAGCTTCCATTATTATTTGAAACTTAAAAGTGAAATCATAGTTATTACTTACATGTGCCTAAACTTTGTTGAAGGGCATATCTAGCTCATTCAAGGAGTATGCAATGATATCAAAATAATACAAAATACTTTGATAAACTTGCTCACCAATTACTTTCAAAAGCTAAAATGCAAAGAGTACCTTGAGAAGTACTGCACCCCTCCCCCTCCAAAAAAAAATGTAAAATGGGTTCTTTATTAGAGCAATCAATCTGAATAAATCTTCACTGCTTTTATACAAATCCAGCTACATGTATGTATATGAAAAGAACAAATTCTGAATAATGGGAAATACATTCATGCAATGTAGATATGCATGTGGACCTCCATTTTAGCAAATATGAATGGACATCCCACATATGTAGCGGTATGCTTCTTGTCGACTCTGCATTGAAACTTAGCTTACCTTTCAAGACATTACCCCACTGATAGGATTCAATTGAATATGACATCTGTTAAACAGTCACGCTACCTGGTACAACCAGGTTAATCAATGTTCCTTCAAGGAAAGATGTTCTTTTAACAAATTTCACCAATTTGTAAGAAGGTGAGTCATCAGTCAAAGCATGCATTCTACGAAAGTAGTTTTGACAGACAGATGACCCGGTGATTTTACAATCACTCAACTCCAAACATTATCCATTTATTGAATTTGTTTCTGAAAACATTCTTATAATCATCAAAAGAAGTACATACTCTATCTTCAACCCCCTTTATTTCTAAATTAGTGAAATTTGGCATGATGTTAAGTGTTTGGTCCCATCTTCAAGTTTCCAATCCATTCTTAAATTCTAATGCATCAAGATTCTTTATGATGTCAAAATTCATTCTATTTCATCATTTAGATCACAGACTACAAGTTAAAATATCCTTGGTTAGAGTCGTGTAAGGTTTCTATAAAGAATGATGACAAGCAAGAGCAGTACTTAAAAGTGATTCATTTAAAAAAAAAAAATAGAGAGGTAGGCTGTTTCATAATATTTGTCCAAACAGATCAATCAGATAACATAAAATTCCTCAATAACCCAGTTTTTCAAAGAGATATCACTAGACATGTTTTGTTTATAGTTTTTTTTTCTTTCTTTCTAGAAATGCTCTTTGGCTTTCCTTTTGGAGATTTTCATCTTCCAGATAGTTTCATCAGAACCTAAGAATCCATTTTAAAAATATTCATTCAAACCTTAACAAACTTCCCATCCCCTTAGAGATTTTACACATGGTCACGGAAATAAATGTTTGCTAATAATAAATTATTACAAAGCATGTATGTTCAGAACTGAGACCCATATAACTGTCATGTCTTACTCATCCTTATAATTGGATCAATATGTTACGCCCAAGGTCTTTTACACATTGCACTTTTGGCTAATCTTCTTTGACAAATTGGCTCAGTCCCTCCTCTTATTCCATTTTCATGTTTTCTAATTATGTAGAAGTGGGTTGGGGTTATCTCAATTATTGTTAACATCCATTCATTACACTTGAAACGACTATTATGAATGAAATGAGTATTTCAATTCTCAAAGTTGGCGAGTTAAATCAAAGACACCACTATCATGAAATCCAACAATCCTCTAAATGAAATGCACAATGAATTCAATATAAATTGCAATTAAATAATTACAATTTTCCCATATAAAAAGGGACATTCAAAACCAAACTTGTAATAAAACTTAAATTCAACAGCACATTTTATCGATGATTTTCAGTCAATATCACTTTGTTGAATGCAGTCACAGGGGATACAAAGAAGACAACAAATATTTTCATTCTATTTATTTATTCACAATATGCTTGCATGCATGGCCCTCTGGGAAAACAGTACACAGTACTGAAGAGGCTACCCTGGGTAAACAAAACATATTATTATTATTATTGCTATCTCATACTACTTACTTGCAATATATTTTCATGAAACATCCTGAGCTGAAAAGGGCCTCTGATAGTTCAGGTACATGATGTGTGAAATCATTGAGGTATGCTCGAATGTGGACCGGGGGCCCTCTGGTATGTTCGAATGTCGTCTGAGGCTTTCCATCTTCCCTAAATCTGTGGTAATAAGATCAGCATAATGGACAGGGGGAGGAGTAAGTATGTCATTGATAAAATGAGCTTGAATTTGGGTAACATACCAGAAGCAGGGAACTAAAAGGCTTTACATCTTAAAGGTAACTGTGGAAAAAAAGGTGATTTGTCACAAAAACCAATGAAATTGACACTGGGATTTATTGGTAAGATACTGGCAAAAATGCCAAGGGGATAGATTGTGTAATTGTTGATGATATAACGAAACGAAAATGAAAGTATGATCAGTGTTAATTTGACCAACTGAATATCCATTCTAGGTTCCTGTGCTATGCAAGGGATTCCAGTGCAATAAATTAATCTATTCTAAAGTATCATATATTTTGCGCATAAAACCAATATACATGCATGTGCCAACAGAGAATTTATCACACAACTTTTCTTTCTTTCTTTCTTACCTGTAATCTTACTGGCAACCAGTGTGCCTGTGCTACTCAAAGGATTCTAATGCAAGAAATTAACCTAATTGAATTTTGAGCATAAAATTGATGAAATTGATGAAATATGACCAAACATTAATGAAATATAACCATATGTTTGTGCCAACTGAGCATTTATCACAACTTAATTTTCCTTTCTCTTATACAGGTAATCATTTTTTAGAGAAGTGAATAAGAAGGTTAAAACACTTTACTATCACATATTTTCAGCTGAAATGCATGAGTAATCCCTAAAATACCTGAGGAGGATTTAGTTGGTTAACTTGATTAGAGGCACAAAGTTTGATGTGGTTATCAATTTCCTCTGATTGGCATGTCTCCAGCTGATGCATTGAAGGGTATTTTTGCCTGTTTTTTGCTCTTAAAGGCATTGGCTAACTTTGAGAGCAGCCAATTTAAAAAGTTCTCAAACTAAGATGAAACATGTGTATGATTACTCTTATTTGTACTCAAAAACCCTGAAACCAACCATAATTTGGAATGAAAAACTGTTAGTAAGATGCAAACCATGATTTTATTATTTTTGGTCTCAGAGACACTGAATAAGAGGACCGTTTTACTCGAGTTGAAATAAAACGTTATCTGCCTCCTTCCGCGTGATACGCCAATACACACAGTACGGTTCAGTGAGCCAAGCGTGCATGCACACTTCTTATGTCTAGTCTGTGCAACCAACCCTTATATTTTTCAAACATTGGTTCACATTTCTAATATTTAAAAATACTTCCTGTGGATATTATACTTTGAGAACTTTCAGACTGGTATTTTTTACACTATAACCCTTATTTTTATCCCATTTTCAAGTAGCAAAATGAGTTTTTCTTAAATTACAACAATGTTAACCAATGCCTTTAAATTTTTTTCTTGGAAGTTTGAACCCAGCACTCTACCTGTGAATTTTAACATTCAAATAAATCATAAATACATGAAGGATATTGCCACTAAAATAATGTGATGTAGAGTACTATGCATATGCCCTTACACAAAGAGGCTCACAACCCCTTGCACATTACAGCAAGATCATGCCATCATTAATACACTATTGATTAATCAGCCAGTATTGGTATAGCCCCAAAAGTGAAGAAAACATTTTTTTCTGTGACTCAAAGAAATGCTGCCATCTGCAGGTTTGCAAGATGCAAGGGTATGGGCTCCTGTGAAATTAGATTGCTAATGTGATCATCTACTTCAAATTAGTTCAGAATGCATACCAGTAACTATTTTATATGGAATGAAATTATTGCATGCAGAAAGCAGAATCTTTTCTTTCTCTCTCTCTCTCTCTGAAATATAGTAAACATATTTATGGTTTGAGTTGATGTAATTTACTTCTCTCTAATATTGCTCCTACACATATACGGTCTTGATTACTGTTGTCCAAAATCTGAAGTGAATCATTATATTCTTCACAAAGAAATACAAAATATTCATATCTTACATTTATCAGTATGTGTGTCCTCAACCCCCCCCCCCCCCCCCCCCAATCTAATTTATTCCATTAGCATGACATTAACAAACTCTTTCAATGAGTGGAAAATAACTGAAATTGAAATAAATGTCATTCCCCATATAGATTAGCACCTGCAAGTTGGGGAGGAAATGCGTCTAGACAAGTACAGAATCAAACTTTGATCCGCAGCTCGGTGCGTCTTCATTTATCGCTCTGTGTCATCGTGTCCGCGGATTTGTACAACTTCCTCTGGTGCAATTGAAGCACAGTATTGCTTCCTGCATGCTCCAGAGTTATCCAAGGGTGCGCTCGCAGCAGCTCGGTTGAGAGACAAGGGTTGATAGGGCCACCTCCGTTTTACATTACAGGCACATAATGAGGGCTGAAAATAGTGCTCACAAACACATCTCGAAGACAAAGGAATGAGAGAAACGAGACTTGCAGTAAAACAAAATTAGTTTCATACTTTTTTCAGTTGGAAAATGTCTTATAGCTCAACTAAAAAATCAATGGATATGTTGTTTTTACACGACATGATGAGTACACAGTTCAACATATTATGTATGAAATAAAGAAATGAAAAAAGATTGAAGGATATGACAGAAAATGAGAAATCTGTATATAACTGATAAACTCTTCAAATATTCAACATCCATTTTTAAACTAAACCTACAATCAATATAATGTTATCAATGCATAAAAAAGAGGATCAAATTTTCTTCCAGCTCAGTAAACACAAAGATTTTAATTCATATTCAAATTTATCATAATTTAAGAGAAATATAAGAATTTTTACTAGGCAGTTTATGATTAGCTTGGTATTGAGAATGTATCTTATTATTATTTATTTAATTTTTGCTGAGACCCTAAAATGCAAATCTAAACTTTTGTATTCATCAGCATTCTCCAAGCAAAATCAGGCAGGGGGGTTGGGGGTTGTGGGATGTCCACCTTTTTCCTTTTGCATTCTTTGCCATTTTCTTTATGCATTAAAGTAAGACAATACAGAATAAAAAATCTTGCTGCTCTCTTGTTATAAGAATGCAATGATAATCATATATAACTCTTAAATATCAAAAGAGTTTTTTTACCTAGTGGACGATTAGCCCTTTAGATTCAAATTATACCTTGCAATGGAATTCCGTATTACTGATCTTGCAAGAGCATATCATTCAATTGAAATTATGATAAAGAAAGATTGTATCTTAATCAAGCCTACAGATTTAATGTTGGTATGAAAAGGCTAAAAGTTATCCACTTAGGCTTTGGACCCAACTAGTTCAAGAATGAAGCAACAGCTTTCCTACAAATTGCATCTCACTGGTCTTTTCACATAATTTGGTTACATGCCAATTTAAAAAAAAAAAAAATAAGTGAAACTTTCAAATGAAATGTGCTTTAATTTGCTTAGGCTATTGTCATTGATCTTTAACTTACGTCTTAGTTGAATTTGAAGTAAATACACGTAGTCTACTACTAAACCTTTATTCCTGATATTTATGTATAATGTAGACTAGATCTAACGTTAGTGAAAGTTAGCACTACGTACATATTGAAAAAAAACAAATCATGGAGGAACACTTTGTCAACTTCACAGAAGCACAACTACGAGACAATGTCATTATGAATGAAAAAGGATGATCAGTTTTGTAAACAGGCATTACCGAACTGTCAAGGGATTTATCGAAGTGGAACAGATGACAATAGCACCATTGCAGACAAGCTGGTAAAGTTGTGAACTCAAAAGTCCGCTCCAAATTTGACCCTTGCATGTAAGGAACAGAATTTCATCCCTATTCGATTTGTACACAGTATACACACGCTGATGCACCTGCTGTAAAACCTTTTGTCTGCAGAAGTCATGTGAACAAATTCTCTATTCTCATTGGTTGAGCACTAATTGATTAGCGACGGGCATGTGAAGTAACTCCCACCTCTTCTGGAAGTGTATGAATTATTTGAATCATGAAATTGAGTTTGCAATATTTCTTCAATCGTCATACATTGATTTCATTTTAAAAAAACTGGTCATAATCGTGTATTTGGGGCGAGATTTGGTAAAAAGGTAGGCACCGTATGCAAATTTGGGATCCCAAACACGGCTCCTCCCTGTGACGTCACGATTGAAGCCACAATACACTGGCCCGCTGATGGTGTACACTGTATTGGTACGTGAGCTGGCCTGCGCCTCTCGATGTCTTGCAATCACACTCTACCAGTCCTCACACACAAGATGCACGGGCTTGGCTGGTGTTGTTACCCCTCTGTGCCAAGCTGATGCCTGATCGCACGCTCATCTCGACTCGGAAATATACACCGTCTTTGAGACCCGATTTCTTCTCAAGTCAGCCAGCTTTCTACCCTAGTTGAAGGAAATCTGTATTATTGGAATACCACAAAAGCTATACAGTGGAAAGATGGGTTGGATTGTGAGAGAAAATCGGCATCTGGCCGCTGGATTGTTACTGATATTGATGGTGTTGCATTTTGGTAGTGCCAATGCACAGTTTGATTACAACGAAGGAATAACACACGGGCGCTGTGAAGCCATAACAATCCCGCTATGCGAGGATATGCCGTACAATATGACCATCATGCCGAACCTTCTGAACCATCAGCATCAAGAAGATGCCGGGCTTGAGGTTCATCAGTTCTATCCTCTTGTCAAAGTGCAGTGTTCGGAGGATCTGAAGAATTTCTTGTGCTCTATGTATGCCCCTGTCTGTACTGTACTCGATTCGGCGTTACCCCCGTGTAAATCGCTGTGCCTGAGCGCCAGGAATGGGTGCGAAAGCCTGATGAACAAATTCGGCTTTTCATGGCCAGCGAGTCTTTCCTGCGATCAGTTTCCAGAAGGAGGCTTGTGTTTTGATCGGAATCGCACAGATGAACGCATCACCATTCCCACCACCAAATCTCCAAATACTACCAATCCAACTGAAGCGTCTGTCACGAAAGAAGTTCCCTTCACCTGCCCCTTGCAGCTCACAGTGGATCATGCTTGGGATTACACATTTATGCTGGCCCAAAATTGTGGGGCTCCATGCAACATGTACTTCCACACATCCAGGGAGCAGAACTTTGCAAGATACTGGGTTGGCTGCTGGGCTTTCGTCTGTGCTGCATCTTCGCTCTTCACCGTCCTGACATTTCTTATCGATCGCAGCCGATTCCGCTACCCCGAGAGACCCATCATTTTCCTCTCTGGGTGTTATTTTGTCATCTCGGTGGTTTTCATCGCAGGATTCTTTTTGGAGGATAAAGTCGCGTGTAACCCTCCGTACCATCCTGGAGGGGAGTCCACCTTAGTGCAGGGAGCAAAGCAGCAATGGTGCACGATTCTTTTCATGTTACTCTACTTTTTCCAGATGGCATCTTGTTTGTGGTGGGTTCTGCTAAGCCTTACCTGGTTTCTGGCAGCCGGACTCAAATGGGGCCACGAGGCCATCGAGCGCAACTCCCAGTACTTTCACTTCGCTGCCTGGTCCATTCCTGCTGGGAAGACTATCGGCGTTCTTGCAACTGGCCAAGTCGACGGTGATTCCCTATCTGGAGTCTGTTACACCGGAATTCGTGATATGAACGCATTGCGTGGATTCATACTTGCGCCACTTTTTGTCTATCTCATTATCGGATCCTTTTTCTTGTGCGCTGGATTTATCGCATTGTTCCGTATCAGAACTTTCATGAAAAGCGATGGCAACAAGACGGATAAGCTGGAGAAACTCATGATCCGAATCGGTATCTTCTCATTGCTGTACACCGTCCCTGCCACAATAGTCATCGGATGCTACATTTATGAGCAAGCGAATAGGGAAGTTTGGGAGATGTTCTGGCTATTAGGTAATTGCCATCGCTACAGCTTCGGGTGCCCTCAGCGCTTGCCAGATTGGATCTCAATGGATGTCCTACAATCTCTTAATTTTCCAGGGCCGGATTATCTTGTGTTTATTGTTAAATATCTGATGATGCTCATTGTGGGAATCACCAGCAGTGTGTGGGTTTGGTCTGGTAAAACAGTCAGATCATGGACCCAATTTTACTCAAAACTCTGCAATTTTTCATCACATCCAAAAGGTGCACCTGCCAATGTATGATCTCAATTTGAAAAAGAAGCTAGTACTGACATAATGTGACATTTTTTTGTGGATTTGTACAAAATGATATGTGAACTTTGACATGGAAAACTGATGTGAAGGAGACTGACTAACCTCAAAGGATTAAGATAGGGGTCACGGATTAATCTGTCCTTCAAGCTTTTGAGTTCTTCAATTCTTAATTTAACGTGTTAAAGGCATTGGTTAAAATTGTTATGATTTTAGAAAATCTTGTTTTGTTACTTGAAAATGGGATAAACATAAGGGTTATAGTGTAAAAATACCAGTCTGAAAGTTTCAAAGTATAATATCCACAGGAAGAATTTTTAAATAAAATGTGAACCAATGTTTGAAAAATATACGAGGGTCGGTTGCACAGAATAGACATAAGGACTGCGCATGCGCGTATGACTCACCTTACCGTACTGTGTGTATTGGCGTATCACACGGCGGGAGGCACATAACGGCATTTTCAAATTCAAGCAAAGTGGTCTTCTTAGTGATTGTCTCGTGAGACGAAGGATAATAAAATCGCCGTTTGCATCTAAGTTACACTTTTTCATTCCAAATTATGGTTGGTTTCAGGGTTTTTGAGTACAAATACAAGTACTCATACACATGTTTCATCTTAGTTTGAGAATTTTTTAAATCAGCTACTCACAAAGTTAGCCAATGCCTTTAAGTGAAAAGTACCCCCTCGATGCCAAGTAGTGAGGGGAATTTATTGATGTGATTATGAGTTTCATATTCAAGAAATAAGACGAAAGGAGTGTTAGCTGTCCAATGATGAGCGTGTCTTTAAAAAGGTGCTGTAAGCAGGCTGGCTGCATTAAAGTGGCCCAACATATCTCAGATACATTTCCCAGTGGTTACATGATTCTTTAGTATGAGTTTTATTTTTATTTGAGGTACAGAAACCCACAGAGAATCTGAAATACTTGTTTGCCATTTTCAGCTTTAGATGATGTTTCTTTATCAAGTTGATATGGTGAGGTTAGCATTCGCAACATTAATTTTCTTAATATTATTGTTTAGAATTTTTTAGGGGATGTTATCAACTTCTACCTTAGATCTTACTGACAATATGAAGAGGATTTTATAAAGTTGTGAAGGTGCAACTTTCTGATCTCGACATGCTCTGTAGTTGTACAATTTTTCTTGAGAGCGTAGCATCAGGTTTTGCCAACTTGTGTACATGTAATCTGCTTATGAAGTATTATTGTTTAATAAACTGTACATGTAACTTGATATGCCTTTGTAAATATACAATTTATGTAAAAAAAAAATGTACAGCTAACAGAAAAATGTAAACAAACTATGCTAGAAATGTACACTTGAAATAAATCTTCAACTTTATCACAGATGTTGATGTGTTGATAATTTGATATATGTTGTAGGAAAGCTGTAGACTTGCATGATGTCCAATTATGATTTATGAATATAGTTCAAAGATACAGCTTCTACATGTATGTACATTGGCTAAGTGAAAAATTCCACCCCAATTCAACAGTAACTAGAAGTGGGAATGCATTGCCTTGTGCTATTTAAGTGACAACAATGCTTCAAAAGTAGCTAATAGCAAAATAATTCCTGCTGTTTCTAATTCATTTCAATAAGAGCTGCGAGATGGAGTGCATGATGGCTGAATCATTTTAAAAGGGGATGGGCACAAAAATGAAAAGAGGACCATTATTTTGTGTGTATTCCCTTTTCTTTTATCATGAACTTTGAAATGAGGTATGTTTCCAGGATTTTCAATCCAATTTATCCATCTGATACTGCAGTGATCGATCATGTAAGGTGTGCTATTTAATATACAATGGGTTTAAATGGTGTTTTCAAATATTGTCTAATTCCATTCAATTGCATATAATCCAACATGCAGAAATACTTTTGCCTGTGGTATTATTCTTTTGTAGCAGAAGTCATTGACAATCTTCATTTTACAATTTTTTGTAACTTGTAATTTATTTGGTAGTTACTGCCTATTTGATCAGCTTGTGTATTCTTAATTTTACGACCAAATCATTCAGATTTGCTTTTACTGGCACATAGTTTGTCTAAAAGGTTGATTCATTTATTTCTTAAGACAGTAAGTGTCCACATTTTCAAGTTTCAACAACTCTAATTACAGGTTACAATATACATGTACATGTACATGTATGTACCTTTAATTTTGATGCAAGGAAGCATTGTTCATAAGGACTTTAAAGTACTCACAAGGCCTAGAATTTCTTCCATTTGTAAGAGTTCTACTGGATGTTTTTTCAGAGCGTGCATTGTCAAATTTGTCATGGTAGTTTATGTGACTAAATTATAGGCCCATTTGACTTTAATCATTTGATTCCCAAACCGAAATTTATATTGTGTAATTTATGGTTTTAGGCTCAGGACATCTCATCCTTCTCAAATAAGTATGATCTTGATTTGTGAATAAAATGGCAATATAGTTAAATGGTTGGTTATTTTACATGACTACTAAGAAAGCATATGCTTGTTAGTAAGCAACCACAATTAGAAGTTGTGATTCAATGTAAGAATTTTTATGACATTTCACTTGGCCCAAGAGGGAAGAAAAATTCATACACCTAAACAATGTGACTATAGTGTTCAAATGATCTCCACATTTTGGCCTTCCAAAGTTACATGTATATTCAGGAGCAAATTACATGTTCTTTGCAATCTTGTGGTACTTTACCTTTTGGGATTAAAGTATCTCATGTAAAAAATCACAAATAATCAAGAGCAAATCAGGAGCAAAGTCAGCTGCCTGCCAGGCGCTAAGTCTCTCAAAAGTGTTCTACAAGTACCTATGTTACGTTTCGCTTCTCGGCCTTTTGGCCAAGATCAGAGTTCTGTTTGGGGGAAAAATTTTATCGGATTCAGGTGATTTCAAATTAATTCTACCTGTTATTTGGAGATAATTAATTATATTTCATGTTCTCAAATTTTTCACTTGGGTAGTTCAAACACCATGGGAATTTTTAATTTAATTACATTTTGCTCATTCCCTTTTTGTATGTTTTGGGTCTTTTTTCCAAATGGAACCACTTTAAGTCATGTTGATAATTGGAGATCATTCATATTTCCTTCATCATATGTATGTTCCCTTGTATTTCACTGCACTATGCATCCTCCTTGCATATTTTGTATTGGTTTTATAACACAGGTCAAAGATTTTGAAAGTCGCTATTTTTAGTCCGAATTTGTACAAGATTCTGTGTTATGTGACCGAATGATTCTGAAGAATAGCCAGTGTGTTCTACATTTATGTCTGTATCACTTCTGTGGAAAAAAAAACTGGAAGATTTTTCTTTATTAAGGTTGTTGATGTTAAAAGGAATAGAAAGGTATGTGAAATTAAAAATGCAAACATTTCTTGTATTTAAAAAGCTGATTTCTGGATAGTGGCATTTTTTATTTAGTCTTACGATTTCGTGTGTGGATTTTAGGCTAATTTCAAATTTACAAGTATGCATGTAGTTCCTTTCAAAGCTTTATGCTGTAATGAGTTGAATTGTTCAGGATGTACAATGTATTATTCACAGAGTGTGTGATGTGTTTGTTTTACGGTCATGATCTTGCTGTTATGATTGCCTGATGAGATCATGAGAACTGTTAACCAGTTGCCCATGTGGACCAGGTGGTCTCTGTATTAAGTCAATGGCAGTTTGAAAATTCAGTAGTCCTTGGGTTAAGAAACCACCCACATTTCGGTGTAATCAATCGGCACATACATGTACATGTACATGTGCAGTGAGGTAGGAAATTTTAGCACATGCATCAAATGAGTAGTACGTGGCCTTGAGTATAAGGCAGACAACTTGTGATATTCACTTTTAATTTCACTCAGATGATTTATATATGCACATATATTTAGAATGAGAGAGAGAGAGCGTACTATAGGCATTTCTTTTTGTAATTATTAAATGTTCCCTCGCAGTGCTTAATGTTGAGGCAGGAAGTTATGCTCATTTTACAAAAGTTTCTTGCAAAAAAGAAAATATTTGAAGTTTTATACAGATTTTTAATTCCATATATCTCTTGCAATTTTCTAATACAGTACTATCTATTTAGCACTTAAAGAAGTTAGTGTATACCAGGTTACAGCAGATAAAAATTGCTCATAAAGAGAGTATTGTTATTAATAATAATATTGTTAGTATTGTTATTGTTATTAATGTTAATGACATCAAATTCACGTCACAAGTAGTTTTATGAATTACATGTACTGGTAAGCCGTCAAGTTTTATTCTTCTGTAAACACAGTAGTCAGATATTTGCTTCTTAATTTATAGTTCATAGGGCTATAGGTCTCTGGATGGAGAACACTCTTTCCCATAATATCGAATGGTGCCAGTGCTCTGTGACCCAAGCAGAGGGGGAACTAGAATAAAGGCAGTTTGCATTTGACCTGTAAATTCCCAAAGTGGCCTGCCATATGCTCCCCAGTCTTGAATTTCTCGACAGGAGAGAGATGGGATGAAAAGAGCTAGCGGTCACGAGTGGGGGCAGGGTGTCGAGTGAATCGCTGGAATCGCTCGCCGAAATTCACATGGAATGGCTGCGGCTTTTATCCTTGGGCTATAATAATAGTACAACAAAGGCATGTACTGCATGGTTACATGCATGCAGGGTGCATGTATATGTACAAACAGCACTACGCGAAATAGCCTGTTGTATTGTGTGCACGTATATGTACCTAGCAAAGTCAATTTAGATTGAGGTTTGCCATCCCAGAAAAATATCTTCCACCATTTTTCTTCCGTTTTTTATTTCATATACGCATATCAAAGCGGCGAGTGTGTGTATTTTGTCACCAAATTTCATAGCTTCGATGTTCTCCACATTTTTCTTTCTTTGGTCTCCCTTCTCCCAAGGTTTTCAGAAGTTTCGGGCGCTCTTGGTATTTGTTTGTCCCAGTAGGACTACCGTGTTTTTCTAAATTACTAGAGTAGGGCTTGAATAAACACACGGTTAGCAGAGCCCATTCAACCCTGTATGTATTTAAGGCACTTTGTTCTGTAGTCTCTTTTTCTCCATTCTTCTCCTCTGCACAATTCATTCTTTCCCTCTCTTTTTACGTTCAGAGAAAAGGACCAGCCTGCTTAGTTAAAAGCATGCATGGCTGCAACTTGAATCACTGGCACACAATAGTACTGCATTGAAGCATTTTGAGTGAGATTAACAATAGAAAGATCCCATTCAAAAATGGTTACTTCTTCACTTACTCTAATACAGGTCATCATATCATTGTTTAAAATATACTTGTACAGTGTGCTAGTACATTGCATTGTCTTCTTAGTAATGTTTGATATACTGGCTATATGTAGATCATAGAAGTTCTTTTGTTTTTGTTTTTGATAGAAGTTTGCTTGACTGCTGGTTTCTCTTCACCATATGACATTACAACGCCTACATGTATGTGATGTCTGTGAATAATCATGATATCTGTCATCTACAATGTAAGATATCCATTTTTGGAATATGTTACTTTTAGTTTATGGAAGGTATTACAGGGAAGCGAGTAGCTTCTTGCGCAGTAATGTGTAAAGAGTCCTACATGTATAATGTTTTACATTGGGCTATTATACATGTACTACTATACATTTAGTACTAAATTTTGTACTACTAGTAGTATGATATTCGAAAAGGCTTTTCTGTCTTACTTGATATATAGCAAACCATTGTTCATTTTATCATGTAAAAGTCCCCTATATATATTTGTAAAGTACATGTATTATGCTACTATCAGATCTTAGTTATCAAGCCACTTTTACATGTACTCTTTATCTCCCTGCTTAACCCATTCGTGACAGAGGGTCCACATTTTGTGGTTTGGTCTAATAACTTTTGATGCAGAGCCTTAAAAATCATACCAAATACATGAGCAGAAAGAGCAAAAAATTCTACACTTACTGTGCCCATTTTGGTTGCATCAATATTTGTTTTTTGATGCTGAAAAATTTTCAAAGGAAAATAAGCATAAAAATCCTTAAATTGGCAATGTGATGGAAAGTTTAAAATCACAGTTTTCCCCTGCAAATTGGCCAATTTTTGTCTTCTTATCATATTTTCTGTCAATTTATATTTATTTCAGATACATGACATTTAATAAGAAAAATGTAGCATTAAAAGAAAAAATGTTGTGTTGCCAATTTGAAGAATAAAAGCTGATCAAATCAGGCTTTAAACTAATTCCTGTCACGAATGGGTTAATGAAATTTCATTGCACCATTGCAGCATGGAAACATTCAGAAGGACTTTGCAATAAATTGTGTGAAATCGCTGGTTATATAATGAACTATAGATTTCAATTGACTGTACAATAACAATAATAATTCTTTCAATTTACTCTTAAAAATGGTATTTAAACATAAAAGAAAAATCATCCAGACAACCATGATGCACAGGTGGGTGTGACCCTTCCTGATGGTTGATTAGCCGACAGTCAGCTTGTCACCTTTATTTTACTAAATTTCACTGCAGGTTATTGAAGGGTAGGTACAGTGTAATTGAAGGGTTCATAATTTCATATTGAAGAGATATCTGATTCCTTTTAAGTGATCTATGAAGGAAGGATACAGATTTTTGCTGGCATGTTTAACAAAAATCGTTGAATTCATGCTGGCACTGCTTCTTTGGTAGGCTGTACTTGACAAATGAAAACAAATTTCTTAAGTACAGTACATGGTATTGATTACTTGTGCATGACATGCAGTAGAGGCTAACTACAATGTATAGGCCTACATGTACATGTATATTGTGTCAAGTTGTAATTTAAGTTAAAAGTTGAAGTGACTTTTAGAAAGTATCTTCTTGCAAATATTAACCACTTCATCAGACATCCCTTTCTTTGGTGTTAGCGATCACTCTGCAGATGACAATAAAATGCTTCAGTAGAGTTCATTTCGGCAGGACAGTAGCTGCTGATTTTGCATATTTTTTTGCAGATTTTTCTTTTTGTCTTTTTAATCTTTAACGTGCACATCAAAATTGTTTATGTCCACATCTTTCCTTAATCCCTTTACATTTCAAATTGATTTTGAGGAAGCTTTGCATTAGGTGTTATTAGGCCTGCACGGACAAAAAAGACAAAAGAAAATGTATGATGTATTGTACATGTACATGTACATGTACATGTATGCTGTCACATTTAGTTTAATGTGATTTTGAGGGATTCATTTTTTTCCGGTAAAATTACACATTTCATCCATTGTGTTGATGTGCACGAGCACTATACATGTACATGTAGGCCTATGCCTGTAGGGTCATGGAATTTGCATGACTGTGTGGAAGACTGGAAGTGGTATGCTGCACAGTAGGCAAATGCATTTCTTTGTTGGAAAGACAGCATGCACATACTACAAAACAGGCTTTCCTCTTAGAAACCTATGCCATTACTCATCCCACACCAGCAAATATGTCTTCCTTTGTTCTCCCGTTGGTCATACTCGACAATAACATCCAACATTCTGAGGACTGATCCCACACCAGCAAATATGTCTTCCTTTGTTCTCCAGTTGGTCATACTCGACAATAACATCCCACATTCTGAGGACTGATTGTCTCCAGAACCACCTTGGACAGAGTCTTGGCTGTGTTGTCCAAACCTTGGCCTTGGGACTTGCCTTCCAATGTCCCATACTTCCACTGTGTAAACTTGTACACCCGTTCATCGCCATCATCATCCCAGTGGCTGTGGCGTTGCCTGTGAGTCAGACCCATTTTTCTGGAGTTAGGTTTCCATCGAGCATGACTCACCATCACAGAGATAGAAATCACATTCAATTTTGCCTCTGCAATCGCTAAATAATTAGCCTCCCAGTAGGCTGCATTGGTTATCTGTGCGCTTGAATATAATGATGCATGCTAGATTTCTTAATTACAGATGTTGAATTTCATTTGGTCATTAAGAGCAATGAGATCAGCTCCTGTCATCATTTTTAGAATGTTTTATTGATTTATATTTTAAAAAACATGAATTATTGCAGAACGAATATAACACAAGACCCAAATTTAACCATTAATAACGATTATACATTTAAGGAAAATCTCAAAGAACAAAAAACAACAAATAAACCAGAAAAAAATACGAGTACATGTATGTAATGAAAGAGCATTGTCCAGTGCTTGTCGCTAATAGTTTATCCCGAACTGAAATTACATTTGCCGGTGTTTTTATATACATGTATATATTTCTCATACTTCAATTTGCTAAAAGTTGAATTAATCTTTAAAATGATCAACACTAGGATAGAAAGATGTACGTGTATTGCAATTTTGCTGATTGTTAGTACACCTGCAGTATAGTATGGAACATTACATGTACCAGTGAAATTTTTTTTTTTTTTTTTTTTCCAGGGCTACTTTTTGAGCCCACCCTCCCGAATTTTCTACATTGTATTACAGTTTACATTGGACCATATGAGAATTTCAGGGGCTCTTTTTTGTGTTTCGGGGGCGAATTCGCCCCGAGCCCCCGTGTATTTTTTTCCCTGACATGTACATGTACAGTACTGATAGTATTTCCAACAGATACAGTGTACATTCCTTTGAAAAAAACAAAAAACCTGAATTTTCCTGCAAAATGAACACTCCTTGAACAGAGAACTTCTAGGATTCTTCTAAAATACATATATGCAAAATTGAAAATTCATCGTAATAAAATGGTTATTGCAGTATGCATGCAGTTGCACTAGATATCACATTAGCATTTTCAGTGCATGAAAGATATACGTGTAACCTTATAACATCAATGCCGGCTTTAGTTCCTAAAGATTAATTACAAATTAGTACGTGAATTTTTCCCACAGTCCCTTGATGGCAATACCAATAATAGATAGAGAACATAGACTGGCAGAACATAGACAGGCTGAAGTTAATGATAGAAGAGCGTCAAAGTGTCTGGTATATGATGTGCCTCTTCCCTCTTCGAAGGTCATTAAGCTGTCTGATGATGTTTCATTTTTCCTTAATGAAATTAACTCCATGGTGCCAGCCAACATCTTGAATGTTGCATGGGTGATGCATTACAAGCTCATGTGACTGGTCTATGCCTCTGGTTTTATTCCTTTGTTTTTCAGTTGGTAATATGGAAATCTACATGTGGTTTGATTAGAGATGTGAGAGTTCTTGTTTAATTTTGAACAGATAATAATTTTATGATAAGAAATGTTTGCAACTGAATTTGAATCAATATGACATCCTTTAACTCTTTGAGTTTGATCCAAATCAAATGATAAGAGTTCATATGTTGGAGGTACTGGTTAATTGCTTCTCTTCATTTATTTACATGTGTAGACTGAAAAAAAAAAAATCTATTTATATTATGTACATGTACCACTTTGAAGAGTTGCAAGTCATCCACTATTTTTGTCATCTGCAATACATTTAGGCATATCTACTAGCATTTGTCCTTAGGGATTGCCTCGGTGAAGGAATGTACACATCACACACAAAGTTATGAGAAGGGCACTATGCTCTTGTACAAAATTATGATGATTGGAATTACTCATACTTGTATATCCATTCCAATATTTCGAGAGCTCTTGAAATGCTGGGAGGGCACAGTGTGCATGCATGGGGCAAAGTCTACATACGAACTGATCGGCCAGACTGAGATCAAAATTAATTTCTGCCCTTTCTTATCCTCGACATGTAGATCTCTGATTTTCAGTTAATGATGGGGCAAGCAAGTCACATGTTATCTCTTGAGAGCAATAGAGCATGCACTTTGTTCTTGTAAGTTATGTTTTTTGCTGTGTAATTGAAGTCTGAAGTGTTTACTTTCTTAGTCAGAAGCACGAACAAGGTACAACATAGTTTGGACCCATTATCCACATATTTTGTAAAATTCAGTGGTTGGATATGCAGCTGCAAACCTACAAATCTACATGTAATAAACAATTTGCAGGAACACATACACATCCACAACCATGGCATATAAGACGGGGGAACTGTTACATGTAAAGGTCATCAGATACAATGCAGTTTTTAACCATCTTCTATTTCCATGGCACATTACATCATGATACACCAGACTGGGATGTAAAAGAAAAATGATACACAAACTGGACATGATAATTGATTATTTCATACATTTTCAAATTTTTGCAGGGGAATTTCCAGGTTATGGGTATAAATTGCAACTTACATGTGTAACTATGCTGAGTTCTTGCTTCATAGTTTTTTTTTTCTGGGTAAGGCAACAGTGAAAAAAATACTGGAGGCCCAACTACCAGCTCCATATGAATGCTATAAATATAGCAACAGTTATACGATAAAAGCTGTACGAGTGCGCTATGCGAACAATGCAATGAACTGTACAACAAAGAAGAGGAGACCGTGAAATGGTTCTGGCGAAGAAATGGATATGTTTTTGTTGGTGTCGGCTCATGGTTTATGGCATTTACCTTTACCTGTCAGAGTTGCCCTTATGTCGTATTTCATGGAGTGCTGGGGTGGAAATAGAAGTTTAGTTGGTGTCGTAAAACGCGACATACCGATTTGGAGATAAGGATAGTGCTGTGTGTTTGGAGGTGAGAGGTTGCAAGGAGAATTCCATATTGCTTGGCACAGAGATAGTGGTTTAAACCGCGAACCTGATAAACACAGCATACTCCGCTCAGTGTTGTTGGTAGGCTTATCACATGAAGACGTGGACATAGAGTTTTCTTGCATTGGAAAGGGCGCGATGGTGGTGATTATACATGATGAACCTAACCGTGGCGACGATGGTGGTGATGATGGTGGTGGTAGTGGTGGTGGTGATGATGATGGTGATGATGATCACGAATGTGGTGGTGGTGGTGGTGGTGCCGTGGTGGGGGTGATGGTGATAATGATGGTGGTGGTTGTGGTGGTGGTGATGATGGTGATGGTGGTGATGGCAATGATAATGGTGGTGATGATGATGATGGTAATATTGTTAGTGGCAGTGGTTATAAAATAATAAGACAATGTCTCTGGTGATGATTTGAGATGGTGGAAAAGAAGTTTACAACAGATGATGATGATGATGATGATGATGATGCTCATGATAAGCATAAAGTCTTCTCTCACACTGCATTTCCAATTCATAGACAATGACAATAATCTCCCCGAAATAAATGAAATCGGTGAAATAGAAGAATCTGAACAAGAATAATCAAATTAACAAATTCGTGTTAAAAACAAAAAACAAAAAATCCCAAGAAAATTTCTGGCTATTGTTTCGTTGTGAATAGAAACATGACCTCAAGCCGTTAATTGAGGTCATGTTAAACCACATTCGTGTTTGATCAAATTTAAACATTTTATCAAACCTGAGGTTTTACACCTCGTTGCAAACCATGTCCTCCATCATGTATGCCTATGACGAAACACAATTACAAATTTGTTTTATGGGAATGAGAAGTGTTTAAATTCTCTTTGTTTTTGTGAGGCTTTTCGTGGGACAAACTACGTCGCACACTCAATGTTCAGTGTAATGGGGCACTTAAATTCAGACACAACAAAGTTGTATCATATAGCCTACATCGGACCTATAAAACCTTGGCGGTATTCTGCAGGGGCAGATCAGGGAGTCTGTTAGAAAGGGGAGGGGCAGAATTCCTCAACATCAATGATAAAGAACTTTAAAACGTTACTAGATTTATATTCCTGATGCATTTTGCTTAAGGTGAAAATTTTTGAGGGGTGAGGAGGGGGAGAAACTCCCATTTTGGGAGCGTTTCATGAAGAGTCTTGTCAGTGATTTTCACTGACTAATTTGCCCTCGGCCAATCAGATGCGTGGATTTTCAGTAGTTTATAACAGTTGTCAGTGAAAATCACTGACAAAACTCTTCATGAAACGCTCCCCTGATGTCACAGTTTCGGTTTCCGTATGGCACATGGTTCCAAAGAGGCATATGTCGGTCATGGACTCCCTATAATACCGCCAGTGATATTATTTCCCTAAAATCTGAGAACATGCCCAATTTACATGGACTTATACAAGTGTGCAATGTAACCTTCATGTCAAAGAAAGACCTCAATATTTACAAACAGACTGGGAAGACATACGGCATCGATTCCCAGTCTAATTCCAAAGTCCGTATACTTCTTAATATAACATAACTAAACCGTCGACTGTGTACGTGTATTTGTCTTGTAAACGAAGGCCTACATGTATGTTTGCTCTGGATCTGAGCGACAAGTTTTCAGTAATGAATAGTTTTGATTAATCGTTTTATTACATCATAGCGGTGACGAAAGGGGGGGGGGCAGAACTGGCTCCTTCCCCCTCCCTTCCAAACCCTTAAGTGGCAGATATTATATACGGACATGACTGAATGACACAAATATATACAGAAAGCTATTTAAGGCCCCCTTAATCGAGTTATTTTGCACCTTCTCAAATCTTCTTTCCGAAAGGCACATGAAAATTGGCTTACCCCCTCCCCCCCCCCCCCCCCCCTCGCAATTCAGAGATTTCTACCCAGTAAATTAGCATTTGAAAATCATGATGACATTTCTTTCGAACCAAACCTCCTTCCTTTTCTTGGTATACTGAAGCATCACAAGCATCCCCTCCGTGGTGACGGTCCGAGTTTATGTTTCAGAAATGAGAAATGGATTCAGTAGACTCAAAATCCAGTAAGTAGAGAAGTACCGTAGGTATATAGGTGAAGGAGAGAAGGGCTTCTATAAACCGTTCTGCGGCCCTGATGATCTGTTTGTCAGTATTATCTTCTCCAGCGCTACTTCTTTGTCGATAAATCAGGTAAATGTTTGTTTTAACGGGGCATAAACTGAGCGCTACAGAGAGAGCTGATACTGATAAATGCATTAAAGGACTGGCATGCTATGAACTTGATTTGGGAAGGGGTACGTGGGGTGGGGTGAGGATGCTTTATGTCTTGTTGATATTCCACTATTCATTCATCATTGGTGGGGGGGGGGGGGGGCCGTGTCTCCTTTATGAAACCTGTGCTGGGATGTGCGGGTGCGTGTATCTTTTTCCCTTTCCCCCTTTTTTCAAAATATATTTTCCTTTTCCTTTTCGTTTTCCGTTTTATTTTATGAATCTTTCTTCCGTGAGTGAAAAAAAACAGAAGAAGAAGAAGAAGAAGAAGAAAAGGACCAGTTATATAAAGTTATATTGCAAGTTAAGATCTTAAGTGAATAACAAGCACATGTATGTGTAACTTCATTCATCGTCTTTTGAATGTATACTTTTTTGGTATAAAAATAGCAAACAGAGTTTCGTGACTGTAATTTGTTTTCTATGTTCGTACTACAAATTTATTGATTTCACTGAACATGCTGAAAGAAAGGAATAAAAGAATATATAAAACAAAAAACATCAACTTAAAAAAAAATAACTGAAAAATGAACTAGCACAGTACAGCAAAGAGGTAACGAATACATTCGAATTCTACTAGCCCCTACCTCCAAAGTCCGTATGAAAATATTAATAATTTGTTTTCTATTGTTCTCTATCCCCTTTTTGCTGAACCCCCTATATTCGATTGGTGGGTGCATATGAGTGAATCAATGGATAAAAGGTGTCGCTGATAACTCCATATATAGTACTTTTCTTAGAGGTTTTACTTTTCATTTATGCATTTTGGAGGCGTGCTTTATATTTAATACCTTGCTTTGCGTTGTTTTGTATCGAGCGCAAGATGCAAGCATAAACTTTGGGATTTGTGTACCTTTTAAAGTCACCCTTGCAGTCGAATATCCTTACAAACCAGCTTATAAACAGCATTCTCGTCGTGTAATAATGCGTTCCGCAGAAAACCGCTTTTTCCAAGCACCATGTACGTGTATTAGCATAATTCTCAGTACGCAGACAGCGCTGTGTGTATTTTGGCGCCTTCCTCGATGCAACGTTGAAGTGCTATCGCAGAATAATGTTCTTTCCCAGCCACCTTCGTGCATTAATTATGAAATAGCGGTATACCCTGGGCTTAGATAGGCTATGCAGTGGTTATAGAGTGAAGGCTGTTAAAAACA